>CM060452.1:164254607-165454607 GCA_030545235.1 Helianthus tuberosus
TATCAAAATAGGCAAACGACTCTTCACGTTCTTCTCCATGCTACTCAAGAACTACTCTAACTCGACACGACTTCGACTAGTCGTGGACCTTCAAATCTGAAACTCCTAAGGACGCTTACAACAACTTAAGCTCATAACCAACGGTACCAATCTTTACTAAGATCTCAAATGGACCAAACTATCTCAGGTTAAGCTTACCGCGTTTCCAAATCTCGCAACGCCTTTCCATTTTGAGACTTTCGAACGAACTTAGTCTCCAACCTCGAATTCTAAGGGCTTCCGTCTTGCATAGCATAACTCTTGCCTATCTCAGGCCGCTTCCAAATGGTCCTTGGTCTGAGTAATCTCATCTGGTCTCTTAAACAACTCGACACCGAAAAACTGCTCGTCCTGAATCTCTACCCAACACAACGGAGATCTACACTTCTTCCACGCAATGCCTCAAATAATGCGACACTTATACTCGTGTGATAACATGTATTGTAAGAAAACTCATCTAAAGGCAAGTGAGCATCCCAATATTCTCGAAATTCAATCACACATACTCTAAGCATAACCTCAAGCGTCTAGATGGTTCGTTCACTCTGACCATCCGTTTATAGGTGATAGGTCGTACTCATGTCCGAATGAGTATCTAAGACCATTTGTAATGACTGCCAAAAATCTCAAAGAGAAATGGCTATCGCAATCCGAAATTATGGATATTGGCATATCATGTCTCGCCACAACCTCTTTAACTTTGGAACAAGTAAGGCACTTTTCCAACATACATCACAAGATATCCTTTTGTAACACCCTAAGTCCATTTTACTCAATTATCCTATAAATTTCTATAATAATGTAACACCTCGAAAAATTTCGTCCAATAATGTATTGACACGTGTCATGGGCTTTGAATATGTGAAAACATACTTTAGAAGGACTAAAGTTGACAAACAGTGAAACTATGTGATTATAAGGGTCCAAAGTGTCAACAATGGATAAATAAGCTCTACAATAACCCTACATGGTGTTTATAATCTTAAACGGATAAATCATGGATCATACGAAGCGGAAAATGAAAGAAAGTGAGGAATTACAAACTACAGGGGCTAAACGTGTCAACATGTTGAAAGTATACCTCTGAGTGACCTTTTGGCAAACCCGAAGCTTTTTAATGGTAAAATATACTCACTAGAGTATGTGATAAAAATTTCATCAAGTTTCGTTATCGTATGAGAAAGTTATGACCAAAACCGTGTACGAGGGGTTAAAAGTGTAAATCTCATAATTCCTTGTTCGGAAACCTTTCTCCAAGCATTCAAGACCTCCCAATGCATGGCCACACTCCCTAGGACACCCTTGACCTGCTTTCACTGACTTTGCATGATGAAAATGTCGGAAAGATCGAATAACAAGAGTGCAGGGACTGAACATGCAACAAAACAACAAACTTTGGGACAAGAGCCCTCGCGTGGCGCGAGGACCCGTCGCGTGGCGCGACGGGGGTGTTTTCGCAGCAGAACTGGCAGATGCCAGTTATCAAGTCTGTCTTGGTTGTTTCCAGCTGTAATCGATACAAGGGGCTCTCCAATGGGTTTACATGCAGCTAGGGGCACTTGTCTTCATCTTATATCATCATAGACTCATGTGGCAACATCAAAAAGATCAAAAATCTGCATAAGAAGGGTCTTGTTATTACAAACATTCAACACTTACACTTTCAAAAATTCACAAGACAACTTCTGGAGCTCTCTGGACGTCAAGACATCTTCCTAGTGATCTCTAAGCTTTATTAGGACTCTTGTAAGTGTTCATAACCTTCTCAAATCCGTTCTAGCTTAGTTTATTAACCGAAAGTCAATCCATCATAAATTAAGTTTCACTTGGTGATTAAACGAAATGTGCTCAGTCTTTTCTCAAATTGAAAGTACCTACAAGTTGGTATTTATGTGGGTAACAAACCCTCAAAAGGGTATTTTCAGATTCCCACTCTAAGTATGTTAATTGTCGAGTCAAAGCTTGTTTCAAAAAGTCAACAGAATGTGTTTTTGCAAATTTAAGCATGATTAGCAATGTAGGGTACATGCAACCTGTTTGATCATTAAAATAACTTAATAATTAATGTAAGAACATGTCTCAACATGTTCATCTCGACAATTTTCAGTTTAAACCCGAATCTGAACCGAAAGTCGCATAAATTGACTTTTTCTTTGACTATCACTTCTGATCCGTTCATGCATGTTTGAGATCTGCCTTAGAGCTTATTTTGGACCAATTTTTATATAAGTTTAACTCTCTGAGATTTTACAACTTGGTTCAACACTTATCCGGTTCATATGCATGTTTCCGATTAATGCTTAAAAGTTGACTATTATACCCTTTTTACTATAAAACGTGATTTTTGAAAAAGTGAAAGAGTAGAAACATTTGTTACTGATTTATAAACTTGCACCTAAAATTTGATATCAGTTTGAGGTCTAGATTAAGAGTTATGCTCAATATCGTAATTTGAAAGCTTTATTTTAATTAAATGGCGTAATTAGCGTATAACATATTTAAACCCACTTTTTAATATCAAACTTTTTACCCACTGTTATAATATAATATTTTGGGATTTTTAAAGATTTTTATTTAATTTTTGGCTGATCATATCATAGGTCTCTAAGTTTAATTCCGTAAATACCGATTTTGCCCTTTTAAGCCATAAAATGAGTTTTACAAATCCTTTTGACTCCAAACCTTTTTCTACTGATTTTATTTGTTAAATAAAATATTTTGAGCATTCTGGAAATATAAACATATCAGCTTTCTTTTAAAAACCCGGAAACGGCTCTAAATCGCCTTTTTAAGCGTTTTTAACGCATAGTATGTACTATAACCATATTAAACATATAAGGTTGATACCTACTGCTGTTTTTAGTATATTTTTATAAAATAACAGTAAGTACAAGTTTTTGAACTCAGACTTCCAATTTTGACATTTTTAGCCCTTGTGAAATTACCAAAATACCCCTAAGGTGCATCGTTTGATTTTATATGATAAGTTTCACATATGGGTCATACCCTACTGTTATAACATGTTAAATTAAGTATATTTACTGTATAAACCAGACCTGTAACTCAGATTTCTAATTTAACCCTTTTATAATCTTTTAAATGACCAAAATGCCCTTATGAGGCATAATTTGTGTTTAAATCCGTTTTGGGCATAATAGGAGATATCTTACTGATGTTATAACATATTTAAGCCATATTATCTCAGGGAACTTGCATATGACTCTTACGGTTACCCGTAACGCTCTTTTCACGTTCGGTTCGGTTTATGTAACTAGTTTGCATAAATTGACCGAGACGGGTCAAACATTATCATTTTTGTCTCAAAATCCTAAATGTATTTAGTATACCCATATTATACAAGTATTCAAACTTGTCGGGTCTAAATCACATTCTATCCGATCTTCGCTTAATCGTGCGTTTGAACCGTATCATTCTTAAAGCTAACCGGTCTAAGCTTAAGCTTAAATAAAGACACGTTAGAAATCTAATAGGTTATTATAAACCTTCGTTCCAGATTAGGAGCACCGGTAAAAGCTACCTTCACTTACTTGTTGTGATTTATACTTACCAAGGTAAATACTTTTAACTTATTTTCCCTATACGGGCTTGGGTTACGGTATATGGAATACCGCTTGATCGAGCATCAAATCTTACATCTTTGTATGGTTAATTGAATAATTTGATCGGCTCGTTTAAACAGTCTTGTTCGCTTAAAGCCTTTGGGGGGTTAATGACCATGTCCCGGATATCCTCGGCATCATCTTACGAGATGGCCACGACCTGAGCACGGGGTGTAGGCGTACACCTGTCAGTGTATAACTCTAATGTGGAGGGTCTATTGATCTTTAACCCGGACAAGGTCCGGGCTACTGAACGCACAAGTAACATGTAATTCGTTCACAAGATTATAATAATATATAATTATCCCAAGTTATAAAATGTTTTATGCCACGTGCATTCAAATCAATTTTCAACCATTTTTAAAATGAGTCAGTTAAATTGTATTTACCAGTGTAAACTGACGTATTTTTCCCAAAAGGTTAAGTGCAGGTACTACACGTAATAGACTGGCTGTCTTCTAGAGCGTCCACAATAAGTCTCGCAAGCTTGGACGACATTAAGCTGTTGAACAATATCTTATTTTATTTTTGATCCGCCTGTGGATCCGTTTCAACTATTAGTGATATTTAATATTACACTTTATTAAAGTTGAAATGAATCTATCTTTGCTTCCGCTGTGCATTTATATATTGTGTTGTTTGTCTATGATGATACCAACTACGTCACGATACTCCCCACAGGGCCCACCGGTGACACGTGAAAAATAGGGGTGTGACAAATAATAATAGTGTATTAAGATTAAACATACACTTAAAAATGCGAGTTTGTTAAAACATTTTACTAAATAAAACATTCCAACATTTTGTAGTTTAATTCGCCGTTTAAAACGGGACGACGAAACTATTCGCGAAAGCTTGTTTCTTGATCGTGTTCGGTTCTTCATCGGGCTCGAACGTCATTCGGTACTACAAGGGAACCTATATTCCATAAACATGAAATGTTATTAGTCATATGCGGTTTAAAACTTGTTCAAATGGGTTCGCGAAACAAAACTCTACAAAAATAACTGGGCGCTACCATAACTTACGGTAGCCACTGGGCATTCAGGGACTGCCGTAATGCAGTATAAAACCAGCGTAACAGCTTTAGTTGCTACCGTAAGTTACGGTAGCTACCGTAACTTACGGTAGCTGCTGTATGTTCATCATGTTTTGCTGTTTTGACCCATTCATGCATATATCAAACAAAAACAGGTTTGTATGCTCCCTAAACTCATGAAATTCATAATTTCAATATCTCCTATCATATTAGGTTCAAGTCACGAGTTTCCTACGTATTTAAAACCCTCTTACACTCAAGTGCTTATTTTGACCCGTTAAGGGTATTTAAGCACTTTCATGCTTAGAATTGTTTTCGATTGCTTCTAGCATTACATTACCACATTTCTTATCATATAATTTTCCACCACAACTGTATTTATGGTGGATTTACTATGGTAACCTATACAAACCGAGTTTTTACCCCTCCACCCATTATTTTACGGCAAAGACTCAAATAGAGCCATTTGACTATCGTATTACATCTTTCAACTTCTATACGTGTCCTAAGTATTTATCTAATCATGAAACTCGTTTCCAAACAACCTTTAAGGGTTGTTTGCTCAGTTTAACTTATAAGGGCGTTTTGGTCCATTTTGGCCCTTCATTAACGATGAGAGATTTTTGTAAACATGTTTGACCCATAAGCCCTCTTTTTAACTATGATTTTGTTTGAAAAGTCATTAGGCCTTTCCAACGTAATGACCATCATTTGTAACATTCGGTTTACCTATTAGAGTAACCAAAATCTATTTTAGACTCCGATTAACTCTCATTAAACCTTACGTTTAAATTAGAGTTATTCTATTATGCATACCTGGCTCGGATCATTATGTTGACCCATTTAAATACCTTGCCTCAATAGCCGCTAAGTAATAGGGATGTAAATATCCACTCGATAATTATTTCTGTAATCATACAACTCAACAAACCATTAGTCGATTTTGTCAAAGAGTGATATTTTCACCTTTTGACCTGTTTGGTCTAAATGACCGATTATATTGGCGAGATGAAGCTTATTGCCATCTCGTCTACACGACTCGCTCCGGTTTACACCACACGGTCGTTTTAATTATAAATCACCTCTTCACGATTTTTGGCCTATTAAGGCTTACGAAATAAGTATCTTTCAAAACCAACACTTATTGTCAACGAGTGACCAAATTACAATTTTACCCTTATTGGTTATCATGATTTACCTTATATGGTAACCTTTAAAAGTACATGTTTCATTCGTCATAACATGATCGAATTACCGATTTAACTCATTTTTAACCATCAATACAGTTTCTTATCCTATGTGGATATCTTGTTCCGTATGACTACACCCCGGAACACCATATCTCAATTAGGCATTTGTCTTATTCGTAATCAATACAACAAAAGAACATTCTAAAATATATGACTAGTGTAAGCTATACTTACCTTGCATCCGAATTATGCTTTTCCTCCATTCTTGATTTGTTTGACCCGCTTCCTTTCCAAGCTTCCACCTAGCTTGTTAAGCGTCAAACTATCATATAATTTCCACAAGGTGGTTAGATTAGTCATTCAAGATCATGACCTTCACACCTTATGAATCTTTTTACTACTTTTCTTATTGAACCCTATCATAGGTCGGTTTGACTTTTTAAAAGTCAAATCACCAATTGACACATATGAATGCACTATCAAGTTCACATGACTCGATTACACATATTATCAATATTTAGTGAGCGTCCTCTTTTGAGATGCCGAATTAGCCAACATGTCATCCATTTCATACCTCAAGTAATAATAAATCAACGTATAATTTCAATTATTATAAGCGTGTATACACTTTGGTCATCATAATCATGATTTTAACTCTTATGTCAAGACCCACTTCTAATCACTTATGAACTCTTAACAAAACCCCTAATTTGTTCAAGTAGTTCATTCATACGAGTTAGTATGATGTTTATAAACACCACTACAACATCAATTTCGTCAAATCAACAAAACCCACTTAGCTAGGTGTGGTAATTCAACCTAACACCTAAATCATAGCAATTTATTCTAAATCTTCACTTAGGGCTTGTCCCTAAGCAATCATACATCCCAAAATCAGCCATAACTTCTATGATTCATACAAAATTCGCACCTTGTGATGTTCATAAATTTTCACAACTTCATCAATATCAAAATTTCGACATACCTTACGATCCCCTTGACTCGGTGATCGTTTATTCATGTTCATGCATCGATTTAGGTCTTGATTTGCCCTCCAATTTGATGGATTAAGGTTGAACAAGGGTTTCCCTTTGTTTCTTCTCCTGATGATCGACATATACACACACTAAGTGTGTGGTATGTGTTGATTTTTATGTTTTAATAAAACAAGTTTCATTTTTGGCAGCTTTGGTCCCTCAAGTTTAGTTAGTTATTAAGTAGGCCACAATCTAACTATTTCTAACACTATTCCCACTTATTAACTAGGTTAAATATTCCTAGTTAACTTAGTGGGTCCGAGGAAATTATGACTCAGTTTATTTTAAGTCTCGTTAATTCAGACTTCTTATAAACCTTATTTCCTTAAAAGCATTTATTCACGTTTTATTAAATATTAGGTTTATTTATTTTAAATCCTAATATTTACCGGATTACCTTTTTCCGCCAACGGTATTTTACCCGTGTATTAGTATTAACGGGGTTTGATTACCAAACTCGTTTTCGGGGTGTTACAAGTATACCCCCCTTAAAGAGGTTTCGTCCCCGAAACCTTACTTACGTAGTTCATTGGTTTGATCCAACGAACCTAATTTCGTTTTCAAGGCACCCGTTTCTTCTGGTCAAAAGTTTTTATTTTTAAATTGTCGCGTGCGTCTTTCATGTGTAAGGCCTCGCAGGCCGATACTTTCAATTTGTATTTCTTATTCTGGTCATTTATTCGACCGAGTTGTCATCTGATCGCTCGGTTGTATTTATTTTCATTATGTTTACTTCAAGTTAGTCTTATTTCGACAGGCGCTTTATATAGGTAGTAACACTACTCTGACTTTGAAGGGTTTTACCGGCCAGACTGATTAGTCGCCGTCATTTTACTCCCCGTCATTAGGGTATATCTTATTGCCAACCCAGCCTTTTACGTATTTTCTGATTTTCATATCTCGTAACTCACGTTACGACTTAATTGTATTCTGTACCACTTTTTGTGACGTATTATAATTTAAATAATTGTAAATTCTTTTGTTATTTTTTTTTGCCAATTTGAATGTTTTAGTGAAATTCTTCACTTTTGTCAACTAGACCTTTCACAATCTTTTCGCTTTTAACCCATTTAATTAACTTAGCGGAACCCATCGCTTTTATACGAACTTTATCTCCCGGTATTGTTTTACACGGGAAGTTACAATCAGTTTCCTTGTTTTATACAATTGACCCATAGGTTCTTTCACTTAGCCTCGTAGGCTATTACTTTAGATTTTCACCTTTTGACCTTATTAAGGTGAGACCCCAACAGTTCGTTTCTTTCTATTTGTCACCCGAATGTCTTTTTGGTCCCGTAGACCTTAGCATCATTTATAATCTCATAGGTTATGATAATCCCGTAGATCATCTTTTATTCAAGTCTTTATTCAAAGGTATATACATTTATATATGTATATGGCGTTAAGGCACCCTTTTTGTGTTCATAGTCGTTTATTTTCGCTTTTGTATTTCCTTTGACCTTGACCGTAGTCTAAGACTATATTTGTTTTCTTTCGAACAAATTTTCTGACTTTATGACTTCTCACGTCATTTATGCATCGGTTCATCTTATACTCACTATTATCCAGTTTACATATATTCGTATTGGATTCTTTATCATTACTGGCCCATTATTCTTTTGTGTTTAACGCTACCGTTATCCGGTTTACGCTTACTTATGCCATCCGGCATTATATCGTATTCGACCCGTTCAACAAAAAAAATAGTTGAACATAATTTATCAAAATTTCTATTTACATCATCTTGTCGTCTTTTAGTTATGACTCAAAACCCGAGTCTCTTAACTTTCCATCCGAGTTCCCGTTTCTTGGTCTACGCATGTGTTTAATTCTTACCCATCAACCGGGTGTTTTACCGAAGTCGTTATCATTGCAACTCTTCCAGTATGCACTAAAACTTCGTTTCACTTTTATATTCCGACTTTGTCCTCAAGTTGTGTGTCACGAGTTGAGCTGTGGGGCTCATATGAATCGTTAAACCCAACGCACAAACACATAGCTTCTTAACTCGCTCCTTCTGACTTAAGGCATCTGCAACGATGTTTGCCTTACCCATATGATAATTGATCCCGCAGTCATAATCATTCAACATCTCGACTCATATTCCCTTCTCTCTAAATGAAATGGGTTGAAGACTCTCATGACTGGTGAAAAACACAACACTCTGTACCATAAAGACAATGGCGACATTATCTTTAAAGCAAACACTACAACAACATCAAGGTCAGGAACCCTTAACTCGGAAGTTGTAGTTCTTCTCATAACGCTTCAGCTAGCAGCAAGCACACGCCATGACTTTATCCCTTTGCGTCAAAACGCAACAAGGACCTAGATGTGAAGCATCATAGTAAGCTACAAAATCATTCGCACCTTCGGGTATAGACAAAATTAGTGCGTCACAATGCTCTTGTTTTAACAACTAAAACACTGATCATTTCCAGTCTCTTCAACAAACCTCTAGATTCTCAGGGTCAACATGATTAAAGGTTGGGCTATCTTCGAAAAAATGTGGATAATTCGTCGCTAGTAACCAGCTAGACCTAGAAAGTGTGACACCTCAGTTGGAGACTTTGGTGATCCCTGTTCTCAATCGCTTTAATCTTCAATAGGTCAACGTGTATACCTCTCTCGTTTACCATGTGACAGAGAAAATGAACCTCATGAATCCAAAAATCGTATTTGGAAAACTCAGTGCACAATTTCTCATTCTTCAACAACTCCAACAACAACCTCAAATGTTGCTCGTGTTCCTCATTGGACTGTGAATATAAAAATACAATTATGAACTTGTCCAACAAGGTTTGCACATTCAATTCTTCAGATCCAAGAAAAATGCAGGTGCGTTCGCATGACTAAGAACTTTCGTGTAGGCCACAAAGAGTGATGAGAGTTGTCTTTGGGATATCCTCCTTTTGCATACGCAACTGATGATACCCCAATCTCAAGAAAATCTTCGAATAGAAGCTAGAACCTTGAACTTGGTCGAACAAATTATCACTCCTCTGTAATGGGTATCGATTCTTGATGGTCGCTTACTTAACCCTTGATCAACTAAGCACATCCGAAAGGTTCTATCTATCTTCTTCACCAAGTCCCTCATCGCCATTGTTGATATCGATTAACAATTGATCACTGATTTGGGGTTCAATTGAATTGAGGTTTGGCAGCAATCAATTGATGAATAGAGGGAGTATAAAGATGGTAGAGAATGGTAGAACTAAACCCATCTAATACAACATTAAAATTGTAACGCCCAACGTCCCTAAACTTTAGACATTTGGCAAGAACAGTCCCTGAGCTTCTAATTAGTTGTCAATTTTGGTCCCTGTAGTTTTATGGAGTTGATGTTTTGATACTTTTGGTGAGAATCTTGTTGGCATTATGATACTTGACTCTTTATTCCAGATACTTGATTCTTGACTCTTAAACTATGAGACTTGACACTAAATCTAGATACTTGACTCTTGATGCTTGATCTAGACACTTGATTCTTGATGATTAAACTAGATACTTGATTCTTGATTCTTTATGATTCTTGATACTTGATACTTGGACTCTTGATTCTTGATGCTTGAGATACTATGATTCTTGACTCTTGAAGACTTAAATTGGTGCTTGACTCCTTGGACTCGTGAAACTTGATTCTTGGTTGAATGAGAGACTAGAGCCTTATCACTGGCGGAATCTATGAAACTTGGAAACTTTTGGTTTGAAATGTAATTAGATACTTTACCTAAACTATACGCAACGCAACGCTAACTATAACTCGCAGAACGAATCTAAGTTTGGAACGCAGAAAGAAGGGATTGGCCAGAGTGGCCATCCGATCGGATCTGAGTGATTCTCACTTGAAATCACACTTTTCACCGTGAAATCTCTCGGATCTGAGTTCTTGAGAGTGATGTCATCATGAAGGTTGTACAAACTGACATGTGATGTCATCCTAAGCAAGATCTATCTCAGATCTAAGATGATTCAAGCGTTTTTACACTAAATCTAACCTAAATCTAAGCTAAATCTAGACTTTTCCTATAAAACTTGAGTATCTTCATCTCTTTCTCAAACTTTTACTTTATTCGGTGGAAACTGGGTCTAAACTAACTGTAGATCTGATGAATAGTCTAGAGTTGGTATTGATCTGGGTTCTTACCGGTAAAAGACGAGCATGGCAACGGATTCCGACATAAACCCATTAGAAACAAACGACTGATCGAACAGGGGTGATTCCCACTTAATCAGAGTTTTAGGTACTAAAGGGTTTTACTGTTGTCTCGATACGTGTCGTGCCGTCACCGTTAATCTAGAAACTTAGAATTCTCACAATGTTGGTAACCAAGAACAAGGGTCGCCCGATCGAGCGGCAACCCGATTTGACAGTCGTCCGATCGAGGTGACACTTGTTTTGAAATTCTTCAAGCACTTGGTAAACAATCAAAACTTGGAAGTCTGACCGAATGGCAACCCGATCGGACAGCCGTCCAATCGAGCTGCCATCCGAATGGGATAACCAGGTTACCTACACTCGGAACGAGCGGCAATCCGATCGGATTACCACCCGATCGGACAGCCACCCTATTTGTCACTTATGTTTTTCCCACTCAAGTGGCAACCCGATCGGATGGCCATCCGATCGGGCAGCCATCTGTCTTCATAACACATCAAGGCCACTCGACCGGCTGGCAAACCGATTGGATAGCCATCCGATCAGACAAGCCATCCGATCCAGTGACTGAGTTGTACACTTTATTCAATATCTTACTCTGCCCGACTCTTATCCTATTGTAATCTAATCAGGCTAAGTCTAAAAAGAGCTCCCTTTGATCCAATAACAGTTGCGACTATTAAACAATCACTGTGAGTATACTCGGTCCCCTTTTACTTTAAACGTTTGGGGTGTAACCTGTATTCTATGAAACTTAAACTTGAATCTTTGAAACTTATACTCTATCCTATGTGAACATGAAACTTGTGATTCTTGATTCTTGACTCTTTGTGCTATGTGACGTTTAATCCAGTGTGTGTAGTTCCGCCTTAACAATAGTAGCGCTATAGGAGATGCACCTCTCCCATTATTCTCGGGGGGTATTGTTAGGAGGATTCTAGTTTACCTTGAGTCTTGGGTAAACACTAAAGCATCGGGATACTTGGCCTATCACTGCGTGGACTGTGACACTAGCACGACTGAAACTATCTTATTGTTACACTATGGATATGAGTTGTTTTAATTTATTATTCTAATATCAAACTTGTATACTCGCCAATACTTTTGTATTGATATTTTAATACATGTTGCATGCGGATAGGATGCTTGGATATGCATGGAATTCAGCTAGGAGATGCTTAAAAACGTCGCCTAGTTAACTTAGAATCATTTGAACAATTTGAACCATATTCGTTTTGGTCTGTATTCGATACTTGTGTTGGTTGTGTTTGCTTGAGACAACGATATGATGAATTTGACCTAATTTCTATGAAACAAATAGTGTTATGGAATCTCGTGAGCAATCTGAACGCTTAGTGCTCGCACCCCGATGTTTCCGCCATCGGTTGGGGTGTGACAGATTGGTATCAGAGCCATAACTATAGGGAATTAGGATAAGTAGGAATACTACCCTAGTCTATAGTTCTAGGACTCTTGACTCTTATTTGTTTATTAAGACTTTTGTACTCTACCGTATCTGCTTCCTAGCAGCACTTGTTTCTGTTAAACTTACATGCCTTTCCTAAGGCTAACATAATGTACACTTAATGCTTTGAAAACACTATTCACCGGTGTTTGTATTTTGCACGAGATTTGCCCTCCAGTCAGGAGTGACATCCAAACCTTGATGGAAAATCTCCATATTATTCTAGTAGGTCTTATCTGCGGATGAGTACCAACGCTATTAGGTTACGATGTTGTCAAGTTAGAGGTGAAACTCAGATCTTGATGACTAGTTCCACTCCTTGGTTTTTATATGTCTCGCTAAAGTCTTGAATTCCAATCAATTAGGAACGTGGAATGACCAAAAGGACGAATATCGTAGGCCTAACATCGATGGCGTATTTATCTAAGTAAGTCAAGACACGTTACCTCAATTCAAAAGGGGTTCGAATCACTTGGGTTAGTCGTCGTTCCTCTACCCGGAACAATCCTATGTTTTATGAGCCTATCTTGCTTTTATGTTATCTCAATTTTATCCATGTGGTTTTAAACTAGATTCTTCAATCATTTGGTATGCTTATACACGAATCACATGTTGTCAGCAATCTAAAACATAAATTCTAATCTCAGATCAAACTAAATTTATGAGACTTTATTCTATGTGTAAACTATGTGGTAATGTGATTGTAAGACACTAGATGTAACATGGCATGGAATACGAGGGGAAAGTGACGTGTCCGAAGCGTGGTGGATACGCCGCTGGTACTTCCTATATATAAGTGTTTCTGGCATGTTACCAACTTTCGTACCTAGTGCCATGCGAAATGTAGTGTCTGATGTGGGATTCCAAAGCTATGGAAGGTCTATTTGCGTACTCTATGAGAAACTTATGTGAAATCTATCGTGTACTCTCGTGAAAACTACGTATAAGCTACGTATGTGTAATCTATGTGTAATCTACGTATAAGCTACGTATGTGTGGATGGAGAAACGCTATCCGACACTCTCAGGAAATCCAGGGAGAAGTCTCAGAAAAAGATGATGTCGTTCATGGCCGACCAGATTGCTCGAGTCGTGCCAAAGATCGTCTCTGAGCTCCAAGGATCAAACACACCTCCATGCTCTGTGGACTCCAAGGCTGAGAAACAAAAGCCTACTAAGTTCAATTACAAACATTTCATCTCCTGCAACCCTAAGTCTTTCACGGGCAGTGATGGGGTGACTGATATGCTCGAGTGGTTCGACAGCATTGAGGTTACCTTCATTAACAGTTAATGCCCCGATCATATAAAGACTAGAAGTGCAACTGGGATGTTTCAAGGCAGAGCATTGGAGTGGGGGTTGAATGAGAGAAACATCCATTCAAACGAAGAGGCCTATGCTCTTCCATGGCCTGAGGTGCGAGAACTAATGATGCTTGAGTTCTGCCATCCTCATGAACAACTGAAGCTTGAAGAAGAGTTTTGGCATCTGAAGCAGGTTGGAGATGATAACCTGGCTTATACTACCCGTTTTAAGCAGCTAAGTCTTATCGTTCCTCACTTGGTTTCGACTCCTAAGCGAATGATAACCAAGTACATCAATGGTCTACCTCTTGCAATGCGTGATTCTATTGAAGCAGCTCAACTAGAAACTATTGAAGAAGTCTATCGTCTGGCAGCAAGTTTGAACAACAATCGTGTGCGTGATAAGCATTTTGCTACTTCTGCTCCCTCCAAGTCTGCGAATCAAGTTACCCAGCAGTCAGGCGGCAGCAAGAACAAGAAAAGGAAAGCTCAGGGTTCCGGATGTAATGCTATTACTACTGCTGCTGCTATCCCTGCTGCTCCCGAGGCTAAGAAGCAATACACTGGGTCTCATCCCAAGTGTGAAACTTGCAACTACCATCATCCTGCTAATTCTGCATGTCGTTTGTGCACCAACTGTAATCGCTATGGTCACACGACTCCTTACTGTCGTCAAGCTAACCCTGCACCGCAAGCTCAGCAAGCCCCAGCTCAGGCAGCTCTACCTGCACCTCCAGCTCCTCTACAAAATCCTAGGCCAGTCAACGCTGTTCGTGCATGCTACAAGTGTGGAGATACTACCCACCTCCGTAACCAGTGCCCTCAGCTGAACCAGGACCAGCAGCCAGCAGCTCGTGGATGAGCGTTTAATCTTAATACAAATCAGGCTCGTAATGACAATGACGTTGTCAATGGTATGTTCCTTGTTAATAACCTTTATGCTTCGATTCTATTTGATACTGGTGCCGAGAAAAGCTTTGTGTCCGTGGAATTTGAGTCTTTGTTAAACTGTACACGCTCCAAGTTACCTGAGTCATTCTGTTGAGGTCGCTAATGGTAAGTCGATTCTTGTGAATTCTATCGTGCGTGATTGTACCTTGATTCTTAACGATCATGTCTTCTCTATTGATCTTATACCCATGAGATTGGGTAGTTTTGATGTTATCATTGGCATGGATTGGTTGCGTAAGAACCATGCTGAGATTGTTTATCATGAGAAACTTGTTCGTCTTCCTCTTCCCTCTAGTGATACTTTGATCATTTATGGAGACCGACCTTCAAAAGGACTGAGGTTGATGTCATGCACACAAGTGAGCAGAAGCTTACGTAAACAGAACCCTACTTTCTTGAACCACGTGGTGGAACAAAAAGGCAAGAGGAGGAACATAAGCAACGTTCCTGTGGTGTGTGACTTCACCGATGTCTTCCCTGAAGATCTTCCTGGTCTTCCTCCTCCCAGATCCGTTGACTTTCGCATTGATCTCGTACCTGGTGCGACTCCTGTCGCCAGGGCTCCTTACCGTCTTGCACCTTCTAAAATGCAAGAATTATCCAGTCAACTTCAGGAATTACTCGATAAGGGTTTTATTCGTCCAAGTACCTCCCCGTGGGGCGCCCCGGTTTTGTTCGTCAAGAAGAAGGATGGTTCCTACAGTATGTGTATCGACTATCGTGAACTGAATAAGCTTACCGTGAAGAATCGCTATCCGCTTTCTCGTATCGATGACCTATTTAATCAACTACAAGGCGCGTCGTGTTTCTCAAAGATTGACTTACGTTCTGGGTATCATCAACTACGTGTCCTCGAAGATGATATTCCTAAGACTGCGTTTCGTACTTGATATGGGCATTACAAGTTCGTAGTCATGCCTTTTGGCTTGACCAACGCACCTGCAGTGTTCATGGATCTTATGAATCATGTTTGTAAACCCTATTTGGATCGTTTTGTGATAGTCTTTATCGAAGATATTCTCATTTATTCTAAGTCTAAAGCTGATCATGCTCGCCATCTACGTCTTATGCTGGAACTTCTACGTGGTGAACGTCTGTATGCAAAATTCTCTAAGTGTGAGTTTTGCATTAATGAAGTGCAATTTCTTGGTCATATTGTTAGTAGTCAGGGTATTCATGTTGACCCTTCTAAGATTGAGGCAGTGAAGAACTGGTGTACGCCTAAATCCGTGTCTGAGATTCGTTCTTTTCTAGGATTGGCGGGTTATTACCGCCGATTCATCACAGATTTCTCTAAAATCACTATTCCTCTTACTACGCTAACCCAAAAGGAGAAACCTTTTGTTTGGGGTCCCGAACAAGAGGAATCCTTTCAAACTCTTAAGAACCTTTTGTGTAATGCTCCTTGTTAACTCTACCTGATGGCAACGACGATTTTGTGGTATATTGTGATGCCTCGAACCGTGGATTGGGCTGTATGCTCATGCAGCGAGACAAGGTTATTGCCTATGCCTCTCGTCAGCTCAAGGTACATGAGAAAAACTATACTACTCACGATCTGGTGCTTGGTGCGGTTATTTTTGTGTTAAAGATCTGGCGACACTACCTTTATGGAACTAAGTGTATGTGTAGGTCCCCTTGATGTATGGATCTTTCACAGAATTGTCAATCTAATCAAGAGTGCGGAATCCTCTTGATCAGAATATAGCAGAAAACGTTTAGGAACAACAATTCACAATCAACCGGGTTTCTATTGATTATCAAACTCGCGTATTACAATCAATCAAAACCCTAATTCGTCTAAGCTATGGCTCTCACGAAAATCCTCTCTCACAAACTCTGTTTTGGCTGATTAACCTAAACCCTAAAGCATAACCTTGTTTATATAACACAAGGTTTGCTACTTAGGCTAGAGTTTCCTACATGGGCAAAGCCCAATTCGTACCCCTAGACCCAATGTGGGTTTTGTTTAGCCCAAACTCTATTATTCCACTAATACAAAGCTAAACCCGCTAACTGTTTATCGTTTCACTAATTACAAGATATCCAAAGACCAAATCTAAGCTGTTGTCACCAATATGCACCAACAAACTCCCCCTTGACAATAGCTTCATAAAATAACTTTGTCTTCAGTCATCTTGCAATCTTCATGTAATCTTGCACTGTCTTTGGTCTTTGGATAGCTTCAACTTCAATAGCTTCTGTCAGCAACAGACTCCCCCTAAGCTGATGCATCCAATCACCAAATCTTCAAAAACTTTAGCGTTTGGGTAAACTCCCGTTCAACATATGTATAGCAATCTTCAAACTCTTCAACTTGTCTGCAATGTAGAAAGGAGGTTCTACCATGCATCCAATCAAACTCTCATCTTCACAGCAACTCATCACTTTAACTTCTCAGCAACACACTGCTTCAATCTGTGTACTATAAAACAAACATCTCGAGAAACCATAAGAATTTTTCAACAAAGTTAAATAAATTATTATTATTCTAGAGATAGTTAAACTGTATCACAGATTAAGCATTTTCAATTCTATCACCAGCACGCAAAACTTATTAATCACACACCCTATAACCCGCATGATTTAAAATTTTGAACTCACTTTCCAACACCGTCTCCCCCTATCAGTAACAATTCCTCCAAGAATAACAGTTTTCCGTACGTTAAGAATTTAAACAGAAAAAGACACTATTTTTGGATTTTTTTATATTTTTTTTTGAAAGAAAGTAAATAACAAAAGCAATAAACACTCTATTTTTGTGAGAATCACCGGTAAGAAGATCATATCCGCACAATCAAACTGTTTTCACACAATTAGATAATTCTTTATTTAATTTTTCGTGAAAAGCAGTCCAAGACACTTACTAGTATGTTTGTCCACTTAAACAAAATGCATGAACATTTCAAGTACCATTACCGTATGATACGTTAAGGTAATATTATTATACTGAAATACGAGCGTGTCCCACTTCAAGATATACCCCGCGATCAAGGTATGCACAAAGATTCATCGTAGTAGGTGAGTATACTGAATTCATCCGTTTTGTTTTTCAACGTTTAGATAATTGGTGAACAGGTCAGTACTTCCGTACAGCAAAGAGACCAAAATATCTAACGAGGGCTAAGACAAATACCATTTTTGGTACGATTTATGCATTTTGCACTTTTTGAATGACTCTCTAGGAGAGCTTCTTCATTTATGGGATTTGGCAATTTTTTGCTCTTTTAAGATATCCTGGTTGTGCCTAGGTCAGCATGTATCTGGATGCAGCAGAAGGACAACCCTGATATCCCCAGATGAAATAACAGTATAAAGACCCAAAACTTCAGATTTTGGCAATCTATCAACGCAAGATTTAAGTCATTAAACCAAACACCACTGATGTGTTCCCCACTCATACACAGTTTATTTAGGTTTATATCACATTGGTAAGTTGATTATTTCATGCATTTTGCCTACTGGTACATCATATGATGAAGCTGCTATCACACTTAAGCAATTTAATTCATTTTCAGTGTGACAGTCTAACTTGCTGATGTACTATCATTTCTTCTTTTTTACACAATGAAATCTCTTTTTCAATTTTTCATTTTTTTATGTTTTTCATTTTTCAATTTTTTTTTAAATTTATGACTTACTCCCCCTAAACACACGCACTAACTAAACTCTTTTTGGCTTATGGAAATTTCTCCCCCTAAATTTTTGTTTTTATGGAGTAAGTTTTGAAAACACAAATTTACAAACACAAACAGACTCCCACTTTAATCTGACAATAAGTTTTTCACCAATTAATCATCAATCAATCACTAAAGTAAATAGTTAGTTACCCATGTTAACCTACTATTCACCTCAGACACTTTACAGGAACAACCACTGTCGAACACATCAACAGTCCTTCTGGTCATCCTGCACACACTCAACAACTTAGTTAGACTTAACAACCCAAACCTGACCGGTTTTGGGTTGACCATGTAAATCTGTATAAGATGCTTCTAACCAATATCCATCACACCTTACTGGTGTCTTGGATGTTGTACTCGTTGTTGAACAAGATTTATAACTTCCACTAGGTCTTTGATCACGAGAGTTCCAATAAAACCTCGGATTTTCTGACCTTTGAAAATTATTATCTTGATACCTTCTTCTCCCATAATTATACCACGAATTTTGAAAAAAATTTGGATGTTGTTGAACATTTGAGTTACTAAAACCCCTATGTTCATTTCTTCTTTGAAAATATCAAAAATTTCTATTTTGATTTTGAAACCGATTTGATTTACCATTAAAATAACTAAATTGTGTAGAATTGCTTCTTGGTCTATCAAATCTTCCTGATGTTAAAGTTTTAGATTGAAATCTTGGTTGATTATATTGACAATGTTGTTGAACATTATTATTCAAACCAACCTTGTTCCCATCCTTAACCTCATCAACTTTTCCTTTATTTTTCTTCAAAGGACAACAACTCGCTACATGCCCTTTGTTGTGACATCTAAAACAAGATTTTTTCTTATATATTCTCTTTTTGGTAAATCTCTTTTTAAATGTTTTCTTCTTTTCGTCTTCTGTATCCTCATCCGATTTATGAGGTGTACTATTAGACTCAACAGATTCTTTCAAAGAAACTGGACTATTTGGCAAGTCCACAGCTATCGGTTCCACTACAGCTGGTGTAGTAGGCACAAAATCATTTAACTCATTCTCATCAGGCAGAAAAGAGTAATCTTGATCCTTAGAAGATGAAGCTTTACTAAACCCCACTCCCGTTCTATCATTACTCCTTTTTAGCCCTTTTTGAATATGAGTCCTAACTAATGAAGAATTTCCAAATTTGTCTAACTTTCCTTTAAGTTCAACAATTTGGTCTTGTGCAATGGCCAATTCCCTGCACTTTTTAGAAAATTCATTAGTTTTATCCTTTACAGTTTCACGAGCCAAATCAATGATCTGTAACAGTTCATTGACTTTGTTTGTTAAACTGCTGATTTCTTGTTCATTTGATTTGAGTTTATCTAAACAATTTGACTCTCTTTTAATCAAAAGAACATTTAACTCATTTTGTTTTTCCAAATCAGCTAACAGAATTTTGTTTTGCTCCGATAGTCTGTTAACTTTACCCTGTAGTTCAGTGCAATTATGACACGTATGACTTACAGGTTCTGATGTTACCTTCACCTATGTTGTAAGTTCATTCACACCATTCATGCACTTTGAAACTTCTGACTCCTTCTTCTCAACAGCTTTCTTCTTCTCTTCTACCACAACATCTGCATTTCCCTGATATCGCTTTTCTAATGCACCCACATATCCTTTGGATTAGTGTACTTCATAAAGGTATGCTTGATGCCATCAGGTAAGGACATTTTTATTACAGCTAAAGCTTTCTTCTCAGCATCAACCACCTGTTTCTCAGATTCATCCATCATCTCATACATCCTTTTATCATTCTCTTGCATGTTCACATTGTCTGTTCTACGTGGTCTGCCCTCAAAATCGTGTGTTGGGTTTGTGTACCCATCTACAATACAGATCCACATGCGTGCAACTTGAGATTCAATGAAGGATTGGAACTTGTCCTTCCATGTAAGATAATTCTCCACCTTCATCATCTTAGGAGCATTCAAATTCATCATGTTTGACATTTTAACGTAACAGACTGGTAAAACCGTACAAAATATCTCCGAAAACAGTGGTTACCAAATTACACCTTTAGAATCGTCTCGAAAAGACGAATCTAATGATATATAATGTCAAAAACCGAATTCGGGATTTTCCAAAGTCTTTTTCTCTTCTAAAAATGCAAGAAATTTAACGGTGCAGACGGTTTAGAGAAACGAGCTACGGATCAATTTCTTTTTGCAAAACAGTCAAATTTTATCGACGCCTGCCAACTGAAATTCCACCCTTTTATTTTAATTCCTCTGTTAATTTCGCTAGGAAGACTGATTAATTTCGCTGGTCAGTAACTTGTCCAATTTCGCTGGTCAACAGTGTTAAATTCGCTGCTAATTATGCTGGTTAACTTCGCAGATTAAATTCGCTATTTAATTTCGTGAATACGATGACTGATAAAGTCGCCAAAACCGTGATAATTTCGCTGTGGAAAATTACACGGTTACCAAAGTCGCCTTTGGATTTAAATTCACCGGTTACCGAGATATAAGTCCCAAATCCGCTGATCAGTTAATTATGCTGGTCCTATCTGCGAATTTGTTAAATTCGCCAGCCAGTAATAAGGAAATTCAATCTTTTTCAAATTCTGAAGATTTTATCTCCTCTCCAACACAATCCTGCAAAATTAGACAACCTAATCAGCAAAAAATTTCGAAAATTATGAAGAACACGAAGAACAGTCTTCGAATCTTCAAGTCTTTCAGCCAAAATTCTTCAAACAATCAACCAAAAACTGTCCCGAAAACCTGCAAATTAACAAAAACAAACACATAAACTGATCAAACACAAACAAAATCGCAGGAAATTATCAGAACTCAAGAAATTTCGAAACCCTAATTTTCAGGTTTCAAAATTTCGAAATTTTTCACCCAATTCTGCAGACACAATTCTGAACCGAGCTTCAAGAGCCTAATGCTCTGATACCAATTGTAGGTCCCCTTGAGTCGTATGGATCTTCAACAGAATTGTCAATCTAATCAAGAGTGCGGAATCCTCTTGATTAGAATATTGCAGAAAACGTGTAGGAACAGAACAGCAATTCACAATCAACCGGGTTTCTATTGATTACCAATCTCACAAGAATTACAATCAATCAAAACCCTAACCAACACTCAAATTCGTCCAAGCCCTAATGCTCTCACGAATTCTCTCTCAAAAACTATTTCGGCTGATTAACCTAAACCCTAAAGTAAAGCCTTGTTTATATAACACAAGGTTGCTACTTGGGCTAGATCAAAACCTCATGGGCTGCAAATTGGTGTAAGCCCAATTCGCCCCCATACACCCAATATGTGTGGGTTTGGTTAGCCCAAACATTACAACTCACTAATACAAAGCTAAACCCGCTAACTGTTTATCGTTTAACTAATTACAAGATATCCAAAGACCAAATCTAAGCTGTTGTCACCAATATGCACCAACAGTGTGGTCTTCACCGACCATAGGAGCCTTCAGCACATCTTTGACCAAAAAGAACTAAACATGCGACAGAGACGTTGGGTGGAATTGCTTAACGACTACGACTGCGAAATTCGCTATCATCCTGGCAAGGCGAATGTAGTAGCTGTAACACCTCGAAAATTTCGGGTTCAATAATAAAACGACACGTGTCATGTAAGACAAAACGCGTTGTAAACCCGGATTTAATAAAGATGTTTCGGTAGGATTTAAAGTGGCGTCATGTTAAATTATTACCTCTGAACGACCTCAAGTATAAATCCCAAGACCCGATTAAATGTTATACACATCTTTTATGCCTCAATTCAGGGAATTATTGTCAATAAAAAAATTCCAAGTGCATGATATGATCCCACGAAGAAATGAATGATAAACCTTCATTTTCGGGTCTTGTTTATGGATTCAAATGAAACAATACTTCATGGTGGGGTTTAGAACTGTACAAAGGCATTTTGGGAGGCCCTCAACTGACAAAATAATGTCCCAAAGTCGAACAAGTGGGTGCCCTTTCGAAACTTCAACAAACAACAACAAATCAGCCACTGATGATTTGTTACGCACCGTAACAAATAATTGTCACGGTGCGCAACAAATGCCCAGCGACCAGAAAACAGGCTGTTGCCTGTTATGCGCGATTTTAACCCATTCCACCGGTTTTTCTCACATGTGGACGACCCCTAGGCACCCCTAAGCTCTAGGACAAGTGTTAATCAGTTGTGGATGGATGTTAGACTAAGATGTCAAGCTTTTATGGTGTCTTGGATCACTATATAAAGGCCTTCAAATTCACAACATTCCTCACAACTTCTCCTGCACTCTTGGATCATTTCTGGAGCTCAAGCCTGCTTCCAAGTGATCATATTTCGTGCATAGGACTTCAGTAAGTGTTCTAATCTTTCTCTAATTACTTTTAGCTTAGTTAATTAGCTAAAAGTCAAACCGTCGTAATTACGGTTTGACTTCGAGATTAGTCAATAATGGCTTAGTCATATCTCGAATTAAAAGTAGTTATAAGTAGGTATTTATGTGGGTAATAAAACCCCAAGAGGGTTTCCCCTGATCACCATCCTAACCAGGTCAAATGTCGGGTCAAACTTTTAATTAAAAAGTCAACATAATGCTTAAAATGTCATTTATGCATAATTAGCTATCTAGAACATATATAACCTGTTTGATCATTGTTATAACTTAGTAATTAGTGTAAGAACATGTCCAAACCTGTTCAACCCGACTATTTCCTGTTTAGACCCGGTTCGGAACCGAAAGTCACATAGTTTGACTTTCACTTTGACTTTCAGTTCTGACCCGTTTAGGCATATTTTAGAAATGCCTCAGAGCTTTCATTGGACTAGATTACATGTTAGAACAACCCTCTGTGATTATACACCTTGGTTCATTAGTTATCCAATTAATATGCATGTTTCCGTTAATTGCTCATATGTTGACCGTTATGCCCTTATTACCTTAAAACGTGATTTATGAAAATGTAAAAGTGTAGAAACCTTTGTTACTAATATATAGACTTGTATGCAAAGTTTGACATCAGTTTGACTTGTAGATTAAGAGTTATGCTCATTATCGCAAAATTAATACTTTATGTTAATAAAATGGTGTAATTAGCGTATAGCCTAGTTAAACATACTTTTTGGTATCAAATCTTTTACCCACTGATGTAATGTATTATTTTGGGATTTTTAAAGATTTTTAATTAATTTTAGGCTGAGCATAACTCGTAGTCGTAGGCTTAATCCGGTAATTGTCGGTTTTGCCCTTACGGGCCATAAAATGAGTTTTACATATCTAAACGACCCCAAACCTTTTGCCACTGATTAGTTATGATAAATAAATTATTTTAAGCCTTCTGGAAATATAAAAATATCAGATTTAAGTATCGAACCCGGTAATGGCCTTTAATCGCCTAAGTTAGCGTTTTTAACGCATAGTATGTTTTAAAATCATATTGGGCATACCCGGGTTGATACCTACTGATATAAGAGGCAAATTATAATATTTTAACAGTAAGCAAAGGTTGATAAACTCAGACTTCAGTTTTGAGCTTTTCGGCTTATGTGAAATTACCAAAATACCCCTACGGGGCCTAGTTTGGTTAAAAATGATAAGTTTCACATACATGCTTTAACCTACTGATGTAACTTAGAAAATTGAGTATATTTTCTGATTACATCAGACCTGTAACTCAGGTTGTCACTTAAACTCTTTTATAAACTTTTAAATGACCAAACTACCCCTACGGGGCCTAGTTTGTGTTTAAACACGTTTCGGGCATAACGAAAGACACCTTACTGATGTCACAACATATTTGAGACATAATTAACTTAGGAAACCTGTATATAGCTCTCATGACTACCCGTCACGCTTATTATGCGTATGGTTCGGTTTATGTAACAAGTTTACATAAATTAGCCGAAACGGGTCAAACCTTAACGGTTGTATCTCAAAATCCAGAATGTGAATAATAAACCCATATTAAACAAGTCTTCAAACTTGTCGGGTCTGAATCACATTCTATCCGGTCTTCGCTTAATCGTGCGTACGAACCGTATCTTTGAAACTAGCCGGTCTAAGCTTAAGCTTAATTAAAGACCCGTTAGGATTCTAATAGGTTATTATAAACCTTCGTTCCAGATTAGGAGAACCAGTAAAAGCTACGTGCTATTTGCTTATTGAGAATTATACTTTGCACCAGGTAAATACTTTTAACTTATTTTCCCTATACGGGCTTGGGTTACGGTACATAGCGTACCGCTTGATCGGGCATCAAATCTCCACGCTTAGTGGGTAGTTGAATAATTTGATCGGCTCGTTTAAACAGTCTTGTTTACTTTACAGCCTTTGGGGGGGGGTTAATGACCATGTCCCGGATATCCTTGGCATCATCTTACGAGATGGCCGCGACCTGAGCACGGGGTGTAGGCGTACACCGTCCGTGTATAACTCAATGATGTGGTGTGTCTATTAATCTTTAACCCGGACTAGATCCGGGCTACTGAACGCATAAGTAACATGTAATTCGTTCACAAGATTATAATATTAAATAATTCTCCCAAGTTATAAAAATGTTTATGCCATGTGCATCCAAACCAATTTTCAATCATTTTCCAAAATGAGTCAGTTGAATGTATTTACCAGTGTAAACTGACGTATTTTCCCAAAAAGACTGAATGCAGGTACTAAACGAAATTGGCTGGATTGTCTCCTAAGCATCAATAAAAAGTCTCGCAAGCTTAGGATGCCAGAAGTCTGTTGAACCATTAAATATTATTTTGTTTCGATCCTACTGTGGATAAACACCGGATATTGTGACTTTGATTACAATATATAAATTCGGTTGTATTATATTTTAAATTTGCTTCCGCTGTGCATTATTATATTGTGTTGTTTGACTATTACGTTGCCAACCACGTCACGATACTCCCCCACCGGGCCCACCGGTGACACGTGGAAATCGGGGTGTGACAGTAGCCGACCCCCTTAGTCGTAAAACTCATTTCAAGGCTATTCGTATCTCTAGTGATCTGCATGCTTGTATTCGTGAAGCTCAGTTTTCGTCAGCAAATGAAGGAAGTCTAACTGTTGAAGTTCATGGCGCTAATGTGAATCAGCTCGAAACTAAATCTGATGGTCTGCAGTATTATCTAAATCGTATCTGGGTGCCAGACCACGATAACCTCCATGGGCTCATTATGACGGAGGCTCACAAATCCCGTTACTCTATCCATCCAGGCGCCGATAAGATGTACCAGGACTTGCGTACGACTTATTGGTGGCCTGGCATGAAGAGGGACATTGTTGTATGTGTGTCTAAATGCCTTACTTGTTCGAAGGTAAAGGCTGAACACCAGCGTCCTTCTGGACTCTTAGAACAGCCCAAAATCCCTGTCTGGAAATGGGATAGTATCGCTATGGGCTTTATTACTAAGCTACCCCGTACCTCTAAAGGTCACGATAGTATCTGGGTGATTATTGATCGATTGGCCAAATCCGCTCACTTTCTTCCTATTCGTGAGGATTACAGAGTGGAGAAACTTGCTCGAGTCTATACATATGAGATTATGTGCTGTCATGGCATACCTCTTGACATAATCTCAGACCGTGATGGTCGTTTTACTTCGCGTCTTTGGCAAACGTTTCAGTCCGCTATGGGTTCGCACTTGAATCTTAGCACGGCCTTTCATCCTCAGACGGATGGGCAGACCAAGCGTACTATTCAAACCCTAGAGGATATGCTCCGTTCTTGTGTCATCGACTTTGGTGGTAACTGGGATGTACATTTACCATTGATAGAATTCTCGTACAACAATAGCTACCATTCCAGTATTCAGATGGCTGCTTTCGAAGCTTTATATGGGCGAAAATGCCGATCTCCTCTCAGCTGGCACGAGGTTGGGGAAAAGCAGTTCACTGGCCCTGAGATTGTTCAAGAGGCAACGGATAAGATTCTTCAGATCCGTGACAACTTGATCAAGGCTAGGAGCAGACAAAAGAGCTATGCTGATAATAGGCGGAAGCCTCTGGAATTTGCTGTTGGTGACCGAGTTCTTCTCAAGGTATCTCCCTGGAAGGGGGTAGTTCGTTTTGGAAAGAAGGGAAAGCTCGCTCCTCACTATGTGGGTCCTTTCGTGATACTTAAAAGGATTGGCAAGGTGGCGTACAGACTCGACTTGCCACAAGAACTAAACAACGTGCATCCAGTGTTCCACGTATCTAACTTACGGAAATGCCTAGCCGACGAGGGACTGTAGGTTCCTCTTGAAGACTTGCAAATAAATGAGGCTGTTCAATTTGTGGAGAAACCGGTCGAAGTCATGGATCAAGCTGCCAAGCGTCTGAGGCGCAGCAAAATTCCCATTGTTAAGGTTCGATGGGAAGGAAAATGTGACGCCGAATTCACTTGGGAATTGAAAAGTGATATGAAGGCCAAGTACCCACATCTCTTCAAACAGTCTTCTTCTAAGATTTCGGGGACGAAATCTCCTAAAGGAGGGGAGACTGTAACGCCCAACGTCCCTAAACTTTAGACATTTTGCAAGAACAGTCCCTGAGCTTCTAATTAGTAATCAATTTTGGTCCCTGTAGTTTTATGGAGTTGATGTTTTGATACTTTTGGTGAGAATCTTATTGATATTATGATGCTTGACTCTTTATTCCAGATACTTGATTCTTGACTCTTAAACTATGAGACTTGACACTAAATCTAGATACTTGACTCTTGATGCTTGATCTTGACACTTGATTCTTGATGATTAAACTAGATACTTGATTCTTGATTCTTTATGATTCTTGATACTTGATACTTGGACTCTTGATTCTTGATGCTTGAGAAACTATGATTCTTGACTCTTGAAGACTTAAATTGGTTCTTGACTCCTTGGACTCGTGAAACTTGATTCTTGGTTGAACGAGAGACTGGAGCCTTGTCACTGGCGAAATCTATGAAACTTGGAAACTTTTGGTTTGAAATGTAATCTAGATACTTTACCCAAACTATACGCAACACAACGCTAACTATAACTCGCAGAACGAATCTAAGTTTAGAACGCGGAAAGAAGGGTTTGGCCAGAGTGGCCATCCGATCGGATGACCACCCGATCGGATGACCACCCGATTGGGTGACCACTCGATCGACCAGCCATCCTATCCCTCTTGCACCGCCTTAACATCCTTTCTCACTATAAATAGACCTGTCACATCACCATTTTGAGTGATGTGACAGCTCTGCTCGACCAGACACGCGCACTCTTCAATTCTTCATCTTCTTACTGATTTCGGTACGTTTTAGGCTTGATTCTTGTACTTTCTTAATCTACACATCATTCTCTACGTGATTCTCACTTGAAATCACACTTTTCACCGTGAAATCTCTCGGATCTGAGTTCTTGAGAGTGATGTCATCATGAAGGTTGTACAAACTGACATGTGATGTCATCCTAAGCAAGATCTAACCTAAATCTAAGCTAAATCTAGACTTTTCCTATAAAACTTGAGTATCTTCATCTCTTTCACAAACTTTTACTTTATTCGGTGGAAACCGGGTCTAAACTAACTATAGATCTGATGAATAGAGTTGGTATTGATCTGGGTTCTTACCGGTAAAAGATGAGCATGGCAACGGATTCCGACATAAACCCATTAGAAACAAACGACTGATCGAACAGGGGTGATTCCCACTTAATCATAGTTTTGGGTACTAAATGGTTTTACCGTTGTCTCGATACATGTCGTGTCGTCACCGTTAATCTAGAAACTTAGAATTCTCACAACGTTGGTAACCAAGAACAAGGGTCACCCGATCGAGCGGCAACCCGATCGGACAGTCGTCCGATCAGACAACCACCCTATCAGGTGATACTTGTTTTGAAATTCTTCAAGCACTTGGTAAACAATCAAAACTTGGAAGTCTGACCGAATGGCCGATCGGACAGCCGTCCGATCGAGCAGCCATCCGAATGGGATAACCAGGTTACCTACACTCGGAACGAGCGACTATCCGATCGGATTACCACCCGATTGGACAGCCACCCTATTTGTCACTTATGTTTTTCCCACTCAAGTGGCAACCCGATTGGATGGCCATCCGATCGGGCAGATGTCTTCATAACACATCAAGGCCACTCGACCGGCTGGCAAACCGATCGGATAGCCATCCGATCGGACAAGCCATCCGATCCAGTGACTGAGTTGTACACTTTATTCAATCTCGTTACTCTGCCCGACTCTTATCCTATTGTAATCTAATCAGGCTAAGTCTAAAAATAGCTCCCTTTGATCCAATAACAGTTGCGACTGTTAAACAATCACTGTGAGTATACTCGATCCCCTTTTACTTTAAACGTTTGGGGTGTAACATGTATTCTATGAAACTTAAACTTGAATCTTTGAAACTTATACTCTATCCTATGTGAACATGAAACTTGTGATTCTTGATTCTTGACTCTTTGTGCTATGTGACGTTTAATCCAGTGTGTAGTTCCGCCTTAACAACAGTAGCGCTATAGGAGATGCACCTCACCCATTATTCTCGGGGGGGGGGGGGGTATTGTTAGGAGGATTCTAGTTTACCTTGAGTCTTGGGTAAACACTAAAGCATCGGGATACTTGGGCTATCACTGCGTGGACTGCGACACTAGCACGGCTGAAACTATCTTATTGTTACACTACGGATATGAGTTGTTTTAATCTATTATTCTAATATCAAACTTGTATACTCGCCAATACTTTTGTATTGATATTTTAATACATGTTGCAGGCTGATAGGATGCTTGGATATGCATGTTATTCAGCTAGGAGATGCTTAGAAACGTCGCTTAGTTAACTTAGAATCTTTTGAACAATTTGAACCATATTCGTTTTGGTCTGTATTCGATACTTGTGTTGGTTGTGTTTGCTTGAGACAACGATATGATGAATTTGACCTAATTTCTATGAAACAAATAGTGTTATGGAATCTCGTGAGCAATCTGAACGCTTAGTGCTCGCACCCCGATGTTTCCGCCATCGGTTGGGGTGTGACAAAAATATTGTTTAACATATATCAACTTCACATAAATGTAAAGTTAACAAAGATTTCGATTGAACAAAATACATAAAGTTTAAGATTTCAAAAGATAAATGACAAAACACAAAAGCATAGATCTTGAGTTGTGTTCGGTTCTACGTATGCGGCTTGATCTTCATCTGGTCTCCTTGAGTCACTTTACGTAATATACAATATTCACTCAAACGATTAGTAATTAAAACATTTGAATGAGATAGTTAAATCCAGAAATCAAAACTTTGTTTTTGATGCATTATGGAGTATTAAAAGCATACACACAAGTTGGAGGTTCAAAACGCGAAAAACGGGAAGGTTGGTATCATTCGGCGCCACTAGGCGCTGATTCAGCGCACCACAGCAGACATTTACATTTTTGGTACACTGTGCTCTGATTTTGGCTCACTGGGCGCTGAACCCAGACCTGACTCACGAATTTCATGTTTTTCCACCAAACAAGTGTTTAGATGACTCCAGATCAAGTTTTTATGTTTAAAACTCATTCCTTAGCATATGTAAATCCGTAACCCATTACTCGGATCCATAATTTATATATTTTACGCTCTTCCGTTACCCGGTTTGCGGTTATATTTATTTGACCCCTTATGATGTTCAAGCATTAAAGCTTAAATCACCCGCATCCTTTTCATGGGATTATTTCCCTACAACTACAACCCATTAATCGGGCTTATTAGTCTTGTATTTCATTCTCCCATTACCCGGGTTGTGCTCATTTGACCCGTTTGGTTCGTTCGTGTGAAATCCATCACTTATGAACAACCAAACTTTATGCACCCTTTATTTGACCCGTTCGGTTTGTTCATGTGAAGTCCATCACATATGAACAACCAAACTGTATACATTCTTTATTTGATCTGTTCGGTTCGTTCGTGTGAAGTTCATCACTTATAAACAGCCAAACTTTATACATTCTTTATTTGTCTCGTTCGGTTTGTCGTGTGAAGTCCATCACTTATGAACAACCGAACTTCATGGATATCACTTTTTCAACTATCTTATCAATAAATCACATTGTTGATCCTAGATAATGATGCTCTTTAACTAAATTCGGCAATTGATTTCAACAAGTATGAAAATAATGTATGGAAATGGAAATCAAACTTTCAAGGAACACAACTACAGAATTTTCAAGTTTATATCACTCTGAAAAACAATGTTTACAAGGTGATTGTGTGGTTATTAACTAGTACAAACGAATACTTTAAGAATTCTATAATGAAGGGTAATGCAGTTTTGTTGTATGTAATGAATGCTTGGCTTAACTCATTTTCCTGCGGTGGTGACTTCTCTATTTATAGAAAGTCTTTGTCATGAATAAACATTTGTTTATTCATGCACTTGCTCTGTATAAAGTAGCTTTTTGGCATATTCATTGAATCCATTAAGGTCAACTTGCTACTTCACAAATGTGGCAGAGCCTTATCCTTTAGACAAGTTGGCTAATCAGAATTTCTGATGGCCTTCTTATCAGAAATCTGTTGAAGTGATCATCAGAATTTCTAATGATCAAAACTTACCAAATTCTGATGATAAACACCAGATTTATTATCAGTACTTATCAGATTATTTTATTCTTATCGTCTTCCTATACTTCTAATCAGATTCTGATATCTGTTGAAGATGTGTCTTTCTGTCATACCCCGGTATTTCAACCACAAACCCGATGGGCCCGGTGGGGAGTTCATTCCATTTTATAAAAAGACACATTATTATATTTTACAGTATCAAGGGTGATTACATTGTTTATATCTATCAATTACTCAAAACAGTATTGCGACTGAGGCCAATCCCCTGTGCTCATGGTTATATTACTATTGGCTAACTCTTTGTCCAATAGTAACAAGTAATGTATACAAAACCCCACATACCGACAGTAATATCAGAATACAAAAACTTAATCACTGTAAGTATAACTGATAAAAACATTTAGGGTTTTGCAAAGCATTTTAAGTAAAAAGAATGTCTCACAATAATGTGAGAAAAATGAGAATGACTCACAAAGTTGTGAGAAAAAAAAAAGAATGACTCACTTTGTAGACTTAGGGTTGAACTAAAAGCTTCCTGGTAATATTTCCTGGTATAATTCCTGAGTTCCTAATAACATAAACAATGCACATGTGTTAGTATAATAACCCAACTTAACTTTATCGATACATCACGAGATCAAAACCCCAACGTAGTTAACAAAGTATAGCCTTATTCAGGCAGCACTTTGACATCCGTTGCTGGGTTTAGGATCGATCAGACAGGGTATCGAATAAGTGATTAGGGGTTAAAATACTTACAACTGGGCAAAGCTTCGCAGTTTAGGGGTGCACTACTAAAGAAAAAAACGAAGATAAGAAGCAGAGTATTTCGTCAAAAGTTTGTCGAAATGGTGCGTAGGCTTCTGTCCCAAGCCATGCTATTTGTAGCCAAAATGGAACACCCCCGCGTGTCGCGGGGGACACCACCTATGCCTAGAGTAGCTGGTGTGCATTCCGTGTGATATATTTTTATTGATATCTTAAGCCCATTTTACGCATCAGTCAAGTTTTAAATTTATAAACACTATATTCTACAACACTAAACACACTCTTGGGCAAGTGCACCCATCGTGAGCGTAGTATGGCGTTGGTAAGATACCGAGGTCGTCCAAGGACACAAGAGCTTTTAGTACTGGTTTATCCTCAATGTCTAATCAATCTAAATTTTTGAGAAAAAGTTTGAAACATGAAAATAAAAACTAAAAATGCAGAAATAAAATAAAATTAAAACAGATAGACAAGATGAATCACTTGGATCCGACTCGCCTTTAATGTATCCTTTGATGATTTTCGCACTTTCGGACTTTTTAAGAGATTATCTTAGTTATAGTAGTAGGCCCCTCTTTTGAAGGTGACGTTACCCTCAACCCAGTGGTTTGAGTCAGTAGGGATACAATCCCAAAGGGTCGGAATATTGAAAAATAATACCAGTGGGTATTGAAGGAGGTCCTACTAAGCTTGAACCAGGTCCTTGCAGGATCTATACATTGAACAAGGCAAGAACCTTACCAAACCATTCCCCTAACCCCCGACCAAGTAGTCAACATGCTTTTATATAGACCGTAAAAACATGAATGATGTAATCTTTTACTTTATATAGACAGTAAAGTAACGCCAAGACACCACGGAAAAATGATAGGAAGAATTCACCTTCAACATAAGAAACTAGTTATTAAAGTCATTAATACAAAACCAAATAAAAAGTGCCGAAAGATTAAAAATCAAAAGTAATACATAAAAGACTTGTCTTCACCAAGTGATGTAAGAGGTTTAACCAAACATGACCTTTGATTGGCAAGAACTCTTACTATCAATCTTGGATCCCGAGACTACTACACACTCTAAAGATGGATAATGGATGATGGTGGTGGGTGTTGGTGTTGTAGTGGTGGTGGAGTGGTGGCAAAGTGGGAGAGTAGTGGTTTGCCAAGGGATGCCTTTGAAGTGAACCAAGCACCCCTATTTATAGCCTGCACAGAGTTCTAGCCATGGCCCGTGTCCAGCGGGCGCGCCCCCGTGGCCAGCCTTTTCTCTTTCTTCATTAATTGCAAGTGTCAGCAGAGGGTCCCACACGGCCCCATGTCCAGTGGGCTGGGGCCCCGTGGTCAGCATCGTATCTGTACTATCAAGATTTTGCAAGATTTTGCGTATCTTTGCGTTGACCACGCCCCGTGTTGAGCTGGGCACTCCCTCGTGGTGGACGTAAAAGCTTCTACATGTTTGTCTTTTCCTGCAGGCACCTGACCACGCCCCCATGTCCGGCTGGGCACGACCCCGTGGTCAGTCTTCTGTTGTCTTGTTTTTGCTTTGGGATGCTACTGAGGGGTCGGGCATGTCACGTTTATTCCTTTCCTTTGTATTTTTGTTGGTTTGGCTGTATAATTGTTCCTTATATGTTACATTTTGCACACATCAAATACCCCCACACTTGAATCTTTGCTTGTCCTCAAGCAAAACTCCTTAATATGTGGATTTACACATCCAAGATCTTTATTGGGTTTTATTTTTATCTTATTTACAATCCTATTCGTCATGATTTATTAAGAACAATTTATAAGAAAAATTACTTCTTTGGGCATAACATACCTCTTTAAAATTCCGTTTATATACAAGTTCACATACCTCACGGGAGATCACTCAACACTCGGCCGAAGATGTATTTTTGTGAAACACTCGAGACCGGCATGGAACTTACTTCTTCCATATGCTTGCCAAGCAATCAAACCTCCTCCTTTTTAACTATAAACCTTTGTAAATATCAAGAGGACTTTGGGAAAGGGTTAGGCTTGGGCTAAGGGTAGGTGGTTTTGGTTAGTGGTTAGTAAAAATGGCGAAAAGCGTAAAAAGCGTCGGTTGTCGTAAAACTTTTTGTTTTTGTGACTTTTATTCAAACTAAGCACATTCAAACAAAGTTTCTTTGAGGAACTTGTTTGTTTATTGCAAGACTTTCATTTTTATATAGGAAACGTCATAAGATAACCGAGCTTTTTACTAAAACAAGGGGTTGAAAAGAAAAAAGGATTTTGGTGGGTAAAGGGTGTTTGTTTTGCGGGTTTCGAAATGAAAAGGTTTAGGCTCAAAGGGGTTAACTAGGGGGATTTTAGGTAGGTGATAAAAAAATAAAAAATAATGGTGTTGAAAGGAAAAATGGGTTAGTCCTAATGCCTCCACCATTTACTTACTTGGGTTTAAGTTGGTAAGGATTGAGAATGTATCGTCGTGGTAAGTTCTAGAGTCGTAAGAACCAAGCGGCTATTCACACAAGAAACGAAAAATGAGCATTTAGTTTAAAGATACATGCTTGTATGCTCAATAAAGGCTTAAAACTCACTTGTTGTGGGAATGGGTTTATAATGTGATCAAGTATATATAATCAAATTTTAATTAGATTTGTCATGCCCTTTCATAATTTTCTTATTTGGTTCTTTTTATCACGACGCTATCGGTTGTAAATTTGTAAAAATATAACCTTTTTTAGAACTTGTTATTCCCAAATTAAACCAAGACAAGTAAAATTTGGCGTGATTAGTGGTTCCAATAGAGTTTTGTGTAAGGCTTGTTATTAGGATTTGTGAGATTCAAGGTTTTAGCAGCCCCCCCACACTTAACTTACACATTGTCCTCAATGTGTCCCAAAAATAAGTTTTTAGGTTGATTGAATGTGTAAAAGGGTGTTGAAAAACAAACTTTTATGTTACTGGGCGTCTGGCCACGGCCCCGTGTTGGTCCGGGCACGGCCCCGTGGTCAGATCGCCAGTAACAGAATTTAACAGAAGGCTGGCCACGGGCGTGTTCGGCGAGCACGGCCCCGTGGCCAGTTACCTGAACTGGGCACTGGGCGTGCTAGGCTGAGCACGGCCCCGTGCTGAACTTGCTGTAATGTTGGAAAAGTTGTCGGGAGGCTCTGTTTTCTTGCATGGGGTGTGGTTTTAACGTTCCCTTGGTAACTTCCCCCTTTTCGAGTGTGTTTTATTCCTGAAAAGTAAAGCTAAACTAGAAAATATAAAAGTTACACTAAACTAAAAACTACGGATAGTTCTGCGGAATGCCTACGTGGTGCGCCACGTTTATAAGGGTCCTTGGCTAGACCCAAAGTCAGTCATATGTTACCCGAGCGGGATGTCTCGCATCCCTTGTTGCACCGTCGGAGAGCGCCATCCAAACTTGAGTCTATAACATCCATGTAGTTGACCGGGTCGTCCTCTACTCTTTTCCCAACCCCAAATTTCATCTCTTTGTCTCCGACCCTCAATGTTAACTTCCCATCACTCATATCCACCATTGCGTGAGCGGTGGCAAGGAATGGTCTTCCTAGAATGAGTGGTACTTCGGTGTCTTCCTCCATGTCGAGTATGACAAAGTCGTCCGGGAAGACAAAGTCTCCGACTATTACCAATAAATTCTCGACGACACCTTGCGGGTATTTGACAGACCTATCGGCGAGTTGTATGCTCATCTTTGTAGGGCTCGTCTTACCTAGTTCGAGTCGGTCAAACATTGATGCGGGCATGAGATTGATGCTAGCCCCAAGGTCGAATAGTGCATTGCGTACAGGTGATCCCCCGGGGTCGATTTTCTTTTGTGGGAGTTTGTTGAGTAGCACGGCGGAGCATTCTTCACTTAAATTGACCAATTGCAATGTTTCAATCTTCTTTTTGTGAGTGAGGAAGTCTCTCATAAATTTTGAATATTTTGGCATTTGAGTGAGGACTTCCACAAATGGAAGATTGATATGCAATTGTTTTAGTAAGTTTATGAATTTTGTGAATTGCTCGTCGGTCTTTTGGCGAAGTAAACGACCGGGGTAGGGCACCGAGGGGTTTTTGGTAGGTTCGGGATTTGGTGGAGGAGTTGTTTCTTTATGGGTTGGTGGTGAGGTCGTGATTTGAATGGGTGGATTTTTGTCGGATGAGGGTAGTGGGGCCTCCTAGGGACCTACGGTCTGGTTTCTTAGTGTTATGAGATGTACTTGCGCCTTTGGGTTGGTTTCGGTATTGCTAGGTAGTGCGCCTTGTGGCCTCTCAGAGAAATTTTGGGCTAGTTGATTTAGTTGTTTTTCAATGTTTTGAATACTAGCTTGTTGATTTCTAAAGTTCGATTTCGCTTGTAGGAATCGATCTGAGTACCTTTTTTCGGTTTTGGAGATGAGGCGTGAAACAATGTCTTCAAGCCTCTCCCGTCCCCCTTGTTGTTGTTGAGAGAAATTTTGTGACTCATTTCTTGGTTGTTGTTGAAAGTTTGTTCGTTGGTTTTGGTTTTGTTGGTTACTACTATTGTCGGGCTCCCTCCAACCAAGGTTAGGGTGGTTATGCCATCCTTGGTTGTAGGTGCCTGTTGGGGGACCTGACGGCCTAGGACTATTATCAATGTAGTTCACCATTTCATTTTGATTATCCATTTCCTTCATACAACTCCAATTTTCATGTGGCCCACCACACCCTTCACAAGCCATAACCGAGGCTGTTTTTGCCATTTCTAACTTTTTGATTTTTTAATATAGGGCCTCAATCTGGGCTTGTAAAGAGGTGTTCTCATCTACCTTATGGGCGCCCGGGGAAATAGATTTTGTGCCTCGGGGAGTGTGCCATTGAAAATTGTTGTTGATGCAGTTGTCTGTCGACTTCATCTTGGTTCGAGTCTTAGATTAGAATTGATTGATTAGGGCTTGTTATATGAGAAAATGTAATGATTTAGTGTGTGTTAGTGATGTTTTCGCTTCAAGGGACATTTATAAGAGATTTCGCTTCAAGCAAGTTCAAGCGAAATCTACATGACATGATTTCGCTTGAACAGTGCTCAAGCGAAACCTCAATGCTTATAAATACCCTGAAGCCTGAAGCGTAATCAGTAAGTAAGAGTTCAGTTCAGTAGTTGATTTCCGACACAGAAGTGCTGTCGAGGTGTCTCCAAGTCTGTAATCTTTCAGAGATTAATACAAGAGACTGTAAATAGTATTTCCAGTGTGTTTCAAGCTAAACAAAGACAGAATCAATGAATTCCGCCTCTGATTCTGTCTGAGCACTCTTCTGATCGACTCGTTAGATCGTTTCACGATCCTACATGTGGTATCAGAGCTCAGGAGGAAGAGTTCTTACCGTTTAGCTCGTTTTCACTAGAAAATTCTGACTTCTACACCTTCTTTTCAAAATTAATCAAGTTTTCGTGGTTAAAATGGACTGATTTTCACATATTGTGTGCGAAACATTGAATTAACAAATCCTTGAAAGATTCAGACCTTAATTCGACCTAGAACTTGATCATTTTTGCAAAATTCAGACCGACTTGATGATGTCAGCATGATTCAAGCGAATTTGACAGGTTGATTTCGCTTGAAATCTTGGTCTCGCTTGAGAAATTGACTAGATTCTGCTTGATTTCGCTTCAGGGATTTGCTTTAAGAGTTTTGAAGCGAAATCAAAGTTTTCGCTTGAAAGGTTATTGAATGATTGAAGCGAAATAGTGATTTCGCTTGAGAAGACTATTCATTTGATTTTGCTTGAAATCAAATATTTGTTTTCGCTTCAAGTGAATATTTCGCTTGAACTGATATTGTAGTTAATCTCTTGATTTCGCTTGAAAGGTTGTTTGCAGGTATTTTGCTTGAAAGTTTGTGTAAAATTTGAACAGGTTGTATTTGAAAGATGACAATGATATTTGATGAGAAAGAGAATGAGTATCTTGAAAATTTAAACCGTTGGTATATGAGAACTGTGGACGGTAATTACAGGAATGTAGATGTGGATGTTTGGATAAAGAGTTATGAATTATTCATTTGTCAAAAGGATGAAACGTTGAATGAGATGGAAACACGGTTTAAAATTTTAACGGACAATTTGTGGAGAACGGGTATTAGAATGACAAATGATGAACATATATTGAAATTGACAACTACATTACCTGCTAAATGGGATGAGTTCATGGTTGAGCTAAAACAGAAAGATTTTTTTCCAGAGCTTAATCCACATCAGTTCTTTAATGAGGTTCATGGAGAGTGTCGTAAAGAAGAAAAGAAAAGGAGGGATTTTTTGTCCAAGATGGAAAAGAATTTAAATAAATTGGAGTTGGATGTACTTATTGAAATTGATAAAAGAATTTGTGGATTTCTTGCAACAAAGAGTACTCTGAAATATGATATCAAAAGGAAATGTTATATTGATGATAGTATGAATCCTTTTGATTTCGTTAAACTCTTTTGTGCAGGAACATACAAGATGGAGACAGAAAAAATTCAAAAGAATGAAGAATCTGTGAAGCTTGGATCTTCAAGTTCAGAATCAGTGTGCTCAAAATGCGACAACTTTAAGATTGACAATGAAAAACTCTTGAAGAATGCGGAAAGTTTGACACTGGAAGTCGAGAAGTTGAGAAACGAGAAGCAAACTGATGATAAGCAGATTTTTATTCTGAAAGAAAATTGTGAGAAGCTGAAAATTGAAAATGACAAACTGTTGGGTAATTTGAACAGTTTGACATCAGAAAACAAAGTTTTTGAAGAGAAAATGAAAAGTTTTGAAAATGAAAAATCAAAGATTGAAAAAGATTTTCAAAGTCAACTAAAAATTTTAGAAGATGAGAGAGATTTGTTTGGTAAAGACAATCTTGAAAAACAAATTGCAATTAATTCTCATCTTGAAAAGATTATTCGACTTGAAAAAGAAGCAGAGTGTGCTCAAAAGAAAATCAAAGAGTTAGAAGGTAAAATCAGGGAATGGGAAGAAAAGTTGAAGGTTTTTGTTAATACTTCAGCTATTCCTTGCCCAAAACCTGTTAATTCTGTTCCAATAAGTGACAATGTCACAAACTTTGACAATGTCAAAGTTGAAGATTGCGATGAAAAATCTGATGATGAAAAAGTAAAAATTGACAAAAAGAATTTACATTTGAAGTTAAAAGAAAAATTTCAAAAAACTGTTCCACAATCAACTGAAAAGGGAGAATGCTCTAAGCAAAAACCTTTAAAGAAGAATGTGGAACATAAACAAAAAATTAAAAATTTGAAAAATGTTCAAAAAGAAAATAACAGTTCATCAGATCGATCATCCAATCACAATCAAAAATTACAAAAAGTAAAAAATGAAAATTCAAAAATAGTTGGTGAAAAGTGGTGCAGGTTGGACCACAGTGCTTCAAGGCCAAATCAAGCTTACAGGAGGAGAGAGGATTATCACCAAGCCAAACAGTGCTTTGATCTAAATGTTTGGGCTGAAAATGGTGATTGGTACGATAACAGAGTGTGTTACAGATGCGGTTATCAAGGACACATTGCTGTTAACTGCCAGAGTTGGAGTTATGAGACGAGAAGATGCTTTAATTGCAACATCAGAGGTCACATTGCCAGAGATTGCCCAAGGAGATCATATGACAGATCGAGGGTTAATTCTCAGAAATTGGTAAAGATTCCAGTCTCTGTCAAGCCAAAGAACAGAAAGTTCAAGAACGTAAAGTTCAAGAACTGAAAGTTCAAGAATCGAAAGTAAAGCTTTCTCAAGGGCAAAAAGACAGACTGAGGAAGAAGGGGAAGAAGGTCAGAGAGTACCTGGAAAGGATTTCGTCCTCGGATACAATTGGTAAAACAGATAAAAGTTCTGATAAATCGTCTTGCTCGCCAAAGAATGACAAATCAAGCAAAACGAATTTATCAGATACAAATCTGAGGACAGAAAAGAAAGAGGAAAAGAAGAAGAAGAAAGTTGTTGGCAATGAATTTGTTTCTTCAGAAACAAAGGAGCCACATGTCGGCGATGAATCTGGCTCATCAAAGTCAGACAAGCCACATTCAGGCGATGAATCTGGTGTGGTAAAGCCAGAAGAGCCAGTTGTTGAGGTAAAGAATGAGAGTTCTAGTCTAACAATGGATGAGGCAAACTTTCCACCATTGTTAAACAAGAATTCAAAATCACCCAAGGCTGCTCAGGCTTGGGTAGATCTGTTTAAATGAAAAACCTGACTTGCCGGAACTCCCAGGTTTGTAAGCGAGGAGTAGGAATCGGCATCTTGAGAATTCAACTAACAGATGATGTTTGGTTGAAAATGTTTAATTGGAATGATGTTACAAGTGGTAAATCAGGGACATTAAGTTGTATCTGATTTTCTACAAATGGTTGCTAGACAAGGTGATGAACCAAACCCCAATTTTACAAGTGGTAAAATCAACAAAACTAATTTTCCGGAAAAACCATTTTGATTAAAACAAACTTAAGTGTTTTGAAATCACTATGGGAAAATAGTTTGTTGTGAGGGGGAGTTCTGATTGTTTATGCCTAGTGGATGGAGAATTGAAATGATTCTCATCAAGTTGTCAAGTTGTTGTACAGTTTATTTTCAAATTTCCTAAAATGTGTTTGCATTTTAGGGGGAGTAAATTTTTAGAAAATCCAAAAACATTTGAAAATTTGAAAAAGCAAAAAACATGATGAAATTAAAATTCAAAAATGAGTTTTTGTTGCATAAAAGAGGAAATGATAGTAGATCAGTTGGACTGTCACAGCATGCTAAAGAAATGTAAAGATAAAATGTGATAAACGGTCTCACTAAAGATGTGACGATAGGCTCAGCTAGACTAGTAGATTTGCAATAACGATACAAACTTAAATGAAAAAGCCTAGTTCTAGTGGGAAACATGGTCGAAAGCATAGTACTTAGTTTTGTCCTTCTTGACTGTGTACCTACTCAGTAATCGCTGATTGTCGAAAGACATAAAACTGGTTAAGTTTGTGAAATTTCACAACTTTGCTAAAAAGTCGCTGTGATTGTGCATTTTATTTTGCAAAGATTTAAACTTGTTTTATTTCTTTATTTTGTTTAAGCATCGGACATCCTCTGCGTATACGTGAGTATCGACCTGGATGTTGTTGCCTAAACGTTCTGCTTTATTTTCTTTGGTGTTTCGTTTAAGCTTTGGATCACCTCTGCGTATACGGGAGTATCGACCTGGTGGTTAAAGCCTAAACAACTTCAACTTGTTTTATTTTTCTTATTTTGTTTAAACATTGGACTTTCTCTGCGTATACGGAAGTATCGACCTGATTGTTAATGTTTAAACATTCTGCTTTGTTTTCGCACAAATCACAGTTGATAAAGTTTAAAGGCATTGCTTGAGTCAGTGTATTGCATGATGAGGGGATATGCTGAGATCGTGGGGTCCATAGAACTTAGTGCTATCTTAATATACCTTAAAGTATCGGTAAGCAGATTGAAAGTTTTAGATTGAGTTTAAGTGGACAACAATATCGTCAATCAACGTGAATCGTTTAGAGCTGAAAATGCAATGAAGCTTAACGGTGTTGGTGATTGGTCTCAAAAACTGATATGATCCTCTTGCGCGAACTCACAAAAATAGTGTTTGTACATATTTCATTTCTGCATTTAATTTCTGTTATTGCATTTGTGTTTTATATTTTAGAAAAATACAAAAAGATTTTCGACAACTGATGTTGATGAGCTGATTTTCGAAATTCCAAGTGCTAAACATGATGAACTGGTTTGGGAGTGTGTGTGCTGAATTGAAAAATTTTGATTTAAAAAAGAATTTGAGATTAGTTAATCAGGGTCATTAATTTGAACTTGATGTAACTATTGCTAGTAAGTTTTTCTTATTGATTTAAGTGAAAACTTATGTTTTGGTAGAGAGATGTGTGTAGGGAAAGGAAGGTTTCTGATCCTGTTGCTACGAAAAGCCAGGAGATGCATCAGAACCTGTGAAAAGCTTAATCTGAGAAAAATCCAGGATTTAATTTCAAAGGTGATAGCTAATTCCAGACTGAAAATCCCAGCTTGATGAAAGGGGGAGTCTGATGAAATTAGAGCTAGAGAAAAGATCCGGGTATTTTGATTTCAGGAGAAAGTTCTGAAGAAGACTGATCAAGATTGAAGAGTTGTCTCATTGAAGACTCTCACTGAAGATTCCGTCAACATTCAAGGGGGAGTCTGTTGGTGCAGTTGTCTGTCGACTTCATCTTAGTTCGAGTCTTAGATTAGAACTGATTGATTAGGGCTTGTTATATGAGAAAATGTAATGATTTAGTGTGTGTTAGTGATGTTTTCGCTTCAAGGGACATTTATAAGAGATTTCGCTTCAAGCAAGTTCAAGCGAAATCTACATGACATGATTTCGCTTGAACAGTGCTCAAGCGAAACCTCAATGCTTATAAATACCCTGAAGCCTGAAGCGTAATCAGTAAGTAAGAGTTCAGTTCAGTAGTTGATTTCCGACACAGAAGTGCTGTCGAGGTGTCTCCAAGTCTGTAATCTTTCAGAGATTAATACAAGAGACTGTAAATAGTATTTCCAGTGTGTTTCAAGCTAAACAAAGACAGAATCAATGAATTCCGCCTCTGATTCTGTCTGAGCACTCTTCTGATCGACTCGTTAGATCGTTTCACGATCCTACAATTGTTTTGAGCAATTTCCTCAATTTGATTATAAATTTCATTTGGGCGATGATTACCTAGGAGTCCCTCGGAGCTAGAGTCGAGTGTTTGTCTTGTGTGTGGCAATAACCCATTATAGAAAGTGGATACTTGTTGCCACACTGCGAGACATGATGAGGACATTTCCTCAATATGTAACACCCTAGTTTCTATTTAACGGTTTTACATGTAAATACCAACAATTAGATGTGTAGTTAAGACTACACATATTATAAATATACGGGTTTATTAAAACTTTTACAAATCATAAGTTATTCTACATAGCGTGATCAAATTCGTTGTTTAAAATTAACAACGTGGCAAAGTGCGGAAGCGTGTATCTTTATCGTGTTCGGTTCTTCGCTGAGCTTGATCGTCTTCCGGCATCCAAAATGTACCTACATTTCATAAAAACATGAAATGCTTTAGTCATACGGAGTTTAAATCATGTCCGAACGATGTCCGGGAAACAATTGATTTTTCAAATGGAAAACAAAATATATAAAAAAAATCTCCACCGTAAATTACGGTGGGACCGTAATTTACGGTGGCCCCTGGGTTCATGCTTTTCTACCGTAAATCAGTGGGCCACTACCGTAAATAAATCATCTCCACCGTAAATTACGGTAGGACCGTAAATTACGGTGGACCCTGGGTTCAGCCTTTCCATTTTGCCGTAATTTGACACGAAATCTTTCGTATCTTTCAAACCGCTTATCCGTTTGACCTACCGTTTCTTCCTACATGTTTGTAATTTGATTCTCCATCATATGGAGTTAAAATCCGACATCCGGCTTGATAAAATTCAAGACTTTTAAGTCTTCGGCTTATTACTCTTTTACCAAAATTTGACCCGTTCGTGATTTTATCAAACATACAAGTTTGTTTGACCCTTATTTCTCATAAACCTATTAAATTCAAAGATGTCTAACATATTGGGTTCCAATTATAGAATTATATACATTCTTTAACCCATTTTCACCCATATGCTTATTTTGACCCGTTTGAGGTATTCAAGCATATTTTAAGCACCAATTGCTTTCATTCATTTCTAAATACATATATCCACATTTCTTAACAAAGGATCTTCCACCACAACTATATTTGTGGTGGATTCGATGTGGTGATTTATATATACCAGAATTTACCCTTCAAATAGTTATTTTACGGCAAAGACTCAAATAGAGCCATTTGACTAACGTTTTACATCTTTCAACTTCTATACTCCTCCTAAGTAATTATTTAATTGTAAAACTCATTTCCAAACAACCTTTAAGGGTTGTTTGTTCAATTTAGCCTACAAGGGCGTTTTGGTCGATTTTGGTCCTTCTTTTACAATGAAGGGCTATCACCAATTATTCGACCAAATTAGCACTTTTACATACATCATAAATATGCGTACCTGGCTCGGATCAACAAATAGACCCGATTTTAATACCTTGCTTTATATTCGCTAATTAAGAACGATGCGAATATCCATTGGATATCTATTCCTGTAAGCATATAACTCGACAAAAGAATCATTAGTCTATATAGTCAAAAGGTGTTGTCTACACCTTTTGACCCGTTTGGCCGAATTGACCATTTATCTTTGCGAGATGATATTTATTATCATCTCCTCTACATGACTCTTTCCGTTTAACACCGTACGGTCATTTTAACTTATAAACCGTTTATTACCTTCGACATAATATGACCGAATTATCGATTTACTTCTTTTTAAACCATCAACATGGCTTCTAATTATGCTCGACTATCTTGTTCAGTACGTCTACACGCCGGAACATCATACCTCGATTTTGTATTTATCTTATTCATACTAATACGATAAGAGAATATTCTGAAATATAAGACTAGTGTAAGTTATACTTACCTTGCATCCGAATTATGCTTTTCCGTCATTCTTGCTTCGTTTGACCCACTTCCTTCCCCAAGCCTTCACCTAGCTTGCCAAGCGTCAAACTATCATTGTAATTGTAAGATGGTTAGGTTAGTCATATTCATTTACGACTATTCCATCCTACTCTTCTTATATCGAATTTACCATCCGATCATACACTTGGTCGATTTGACCTTTTTAAAGTCAATCGACTTATCAACTTATTCATTGCACATTTTCACTCTAATTTCAACACTTTAGTTTTCATTTGGGCATTTTAGCAAACACCTAATGTGCATACATTGTTTTTACACATTTTACAACTAGGTAACATGATTTCAAGCATCTATATCATGATCTTAACATCAATTCTTTTATATCATATAACAACCCATTTCATGGTAAATATGATTTATGTACTCAAACACCTACATTGTTCAAGTACTTGTCTTACTAACTAGTATGATGATTCTAATCATAAGTTTGACACTATCATCATCATATCATAAAAACCCATCTCAAGTCATGTATGTTCAACACTCCAACTTGCAAATTGTTCAAGTATCTTGTTTCTACTAGCAACTATGATGATTTTAAACATGTGTAAACCATCATCTTCACTACATAATCAAAACCCACTTAGCACATAATAGGTTAATTATCAAATCCCTAGTTTTAACACCAATTCTCTAAGTTTTCAACTAGGGTTTGTTTCTAAACAAAGATATCAACACAATAGCACTCATAGATTCAATATTCATTCCAGAATTTCGATTATGATTGTTCATCATAATCTCAAAGTATCACCAAATCTTAAAATTCGACATACCTTGTGATCCCCACGACTAGGTGATCATTTATATGTGATCATGCATCGATTTGGGTCTTGATTTGAGCTTCAATTAGTTGATTTGTTGAAGTTTAGGGTTTGAGCATGAGAGCCTTTCTTGGCTCTGGTTGAATTCGCAGGAACCACACACGTATGTGTGTTTTATGTTTTTAATATTTGATTTAATTAAAAACTATAATTCCTTTGTCCATGTTTAGCCCCTCAACTTTACACAAGTTATTTAAAGGATATCTTAACCATATTTGTTCTATAAATGTCAAGACATTATCTAACTAGGTTAATACTCCTAGTTACTTGGTGGGTTCCGGGAGTTATAATCCGTAGTATTTTAAGTCCCGTTAACTCGGGCTCTTATAAACTCAATTCCTTAAAACTTTGTTTCGCTTGTATTTAATATTAGGATTTCTTATTAAATCCCAAATACTTACCGGGTTATTTTTACTACTAGCGGCACTTTACCCGTCTTTTAGTATTAACGTGGGTTAATTACCAAACCCGTTTTCGGGGTGTTACACAATAGCTCCTTGAATCTTTCCTAAGTTTCATATAAGGATTCCCCGTCCTCTTGTGAATATGTATTGATTTCAGTCATTAATTTAGCGGTTTTAGAGGGCGGGAAATACTTATATAGAAACTTTTGGGCAAGTTCATCCCAAGTGTTTACCGAACCACTTGGGAGGGTATTAAGCCAAGCCTTAGCTCGGTCTTTTAGTGAAAACGGGAACATTCGGAGGCGGATGGCGTCGTTTAATGCTCCGTTGATCCGGACAGTTTCACATATTTCCAAAAAGTTGGTAATATGTAAATGGGGATCTTCATCAGCTAGGCCATGGAAGGTTGCGGAATTTTGGAGAATTTGAATCAAATGCGGCCAAAGTTCGAAGTTGTTGGCATCGACATTCGGTGCATTGATGGCGGCTCCGAGATTACCTACCGTGGGCCGTAGGTAATCCATCAGGGTACGCTGATCCGCCATTGGAAGTTGGTCCCCTGAAGCTTTCTCTTGATTTTTAGCTTTTAGTCTCTTTCTTAGAAAGCGTTCGGGTTCGTCTAGAGGCTCTTTTATGTCTTTATTAGAACTGGAGCTCATGCACTGCGTATAAAGTTCAGGTGATGCGACTGGGTTCCAAGTCCTGCGACAAAAACAAAGAAGAACGTTGGTCAGATGTCTCACCATGGCCCCGTGGTCGCTGACCACGGCCCGTGGTCGTGGTTACAGTAGTTATTTTCTAGATCCCAGTTATCGGGGAGTTCAGCACGGCCCCGTGGTGCACCGCCACGGCCCCGTGGTGCACCGCCACGGCCCCGTGGTCACTCTTTTGTAACTCAGAAAACAAAAACTGCCAGTAAGTTTGATGAACACGGCTCCGTGTCCGACCAGGCAAAGCCCGTGCTGAAGTCTGCAGAAACTAAAAAATTAAGAAAAAATCCTAAAAAATTAGAAAAATAAGTAAAAATAATTAGGCCGTTGATTCCAAACTTTCTTCAATTCTTTGTGTCCCTGGCAACGGCGCCAAAAACTTGGTGTGCGTTCGGTGTGATATATTTTTATTGACATTTTAAGCCCATTTTACGCATTAGTCAAGTTTTAAATTTATAAATCGCGATATTCTACTAACACTAAACACACACTTGGGCAAGGGCACCCATCGTGAGCGTAGTATAGCGTTGGTAAGATACCGAGGTCGCCCAAGGACACAAGAGCTTTTAGTACCGGTTTATCCTCAAAGTCTAATCAAGGACACAAGAGCTTTTAGTACCGGTTTATCCTCAACGTCTAATCAATCAAGTTTGAAACATGAAAATAAAAACTAAAAATGCATAAATAAAATAAAATAAAAATAGATAGATAAAATGAATCACTTGGATCCGACTCGCCTTTAATGTATCCTTTGATGATTTTCGCATTTTCGGACTTTTAAGAGATTATCTTAGTTATAGTAGTAGGCCTCTCTTTTGAAGGTGACGTTACCCTCAACCCAGTGGTTTGAGTCAGCAGGGATACAATCCCAAAGGGTCGGAATATTGAAAGATAATTAATTAAGTTGTTAATGCGAAAAGTGGTAGGACCCTCTTTTGAAGGTGACGTTACTCTCGGCTAAGTGGTTTGAGTCAGCAGGGATACAATCCCAAGTAGCCGGTTTAATGTATTAATAGTAGTTTACATATAAGGGGTTCAAGCTATTCGCACCCCCGCCATCCAATACCAGTGGGTATTGAAGGAGGTCCTAGTAAGCTTGAACCAGGTCCTTGCAGGATCTACACACTGAACAAGGCAAGAACCTTACCAAACCATTCCCCTAACCCCCGACCAGGTAGTCAACATGCTTTTATATAGACCGTAAAAACATGAATTATGTAATCTTTTACTTTATATAGACAGTAAAATAACGCCAAGATACCACGGAAAAATGATAGGAAGAATTTACCTTCAACATAAGAAACTAGTTATTAAAGTCATTAATACAAAACCAAATAAAAAGTGCCGAAAGATTAAAAATCAAAAGTAATACATAAAAGACTTGTCTTCACCAAGTGATGTAAGAGGCTTAACCAAACATGGCCTTTGATTGGCAAGAACTCTTACTATCAATCTTGGATCCCGAGACTACTACACACTCTAAAGATGGATGATGGATGATGGTGGTGGGTGTTGGTGTTGTAGTGGTGGTGGAGTGGTGGCAAAGTGGGAGAGTAGTGGTTTGCCAAGGGATGCCTTTGAAGTGAACCAAGCACCCCTATTTATAGCCTGCACAGAGCTCTGGCCATAGACCCGTGTCCAGCGGGCACGCCCCCGTGGCCAGCCTTTTCTCTTTCTTCATTAATTGCAGGTGTTAGCAGAGGGTCCCACACGGCCCCGTGGTCAGCATCGTATCTGTACTATCAAGATTTTGCAAGATTCTGCGTATCTTTGCGTTGACCATGCCCCGTGTTGAGCTGGGCACGCCCCCGTGGTAGGCGTAGAAGCTTCTATAGGTTTGTCTTTTCCTGCAGGCACCTGACCATGCCCCCGTGTCCGGCTGGGCACGGCCCCGTGGTCAGTCTTCTGTTGTCTTGTTTTTGCTTTGGGGATGCTGCCGAGGGGTCGGGCATGTCACGTTTATTCCTTTCCTTTGTATTTATGTTGGTTTTGGCTGTATAATTGTTCCTTTTGTTCGTTTAAGCTCATTTGGTCCTGTAAATTCAAAAGGAAGACAAAAACACACTTTTTCCAACATTAGTACTAAAAAGTGTTAGTTTTATGCCTCATTTGATGTAATTTATATGTTACATTTTGCACACATCAGTAGCCTTGTTGCATGTATAGCCCTGCAAGTCGATCTTATCAGTTGATACACGTCCTGGTTTCCTATCGCGTGTCACGGGAGATTTAGGGGATCCCCCCATGAGTCTCCGGGGGTCCCTGTTTCTAGTTTCCTTTGTTTTTCATTTTCGAGTCGCGCCGTACAAGTTCGGGGTCTTAATTAGTGTTCCTTAAATGTATTTTGGGAATGGTTAATTTGAAATGTTGGAGGTTGTTACAACAACCATGACTCTTTTTTATTTACTTAGAGGATTTTGATTGGTGGGGGAGGATAGTGGATGATAGTAAAGGTCATCGTCCACACCATATAGGGTGTTGGATGAGGATGAGGTGACATGGCCCACAACATATAGGGTGGTTGATGAGGGTGTGGTGACATGGCGCTGACGTAAAGGTGCTTGTGGTCATTTGGTCCATGACCACACTACATAGCCTTATTACAAAACACAGAAGATTTATTTTTATATATATAATAAGTGATTAGTGATATTCATGTATTAGTTATTAAAAAATATTAAAATAAAATATAAGTAAAAAATGTGAGGTTGAAAGAGAGAGTATCACGTAGATTAATTAAAATCATTTATTAGAAGTAAGATATCACTCTTATAGATTGTATGAGCTAACTGACGAGCCAAACCATGTCCGGCCAATGCTAGCTCGAGCTAGGCTCGTTTACATATCGACCGAGCTCAGCTTAGCTAATTTACAACCAAGCCAATTTCAAGCTAGCTAATTTTGAGCCACGTGATGTTTGAACAACCCTAATCACACCCATTTATGGACTCATTGTCCTCCATGAGGTTTGCCCCAACTTCTCAATTAATCATGTGAAGTTAGCCTAAGGTTTCCCCTGCTACCAAACACCTCTAGAACTTGATGTTCTCGATAAGGTTTGATCCACTATCTTGAACAACATAGAAATGACACGGATATCATCTATAACATCTTGCCTTTCATACAAACCAATGTTATTTGTTTTGTCTAAAGGAAACTCAGGCATTTATTTTTTGTTGCCTGATTGATGAGTTTTTTTTCCAAACTAGTGTTGGTGGAAAAAATATTTACTATTTTGGTGTTCTTTGAAAACTATTTACCAAAATAGTGTTTTCCATCTATTTGAGTTTTAACTTTTTTTTTAATCAACATATTAGACTTACTTTTTTTTATAAATGACATCAGCTTACTTTTTTTTTATTCAATCAATCCATTTACTATTTTTTGTATTCTTTTTTTTTTTTTTGTTGGTTTCTATGCATTCAATCCATTTTTTTTTATCAATATAGCTGAATATTCGAATCACATTTTGCATTCTTGTTGGTTTAACTTGTTGACTTAGTTTGTTGTATCATCATTTTTTAATGAATAGAAAGACTGTAAACCTTATATTAATTTGTATATGGAGCACTAGGATTATAACGTTCACCTTATTTGCGATTTCATAATTTTCTATGATGGAACAGCAATGTCAAATTGAAAGATTGTATGGTGGGTTTCATAGTTTTTTAGAATAAACTAGAACTTTCATATTTGGGTTTGTGTTATTTACATACTGAACAGAAATTAACATATCTAGTATTACATTATATTAAAAACATGTTAAAAGGATAGTCGCTCAACAAACGTGTTTCTAATATCAACCGGATTAAAAAATTTTATTTTGTTTAATATTAAGACCGGTAACGACTCAATTTTATTTCACATTTTTATTTTGCTTGTTTAGGATATTGACCCTGGTAGCGACCGGATTTGTTTGATATTTTTATTTTCGTTTTTATGTGATATTGAGACCGGTAGAAAGTCAAGTTTTATTTATATTTTTTTTTTGAATGGCAAATCTTACTCCTACTAACTACACCAATAAATCTAAATTACACCTTAACCTAGATTTGAACCTAGCAAGTCAAGTTTTAATGTTTGATTATTAGTCATATATTTGTTAGTTGTTTAAATTTATTTGGGATAACCTTTATAGCTCTCATCTTTGACATGGGTTGACGAAAAAAAGAGAGAGAGAGAATTATAACAAGTTGGTAAAAAACATTATAATGTGTGTTGGTCGATTAAAAATGAATTGAATGGATAAAAAGGAAGAATACAAAAAATAGTAAATGGCATATTGAATGAAAAAAATAAGGTAAGTCTAATATGTTAATTAATGGTAAAAGTTAAATAGATGAAAAACACTATTTTGGTAAATAATTTTTAAAGAACACTAAAATGGTAAATATTTTTTCCACCAACACTAATTTGGGAAAAAACTCCCCGATTGATGATAACTTCTTAGCATGTAATCCATATTGGGATTTTTTTTTTCATGCAGTCACGTTTAACTATGAAGTTCTTCTCTCATACACAGCCAATGCACCAAAAACTTATAAAATTGCATTTAAGGATGAACATTTATTATGAACCCAACATCTACGTTGGATTTTCTTGTAGTGTTACACATGATCTTGACAAAAGGTTTGGGTTGGGTTGATATCGAAGCCATCAAACGCGACACCTTCTCCTTTCAAGTCATCACACAACCAGCGTGCACATGAATTGTAAGAAGAATGTTGGAAGGATTTATAGAGAACAACGAAAAAATAATAATGGATGGAACCGGTTCTTATGGGTGGATATAGCTTGTAAACAGGAGTAGCCCCCGCTACTCGTTGATGCTCCAGCGTTAGTGTAAATTTTAGAAAAAGTTGATGTTTTTTTCAATTTTATTACCTTTTTTTTTAAACGTTGCCCCTGTAAGAATTTTCTAAAATTGTCACTGCTTGCGGAGGAGTGTAAGTAGTGTGTAACTGCCTTTATCACACAAACGACCCGTAACTCAATGGGCCACAAATGGGCAATTAGCTCATGATTGGGATTAAGATGTTAATAATTACTTTGGCCCAAACAAAATTTGTTAGCGTATAGATGGTTCATAAAGTTAAATACTCCAGTCTTTATTAATCTTTATTAATCTTTATTATGATGATAACTAGGGATGGTTCATCCCTATTGATAACAATAAGAAAATGTGATATATATGTTACTTATCAATGATCATGTTTCTAAATTTTTTCACGTGATGTCATACGCAAAAAGTCAATAAAAACGTCTTGAATCAAAAAAAATGTTGAACTGGGGCATCACAGTCGGTGCCATGATCCGACAATGGATCAACTATATCAATTAGTATCAACTAGAACAAAGAAACCAAGGTCAATATACAATACAAGCGTGGAATGTTAGAACTAGGTGGTCGCCAATTTGAAACCGAGTCGAACCGGGTTTTACCGCAGTGAGCCTTCGGGCGGGCGGGTTTTCCCTGGAACTGGTGGCTCGGGTATACATACAACTCTGACAGTTATGGAGGAGGGGATGCATTATGCCTATCAGGTGATTTAATTGGCTGTTCAGAAAAATATTATTTTGAGTTAAATGTCATTTTAGTCCATGTGATTTGGTCCATTTTGGCAGTTTAGTCCAAAGGTTTCATTTTTCGCACGTGGGTCCAAAAAGGTTTCATCGTTGCCATTTTAGTCTACTGTGTTAACTTAATCCATTATTTCTGTTAACGAGAAGGGCAATTCGGTCATTTTAAATGGCCGAATTGTCCTTTTAGTTAACAGAATTGCATATAAAATGACCGAATTACCCTTCTCGTTAACTGAAAAAATGGATGAAGTTAACCCAGTGAACTAAAATGGCAACGGTGAAACCTTTTTGGACCTACAGGCGAAAAAGTTAAACCTTTGGACTAAACTGGCAAAATGGCCCAAACCACAAGGACTAAAATGGCGTTTAACTCTTATTTTTAAAACTCAAAATGTATGTACACTTGGTCATTTTGCATATGTTATAAATCTAGGATGTTAACAAGAAGTACTAAAAAAAAACGCTTGTTCACACGTCTTTTAATCATGATATGTTAAACAAGTAATAAAATTCCGAAATTCTGAAAGAAACCCGAATCTCGAAGATTAAAAAGCTTCAAATCCAATAACAATATACGTATAGTTATGAATAAATGTGTCCACAAGCTCACATGGCGATGTATACCCCTCACCAATGCAAACTGGTACCCCGTTTTACAGACCATATTTCTCCATTTCCCTTGCTCCCAAGAACCCTCGATCTCCCCTTCCAATACATATACATATATAATGTGTATATATACAAATATACATTTATATATGCACCTATATGTGTTTACATTGAAATGTTGCATATACTGGAATCTTGACATTCTTCTTTAACAGTATGATCATGATCATCTTCTTTTTATTGCTAGTGGTGCCACCGGCTGCTAGCAGCGACACCCGCAGTTGCGCGCCAGAAAAATGTGGAAGCTTTGACTCCATACCCTACCCGTTTCGTATCGACAATGGTTCGGATTGCGGGGGGTTACTTTCAGATGCTTTTCGTCTCTCGTGTGTTAATTCAACTTCACTGTTTGTCAATATTGGATCATATAGATATGATATTATTCATTTCTTTCCAGCTAGTGGCGGGTTGTTAGTGGCGTTCGCGAATAATACCACGCGTTATTCCTCTTCGTGTCGAGGGTACCATGATATTAGGTCGTTTAGGTTTCAGGCGAACGATTATTTAGGTATATCGAAGGATAATTTGGTTGGTTTGTACGGGTGTGGGGATTCGTCGTTGTGTCGGAGTGATTGTGGTGGATGTCCAGATGCCAACACATCCACCACCACCACCTTCACGGATAGCGGGTGTTGTTACTCGCTTTCTGAAGATCGTGGTGGTGTTTGGCAGGTAGGTGATAGTTTCTCGGTGTTTGAAGAGTTTGGATGCAAGGGTTTCTCTTCTTGGGTTGACTCAGGCTCAGGTTCAGGCTCGGGCTCTAGGAGTGGTGACATAAGGTATGGTGTTAAGTTAGAATGGGCGGTTCCTAATGATGTGATCAAAGACGCGTGTGATTCAAATGCTCGAATTGTTAATGCAAGTTCTGTGACTTTTGGTATGAGGTGCGAATGTGTTGATGGATTCGTTGGCGATGGGTTTGCTAAGGGGACCGGCTGCTTGAAATGTAAGTCATTTTCTTTGTTATATTACGAATTTTGGTCTCTAAAAGTGTTTTATTACATAGCTTAATTGATGTAACTTTTCACAGACTGTGTTAGGGATGGATCGGAAGTGTATGGAAACGCGTGTTATGTTAAACGGCATAGTCGGGGTAAACGCATGCTTCTTGCAGGTACGTACCTTGTACCTGAATATATAGTTACGTATACGTATACGCATACGTATATGTATGTGTGTGTGTAACATTCATCAACATGTCAGTAATAGAATTAACCACATGATCAATATGAAAACAAAGTAATGCAAGCTAATGATCTTAAAAATAATTTATAAAAAAAACAGCATGGACCGTCAAGGCGTCAATCCGAACCGTTTTTTAAAGGTTTGACCGATCCAACTGACAGCCAACACCGCCGACTTGGCTTGCTGTTTTCTAAAATTATAGTTACCCGTTCAGCTGTAAATTCCATTAAAACCGACCAAACCGTACCATAGCGTACAGTACTGATGAATTTAGTCTGCCTTCTTTTTAACATACAGGAATTCTCGCTTTAGCCCTCTCAATCGCAACATTGATCGGGTTCTTCTGCTTGTTAAAACGCCAGTCCAAGCCAGGAACCGTCAATCTCGATCATAACAGTGTTTCGTTACAGAAAGAGTGTAGAACACGTTTGTTTACTCATACGGAACTAGAGCAAGCCACAAACGGATTCTCAAACGATCAAAAACTCGTCGAAATTGGCGACGGAGGCACCATCTACACTGGTACCCTTACAGACGGACTCAAGGTAGCCATCCACAAGGTACATTGCAAAACCGAAACCAACCTCATTCAAGTCTTATCACGTGCCAAGATTCTATCAGAAGTTTCACATACAAACATGGCCCGCATCCTCGGTTGCTCAGTCGACTCGGGTTACACCCCACTCGTGGTTTACGAGCACCCGGGAAACGGTACACTCGAACAACATTTATGTCAAACAGGGATCGACGGCAAAATGGGTCTCGATTGGCATAACCGATTAAAAATCACGGCTCAATTATCAAGTGTACTCGCATACCTACAAACCGATATCTTCCCACCAGTGTTCCACCATGGTTTACAATCCGGGTGTGTTTTGTTAGACCACGACATGTCTGTCAAACTAGTCGGGTTCAAGTTAACGGACCACGGTTCAGACACGTGTGGTTCGAACTCCAATGCGCCGTTTATGTTTAACGACGTGTGTGCTCTCGGTGTGGTGCTTTTGGAGATTTTAGCGGGCAAGAAGTCAGCGGAGCTAGCTACGGTGGCTTTACGGAAGATTAGAAACGGGAAGGTGGAGGAGGTGGTTGATCCGATGTTGTACTACCATGAACAACCGCCGTATAGAAAAGAGCAGATGGGGATTGTGGCGGATGTTGCTACTCGGTGCTTGTTGTTTGGCGGTGACGATGGGCGATTGGGGATGAATGATGTGGCGAGAGAATTGGTACAATTAACGAAAGAGACCGGTGATCACGTTGGTAGTAGAAGGGGGCCCGCAGGGCTCGAAGAAACGTTTTCTAATTCAAGTCTTTTGCAGATGATATCATTGTCTCCGGACTCGATTTATGCACCATAAATGTAATAACATCCAACTCTTTATATTACTATGTTCAGATGTTATTCTTCAAGAAAATGTGAATGTAATAATTGTATAGCAAGTTGAAGTTAGAAATCGACCCCCGATATGAGTTATGCGTTGTCTCTAACGAGTCGAGTTTGAGTCAAACAGAGTCAAAAAAGTCGAGAAATGTTCGTGGGCCACCCCGAACATTTTAACCCGATCGGCACGTTACAAAAGGCAATGCAAGAAAGCTAACATGATACTATTTTATAAATCTAACTTATTGAATAATATAAATACTGTGCTATCCTGATTCCAATATTGTTGGATCTACCTAGAACTCCACAAAATTGTCATTCTAAAATATATTTATTGTAGATTCTGCGGTTTATATCTTCTTACCGGTCTCAAATTTGTCAGCCGCCTCTGCCGCAGCGGCTGCCGCCTTATCCAACCCCATCTTTTGTAATTCTTTTGAAAACCCCTCAACCTCCGCTGGATTGATTTTGTAAGGGCTGTACGCGACCCCTGGAAATGAGCGGTTTTCGACTTCTTGCTTATACTCTGATAAAGCTTTGTTTATCCCTTCACCTATTTGAGCAAACTGCTTACAGAACTTCGGGGTAACCTATAAAAATAATTTCTGTTTAATAGGGTAAACATATATTAGATGATATATTGTTTTATATGTATATAATTATCATAGAGACAACAAAATAATATAAATTATGATATCTATAAAAAAATATAATTATACTTGGATATAAAAACAATTATATGTATAAAAAATAATTAAATAGTTGATAAATATTAAAAAAAGTAAACGAGCCAAGCTTGAGCTTCGGATAATCGGATACGAAGCTCGAAACAACCCAAGCTCAAGCTAATCAAGAATATAGTTTTATGTTTGAATGGAACCTTTGCATGATGTGGATGTTGCATCATTCCCAAGAGATCATGGTAAACAAGGACCTGCATCAATGTAATAGATAACAATGAAGAACATCCATGGTTATTGCTTGCAAGTATATTTTATTCACATTGTAATTTAATTAATTTATCACGAGGAAAATATATGAACCTGTCCACTGCAAAACGGGCCCGCCCCAATACCGATGGTGGGTATTTGAAGAACAGAAGTAGCAGCTGCAGCCACCGGCGCAGGAACACATTCAAGAACAACAGAAAAGCACCCGGCTTCTTGTAACGCTAGTGCTGTCTCCACCACCTACAAATCAAACAACAATCTAATGTGGTTTACTCGTGACTAATATGTTTACATGTATCATAAAGAGATACAGTTTGACTTTTGAAGTCAAACATGGATGTTTCCAGCTTCAAAATTGATATGGATTCTTTTAACATCGAGAAAAATGTTTGACAATATCGCTAAACTATTTAACAGATTCTGCAAATGCAAAAGTTTTGATGATTGTTATTTGTTAGAAAAGTTCAAAACCCATAAAATTGTTGAATCAAAGAAGCCATAAGTTTGACCGTAAAAGTCAAACTGTAGCTCGTTTCTTTAGATTAGATGAGAGTTTGGGGACCTTGACAGCACTGAGAACATTCCTCCCTTGAGGTCTAAATCCACCGAGAACACTAATGGCTTGAGGGGTCAACCCTACATGCCCCATAACTGCAATTCCAGATTCAACGATGTGTTTTGCAGCCGAAATCCTTGACGGTGCACCCCCTTCCAATTTGATTGCATCCATTCCACCTTCTTTCAGTACCCTGACTGCTGTATCAACCGCCTGCTCACAAGAAAAACTGAAATATTATACATTTTTCTTACATGATACAAGAAAAAACACTCAAAACTTTCAAGAATAAGCGATTTTGGGTCGGTTGTCAAAATATAAATGCATTATATCATGATTTTGACTTTTCATGTTCAGATTTTGGACCTTTAAGGCCTGACCTTGACAGATGCTTATTAAAGATTAAAGCTTTGTTTTAAACTCGCTAGTATATGGTTCTTTTCTATTATTGATGTTTTTTTCTTACACCATTAGATCAATTCTAGTATACTATAAGAGAAAATCACGAGATAGCCAATTCCCGATTGTGTTATACCATGTCATAACAATTTCACGCATATAGACATGAGATACAAGAATCTTTGGTCGTGCATCCACTTTTAGGGGTTGTTTGGCAGGCTAGCTCTGAATCAGTCAGCATTAAGGGGTTGTTTGGCAATTCTGAATGGGTAAGTGCTGAATCAGTAATAGGTATGAACCATTAAGCGCTAAACCAGTAAGAGGTCTGAACCATTAAGAGCCAGTATAATGCTTAATCGTTTAGAGGCAAATGTCTAACTAATTCAAATAAAAGGTCTTAACCATTCAGACTCAGTATAATGCTTAACCATTCAGAGGCAAATGTCTGAATCATTCAGACATTTGCTCACGAAACAAACAATCTGAACCATTAAGTGCTAAACCAATAAGAGGTCTGAACCATTAAGAGCCTCATTAAGAGCTAAACAAACAACTCCAGTGTGTTTGTTTCAAAATGATGTTGAATGAAATCTTTACCCCTTTGTCCCTTCACTTGTGTTCATAACCCTCACCTGACTACTCACGCACCACCCCCTTGACCCACCAGCACTTCCTCCACCACCGTACTGACTCAACACTAACTGGTTCAGAGTCTCTTACCCAGTCAGACCTCTTAATGGCTCAACACTTACTGGCGCATTGGTTGCCAAATAGCCCCTTCCTCGCTTAAACCCTAAATTATCTTCATTCTATACACGAATCTATACACAAATAACATTACATACGCAAGCCTATAAGAGATGGTATCATGTGTCACGTCAGTTTTAAGTCTATAAACACATAAAACACACCCAAGCAAACGATTATTTTCGTGATTTTCTCATATCACAATCCCCTTTAAACCCCAAAACTCAAACATACAGTTTGGGATACTGAACTCAAAGATCACAAACACAAAGATCACCCCTAGTAATATCTATATTCCACTGAATATGCAAGTTTGACTTTTTTGGTCAACTGTCAACAAACAACATATAACAAATCATAAGAAAAAGGCCACCTGTTGAGAACTAGATTCATAAGTACCAAAAGCAAGATCCCCAACAAGCAACGGGCGTTTAGCCCCTCTAGCAACCGCTCGACAATGAACCAGCATCTCCTCCAACGTGATGGGCAAGGTGGTGTCGTGACCGTGAACCACCATGGACGCCGAATCTCCGACCAGTGCGATATCAATTCCGGCGGAATCCAAGTGCACCGCAGACGGGTAATCGTAAGCCGTCACCATCGTTATCGCCTCCCCTTTTCTATGCTTTGTGCGTAAAGTAGTCAACGTCACTCTTTGGTCAGGGTTTTGAGGCTTTGGGCCACCGTACACGGTGTTTTCCGGTACGTTGCTCATACACCGAACACTGCCGGAGATTTTTGTGACGGTGGTGTATGATTTTGAAAGTCTGTTTAAGATTGCGGCCATTTTGTGATGTGGGTTTGTTGAATTTGGAATTGGAATTCAAACATGTATGTGTATATATAGAAGATGATAACCAGTGGGTTGTTGAATGGTGGCTAGTGGAGGTGTTGGGCGGCGCCATTTTGAGTGTGTGGGATTTTGGTAAAATAAAATAGGATTAAAATTGTAAAATTAAACCCTTGTTGAACGGAAAATGTGTGTGTTAGAATTTTTTAGACAATAACTATTCAAACATTCAAAGTTGATGTAGATTCTAACAGTTGATTATGATATTATAGATTCTGATACATAGTTGGTGTGATGTAGATGTTGTAGACGTTCCAACCCTGAAATAACAACATTAGTTTTATGTTTAGAACAAAAAATTATTAGGGTGGTGGGGGGCAAGTAGATTGTGTAAGGGGCTGATTAGCAACTTCTGAATGAGCAAGTGGTAAATTAACAAGAGGTCACAGCCATTAAGTGCTGAACCAACCATTAAGAGCTAGTTTACTGCTTAATCGTTTAGAGACAAATATCTGACCAATTCAAATCCGAGTTCTTAATCATTCAGACTCAATCAGGTAGGGATTGAGTACACATTGTTATCACACAATTTTCTACCCTTTGTTTTTTGCTACTCTACAACTTTTCTACTCTCTATACCAAAATCGAAAATTCAAATGCAAGGTTCTGCTTCCCGAAAACCCACAACGAAGCCAAGAAAATTTAGGCCGAAAGTCTGATCAACCCAATTACCTCACAAAAGAGTCGAACTGTCGCCGTTCAACATGCTACTCCCAACATCCATCGGCTCGACAGCTCTGAACATGCCAACGCAAACGACATGTGGCCATTGCACTTTTCAAGAATCAACAATGAACTGATACGCGTATCGTGACCATAACACCCAATACCAAAACCTACCTTATTGTGACTCAACACGTATCGCTTCTGATTCGGAAGATGAAGGTTATTCGTTTTGGAGAAAAGTTCTTGAGCATTTTAAAGGTTTAGTTGGTTAGACTGATCGCGTCGTTGACCAAATGGCTTCAATGGATGGTTACCAACATACGGTATTATTTTTAGAAAATTTGGCATTGCATTATTTTTTTACATTGCGGTATTATTTTTTTGAAAACGTTTTAAAATTAACGTTGGACGAATGGAAGTTCGGATTTGGATATTGTCAAGGAGGCTCTATCTATATCCATGAAAGAGTACCATCAAAGTTTCAACCACTTGAACTATTGGGAGGTTGTACGCAATCATGCAAAATGATAACGCAAATTGTCAACAAAGTTCTCTCTTGACTAAGGAAATGGAAGTCCGTAGCATTTTTATTAAAGATCGCTATCGAAATTTTCTCGACTTTATCTTAACTCAGATGGATTTCCACCCGATACAGAGGAGGTGGGTCCGTGGGATTTTATTATTGGCTCGTGCGTCAATCCTCATAAATGGCTCTCCGACTTGGGAATTCCAATGTACAAAAGGGTTAAGACAAGGTGACCTTTTATCACGCTTTCTTTTTGTTATAGCAATGGAGGCGATTTCAGTTATGTTAAACAAAGCCATTTCGATGGGTTTCATTCACAATATCCAACTTCCAAATGACGGTCCTTGTCTTTGCCATCTCCTATACGCTAATGACGCATTGCTAATCGGGCAATAATATAAGGTAAGCCTTGCTAACATTGTAAGGTTGTTCCGTTGTTTCCATCTAGCTTCAGGTTTAAAAATTAACTTCAACAAATAAAGTTTATTTGGCACTTGTGTTAGGAGACCTGAGCTAGCTTGATTTTTTTTTTTAAATGATCTTGCTGTGAAAAATAAAACAAACTACATCGATTTTTTGGCATAAATGTGAGTTAGCAATGTTTTTTTTTACGATTGTGCACCTCTATGTATTGGGTTGGGTTCATGATTTTATTTACTTATTTATGTGTGTAAAAACAATAAGTAGGGAAACATCTATTAAAAAGTAAGTTTTATTTAAGTAGTCTAAATAAATCATAAAAATACATGTGACACTGCTTCTAACAACTTACGTAAATCAAGTTTTTTATTTTATCAACCCACCCTTGGTAATCAATACCCCCCAAAATTAAGGTTGTAAACGAACCGACAAGGGCGGACCTAAGTGTCTGCATGGGGGACGGACTTAAGTGTCTGCATGGGTGTACGGGCGCACCCCTTGAAAAAAAAAATTAATGTATTTTTTAGTCAAAAACCTGACCGCACCCTTTAAAAATATGCTTGAACCACTCATTCGCACCCCCAACAAATATCTGATGGTCCGCCACTGCGAACACAAATAAGGCCTTGTTCGTGCTTAAATAAAGTCTTCTTTAAACAATTGTGGTTATGAACAGGTCATTGAGTCGGATAAGTTTATCTTTTCTCGACATGGAACCTTTATTGGATTTGGATATTTATGTACTGGCATGTTCTTGCTTAATGTTAATGTCCCGTCTGCTATTGAATTTGTATGTATGGCATCTACATCTTTTAGTAATGTTGAGAATGCTATACGTATATAGCATGCTAGATTAGGTCTTGTTAATTATTATAGGATGGAAGATATGTCTAAAATGAGCCTAATACCTGCCTTTGACATGCAAAATTGTAGTCAATGTCATACTTGTAAATTGACTAAAATTACTAGGAAATCGTTTAAAGATGTTAAAAGGGATTCTAAGGTATTAGAATTAATTCATTCTGATTTATGTGACTTTCATAGCACACACTCACTTGGAAATAAAAAGTATGTGGTTACTTTTATTGATAATGCCTCTAGGTTTTGTTATGTCTATTTGTTGCATTCAAAAGATGAAACTCTTGAAAAATTCAAAATTTATAAACAAGAGGTAGAGCGACATCAAAGTTGTTTGATAAAGAACCTTCGTACAGATAGAGGTGGAGAATATTATGATCCAGTTTACTTTCAGACTACTAGTATAATACATCAAACCACTGCTCCCTATACACCAAAACAAAATGGTGTATCATAAAGGAAGAATAGGACTTTGAAAGAAATCGTTAATTCCATGTTATCCTATTCTGGGTTAAGTGAAAGATTCTGGGGTGAGGCTATGTTAACAACCTGTTATTTGTTAAATAGAGTTCCAAATAAAAAGTCTAAAGTTACCCCGCATAAACTTTGGTACAAAAAGGAGCCAAACTTAAGTCATCTTAGAGTTTGGGGTTGTAGAGCTGTTATAAAGCTTACTGAACAAAAAATGAGAAACATAGGTGAAAGAGGCATTGATTGCATCTTTATTGGGTATGGTAAGCATTCCCCTGTTCATAGGTTCTATGTTACAAAACCGAATGACTATGTTTCAGTTCACACTGTGATTGAGTCAAGAACTGCTGATTTTGGCAATGAGGATAGATTTTCTTTTGTGCCTAGACTAAAGGACATGCCCTATGGTTTGAAAACATCAGCTGTAACCGAGTTTGGTAATAACTCTGCTGGTACCAAAGATGTACCATCTACTAGTACCGAACCTAGGAAGGGTACTAGGGTCAGGAAAACCAAGTCTTTTGGCTCTGACTTTCATCTTTATTTGGTGGAAGGGACCAGGAATGGGGTTGAACATCAGTATCAATATTGTTTCAATATTGAGGAGGATCCTAAGACGTACAGTCAGTCAATGGCATCTAGGGATGTTGCTTTCAGGAAAGAAGCCATCCGAGATGAGATGGATTCTATCATGCATAATAATACATGGAAATTGACTGATTTGCCTCCTGGTTGCAAACCTTTGGGTTGTAAATGGATTTTTAAAAGAAAGATGAAAGTTGATAGTAACATAGATAAGTTTAAAGCTAGGTTGGTTATCCAAGGCTTTAGACAAAAAGAAGGAATATATTTCTTTGATACCTATGCTCCTGTTGCAAGAATTTCCACCATAAGGCTTCTTTTAGCTCTTGCTTCAATTCATAACTTGGTAATTCACCAAATGGATGTCAAGACCGTGTTCTTGAATGGTGAATTGGATGAAGTGCTATACATGAAACAACCTGAGGGTTTTGTATTACTTGGACAAGAGCACAAGGTGTGTAAACTCGTCAAATCATTATATGGTTTGAAACAAGCACCTAAGCAATGGCATCAAAAATTTGATGAGGTGATCTTATCTCATGATTTTCTTCTAAACCAAGCTGATAAGTGTGTCTAAGTAGGTTTGAATCCTCTAGTAAAGGAGTGATTATTTGTCTATATGTAGATGATATGTTGATCTTTGGCACTGACCAAGATCAGGTTTATAAGACAAAGAAATTGTTTTCTTCTAATTTTGAAATGAAGGATATGGGGGAGGCGGATGTGATCCTTGGAATAAGGATTAAAAGGAGTAACAATGGTATAACCATGGCACAGTCTCATACATTGAGAAAGTGTTGAAGAAATTCAATCATTATAATTGGTCTCCTGTGAGCACTCCTCTAGATCCTAACAACCGGTTGATGCCCAATTCTGGTGATCCAATTTCACAATTAGAGTATTCTAAGGTCATTGGATGCTTGATGTATGCTATGCTTAGCACAAGGCCTGACATAGCTTATGCTATGGGTAAGTTGAGCAGATTTACTAGCAATCCTAGTGCTCAACACTGGCAAGCAGTGAACAGACTGCTTAAGTGTCACGGCCCCCGACCCGGTTTGACCCGTCGCAGGAGCCGCGGGACAGAAAATCCCGTGGTATTTATTTAATTGTATTGACAGCGGAAGTTTTTTTCAGGATCTTTTTAAAACTGCAATTTTTCCTGATTATTTTATTTCACAATTCGGGATAAAATCCCGGTAGTTTACAATCATATGATTTCACGAAGAAATCTTTATTTTAAAAAACATGTTTCTTTATTTTATATTGAGCCACTTCCTTAAGCTTGTAGTGCTTCACGCCACTTTTCCTGGATCACAACAGATCACCTGAAACATGTTTGAAAAAGTTTTTGTCAGCGGAAAATACTGGTGAATCATTCTATTTATTAAAACGACACTTTTGTTATAATTTACAGTATTAAGAGAGATTACAATGTTTCCTGATATCTACCAACTACCAACAGTATTTGTCACTCGACTCGTTTCTGTGACTATGGTCATATCCCCCATTGGTTGCCCCAATGGTGACGATTATAAAGTAATGTATACAAAACCCCACATACTGGCTGTAATTTGGTGATTACATATACTTAATCACTGTAATTATAACCTTGAAAATATTTAAGAATTTATAAAACACTTTGAATAAAAGAGAATGACTCACATTGCAGATTTATATGAGCAGAGCTTAGCCTACTGATTAGCCTTTTAACCTAAATTTAATAACATGCACACGAACTCGGTTAGTAACTAATACAGCATTTACGATAACTCACGATTTTAAACCTTCACAACGAATAACAAAGTGCGATACTTAAACATCCGTCGAATTAACGACGAATGACAAAGTATAAACCCTAATGTGGGCAGCACTTAAACATCCATTGGATAGTTTAATCGATCGTACATTGAATCGTAGCAGCGATCGAGTTAATACCCGGTATCGGAGCAGCGCCTCGCTAATATTAAAAGTAATTTCGACTTCAGAGTGCTAATACTTCGTTTTTGAAAGTTCGTTTCGACACCATCAGACTGTGCATGCAACAAGCTATTTATAGCTGAAATTAAGGCCTGTCGCGGCCCGCGTAAATCCTCAGCCCAATCTTACGCGGCCCGCGTGGCCGCCCAGTCTACGAGTAGGGTTAACTAGTCATACGTATGTGCATCAGATGAATGACATGTGGCACGGTTACGCTTATCCGGTCAACTCAGTATTGACGCGGCCCGCGTAAGACATGTCTTGTCTTTTACGCGGCCCGCCTGAGACCCATAATTTTGTTTTTCTTGATTTTTAATATGGTTTAAGGTTTCAGGGGTCCGGGTTTGAACTTACGAGTATTTTTAGGAAAATTTTGAGAGTCCTTACATCATCCCCACCTTATTAAAAATCTCGTCCTTGAGATTTATTGGAATAAGTGAGGATACTTTCGCTTCATCTCCGATTCCAGCTCCCAAGTGTATTCAGATCCTCTCTTTGAATCCCACTTGACTTTGACTAAAACTAGTCGCTTATGCTTGAGAAACTTGATCTTTCGATCCTCAATTTGAAGAGGTCTTTCTATGAATTTTAGCTTTTTATTTACCTCTATATCTTGAAGAGGTACTACCAAAGATTCATCTGATAGGCATTTCTTGAGGTTGGATACATGAAATACATCATGTACTCCTGCCAATTCTTCTGGTAGTTGTAAACGATAAGCAACTGGTCCTATACGTTGGATTACTGAAAATGGTCCTACGTATCTTGGACTTAGTTTCCCTTTCTTACCGAACCGTACTACTCATTTCCAAGGAGAAACTTTCAATAGTACTTTGTCTCCTACTTGGAATTCCAACGGCTTCCGTCTATTGTCTGCATAACTCTTCTGGCGATCTCGAGCCGTCTTCAGTCTTTCCTTGATTTGAGTAATCTTGTCGGTAGTTTCTTGCAGATGATATCATTGTCTCCGGACTCGATTTATGCACCATAAATGTAATAACATCCAACTCTTTATATTACTATGTTCAGATGTTATTCTTCAAGAAAATGTGAATGTAATAATTGTATAGCAAGTTGAAGTTAAAAATCGACCCGATATGAGTTATGCTTTGTCTCTAACGAGTAGAGTTTGATTCAAACATAGTCAAAAAGGTCGAGAAATGTTCGTGGGCCACCCCAAACATTTTAACCCAATCGGCACGTTACAAAAGGCAATGCAAGAAAGCTAACATGATACTATTTTATAAATCTAACTTATTGAATAATATAAAAATACTGTGCTATCCTGATTCCAATATTGTTGGATCTACCTAGAACTCCACAAAATTGTCATTCTAAAATATATTTATTGTAGATTCTGCAGTTTATATCTTCTTACCGGTCTCAAATTTGTCAGCCGCCTCTGCCGCAGCGGCTGCCGCCTTATCCAACCCCATCTTTTGTAATTCTTTTGAAAACCCCTCAACCTCCGCTGGATTGATTTTGTAAGGACTGTACGCGACCCCTGGAAATGAGCGGTTTTCGACTTCTTGCTTATACTCTGATAAAGCTTTGTTTATCCCTTCACCTATTTGAGCAAACTGCTTACAGAACTTAGGGGTAACCTATAAAAATAATTTCTGTTTAATATGGTAAACATATATTAGATAATATATTGTTTGTTTTGGTAAGGATCATTTCAGAACCATAAATATTTACAGAACTCGCAGAACTCCTAATAAACAAACTAATATAAATTATGATATCTATAAAAAAAATAATTATATGTATAAAAAATAATAAAAAAGTTGACAAATATTAAAAAAGTAAACGAGCCAAGCTTGAGCTTCGGATAATCGGATACAAAGCTCGAAACAACCCAAGCTCAAGCTAATCAATAATTTAGTTTTATGTTTGAATGGAACCTTTGCATGATGTGGATGTTGCATCATTCCCAAGAGATCATGGTAAACAAGGACCTGCATCAATGTAATAGATAACAATGAAGAACATCCATGGTTATTGCTCGCAAGTATATTTTATTCACATTGTAATTTAATTAATTTATCACGAGGAAAATATATGAACCTGTCCACTGCAAAACGGGCCCGCCCCAATACCGATGGTGGGTATTTGAAGAACAGAAGTGGCAGCTGCAGCCACCGGTGCAGGAACACATTCAAGAACAACAGAAAAGCACCCGGCTTCTTGTAACGCTAGTGCTGTCTCCACCACCTACAAATCAAACAACAATCTAATGTGGTTTACTCGTGACTAATATGTTTATATGTATCATAAAGAGATACAGTTTGACTTTTGAAGTCAAACATGGATGTTTCCAGCTTCAAAATTGATATGGATTCTTTTAACATCGAGAAAAATGACAATATCGCTAAACTATTTAACAGATTCTGCAAATGCAAAAATTTTGATGATTGTTATTTGTTAGAAAAGTTCAAAACACATATAAATTGTTGAATCAAAGAAGCCATAAGTTTGACCGTAAAAGTCAAACTGTAGCTCGTTTCTTTAGATTAGATGAGAGTTCGGGGACCTTGACAGCACTGAGAACATTCCTCCCTTGAGGTCTAAATCCACCAAGAACACTAATGGCTTGAGGGGTCAACCCTACATGCCCCATAACTGCAATTCCAGATTCAACGATGTGTTTTGCAGCCGAAATCCTTGACGGTGCACCCCCTTCCAATTTGATTGCATCCATTCCACCTTCTTTCAGTACCCTGACTGCTGTATCAACCGCCTGCTCACAAGAAAAACTGAAATATTATACATTCTTCTTACATGATACAAGAAAAAACACTCAAAACTTTCAAGAATAAGCGATTTTTGGTCGGTTGTCAAAATATAAATGCATTAAAGATACCATGATTTTGACTTTTCATGTTCAGATTTTGGACCTTTAAGGCGTGACCTTGATATATGCTTATTAAAGATTAAAGCTTTGTTTTAAACTCACTAGTATTTGGTTCTTTTCTATTATTGATGTTTTTTTCTTACACCATTAGATCAATTCTAGTATACTATAAGAGAAAATCACGAGATAACCATTTCCCAATTGTGTTATACCATGTCATAACAATTTCAAGCATATAGACATGAGATACGTGAATCTTTGGTCGTGCGTCCACTTTTAGAGGTTGTTTGGCTGGCTAGCTCTGAATCAGTCAGCATTAAGGGGTTGTTTGGCAATTCTGAATGGGTAAGTGTTGAATCAGTAATAGGTATGAACCATTAAGTGCTAAACCAGTAAGAGGTCTGAACCATTAAGAGCCAGTATAATGCTTAATCGTTTAGAGGCAAATGTCTAACTAATTCAAATAAAAGGTCTTAACCATTCAGACTCAGTATAATGCTTAACCATTCAGAGGCAAATGTCTGAATCATTCAGACATCTGCTCACGTAACAAACGGTCTGAACCATTAAGTGCTGAACCAATAAGAGGTCTGAACCATTAAGAGCCTCATTAAGAGGTAAACAAACAACTCCAGTGTGTTTGTTTCAAAATGATGTTGAATTGAAATTTTACCCCTTTGTCCCTTCACTTGTGTTCATAACCCTCACCTAACTACTCACGCACCACCCCCTTGACCCACCAGCACTTCCTCCACCACCACATCGTCGTACTCTTGCTGGCCCCACATTGTACCGACTCAACACTTACTGGTTCAGTCTCTTACCTAGTCAGACCTCTTAATGGCTCAACACTTACTGACGCATTGGTTCCCAAATAGCCCCTTGCTCACTTAAACCCTAAATTATCTTCATTCTATACACGAATCTATACACAAATAACATTACATACGCAAGCCTATAAGAGATGGTCTCATGTGTCACGTCAGTTTTAAGTCTATAAACACATAAAACACACCCAAGCAAACGATTATTTTCGTGATTTTCTCATATCACAATCCCCTTTAAACCCCAAAACTCAAACATACAGTTTTGCATACTGAACTCAAAGATGACCCTTAGTAATATCTATATTCCACTGAATATGCAAGTTTGACTTTTTTGGTCAACTGTCAACAAACAACATATAACAAATCATAAGAAAAAGGCCACCTGTTGAGAACTAGATTCATAAGTACCAAAAGCAAGATCCCCAACAAGCAACGGGCGTTTAGCCCCTCTAGCAACCGCTCGACAATGAACCAGCATCTCCTCCAACGTGATGGGCAAGGTGGTGTCGTGACCGTGAACCACCATGGACGCCGAATCTCCAACCAGTGCGATATCAATTCCGGCGGAATCCAAATGCACCGCCGACGGGTAATCGTAAGCCGTGACCATCGTTATCGCCTCCCCTTTTCTATGCTTTGTGCGTAAAGTAGTCAACGTCACTCTTTGGTCAGGGTTTTGAGGCTTTGGGCCACCGTACACGGTGTTTTCCGGTACGTTGCTCATACACCGAACACTGCCGGAGATTTTTGTGACGGTGGTGTATGATTTTGAAAGTCTGTTTAAGATTGCGGCCATTTTGTGATGTGGGTTTGTTGAATTTGGAATTGGAATTCAAACATGTATGTGTATATATAGAAGATGATAACCAGTGGGTTGTTGAATGGTGGCGAGTGGAGGTGTTGGGCGGCGCCATTTTGAGTGTGTTTTAAATTAAACCCTTGTAGAACAATGTTTTAAAAACCGGTAAATACCAGCCGGATATACCGGTATTATCGTTTTCAGATGTAAATCCGGTACGAAACACCCCGATAAATAAGTGAAACGGTATAAGGTTTGTACCGGCGGTAAAATCCGGTATACCGGGTTGAAACGTAATACCGGTACCGGCCTAGAGTTATTTTAGTTTGGGTTGTTACTTATTTTATTATATATGTCACTTATCTTACGTAATTTTTATATATTATGATTATTTGTAACTAAAAGTTCTTATTTAATATTGTATGAAACGAAAATAGTTATCCTCTAGTCATGGTTGTAAAAGTTCCGCCTAGGCTCCGAGTACTCACTACAAGGTAGGCTGCCGAGGCACGAGTACTTTTCTCTCAGGCCAATTACTCCCCGAGTAATCTCCGCCTAAGCCGAGTACTTCCCGAGTGCTCCCGATTCCGAATAGGGAGCGCCTAGCGACTTTTGGCTTAAACATATCGTACATTTTTTTGTGATCGTGAACTTGATGTATTCAACACTCAAATGGCTTAACATATCGTACACTTTCATTTAAAAGAGCTTGTTGAAAAATTGAATGATTTTCGATTATCTTTTGGATTATTTTTTATTATGGATTTACTTCTGGATCATCTTTTAATATGTAATCATGCATTTTTTGATTAACTTTAGAGTTGATGTTGTAATTTATGAAATTATAGAGTTAGCTAGTCAATCCGGTTGAACCGCTCGGTACAACCTGGTTCAACCGGTTGAACCATTTTTAGCCTACTCCGGTTTGATTTAAAAACCGGTTTTTAAAACATTGTTTTAGAATTTTAGACCATAAATTAGTCAAACATTTGAAGTTGATGTAGAATCTAACAGTTGATTATCATATTATAGATTCTGATACATAGTTGGTGTGATGTAGATGCTGTAGACGTTCCAACCCTGAAATAACAACATTAGTCTTGTGTTTAGAACAAAAATTTATTAGGGTGGTGGGGGTAAAGTAGATTGAGTAAGTGGCTGTTTATTTGCAACTTCTGAATGAGTAAGTGGTAAATCAATAAGAGGTTTTAACAATTAAGTGCTGAACTAATCATTAAGAGTTAGTATACTGCTTAATTGTTTAGAGACAAATATCTGACTAATTCAAATACGAGTTTTTAATCATTCAGACTCAATCAGGTAGGGATTGAGTACACATTGTTATCACACAATTTTCTACCCTTTTGTTTTTGCTACTCTTACAACTTTTCTACTCTCTATACCAAAATCAAAAATTCAAATGCAAGGTTTTGCTTCCCGAAACCCACAACGAAGCCAAGAAAATTTAGGTCAAAAGTCCGATCAACCCAATTGCTTCACAAAAGAGTCGAAGTGTCGCCATTCAGCATGCTACTCCCAACCTCCATCGGCTCGACAGCTCTAAACATGCCAACGCAAATGACATGTGGCCATTGCACTTTTCGAGAATCAACAATGAACTGATACGCGTATCGTGACCATAACACCCAATACCATAACCTACCTTATTGTGACTCAACACTAGGGGTGCAAACGAGCCTAGCGGCTCGGCTCGAGAAAAAGCTCGAAACGAGTCGAGCCTTATCGAGCCCGAGCTCAAGCCTCGCATGTGAAGCTCGTTAGGCTCGTCGAGCCTTAGTGTAAACGAGCCGAGCTTATTTAAACTTGTTTACAAGCCGACCTCGAACCTAAAAATAAGCTTATTTAGTAAACGAGCCCGAGCCCGAGCTTCACTTATCGAGCTCGCGAACTTAAAAAGTCTATTATTTATATTATTTTTATTTAATATACTAATTAATAGATAATAAACGAGCCGAGCTCGAGCTAGAGAAAATACAAACGAGCCGAGCTCGAGCTTTGAAAACAAAGCTCGAATTGAGCCGAGCTCTCATAAGTTAATCGAGCTCGAGCCTGGGCGAGCTCGGGCTCGGCTCGGCTCATTTGCACCCCTACTCAACACGTATCGCTTGAAGACAAAGGTGATGAAGAAGAGTTTCAAGTAAGTGATGAATTTGAGCAAAAACAAGATGACATGCTAGTAGAGGAAGAACAAGATGTTGAGGAGGTTGTCGCCAAGTCTAAACGAAAATACACAAACCGAGCAGGTCTTTTATTCCGTAAATCCGAAAAAAAAAAGGGAAATCAGCAAAAGGTTATTCGTTTTGGAGAAAAGTTCTTGAGCATTTTAAAGGTTTAGTTGGTAAGACTGATCGCTTCGTTGACCAAATAGCTTCAATGGATGGTTACCAACATACGGTATTATTTTTAGAAAATTTGACATTACATTATTTTGGGAAATTTACCAAAATAGCCAAGAATATAGTTTGACCACCAAAATAGCCATTTGATGCCTCCTTGGAGCAGGGCATCACGGATTCAAATGTGCGGGATGCCTCTTTCAAGACCCCTCATGCATCTTTAAATATGGAAGTGACACGTGTCTCAATGATTAGGTAGACTCATCCAATGCCTCAGCAGACTCTTCCAATGCCTCAGGCAGACTCATCCAATGCCCCTCAGCAGACTCATCCAATGCCTCAGCAGACTCCTCCAATGCCTCAGGCAGACGCATCCCGGGATGCGTCTGGGAAGTGCCGGGATGCGTCTGGAAGTGCCGGGATGCGTCTGGGGAAGTGCCGGGATGCGTCTGGAAATGCCGGGATGCGTCTGGGAAGTGCCGGGATGCGTCTGGAAGTGCACGGGATGCGTCTGAAAGTTGCAGTCATCTCAGGCGAGTTGCAGACGCCTCCGGCTCCGTGTCCGGCGAGTTGCAGACGCCTCCGGCTCCGTCTCCGGCGAGTTGCATACGCCTCCAGCTCCCGTCTCCGACACCTGCAACTAGGGGGCTCGATTTCAGATCGTTTTTCCAGCAACCATGGCGGTGGTTGGGATTTTGGGGTGGAGATCCGTCGTGCCACCGTCGTAGTCGGTCGACCCGCCACCCTCCATCTCCGCCTTATTATTTTCAGCCATTTTTATAAAAACCTGCAACAAAAAAGTCTTGAAGATGATGAAAAGGTGCCTCGAAAACCGGTTAAGAAAGAGACAGGAAAAGTAAATGGAGGTGGAGGTATGGTGTAGGGGTGATGTGGGGGTGTAGGGGCTATGGAGGGGTGATAGATGGTGGGTCCCATAACACATGTCCATTTAAGAGTGAAGGACTCATAAGACTGTTTGATAGTTGCTGACCCAGTCAGATCTGACTGGGTCCAAAGCTGACCCAGTTAGAAGTTCTGACTGGGTCTACATCTGACTGAAACCTGGCTGTTTGATTATGTATCTGACTGACTGTGCTAAATAATAAAAATAACCATATTGCTCTTCTGTTTTAAATTGCGCTGTGTAATCAATAAAAATAGTCATTTAAAAAAAAAAGCTTAAATTTAAAATCTCATACAAAATCCAAGTTAAATATAAATCATACATAATCCAAATAAAACACACCGAATTTCAAACATCTTATAAGAATCTGCATCCAAATCTAACTTGAAGCATTTGAAAGTAGTTGATTAGCAATTTGGTCACGCAAAGTAGTCATATATTCAACGCCTTCTGAACCCCACTCTATGCCTTGTGTGTTTTGGCCCTCAATTCCTTCACCTTGGCCATCAGGAGTAACCATAGTGTTCTCTTCAAAGTCTGTAAATAATTCATCTTGAATATTGTATTTCCTTATAAAATTGTGGACTGCAAAACAAGCAATAACAACGTCTCTTTGCACTGGAAAAGAGCTGTGTCGTATCTCGGATCTCCTTCCCCCCACTCCATTTTCTCTAGCTTTTCCATGCATGCGTCCATATCCTTGTCAGCATTATTTTTCTCCAACAACATCCTTGCAACATTGATAATTTCATTCCCAACTTCTCTCAAGTCGTCGTCTAGTGTTTTTCTACGAACTTCTTTGCCAGTTGTAGTACTTGTTTTGCGTTTTGACCGACCAGATGACTCTTCACTTACAGGCAGGTGCTCTGTTTCCATCTGAGTGCACTGAACATTATCCACATCATGCTCAGCAAATTCTTCAACAGGATGAGGGAGTGTAGAAGATGGCCCCCAACTGTGAATGCCGGTCGAGGTCACCCCCTCAAACAGTTTGGTACAGAGATCAGGGCAAGGAAGGGGCGCATTTCTCAACTTTTCCACAAACTTGTTTGACTGTTTGAAAATTTTTATAGATGTAATCAAGCTACTATTTAAATAAAAATAATCATATTAAAAATTTCTCATATTTAAAAAATACCTTTGCCTCCGCTTCCCAATCTTCATCACTCATAGTGAAAGTATTGGTTATAGGATTATATATATTCCCCGTTTTGCTTTTCAATTTCAACCAAGCGCCGTACTTTCCTTTCAAGTAGTCATATCGATTTTTCATTTGTTTATGATCAACTACAAAATTGTGATCATTTTTTAGTTTTTCCGCCACTACTTTCCATGAGCTTCCTTTTAAGCTACTACCCTCCCGGCCGTTAGTTGTTATTTCGTGTATACATGCTTCGAGAAAAGTTTGGTCCACACATTCCAATTTCCAAATAGCCCTAGGTTTTCTTTCTGTCATGTCTATATACAAGTATAAAAATTCAGCATATATAAACTTTAAAATTCAGCATCAATTCGACATCTATAAACATAACAATTAAGAACAAATTCAGCATATATAAACTTTAAAATTCAGCATCATTTCAGCATATATAAACTTTATTCAGCATCAATTCAGAAACTAGAAACTTAAAAATTCAGCATCTAGAAACATTGAACAAATTCAGCAACTATAAATTGAACAAATTAAGAACAAATTCAGCATCGAGTTTGATAAATTCAGAAACTATAATTCAGCATCAATTCAAGAAAAAAATCCAGCAACTATTCAGCATCAATTCAAGAAAAAAATCCAGCAACTATTCAGCATCAATTCAGAAAAAAAAATCAGAATAAAAAACACTTCTGTCTATTTCAAAATCAGAAAAATAAACTAGTTCAACTATTGAAGAAATTTCAAGTACTGGACAATCTACACAAACACTTCATACGATTTCAAAATCAGAAAAAAACACTATTGATTTTGTTGGGATATAAAGAGAACAAGAAAAGAATGAAAATCGATTTTACCTGGAGACGGGCAGAGCAACGAGAGAATCGGCGAGAGAAACAGCGTGGGAGGAGCCGAGAGCGCCGGCGGTGGGACTGGGAGGAGGAAGAGCGGCGATGTGGAAGAAGCTGGGAGGGAAACGTGAAATTAGGGTTGGGGAAAATAAGTGGCATGTTTAATTCTTGGTCAGTGATCTCCAAAAAAAAGACTCGGTCAGAGCCTTGGACTGGGTCAGATTTTTTTTTTAATGGATCAAACAAGCTGACCACTTACTGGGTCAGCAGTAAGAACTGACTGGACCGGGTAAGTGGTGATCAAACAGGGCCTATCTCGGGATCTGTGATGCCCTGCTCCAAGGAGGCATCAAATGGCTATTTTGGTGGTCAAACTATATTCTTGGCTATTTTGGTAAATAGCCCCATTATTTTTTACATTGCGGCATTATCTTTTTGAAAACGTTTTAAAATTAACGTTGGATGAATGGAAGTTCAGATTTAGATATTGTCAAGGAGGCTCTATCTGTTTCCATTAAAGAGTACCGTCAAAGTTTCAACCAGTTGAACTATTGGGAGGTTGTACACAATCATGCAAAATGATACCGAAAATTGTCAACGAAGTTCTCCCTTGACTAAGGAAACGGAAGTCCGTAGCATTTTTATTAAAGATCGCTATCGAAAATTTTCTCGACTTTATCTTATCTCAGATGAATTTCCACCCGATATAGAGGAGGTGGGTCCGTGGGATTTTATTATTGGCTCGTGCGCCAATCCTCATAAATGGCTCTCCGACTTGGGAATTCCAATGTACAAAAGGGTTAAGACAAGGTGACCCTTTATCACGCTTTCTTTTTGTTATAGCAATTGAGGCGGTTTCAGTTATGTTAAAAAAGCCATTTCGATGGGTTTCTTTCACGATATCCAACTTCCAAATGACGGTCCTTGTCTTTGCCATCTCCTATACGCTGATGACGCATTGCTAATCGGGCAATAATATAAGGTAAGCCTTGCTAACATTGTAAGGTTGTTCCGTTGTTTCCATCTAGCTTCAGGTTTAAAAATCAACTTCAACAAATCAAGTTTATAACACTTGTGTTAGCAGACAGACCTGAGCTCGATGAAATGGCTTCCAATCTCGGTTGTAAAGAAGGTTCTTTTCCTTTTTTGTATGTTGGTTTATATGTGGGTGTAATTATGAACCATATGTTAAGATGGAAACCTGTTGTCTAGCACTCTAGAAAGCATCATCTTTGTCAATGGGTGGCCTTGAATTATGCAACAATCTTCTGAATGAGGTCAGCATAAATGTGGATAGTGTAGTTTTTGTCTCCGTTATTGGTGGTTTGGAATTTGGGTTTGTATTTGTTTGTGTTGGTCTCTAGTAACTTGCTAGAGCTAGCTTGATTTTAATGGAATGATCTTGCTGTGAAAAATAAAACAAACTACATCGGTTTTTTAGCATAAGTGTTAATTAGCAATGTTTGTTTTTTGTTTTTTTTTGTTTTTTTTTTTTACGATTGTGCACCTCTATGTATTGGGTTGGGTTCATAATTTTATTTATTTATATGTGTAAAAACAATAATCAGAAAAACATCCATTAAAAAGTAAGCTTTATCTAAGAAGTCTAAATAAATCGTAAAAATACATGTGACACTACTTCTAACAACTTACGTAAATCAAGTTTTTATTTTATCAACCCACCCATGGTAATCAATACCCCCCAAAATTAAGGTTGTAAACGAACCGACAAGGGCGGACCTAAGTGTCTGCATAGGTGTATGGGCACACTCCTTGAAAAAAAATTAATGTATTTTTTTAGGCAAAAACTTGACCGCGCCCCTTGAAAATATGCTTGAACCACTCATCCGCACCCCCAACAAATAACTGATGGTCCGCTACTACGAACACAAATAAGGCCTTGTTCGTGCTTAAATAAAGTCTTCTTTAAACAATTGTGGTTATAAACAGGTCATTGAGTCGGATAAGTTTATCTTTTCTCGACATGGAACCTTTGTTGGATTTGGATATTTATGTAATGGCATGTTCATGCTTAATGTTAATGTCCCGTCTGCTATTGAATCTGTATGTATGATATCTACATCTTTTCATAATGTTGAGAATGATTCACCTTTATGGCATGCTAGATTAGGTCATGTTAATTATTATAGGATGAAATATATGTCTAAAATGAGCCTAATACCTGCATTTGATATGCAAAATTGTAGTAAATGTCATACTTGTAAATTGACTAAAATTACTAGGAAACCGTTTAAAGATGTTAAAAGGGATTCTAAGGTATTAGAATTAATTCATTCTGATTTATGTGACTTTCATAGTACACACTCACTTGGAAATAAAAAGTATGTGGTTACTTTTATTGATAATGCCTCTAGGTTTTGTTATGTCTATTTGTTGCATTCAAAAGATGAAACTCTTGATAAATTCAAAATTTATAAACAAGAGGTAGAGCGACATCAAAGTTGTTTGGTAAAGAACCTTCGTACAGATAGAGGTGGAGAGTATTATGATCCAGTTTACTTCAGACTACTGGTATAATACATCAAACCACTGCTCCCTATACGCCAAAACAAAATGGTGTATCAGAAAGGAAGAATAGGACTTTGAAAGAAATGCTTAATTCCATGTTATCCTATTCTGGGTTAAGTGAAAGATTCTGGGGTGAGGCTATGTTAACAACCTGTTATTTGTTAAATAGAGTTCCAAATAAAAAGTCTAAAGTTACCCCACATGAACTCTGGTACAAAAAGGAGCCAAACTTAAGTCATCTTAGAGTTTGGGGTTGTAGAGCTGTTGTAAAGCTTACTAAACCAAAAATGAGAAACATAGGTGAAAGAGGCATTGATTGCATCTTTATTGGGTATGGTGAGCATTCCCCTGTTCATAGGTTCTATGTTACAAAACCGAATGACTATGTCTCAGTTCACACTGTGATTGAGTCAAGAACTGCTGATTTTGGCAATGAGGATAGATTTTCTTCTGTGCCTAGACTAAAGGACATGCCTTATGGTTTGAAAACATCAGCTGTAACCGAGTTTGGTAATAACTCTGCTGGTACCAAAGATGTACCATCTACTAGTACCGAACCTAGGAAGGGTACTAGGGTCAGGAAAGCTAAGTCTTTTGGCTCTGACTTTCATCTTTATTTGGTGGAAGGGACCAGGAATGGGGTTGAACATCAGTATCAATATTGTTTCAATATGTAGGAGGATCCTAAGACGTACAGTCGGGCAATGGCATCTAGGGATGTTGCTTTCAGGAAAGAAGCCATCCAAGATGAGATGGATTTTATCATGCATAATAATACATGGAAATTGACTGATTTGTCTCCTGGTTGCAAACCTTTGGGTTGCAAATGGATTTTTAAAAGAAAGATGAAAGTTGATAGTAACATAGATAAGTTTAAAGCCAGGTTGGTTATCCAAGGCTTTAGACAAAAAGAAGGAATATATTTCTTTGATACCTATGCTCCTGTTGCAAGAATTTCCACCATAAGGCTTCTTTTAGCTCTTGCTTCAATTCATAACTTGGTAATTCACCAAATGGATGTCAAGACCGCGTTCTTGAATGGTGAATTGGATGAAGTGGTATACATGAAACAACCTGAGGGTTTTGTATTACCTGGACAAGAGCACAAGGTGTGTAAACTCGTCAAATCATTATATGGTTTGAAACAAGCACCTAAGCAGTGGCATCAAAAATTTGATGAGGTGATCTTATCTCATGGTTTTCTTCTAAACCAAGCTGATAAGTGTGTCTAAGTAGGTTTGAATCCTCTGGTAAAGGAGTGATTATTTGTCTATATGTAGATGATATGTTGATCTTTGGCACTGACCAAGATCAGGTTGATAAGACAAAGAAATTGTTGTCTTCTAATTTTGAAATTAAGGATATGGGGGAGACGGATGTGATCCTTGGAATAAGGATTAAAAGGAGTAACAATGGTATAACCATGGCACAGTCTCATACATTGAGAAAGTGTTGAAGAAATTCAATCATTATAATTGTTCTCCTGTGAGCACTCCTCTAGATCCTAGCATCCGGTTGATGCCCAATTCTGGTGATCCAGTTTCACAATTAGAGTATTCTAAGGTCATTGGATGCTTGATGTATGTTATGATTAGCACAAGGCCTGACATAGCTTATGCTATGGGTAAGTTGAGCAGATTTACTAGCAATCCTAGTGCTCAACACTAGCAAGCAGTGAACAGACTGCTTAAGTACCTAAAAGGAACCATGCACTTTGGTTTATGCTATTCAGGTTTTCCTTCAGTTATAGAAGGGTACTCTAATGCAAGTTGGATAAACAATAAGGAAGATCATTCCTCCACAAGTGGATGGATGATCTTACTTGGTGGAGGTGCTATCTCCTGGGCTTCAAAGAAACAAACTTGCATCACTGACTCAACTATGAAATCTGAGTTTGTGGCTTTAGCTGCAGCTGGTAAAGAAGCGAAGTGGCTTAGAAATTTGATCTATGAGATTCCATTATGGTCGAAACCGATATCACCAATCTCTATCAGGTGCGATAGTGCAGCTACATTGGCTAAGGCATATAGTCAAGTGTACAATGGGAAGTCTAGACACTTAGGTGTTAGACATAGTATGATTAGAGAATTCATCATGAATGGGGTGATATTTCGTTAAGTTTGTTAGATCTGAGCTTAATTTAACTGATCATCTAACCAAAGGGTTAGGAAGAGATCTCGTGAAGAAATCAGCTAAAGGGATGTGTTTAAAGTCCATTTTGAATATCTTATGTCAAGACACCCAATTCCCATCTAATACAACGTTAGATGCAGAATTCAATGCGGAAAGCTTGTCATAACGATATTGGAACACATTAGCAAATCATCCCAAGGTTTGTGTTCAGGCTGCAAGATAAATAGGTTGAAGTTGAACTTCTTAATAGTTCATTGATAAATTGCAGTGCATGTGCAAGAGTAATGAACTACCTATAAGAATATGAAGTTTAGCCGCTTCAAGAAGCTTTGGACTTGAGCTTTGATATATTCTTTGAAGGATTAGGACATAGGCTAGTAAAATATTGTGTCAAGTGGAATTTGGATTTGTAAACGTGTGTGTATGCTACCTACATGTATTTAAATGGATAACATGGGTTTAATCCATAGAGACACCCTGTTATTCTAATATTTGTATTGTGTAATATACTAAGTGAAAATTTAATCCTTAGGACATTTTCATTATGCATGCGTTTGTGTTTCTGTGAGGACGGTTAAGTTAATCATGGATACCACTAAAATGGGGGAGGAATGTTGGTTATTTTAGTGTTATCAACGGATTTTAGGGTATTGGATTAACTTGTTGATCGAAGAAATAACGCCGGTGATTAAACGAGTTAGGTGACGCGGAAATGCGGGCTCGTTTAACACGAATGTTATTTGGGCCTGTTAGTTAATTATTAGTTTGATTAATCAAACGATAGTTTGGGCTTAACATATTTTATATTAACTAAGTTTACCAACTGTTCTAATTAAGTCACTTAAACTTTTTTTGTCTCCTTAAAATCACTAAACTTTTATATGGTGTTTCAATCTTGCGTAATTATCAGGTTAGCAGGTTACACTTGATGACTTGTCAAGTTAAATTACTTTTTTTAATGGAAAATATATATAGTTACATTTTTTATTTAAAACTAAATTACAAAAATGAGATTTGGATTAAGGATTGAGAATACTGATCCATGATTTCAACGTTCCATATATGCTTCGCAACTTCATGTCATATTCATACCTTCATTCCCAGTCATGATTCATTTGTTTGATATAGAAACCTGTTATTCATGGGACTTACAATCTTTCGAGCCACTCCATACCAATTTGGCAGAATCGACTCAAAACGGATTTGGCAGAATCGAACCCAAACCAATTCGACCATTCTAACGACTTTGAAGTGGCAACTCTATTCATAAGCTCACACGCCTCCTCGTCGGATCTGAAACGTCGGCCATGGTTAGGTTCATCGTCGAAGGTGGGTTCATTGTCGAAGGATCGGATCTGAAACGGCGGCCATGGTTGGGTTCGTTGTCGAAGGTAGGCTCCTGGTGAAAGATCTGAAAAGTCGGCGAACATGATACACATCGTCGAAGGGACTGGTGTTTAAAGAGAATTGAAAAGTCGGAGAACTAGTGATACAAGATGAATAGAAAATTAAAAAATCTTTTAAAATATATTTTGATTTGATAAAACCCATCTAGTATAAACATAAAGATAAGTAAACATAAACATAAGCATTAAAACAATACAAAAAATAAAAGAAAATAATGGTGACATGATGACCTGGTAATTACACATTATTAGAACACTATAATAAAGTTTAGTTATTTTAGGGAGACAAAAAAAGGTTGAATGACTTAATTGAAACAATTAGCAAAGTTTGTTACATTTCTATGACATTTTCCCTAATTAATATAATAATGTTTTGTTGAAAACCTATTAGTAAATAACTGTAATTAACAATTGTTATGTTAATAAATACCACTAGAATGGTTAAAGCCCAATACTATTATTTTATCATCATGTCTTGATGATGGGTCACAAACTGATTTTGGGACAAACAAAGAATCCATAAATTATTTTTTTTAATTGAGGACATATTATGAAGTATGGGAGATTTCAAAAACTCTCGATGAAAAAAGAATACATAAACTTTATTTTAATAAGGGCCATATAAAAAGAAAGTCTTGGCAGACTTTGATGATAGACCTCTCGATCAAAAAGAACAAGGGGGGACGCACAAAACAGAAAGTATACGGTTACATTGTACAGTTCAATCATCAAATCCAATTCTTTCAAGAGTGATCTCTGTCTAATCCGATAAATCATTGCGTGTAACCCACAAATAGGTTTATCTGATAGTTCTCATACGATTCAGAAATTAATCCAAGTTTCATCATAACTTTTGCAATTTCAATTTGGATCCCAGGTTTGTTAATTCTTTGAATTCACTGTTCTAGACCAATTATACAACACTTTATTGAATAGAAAAAACACAAAAACACCGGATAAACAAACTCGTTCGACTCTTTTTTATTATTTATCAATGAAAATGCACCAAATACAATAGACCTGACCATCTATTTATACTAAACTCATTCTAGTCCTAACCCGACTCGAACTCTATTTTAAATAAAAAAAATAACTAATTAGATAAACCTATCTAATAAACTATCAAATCCATATAAAGTCTCAATATATAATTCAATATAATTTATTTATAACCTATCATATTTTTATCTCTTTAATTCACGAGTAACGTCTCCGTAACGTTCACTTCATTTACAATCCTAACCTATCATATTTTTATCTCTTTAATCAGGGCCGACCTTGGGGTGGGCGAGGAGGACCACCGGCCAAGGCCCGATATTTCAGAGGGCACACTATTTTTAGAAAAAACCGATATGTATACGTAAAATTTTCTTTTTTTAATAGAGTATACCTATACAAACACCAACATAGGCCAACTTACAAAACTATTCTTATGCTTTAGATTAGTTATTAGACCATTGGCATTAGATTTAGATCTTTACTGAGCCCAATACCCAATTTCGTTAAGGCTCAAGGACACGTTTTTTAAAGCTTGAACATGGTACACGAATTCTCAGGGCCGACACTGTCTTTAATTCACGAGTAACGGACTAACGTCTTTGTATCGTTCAGTTCGTTTACAACCCTACCAGAGATGACAACAATTCCCGTGATATTCTAAAAAAATTCAAAATGGACCCATCAGCAAAATCAAAATCCGTTGACGATGCTTACACTATCCTTCTCCGTAAAACTCTTGCATCGCAACCCACTCCCAACAAAACAACCTCGTCGTCACTTCTGCACTTTGATCAGATCGAGTTTCTCAACCATGAACCACGACACCTCAGAACACGTCGTCGGACCATGGTACTCCGTTCCCGAACTCCGTCTTCGTGACCACCGCTTCACTGTTCCACTCGATTATTCTCAATCTCAATCCCCCCATAAGATCTCTGTTTTCGCCCGTGAGGCTGTTTCTGGTAAACCACTCAATTTACTTATTTGTTTCTAATAATTTCAATATGAATGAATGAATTATTGTAAGTAAGGTCAAACCAATCCGATTATTATTGAAAGTTTTGTTACTTTTTTTAATACATCCAACTTAGTGTTTCTATATTCTTTAGATTCATTATCATCTTGTAAGTTGAAAATTAAGCATCATATTACCTTTTTTTAACGGTAATTTTTACTGATCTTACTTGAACTACAATTCCAAATATTGTATCAGAATTTATAGGTTTTTTTTTTTTTTTTTAAGTTGAATTTTGTGTAAATTCCATAATTCAGTGTGAAAAACTTGTTGGATATGGAGTTTGATGTTAAGTTGAAGCTAGAAAAAATGACTAGAGTGATGCTTAGGGTTTTTTTGTAATTTTATGTTTCCAATTCTGTTATAATCTTTGAGTTTAGTTTTTAAATAAACCGATGAAATTTGTTATAATTTTTTAGTTTAGTTGATAAATAGTCTGATGGAATTTGTTATAATCTTTGAGTTTAGTCTTAAAATAATCTAATGAAATTTATTATAATCTTTGAGTTTAGTTTTTAAATAATCTGATGAAAATTGTGTGGTGCAGTTGGAAAGGAAAATCAAGATATGCCATACCTGTTATACTTACAAGGTGGACCGGGTTTTGAATCACCGAGGCCAACTGAAGCAAGCGGGTGGTTGAGTAAAGCATGCGAAGAACATCGTGTTATTCTATTGGATCAGGCATGCTTGTTTTTTGTGATCTCTTCTTTATTACTATAAATCAACACATCACTATGTTGTGCTTTTACTGTCTTCTGATGTGGTGATCAAATGCAGCGAGGAACAGGGCTGTCGACTCCTCTGACGACGTCATCCATGCTTCAAATGAAATCTGCACAAGAGTTGGTTGATTACTTGAAATACTTTCGGGCAGATAACATCGTGAATGATGCTGAGTTTATTCGTAAACATCTTGTACCTAAAGAGGGTCCTTGGAAAGTCTTGGGTCAGGTATAAAAGATTTTCTTGTTTTATATTTTATATTTATATTTAACAAGGCAAATTGCATAAAAAAGTAACGTTCTTTGTTGGATTTCTATTTGGGGTGCCACACATTGTTTAGATTCACAAAAGGCTTGAACTTTTGAAAAGTTTTCGTTTAGGGCGTTCTTGTAAGTTAACTAGTTTCGAGCTGCAAATTATCGTCATCAGTTGCCACGTCATCATGTTGACTTGGTAATATGTCCATTTTACTATGTATCGAAGTTGTAGAAATTTGAACCATACCAAAATTTTCATCATTTAGTAAGAGGAAGTTATTGCATTATTGTTTACACTATACGTATTGACAACTAATTATTTTCGTGCGTAGAGTTTTGATGGTTTTTGTGGAGTGACCTACCTAAGCTTTGCACCAAACGGGCTGAAAGAAGTCTACTTAACGGGTGGAATCCCGCCAATTGGTGATGGGTGTACAGCAGAGGCTGTATACAAGGCTTGCATTGGTCCAATCATTACACAGAATGAGAAATACTACAAGAGATACCCTCAGGACATTGAGATCATTCGTGATGTTGTAAATCATTTGCAGGAGTCTGAGGGAGGCGGGGTGAGAGTTTTATCAACAATTCTGAAACTAGATCATATAAAAAAGAAAATAAATAAACCCCACTGTCTCTCACCGTGCGTTTTTGTATGTTATAGGTTCCTCTTCCATCTGGTGGTATATTAACCCCGAGGGGTCTACAACTTCTTGGCCTTACAGGCTTAGGGTCTAGCACGGGTTTCGAGCGCTTGCATTACTTGTATGCTTTCATTCATTCACTTCTATCCTTAAATACTTCTCTGTCTCGATATAAATGCATTTTTAACTCTCCTATTAGCTTAAATAGAGTGTTTTGACTATTAATCAATGGGTTAAATTGCTTAAATAAATAAACTTTGGTTCAATTTATACCAGTGTTGTAAAAATCGCTAGGCGCTAGTCGACCGGTGGGGTACCGACTAGCGATTAATCGGATTGGGATTTTATATGTAATTTTCAATTTTATATGTATATACACACATATTTATATGTAACTTTTTTAAGTAGACCTTTTTTAAGACCTACGATCCATTTTTTGAGTAGATAGGATTAATTGCCGGAATTTACAGGTTTTGGCTAGACTGCCGCCAATTTTTGGCTGATTAGGGCCGGATTTGACCAGTTTTGACCGCTTAGCGATTAATTGGCCGATCAGATGAAAATTACTCGATGAACCTGAGGCTAGCGATTAATTGGCGACTAATCAGAGGCTAGGCGCAAATTTTACAAACATGATTGATATTAAGTAGCCAAATTTGTTTTCTCTCATGCAAACCCTCAAAATTTTTCTATAATTTTTAACCTTGATATCCGGTAACCGGTTGATCAAATTCACGTCAAAGAAAAAGCCAACATTTTCAAAGGTTTGGTAGCCAAACTACCTTAAATTGGAATTTTTGAAAGTTTCTTGGTTTTTTTGTTTCTTTGTTTAGGTTCGAGAGAGTATGGGACCCGGTCATAGTTCCAGGAGCAAAGAAGCAAATCAGCTATTACTTCTTGAATGCTGTAACAACACTTTTCCTTCTATCTCTACCTTTTATGTCTGCAAATCGTTTTTTGCTAACATATCTCACAAATTTGCAGTTCGAGAGGTGGCTGTCGTTTGATACAAACCCATTATATGCTCTTATGCACGAGTCTATATACTGTCAGGTGAGTGCAGAAAATAAATAAATTCCCAGTTTTATTATAAACGTTTGTTTCTAACTTTGTCTTGATTGTACGCGAAGGGGGCTGCATCGCGATGGGCTGCTCACAGAGTAAGGGCAGAACATGAACATAAACTAGATGCTGTAAAGGCTGCTAAAGAAGGCCGGCCCGTTTATCTCACAGGAGAGGTAATTACGAAACACACTTTTATTGCAACGTATTTAAATTCAAACCAGTTTGACCGTTCTACGCTTTGCTTAATTCAGATGGTGTTTCCGTGGATGTTCGATGAAATTCATGCGTTGAAGCCATTTAAGGAGGCTGCTAATTTGTTGGCCAAGAAGGAAGATTGGCCTCCTCTTTATAACAAAACGGCACTAAATAAGAACACAGTATGTTTTTCTAGGGATAATTTCATATATCTCGTTCAAAACTTGGTATAATATCGATATCCTATTACCCAGCAAAAAGTAATAATATCAAATACGGGTGTCCATAAATCGTTGAAATTGAGCGAAGTTTCCAAACCGAAGCAAGTCGGCTGGTTTGAGATTCAAACGGTTTGGTTTTGATGGTTCGGTAGGAATTGGAACTTGGAACCAGCCATGTAAACTGAAGTGCCCGCTGAACTTTCATTATTTATATAGGTTTTTATTTTTTGAATACATAGTTACGCATATGTGTTATATAACTTATATCATAATCATGAACATCTTTATAATTTTAAAAATTTAATACACATTAATTTACGACATATGTACACCTTCTTTTAGATATTGCATTAGGGTATGCGAGAAAATGAGAGTTTAGAGTGTGACGAGAATGAGAATGGTATAATGGTCATATTATAAATTGTATTTAAATAAATGAGTAAATATGAAATTAAGTATTTTGAATGGTATTTTTGATATAATTTTGTTCGGTTAGGTAAATATGATATGCAAGTTTTCACTTTTCAGGGGTACATATAATAAAATTACCTGTTTTTTCTATATTCAAATGGTTTTCTATATTTTTCAGTATTTTTGATTATTAAATTTAATGAAATTTTGAAATGCTGGATAGGTGCCGGTTGCTGCTGCAGTTTATTATGAAGATATGTTTGTCAACTTCAACCTGGCAACAGAGACGGCTGCTGAGATAGCAGGCATTCGGCTGTGGGTAACTAATGAATACATGCACTCGGGTCTACGTGATGGTGCGGGCCATGTTTTGGATCACCTGATGGGATTGTTAAACGGTAAAAAGCCGCTTTTCTGAATCCAAAGTTCTGCCTGGGTTTACCTGTTTCTGTTTCTAGTTGTTAAATAGTTCTATACCGGTCAGTTTGTAGTTGGATCGTTTGATGCTCTAAACGGGCCATGTTTTTGCAATAGAATTTGAGGTTTTGTTTGAGTTCCATATGGGCATGTGCTTGTGTTTTGCACTTGCATATGCACATTTAGGGGTTTAAACGAGTCGAGTTGAGCCAGGCTCGAACTTGTATTAGCTTGAGCTCTATTTGTAAAACTGCTTGGCTCTTTTAACTTTACAACACACTCGGTGTAGGGCTTGACTTGTTTCAAGCTCTATATGTGAAGTCTGAGGTTGGCTTGTGAATCCTCTTTCAAGCTCGGCCTCGAACTTGTTTAGCCGTTTGCACCCATATACGTATCAAAGTCTCGTTGTGCTTGTGCAGCCGTCTTATATTAGAAGTTGTTGTAGAGGTGTAGGAAAGTGTTTTAGCATCGAGAAACATAGAATGTAACGGCTAATCAATAAAGTAATATTAAAATCTAGCAAAAAAAGGACTTCGTCCAGGTTTCATACCTAACCGTGAATGATGTTCCAAGCTCGAGTTCAGCTCAAGAGTAAGCTTGGATTTGGCTCATCTCATTTATTAATTAACTAATATTTTAAGTAAATAATAGTTTTCAAATATTTGTAATAAGAATAATTGAAATTTTACATAAAAACAGAATATAAAAATTGTTATTTTTATTATAACAGGTACGAGTGTTTTAATATCAAATGTTGGTATTTTTATGTGAACATACCCTATTTGAAAACGAAAGTATATGCGAGATTTTGTCGAATGAAAATTGATTATGAGTTGATCAAACTTTATGTTTCGTATCGGTCGTTTTATTTTGGGGGCCGGGGTGGTCTCGTGATACATCAGCATCACTTGCATGATTGCGTGATACACCGTCGCAAGTGGGTGTATCTCTTGGTGATGGTCTCGTTCTGTGATGTATATCACATTGGTGATGAAGTCTCTTCTTCGTTTTTTTTAGGTTTTTTTTAAATAAATCAATTTACTTAAAACTATAACGTTAAAAGTCACAAATTATTTATTATGCTTTTTTATTTTTTTTATTAAGTTTGCTTTAGATGTCTTTCTATACATTTAACTTATCAAAAATTATAAAAAAGAACATAAAAATAATTATATAGAAAATCTTGATGATCAAAACATATTTTTATCCTAATAAGTTGTATCCAGACAAAAATGTTTATCGTAGTGACATGTCAGAGAAGAAAGATTATGTTGAGAGACGTATGTGATGTATGTGAAGAGTTTTAAAAATTTTGGGTTTTATTTCAAGGAAATTGGATTTTAAGAATCCCAACTAGACATTATTGGCCATTACCGATCTCACATTTGAATATTCTCGCTGGCAGTCTTACCTTTTAAGTAGTCTGATTTCAGTGCACCCTCCATTTAAGAAACTTAACGGAGTTAAGCCTTTTTCCGAATTTCAAACTGATATCTTAGGGTTTTTTATTAGAACGTTGATAACGAGTCGATTGATGTAAAACTTAACTCGAAACGGTGCTCCAAACAGTTTGGTTTTTGTTAATTGGAAGTTTAAACTCCCGAATTGGAGCACTGTTTCGAGGTAAATTTTACATAAATCGACTCGTATCATCGTTCTGATCAAAAGCCCTAAGAATCAATTTGAAATTCAGAAAAAAAGCTTAACTCCGTTAAGTTTTTTTTTTAACAATGATGCATTGAAATTACATTACTTAAAAATTAGGACTGCCAGTGAGAATATTCAAAGGTGAGATCGGTAATGGCCAATGACGTTTAGTTGAGATAATTAAAACTCAAATTCCCTTTATTTAAATATGAGCATTTATTTTTCTTCTTGGTTGTATTTTTATTTAATTTAATGTATTCGAAAAATGTTTGCTTTTATTCTATTTAATTTTATATTTGTAACACCCTAACAAGTAATAACTTAAATATCGACGCAGTGGAAATTCAAGCCTTAAAATTTCTTTATAATTTAAACACAATACATACATGAAGACCCAAATTCAAAATATTAAACATTTGCTAAAAGGAAATGTTTACATTTACTTCCACATGTTAAAACATTACATAACTAAAACTACGTGACTGTTCTTCCGTACAATCCTTGTTCTTGACTCAATCTTCAATCCTTCTATTCTTCATGACGATGCTAAGTCCGCGCAACCTGCATTCACCACATACATGTGCATCGATTAGATTTGGTGACGTCAATTCCTAAACTAAAATACGTAATCAATGACCAGTCCGCGTTCCTTCTTCCCATACTAATCCTAACGAATATGCATTCCGTGTACATTCGTGCATTCCAATTCCTTAACCTTGATAAGGACATTAATAGAGTACCTGCATTCTCATTTCATACTCAAGACACTGAATTAGTAACTTAATACTCAACTTATTTAAGCTATACAAAAACATACACAAGATTCCGTTCATTCATGCACAATAAATCCTACTTCATGTATAAGTACCTACACGCGTATGTTTATACACATCTCATACCCACATAGATACATGCAAACATACTTACGTACATATATACTTACATAAATACATAAATACATTCATACATACATACTAACTCTTACATACCACTTACATAATTCCCTACGAATTACTTACGTAACCTAATTACAAACCTCCATGTAATAAGACATGTATGAACAAAATTTTATACATACTCACTCCTATTCATAATTACTTATAAGTTTAAGCCTATTGGAATAAGTTAAATCTATACATACATACCCACATACTTAATTCATTACCCCGCATACTCGCTCACACATCATAAACGCTTTTTAAATGTCTTTTGGGTAGGTTTCGGATCTTAAGAATGAGTTCCGTACTCACCCGTAACTTACCAAGCCATTTGGTAGGGTTGAGGAACATTATAAAAACTTAACGAGGCTTGGAATGGGTTCACGGGGTCCGAATTCAAAGAAAAACGAAGAATTGCATAAACTTTTTGTTTTGTATCTGACCTCCACCGTAAGCTACGGTAGCTACGTAGCTTACGGTGGCCATGAAATCCTTACGATGACAACCTACTGCCTTACGGTGGAAAAATGGCTTCAGCACCTACCGTAACTTATGCTGGCTACCGTAAGTTACGGTAGCGCCCAGATCAGCTTTCCATTTTAATACCAAAACTCGCATAACTTGCTCGTTTTGCATCCGTTTCATTGAAACTTGTTTCTAATTGTTCATAAAACATTTCCCTACCTAATTAACTAAAAATCCATACCTTGAGGTCCTTAAACTTTATAAATTACATTACCGTTACACGATTCATGCATATATGTTCGACCCGTTTGATTTCGCCATGCATTTTTCGTTACCTTGTGAACTATTAACAACTTATTACGACTTTCCTTTCCATTTACTTACCTTCTCAATCATTCCTACAAGACTCCTAACCTTCATAAATAGAATTTAATTATATACTAAGAAGTGAGGTTCGGAACTCACTTACCTTGTGCATCCGTGTTCGTAACCGCTTCCTTGCCTCATCTTGACCCGTTAGCCTTCCATGCTTGGTCCATGCTAGTGTGGTTCCTATCTTTCATGTCGTCATGCCATAATAATGTTAGTATTCATGCTCATTCATATTAACACACATTTTCCAACTCTTATCTAAATTGACTTTCACTAACATGCATACGACATGATTTGTCAACCACATTGTTCAATATCTTCGAAATCCAAATTCGTTATCACACATAACACATAATTGGTCTAACACATATTCCATGATCTCTCGATTCTTATATTTGTGTCAAAATGCCTAACCATGCTATAAAATCTCGGTTGACTTTCAGAAAGTCAACCTTCTAGCATATAACTTCCAACTTTTGAACACACATTCATGTTGATATAGTAGACCATATTAATGACATCATATTCATTTCATACATAATGTTGTATGACACATACAACTACATGATCACCTAGTAACATACACAATATACACATAATCAATTTACACATACTTATGCTTTCATGATTCTACATTTGACAACCACATTGCTAAGTTAGACAACTTAACGTAATTCATAACATCATCCTTTACTAGTATGGTCATATGTTATACATTTAGTACACATTCACTTCTTAATCGTAATTAAGTGATTAATAAAAACATATGGCGAGCATCGCCTGTTCAAGCACAATGTACAAGCTTTTAATGCATAATCTTGACCAACACATACATTCAACCCGAATTCTTGTACTAGTTCCATCTAAAGAACATTCTTTAAGTTAGTATACTACTAATTACATCATTATCATACGTCATTCATATATGTCAAGCCACTTCCTAAAATCTCACATCCTAGCTTCACTTAGACATTTCATCAAACACTTGGTGGGCATACTACTTTCCTAGCACAATGTACAACTAATTCATGCATAGTCTTCTAGGTTCTCACTTTCAATTATCAACATAACAAAACATCAAACTAACTCCATACCATATTCAACCTAACTTGCAAGAGTTATCATATTTACATAATACTCAAGAATTTAACAAGACTTAGACATAGTGAAACACCCATGTCATCTTCATCACCCAACTAGTGGGTGTTCATCTTTAAACATCAATTTAAATCAAAATTATGCATAACACATGTTTCATATGATGACACTAACCCATATTCATACTCAATTTCACATAAATTCATAGATTGATCACAACCTACTTCCTACAAGATCATCAAATTAAATTTTACAACTTACCATACATGTAGCAAGCCTAGATGGTCAAGGATTCAAGTTCATGCATGAGTTTTAGCTTGAATCCACCTTCAATTTGGGCATAAAGGGCTGAATTGAAGGTTTCTTCTTCTCCTTCTTGTGGGTGTCGACCACACCTCCAAAACACACACTCACACTACTGAACTTTCTAGTTGATGCAAACTTTAACTCAATTTCCCACTTTTAGTCCTTCTAGTTTATTATTTTGTCTCCAATAGCACTAAGTTTCATTCTCTTGTTACTTAACTAACTATTTAACTAAGTTAATTAGCTTGGTTATTATATTTTATGTCATCACATAAAGAAACATACTAGTCAATTAAAATTCGTGGATTTGGGGCGTTACAAGTCTACCCCCCTTATAGGAGGTTTTGTCCCCGAAACCTTTCTCATTCCTACTAGACCCATTCCACTCTTACTTTTTCATCTTATTCATTTACGAGCCTTACTACAACTTGAATACATTCGGGATCTTGGCAAAAGTTTTATTCATGCATAAACATAATTTTACGCATTATCCCTACGTTCTTAAATTAAGTAAATTTCTTTCAAAATTACATGTAAGTCAAAATCTGATACAGAGCTCTTATTTGTGTTATATTCACTTTATAATGCTAGATCCTAGCACAATCGTCGCTAGCGGTTCATTCATTGAAATTTATTCCAAAAGTATACTATTGGTCGTACAAACCTTAGTTTTACGACTTGTTTCTATATTTCTAATTAAGCATAACGTATTCATACATTTGTTAATAAAGACAAATCTATTGATATAATAACTTTCTTATTCATAATTGCTAGCTAAACATTTTACTAACCTTGATCTCGTTAGATAAACTAATGGTTTGTGACCTGAATCATTTCGTTCCTTCATGAGTTCATGCAATACCTAGATTGATCGTATCCGTTCATTTTTTGAGCTTCCGCCTAGGCGCATCCTTTCAACAATTGTCTCATTCAGATTAACATGGCCTACTAACCCAACATCAAAGTTTGCATTTTCTGACGGTACTTGCCACTAATACGTTCCCTTCAAGTGCTTATTCCACCTGGCATTTTTAAGAATCCACCATTCTTTCATAACTTTCTTACATGTACACTATAACATATCACACATACCAAATCCTTACATACAATACTTTCATTTCGTTAATTATTTCTCCAACCAAGCACTTCTACTTATCATGTACATATTGAAGTACACGTTTGTACTCCTACCAAATCAAGCATACTTGCAAGACATTTCCTTAGCTTTTCTTGTGAAAGTTTTCTTTCATCTCAACTTACATGAGTCATTCACCTGAATCCTAACCCATCATTCGTTATGACTCTCATAGGTCGATTACTAACTCATCTCACATGTGACTTATTCGGAGCTTATTTCTTTCAAATAAGGTTTCTTGCTACAACAATAGCTTTCATCGGTTTTTACTTACTTAATGAATCAAATACTTCATGCTAGTTGAATATTACTTGCTTAATAATTAACAACTTAACTTTATTTGACTTTTCAGAAATCCAAATGTAATATATTCTTAGCTACGTTTTATCAACTACCGAATTCTAACACACCCCTCTCTAGACGAGCCATAAGCTCCTACCGAAAGCTTAATCTTTAATACATACCTGGCGCGAGTCAAAATCATTAACTCGTTATCCATACCTTGCGATGGTCATTCCTTCCCAATTTGTAACATTGCATGACCATACATTATGCTCATATGTAAGTATAGGACTTGACAGTTCAAAACGTTAAATACTGGTTTCAAATGGCGTTCACCATTTGATCCGTATGACTCATTTGTTCCTTCAACCATTCTTGCATACTACGTATTTGCATAAATATATTTATATATGTAAAAGTTCACACCACAACTTGGATAATATCCGCTTTAAAGAATATTTACTTATTTGGTCCGTACTTACTTATGAATTCGGACTTTTCATTATTATCATTCATTCTTACTTGTTTGATCCGTCTTTCTTACGGATTCAAACTTTTCATTCTACTTTTCATTCATTCCTATGTTTTGAATCCGTCTCTCGGATTCCAACATATATGATTCATATCTTTCATTCCTTTCATTTTTCGAATCCGTCTCGCGGATTCTAACATATCATTCATACATTCCATTACTTTTATGTTTGAATCCGTCTTGGGGGTTCAAACATATCATTCGTACATTCCATTACTTCTATGTTTGAATCCGTCTCGCGGGTTCAAACATATCATTCATACATTCCATTTATATGAGGTGCTTTAAATTTTCTTGAGAGTCTTATAATTCTCACCCACACGTCCACCTAATACTCAATCCTTTCGGACATACCTGCAACAATTATCACGGTCTCACGAACATCATATATTTCTTGCGTACTGGCCAGGTATGCAATCCACATACTAGTTTCGTGCCTTCATGTAACCATCGCCTTATGTCCGAGGAATTAGGTTTCGGCACGTGTAACATTTCAAAACTTCATTACTATTCCATCATTATCCTTCATTTAAAATTTTCATTCACTTAATAGGCTTTACCATTACATGCACTCACATGTTAAATTTTACGTACCTGGGTCAATTTGTCTTATTACATGCCTTGGTGCCGGTCCTAGACCGCATTCACGAATCATCCTCTCCAAGAAAATATGCTTACCTTACACATAACATACTGTTAGTTTTCTCCAAACACATACTTAAGTACATACTTACCTTTGCTTCTACCCTTAGATCTTGATCGAGTCTCGGATTGTATTGGTTCCTTGTCACAAGAGCACACATGTTTGAGTTCAAGTATTTACCTCCTCATACTTGATTTCCCTCAAACCAGGGCTCTGATACCAACTTGTAACACCCTAACAAGTAATAACCTAAATATCGACGCTGCGGAAATTCAAGCCTTAAAATTTCTTTATAATTTAAACACAACGCATACATGAAGACCCAAATTCAAAATATTAAACATTTGCTAAACTGAATGGTTTACATTTACTTCCACATGTTAAAACATTACATAACTAAAACTACGTGACTGTTCTTCCATACGATCCTTGTTCTTGACTTAATCTTCAATCCTTCATGATGATGCTAAGTCTGCGCAACCTGCATTCACCACATACATGTGCATCGATTAGATTTGGTGACGTCATTCCTAAACTAAACATACGTAATCAATGACCAGTATGAGTTCCTTCTTCCCATACTAATCCTAACGAATATGCTTTCCGTGTACATTCGTGCATTCCAATTCCTTAACCTTGATAAGGACATTAATAGAGTACCTGCATTCTCATTTCATACTCAAGACACTGAATTAGTAACTTAATACTCAACTTATTTAAGCTATACAAAAACATACACGAGATTCCGTTCATTCATGCACAATAAATTCTACTTCATGTATAAGTACCTACACGCGTATGTTTATACATATCTCATACCCACATACATACATGCAAACATACTTACGTACATATATACTTACATAAATACATAAATACATTCATACATACATACATACATACTAACTCTTACATACCACTTACATAATTCCCTACGAATTACTGACGTAACCTAATTACAAACCTCCAAGTAATAAGACATGTACGAACAAACTTATATACATACTCACTCCTATTCATAATTACTTATAAGTTTAAGCCTATTGGAATAAGTTAAATCTATACATACATACCCACATACTTAATTCATTACCCCGCATACTCGCTCACACATCATAAACGCTTTTTAAATGTCTTTCGGGTATGTTTCGGATCTTAAGAATGAGTTCCGTACTCACCCGTAACTTACCAAGCCATTTGGTAGGGTTGAGGAACATTATAAAAACTTAACGAGGCTTAGAATGGGTTCACGGGGTCCGAATTTGAAGAAAACCGAAGAATTGCATAAACGTTTTGTTTTGTATCTGACCTCCATCGTAAGCTATGTTACGGTGGCAATGAAATCCTTACGATGACAACCTACTGCCTTACGGTGGAAAAATGGCTTCAGCACCTACCGTAACTTATGCTGGCTACCGTAAATTACGGTAGCGCCCAGATCAGCTTTCCATTTTAATACCAAAACTCGCATAACTTGCTCGTTTTGCATCCGTTTCACTTGAAACTTGTTTCTAATTGTTCATAAAACATTTCCCTACCTATTTAACTAAAATCCATACCTTGAGGTCCTTAAACTTTATAAATTACATTACCGTTACACGATTCATGTATATATGTTCAACCCGTTTGATTTCGCCATGCATTTTTTGTTACCTTGTGAACTATTAACAACTTATTACGACTTTCCTTTCCATTTACTTACCTTCTCAATCATTCCTACAAGACTCCTAACCTTCATAAATAGACTTTAATTATATACTAAGACGTGAGGTTCGGAACACACTTACCTTGTGCATCCGTGTTCGTAACCGCTTCCTTGCCTCATCTTGACCCGTTAGCCTTCCATGCTTGGTCCATGCTAGTGTGGTTCCTATTCTTTCATGTCGTCATGCCATAATAATGTTAGTATCCATGCTCATTCATATTAACACACATTTTTCAACTCTTATCTACATTGACTTTCACTAACATGCATACGACATGATTTGTCAATCACATTGTTCAATATCTTCGAAATCCAAATTCGTTATCACACATAACACATAATTGGTCTAACACATATTCCATGATCTCTCGATTCTTATATTTGTGTCAAAATGCCTAACCATGCTATAAAATCTCGGTTGACTTTCAGAAAGTCAACCTTCTAGCATATAACTTCCAACTTTTGAACACGCATTCATGTTGATATAGTAGACCATATTAATGACATCATATTCATTTCATAAATAATGTTGTATGACACATACAACTACATGATCACCTAGTAACATACACAATATACACATAATCAATTTACACATACTTGTGCTTTCATGATTCTACATTTGACAACCAGATTGCTAAGTTAGACAACTTAACGTAATTCATAACATCATCCTTTACTAGTATGGTCATATGTTATACATTTAGTACACATTCACTTCTTAATCGCAATTAAGTGATTAATAAAAACATATGGCGAGCATCGCCCGTTCAAGCACAATGTACAAGCTTTTAATGCATAATCTTGACCAACACATACATTCAACCCGAATTCTTGTACTAGTTCCATCTAAAGAACATTCTTTAAGTTAGTATACTACTAATTACATCATTATCATACGTCATTCATATATGTCAAGCCACTTCCTAAAATCTCACATCCTAGCTTCACTTAGACATTTCATCAAACACTTGGTGGGCATACTACTTTCTAAGCACAATGTACAACTAATTCATGCATAGTCTTCTAGGTTCTCACTTTCAATTATCAACATAACAAAACATCAAACTAACTCCATACCATATTCAACCTAACTTGCAAGAGTTATCATATTTACATAATACATCAAGAATTTAACAAGACTTAGACATAGTGAAACACCCATGTCATCTTCATCACCCAACTAGTGGGTGTTCATCTTTAAACATCAATTTAAATCAAAATTATGCATTACACATGTTTCATATGATGATACTAACCCATATTCATACTCAATTTCACACAAATTCATAGATTGATCACAACCTACTTCCTACAAGATCATCAAATTAAATTTTACAACTTACCATACGTGTAGTGATGCGTGTGAAGTGTTATATATATTAGGTGTATGTTTTAAGCCCTTTAACACTTTTTTTAGCCAAGTTTTAAATTTATAAAACACGATATTTACTAACACTAAACACACATATGGGCAAGTGCACCCATCGTGAGCGTAGTATAGTGTTGGTAAGATACCGAGGTCGTCCAAGGACACAAGAGCTTTTAGTACCGGTTTATCCTCAACGTCTAATCAAAATAAAAAAGTTTAGAAAAATGTTTTAAACTAAGAAAAATAAAAACTAACTAAAATGCTGAAAATAAAAATAAAAAGAAAACAGATAGACAAGATGAATCACTTGGTTCCGACTCGTGTATAGTGTAACCTTTGATTATTTCCGCACTTTTGCACTTATTTAAGAGATTATCTTAGTTATTGTAGTAGGCCCCTCTTTTGAAGGTGACGTTATCCTCAACCTAGTAGTTTGAGTCAGCAAGGATACAATCCTAAAGGGTCGGATTATTGAAAGATAATTAATTAAGTTATTGATGCAAATTGTGGTAGGCCCCTCTTTTGGAGGTGACGTTACCCTCGACTAAGTAGTCTGAGTCAGCAAGGATACAGTCCTAAATAGCCGGGTTATAGTATTAATAGTAGTTAACTTATGAGGGGATCAAAGAGTTTGGACCCCCGCCATCCAATACCGTTAAGTATTGAAGGAGGTCCTACTAAATTTGACCCAGGTCCATTCAGGACCTCTAAACGCTGAACAATGGCAAGACTCTTACCAAACCGTTCCCTTAACCCCCGACCAGGTAGCCAACATACCCCCATATAGACCGTGGAGATATGAATGGTGAAAATCTTTTATTTTATATAGACAGTAAAATATGTCAAGACACCACGGACAAACGATAAGGAAGAATCACCTTCAACATAAGAAACTAGTTATTAAAGTCATTATTACAAAACCAAGTAAAAAGTGCGAAAAGATTAGAAATAAAAAGTATTACACTAGACACTTGTCTTCACCAAGTGATGTAAGAGACTTAGGCAAACATGGCCTTGATTGTCAAGAACTCTTACGATCAATCTTGGATCCCGAGACGACTCACACACTCTATGATGGACAATGGATGATGGTGGTGGATGATGGTGTTATGGTGGTGGTGGGTGGTGGGTGGTGGGTGAAGTGTGAGAGAGGTGGTGTGCCAAGGGATGGTTTGAGCTTGAGCCAAGCACTCCTATTTATAGGCTGAACAGAAGCTCGGGCACGGCCCCGTGTCCAGTGGGCACGACCCCATGTCCACATCCTTCTCTTTCTTCATTTAATGCAGCTTGTCTTATTAGTTGACCACACCCCCTGTTAGACCCAGTACAGGCTCAAAACAATCTTCTTTTCACGTAATATGGCAAGTGATTTCAGTAGATGTGAAAAAGATGTGCGGAAATGGAAATCAGACTTTCAAGAAACAAGACCTACAGAATTATCAAGTTTATATCACTTAGAAACAAAATGGTTTACAAAGTGATTGTAAGATTATTATCTAATACAAACGAATCTTGAATTCTGTGGGGGAGAGAGCAATGGAGTTTAGGTGTATGTGTGAATGCTAAACTTCAAACTCACTTTGCTTCTCCTGGTTGAGCCTTCTATTTATAGACGGCTTGTATGAATAAACAATAGTTTATTCATACAATAATTCCTGCAAAAAGTAGCCAATTGACATATTCATTGATTCCAACGTTCAAGTTGCCTTTTTCATCATGATTTCATTTAATGTCAACTTGCTTCGGTAATTGTGGCAGGACATAGCCAATTTCAGACAAGTGGGTTGTTTCATCAGAAATTCTGATAAACCACTTCATTAGAAATTCTAATGAACAAATCATCAGAAAATCCTTGATGATCAGAATCGTCAGATACTGATGATATTTCATTAGAAATATCATCAGATCCATCAGAAATGACCTTTTCTGATAATCCAATTCAGCTCTTGATCAACTTGTAATTCTTTGAAGTAGATGCTGTGCTTTCCAGTTGTCCCATCTGATCTTCTTTTTCTAGTTCGTGATCTTCAGGACTGTGATCTCTTCATGGATACAGTTGATTGTGATTTTATTCAATACTTACACATAAAGTTTCCTAACAGTTTCCCCCTAAGTATTGTCAGAAAAAGAACTACCTCTATATCAAACATAAACAACTTTCTTTGAAAGAAAAATTCAAAAACAACTAAGTTCAGAAACATAAAACATTGTCAAACTAACCATACATCAGACAAATTTAAAACTTTGTTTAAAAACAGAAATTTCATCTTATTGATTCATTTAATTGATCTTCACTCCACTTCTGTATTTGTCTCCTGGTTTCAGTCTTTTCCTGTAATCAATAGCCTTTTGAGTTGCTTTGTACATCTCTTTATACCATCCTCTTGCTTCCATCCAATTATCAATACACTCTTCAATTGTTTTTCTCAGCTTTTCATTGTTCTTTCCCTTCTCTTTGAGCTGCTCTTGTTTTTCATTCATGCAGTTTTTTTATATATTTCAGAGTTTGATTTGAATACCTGCATATATCACTGATTCTGAACAGAGCTTTCTCTTTATTAGCATCTTTGAAGACTACACTCATTTCTGGTTGATCAAAGATTGCTCCAGTTCTTAATGGTTTAGAAGCAATTTCAGCTGGAATTGAAGTGTTTGGAGGTGGTATCAGCACTTTGTTGCTGTACTCAAAATTGATACATAGATCAAAGTCTGCCAGTGCAGCCCTTTTGTATAACTTTGCTCCTGCACTTTTGAGACTTTCAAGGGCTCTTCTGATTATAACTGAATTTCCTTTCATTTCATCAATGATATTCTTCATCTTGACTATTCCCAATGGGTGAATATCATCAGCCAGATCTGCATCAGTAACCTTTTGTTGACTGTTGTCTTTTCTGATCAAGGTATACTTGTTTTGTGCTTCATTGCCTAGGATGCCTCCTCCAGTGGTCATTGTATCAATTCTTTCGATTGATACTATTGGATTGGTCAAGTGCTTGTGCAAAATTACCCAGCTTCCATTGTTTCTGTTTTCAACAATACCTTTGCTTATTGGAGAGAGTGATCTCTTTGGGTTGTCTTTTGGACCTTTCCAATAGTAATTCCTTAGATGTTCTTCAGGGTACATAATAGTGTGTAGATCACCTTTTAGCACTTCCATTTCTCTGATGTTCCCTTCTGAATCTTCTATCATTTCTTTTCTTGGCCTTTTTGAGGAAGTCACTTCATGTTCCATTCTTCTATTTTCTTTTGTATCCATTAGTATGCTCAACTCTGTTTCTCCTGTGATGGTTGTAGAAACAGGTTGTACTGGAACATGATCTTTTGGTTGTAACCTTGAAGTGTCTGGCTTTGAGACATTTGGTGGAGGACCCATGGGTATCTTTTGTTTATCTTGAGGTGGACCCATGGGTTGCTTCTGTTTTTGAGCTGTTGAGGTTTCTGTTGGTTTGGTTTGACCTTGTTGAACAGTTTCTGGTTGTTGTTGAGGAGTTTCTGATCTTCTTGCTTATCTTTCTTGTGGAATTGGGGCTTTCAGTTCATGAAGATCAATATTTGCTAGTCTGGCAACATTATACTGCAATCTCTTAACTAACAGATGAACATTAGTAAGAGCTTGAGTATTTGTTTCCTCTTGTCTCTTCATATTCTAGAACTCCTGATTTTCTTGATTTCTTTGTGCAGCTAATTCCATCAACAGTTTCTCAAAAGCCTCAGTCATGCTGCTGTTGTTGGCTCTGAGGAACTGTATTTCTTCAAGAAGCTTCCCTGAATTTGAGCTTTCCCCTACAGTTGCAACCTCAGCCATCTTTTTCTTGATATCATGCAGTTCCTTAATAGCTTTATCAATTTCTGATGAGCTTTCTTTGTTTTCTGATGATTTTTGCAAGCAATGTTGTCTTCAGTTTGCTTCTGCACAGTTTTGACAGATTCTGACAAAAACTTGATCTCTGACTTTTGATTTCTGATTTCTTCTAGTATTAGATCAAGTTTTTCTTCTGTTGCTGTTTTCACAGTAGCAACTTTATCTTCAGGTTCTTTTTGAAGTTGTGTAGGTGACACAGATTGATGTTCTTGGGAAATTGGAGAAACAACAGATGTTTCTCTTCTGACACCAGCAGAAAACACATTCTCTGTTGTTTTAAGGTTAAGAGGATTGGAAGAATCCAAATTCCCTATATCCTCACAAGAAAATTGAAACAAATTCAAGTTCTGGATTTCCTCATTTCCTTGAACCTTTTCAGGTTCTCCATGAGTTGTTGAGAAACTTTTATTTTTCTCACCCAGGTTTCCTTGATCAGTAGGCTGATCTCCACCTGTTGTTACTACATTTTCCTCCTCAGAATCTGATTCAGAAAATGAGTCTTTTGTTTTACTCACATCTTGTTTTGAAGAAACAGTTTCTCTAATTAGGATTTCATGTTTTCCTTGAATTGATTCATCAGAATCATTCTCAGAATCATAAAATATGTTTATTTTAGACTGTTGTGCACCTGTTTCTCCAATGTGTGAGTCTCCAGCATGATGTCTTTCAGCCACAGGACTCATGTTTACATCTTTATCAGCTAGATGAGGATCAGATTCATCCTGCTGTTCCATTCTTGGTGTGCTTGACTCCTGTGCATCATGCTCCATAGGGGACACTTGTTCAAAAACTCCTTTGCTTTGTGACTTTTTGTTCAACATTTTCAGGTATTCTGCTCTGTATGGTGATTCTTCTGGTATCATACTCATCACTTTTTCTGTCAGAGCAGGTACATCATAATATGACTTCCAAGACCCTGCAGCATTCCAAGGTTTCATAATTTCTGTCTTCCACATATTTTCTGATGCTGGGATTTCCATGTTTCTTTTCAGAAAAGCGTCAGAAATTATGACTGATAGAAATCTTGGAAAGGGTAGATGTGAATCTATTCTTCCATCTCTGGTCAGAATTGATCTTCTGATCAGAATAAATATTTTTGCTCCATAATCAATGTTCAATCCATTAATTAGACTGAACATGATTGTTAGAATGTTCATATTTATCTGATCTGTACCTCCAATCTTTGACGATAAACACTTGTTCAGAATTTCCATTAAAACTTGCCAGATGGCAGGTAGCTTGTTTCTCTTGAATTTATTGATTGTTGAAATCTTTGTTTTGTATCCCATTACAACATCAAGTTGTGAAAACATATCTTCTCTTTCTGGTGACTTTTTAAAGTTCTGATGTAAGGGTAGCTCCAAACATTCCCTTATCTTTTCTGGTGAAATTTTAATGAAGATATTTTCCCATACATGTGCTGTTAGCTCAGTTTGACTTGAGATTTTGAGAGTTTTTACTACTTGTTGTATGAGTTCTTGTGGTGCCTCTCTGGTCTTTGTAAGAGCTTGAGCTAACGGGCATCTTGTTAGAAATTTAATGAGAATTTGACACTTCGTATCATACTCTTCGATGTTATCATTCATTGCTTCATTGTTGCTCTTTAATGGAAGAAATTCATCTTCAGTGATGAAAGGAACTGAGTGTTTAACTTGAGGTTTGTTGATGTTGACAGCAGCCATTGAGAATTTGGGTTTTGTGTTTGGAAAAGGGTTTTAGGGTTTTGAATTTGAAGGTTAAAGATGGAAGACTCTGTTTTGAATGAGGTATTTATAGGATGTGTAGACAGAGATTTTTGAGTGTTTGTCGTGGGTTGTTTGAGTTTAAGAGAATTAATGACACCTTTATGATGTTTTAATCCTTTAAGGAGACAACCGTTTTTTAAAAACCTTTGATTTATCTCTAATTTAATGTATATCTTTTAAAGATATTTAGAGACTTCAAGGATTTTGCAGATAAACACTAGTTTCCAACTTGCACATTTTCTCTTTGTGGGACCCCTTTTTAAAAGGTCCAATCGAAACCATTTGTGCGTCTCCCCAGATATTTCTCATAATGATATATATATATCATCAGATTTTTTTTTTGAGATGAGAGGGAATAAGTAGAGTTCTGAGATTTTACTTACATTATAGTCTTGCTGTTCTGAACTCCACACCTTTGTTCTGATATACCAGAGGTATATTGTTTATATAGCTTGTTCCAGTCCCCAGAAAAAAATTTAGAAAGAAACATTTTCTTAAAAAATTTGGATTTTTATAAATTCAATTAAATCTGATTTAAAAGAATTGTTTTTTCTGATGATATGTTAAACTTTCCAAAAAAAATGATTTTCTGATTTGTTATCAGAATTTTCACAGTTTTCAGGTGAATGATCAATTTTTCTGATTGATCATCAGATTATGAGTTCTACTAACTTCTGTCAGTATTTATGTGTAATTCACCAGATTTTCTTTGATTTTATCAGACAAGTTGTGTTTGTTCCCCCTAGATCTATTTACCAAAAAAAATTTAAAACAAACCTGTTGAAAGAAAACATAAAACAAACATGTTAAATGAAAACAAAACATAAAACAAAGACAACTACTCCTCCTCCTCCTCCTCCTCTAACACATTGAACATGTACTTCACATATAACCAAAGACTGGTTACACGTCCGGTGTGATTCTTTGCCGGCGTCAAGGTGGCTTCACTAATGTTTTCTTGAAGTACCATCTCAGCTCTTGAGTAGCAGCTTCTCACTCCTCCAAAGCCCAGCTGACTAGTGATCACCTTGGTAACAAATCGAGGGTAAATCAGAAAGGGTTGACGGTCGTGGATGTTTGCTTCTAGGTCTCTCATTATAAACTTAGCATAGTTGAACGGTTTTTCTTGTATCACAGCATTGTAACACCCCGAAAACGGGTTTGGTAATTAAACCCCGTTAATACTAAAGACGGGGAAAGTACCGTTAGTGGTAAAAGTAAACTGGCAAATATTAGGAATTTATTTAATAATCCTAATATTTATTTGAAGTGAATAAAAAGCTTTTAAGAAATAAAGTGATAGAAGGCCCGAGTTAACGGGACCCGAAATAAACTTAGTCATAAATATTCTCGAACCCGCAAAGTTAACTAGGAATATTAAACCTAGTTATTAAGTGGGGAATATTGTTAGAAATAAGTAGGTTGTGCCCTACTTAATTAACTAACCAAATTAGAGGGGCCAATATTGTTAAAATTGAAACTTAACTTTAATTAATTAAATAAAACACACCAAACACCCCACAAGGAGGTGTCTGGTCGTACAAGAAGAACAGGGGGGGGGATCCCCACACATCAAAACCCTAAATCTTCACCAAACTTGCAAATTGAAGGCTCAATCCAAGTCAAAATCGAAAATCAAGCATAGATTATTGATCCCCATTGCAAGAGGGTTGTAAGGTATGTAAAATTTGATGTTAATTCTCTGTTTGAAATTGTCATGAAATTGGGAAATCTGAAATTTGATGATGCATGTATGATATGTAGATGAAATAGGAACATTTAAATGCTTAGGAGTAAACCCTAGACAAGTATAGATTGAAATCATGCTTAGCTCAAGTAAATTCAGATTTTGTTGATGCTAAATTGATGTATGAGATGTTTTTAGGGTTTTGATCACTAAAAAAAAATGTTATGATGTCAAGAACATGCTTAATTTGAAAGCTGAATTCAAACGGTTCTTGATCAGAATTTACAGCCAACTTGTATTGGCTGTAACCTGGACAAAACGTGATAAAAACATGTGTTTCTTGAGCCTAAAATGTAATTCCAGGAAATATCTTTAAAACCCCACTGGAATCGCATTTTTTCGACGAAAATCGAGCGTTTTATGAATTTTTCCGTATCAAAGGTTCAAGCTGCGTTTTCTGGCAGAAATTGCAGCCCATCACGAATGTCATAACTCAATTTAGGAATTGAGTTATGATCTCAAATTCTTACAGTAGAAAGTTTTAAGCGATTAAAAGAACCGCCAATTGGAATTTCGTCAATCGGATAAACGAGGAATTTTTAATGAATTTTTTCCGTAAGCTGCAGTCAGAAGTGACGAATCTGATTGCAGCTTAGTAAATGAATTTTCACGAATTTTTGGTAAAGAGTTAGATCTTGAAATTTTAACTCAAGGGCTAACCCTCCGAGAGGTACGCCACATAAAAAAATCATAATTTTTGAAGACTTGTAAATAGGTTAAACAAGTCACCAAAAACAGCCAATTTTCATTGATATGAAATGCCTAAATGAAATCGCGGCTTACTAGTTAGTATGTAAAAATTGATTTTTGTTAAGAGTTCGGATGAAATATGCCTAAGTGAGTTCAATGAACCAAATGTGCATATGAATATGTTGGTAAGTCAATTGACTTTTAAAAGTCAAACTAACCAATGATAAAGTCAAATAGTAGTTTCGACGTAGAAAATACGTGAGGTGGAATAGTCGTGAATTGAAATGACTAATCTAACCACCTTGTGAATGATGATAGTTTGTCGCCTAACGAGCTAGGTGGAGGCTTGGGAAAGAAGCGGTCAAACGAATCAAGCACGAGAAGAAAAGCATATTCGGATGCGAGGTAAGTATAGCTTACACTAGTCATATAGTTTAGAATGTCCTTTTGTTGTTTTGATTTCGAACAAGACAAATGGAAAGTTGAGATATGGTGTTTCCGGCGTGTAGTCGTACGGAACAAGATAACTAATAAGGGTAAAATTGAAATTTGGACACTTGTTGATAATAATTATTGGTTTTGAAAGATACATATTTCATAAGCCTTATTAGGCCAAAAAGCGTTAAGAGGTGAATTATAGTTAAAACGACCGTGCGGTATAAATCGGAACGAGTCGTGTAGACGAGATGGCAATAAGCATCATCTCGCCAATATTATCGGTCATTTAGACCAACGGGTCAAAAGGTGAAAATATCACTTTTTGACAATATCGACTAATGGTTTGATGAGTTATTTGATTTCAGAAATAAATATCGAGTGGATATTTACATCGCTATTACTTAGTAGATATTGAGGCAAGGTACTTAAATGGGTCAATGTAATGATCCGAGCCAGGTACACATAATAAGATAACTCTCATTTAAATGTAAGGCTAATGAGAGTTAAACGAAGTCTAAAATAAGTTTTTGGTTACCTTAATAGGTAAACCAAATGTTACGAACGATGGTCATTATATTTGTTATAGGTTCCTAACCATTACCAAGAGTTTAATAAGGGTTTTAGCCATGGAAATGGGTTGCATTTGATGGTTTGGTTCGAATTTAAAATGACCCTAAACATAATTTCCGCAGCTTTTTATACGGATTTCGACTAATCTTAAAAAAATCATATAAAATCAACCGTTTATCCGATTTGGGTGTTCTATACCTTTTCGGAAAGCTTATGAAGTAAATTTTTACTGTTTTCAATCATAAGAAACAAATGTGGTTGTTAAATAGGCCAAAAGAATGAATTAAACAGCTGTTCAAAACCTTGAAAGCTGTTTGAAAAATGAAAATATAGTTGCTGTGCTGATTTTATAAAAATCATATAAAATCATAGAAAATTCGTTAGAAGGTGTACCTTATATGCTTGCGAAGGTATTGAAGTTTTCTACGATCCATCTTTGAACATGTTAATCTAGTTCGGACTTTGAATGGGTCATAATGGTTAATTACAGCAGCTGTATAGAAAATCGCTGCACATTAATTATGTCGTTATTAATCCAGAAAAAGACATATGATTGCGTATACTTGATTTAGTCATGCCACCGTAAGTTACGGTGGAGCTGATATGATTACGATGGTTACATACTGAGTTACGGTGGAAGGATAGACTTTCAGGGGCTATCGTAACTTACGGTGTCACCGTAAGTTACGGTGGACCCAGAAACAAAGTATATTTTATTTAGTTTAAATTCCCGGATTCGTTTAGACACGTTTTAAACCTCGTATGACTAAAGTATTTCATGTTTATGGAATATAGGTACTTTTGGATGTCGGAAGACGATCAAGCTCAGCGAAGAACCGAACACGATAAAGATACACGCTTCCGCACTTTGCCACGTTGTAAATTTTAATCAACGAATTCGATCACGTTATGTAGAATAACTTATGATTTGTAAATCTTTTAGTAAACCCGTATTTCCGATGCATATGTAATCGTAATTACATGATTGTTTTCGTAAAAGATTCATTAAACCTTAAATTATAAGAACGGGTGTTACAAGCATGCACTACTTCCATCATCCTATTCGACAGCTCATTGAAGTGTCCAATTTTGTAACGCCCCGCGTTTTCATACTTCCTATATTTAGAAACCATCGTTTGTAAAACTATTTTTGGAAACTTCGAAGTCTTGTAATCGTTCTTTCATTAAAAAGCAATGAGAAATCCGAGACTTGAATCATGAATAAAACTCGTATTTTGTTACAAATATGTTAAACACACCTTATATATATACTCGTACTTGCAATCTCGTGGAACAATTGGTACTTATTCGTAATTCTTGGAAACAGTGTGCTAAACTTGTAAATACATGAAACTTATGCCCAAAACGTGTTTTGAACGTAAACGACACTTGATTATGATACTTATACACTCAATTATACTTGGTTTATACTCCTCAAACTTGGATTTATCTTAAAACATACTTTTATGGCAAGATTGGTCCCTAAAAGCCCTAAAATCATCAAATAAGCAAGTCTGGGGGCTAAATTGCAATCTTTGAAACTTATATGGAAATCAGAAGTGGCGGGCGGCCCGCTTTAACTTACTAGAAACCTAATGCGGGCCGCATTAGCCTTGTATTCGTAGAAAACACAACCAGCTTCGATCAGACGCGATTTTTGCACGAAATCCAACTTCTAAACACTCCCCAATCACCATTTAGCCACCTCTAAACACCTCCAATCACCTCCAAACTCTCTCACTATAAATATAACCCTTCTCCAAGCCTTCCTACACTTTCAACACTCTCAAATCACTCCAAGTTCACTCTCAAATCAGTTGCAAACTCAAGATTCGGGCAGATTCATAACCTTGCACAAAAGTGAGCATAACTTGCTCATTTCTTAATGAAATCACTTGATTCTTCTTCCTAATTGCTTGGATAATCATAGGGTATGATTCCTTGACTTCTCCTTGGAGAAATCAGACCTGGAAATCCCCTGAAATGATCCAAAACTTTCTGTTTTGATTTATGTTCTTACAAACTTGTTTAAACTTCATCCAACTTGTGTCTAACACATCTCACACCAATGTCCTAATGCTTACAACCTCTTTTATGGTTGGTTAAGCTTAAAAACATGGTTGAGACACTATAAATCAGAGGTTAAAACCTCAAATAATTCTGTTTTGATAAGGGTTTTTGACCCACAAATCATGTTCAAACTTATGCTTTGATGAAGAGTGATTATGGAACAACTTGGGTTGTTCCAACATAAAATCCTCACATGGTTTGATGATTTCTCTTAGTATAGCTTGTTATATTATTGTATTTACCTTAGTTCATGACCCTCCTTGGTTGTTTTTACATCAAGTGTAGTGGTGAACATTCAAGGGGTCCCTAAACGGAAGCTAGTTCTTCCTACCCTGTACTTGACATCCATGACTACTCGAGGTGCCTAAATGGAGATTTAATCTCCTACCTCCTACTTGAATTATTGGACTAAAGAATATGTAACACTTAACCTAAATATGTATATATACTCATTCGAACCTTTGATGTTGAACTTGTGTTTATATGTTAAAGTAGTAGAACACCATCTAAAACCAAAACCTTGTTGTGATTCTTATGGGTGTTCAACTCATGAAAACATTATCATAACCCTTGTGGTTACCAAGTGTCATACAAGTGTTAAGTGTTGAAGATAATTATTTTCACATGTTAGACTCATATATTATTTTATGATGTTTTAAATACCGAATCTCGACCCTAAACCTACTTGAACCTTAACCCTTACGCATTCAATCTTTTAACCTCATCAACTCGTCAATAATTGGATAATTGGAAAGCATATGCAAACTTTGTGAGTATACTCGTATTTTTCCCCCTTTTACTTTTATCACTTTTGGGGTGTAACATGTTCGCTTATCAACAAACTTGCACATGAACATTTTGCTTAAACACATGAACATTTCTATTAGCATACTTGTATACGTGATTGCTTGATACATAAATTTGGGTGAGACTTATGTGTAGAACTTATCATTAACTTCGTACGAGCCAAACCTTGACATATGTAGCGCTATAGGATTAACGACCCGCCCGAAACTTGGGGTAATGTCATGAGCATATTGCGTTTTCTTGGTTTGATATGTTAGACACATGCCATATTTAGTGGATATCTTGGATCACATGCTTGCTATGAGAAATTGTTCAAAACATATCTTTTGCTATGTAGGTACCAAACTTGTATACTCGCCTTTGCTTTTGCATTGACCCCTTATTTTAAACATGTTACAGGTTGATGACGATGATATGAAAAGAAGTAGCGTGATGCCTAGATACACATTTAGACGTTAGGTTTAATATGTTGTATCAATTTTGATTATGTTGTTAGTATTTCTTTTGAACTTGTTGTTATTTGAGATTATGAAATGTTGAAAATTTGAAGTTATGGAATGAAATGGGAATTATTTAAATATTGTCACAAATAGCGTTATGATGTCTCTAGCAATCTTCACACTTCGTCTCATCCCGATGTTTCCGCCATTGGTTGGGGTGTGACAGATTGGTATCAGAGCCATAACTATAGGGAATTAGGAAAAGTAGGAATGCTTTAACCTAGTCTATAGTTCTAGAGCTTTATTCGTATGTTTTACTTGAAAATTCATGCATGCCACTTTATGTGTTTCTTATTTATTCTCTTTGAGCCTTATAAACATATATGTCATTTTATCCTTATGTATCATACTTCATATGCTATTCCTATGTGTTAATACATGTTTTGTTGTGTGTTAATATTTGTTTTAATATGTCATTCTTTATGTGCCATTCTTGACATGTTTATACTTGTTTGTTTAATCTCCAATATACGCTTTTCCACATACATTTTACTCGACTATTCTAAATTCACAAACACTCGTAATACACAAGCGAGACGAATTCACCAAAATAGGCGTGAAACCCACAATTTGGTGAATGACTCTCGATCCTTCTACTTTTCTTTTCTTACACGAAATTCACCACCAAGTTAGGAGTGAAATCCTCACCTTGATGGAGAAATTCAAATTTGAAATTCTAGTGGACCCTCGTCAAAGTGTTGAAATCAAATTTTGACCCGACGAGTACCAACCACACCTAGGATACTAAATCGCAAAGTTAGGGGTGAAACCCGCACCTTGTCGACTAGTTCCACTCCTTGATTTTCATTAATCCCGCCAAGTCTCGAAATTTCAATTGAATTGGGGACATGTAGTAACTGGAAGGGTAAATACCGTCAACCGACTTGTCGGCGAGAGTATTTCACCTATTAGGCCAAAGCATGCTCCTCAAGTTCGAAAGACTTTTCGACTACTTTGGTTAGTCAAAGGTTCCGTTTTGGAACCATCCGAATTTTAATCAAACGTGTTTTACTATTTATTTTGCGCGATGCAATCTTTCAAATTCGAATTTACTTTCGATATTTTTCTTCTCACACACACAACATATTGAATCTTTTCCATACATTTATACATATGCAAGATTTCATGTAGTTTAAATTCATATTCCTTGTAACGACAAGTGGAGACATATCCTCGAGATAGGAGTGATTTCCTTACCTTGATGATTAACTCCACTCCCCTTTTCTTAAAACGACCTCACCAACGAGTTAGGGGTGATTCCCTTACCTAGGTGATCGTTACCAAAACGCCTCTTCAAAATATCTTATTATGCAAACTCGATCATGTTTATATCTAAATTATTGATCATTATTCAAAATACATACGTGTACGATTTCAAAATACATTGTTTTGTCAAGCATACTTTCTATCCTACGACCTATTTTTACCTAACTCACATACACGGATTCTTAACTTACCTTAAATGTTTTACTACACAAATTTCCAAACCTTACGAAATGCTACCCATCACTTTAATTGGTCAAACAAATCTCTTGCCCATGAACTTCATATTCGACTTAATCACTAAAACGCACTCATGATATATATCACCAAACTAAAGATTTTCATTCTCAATCGGAGGATCAAACCAACCTTTCTTTTACACCTATAAGATCTTATGGATGTTATAAGATCGTTTTACCAAAGATTCTTTTCACATCAACAAATCATTTGTTAGAACTTTTAACAATCACAAAGTCCTTTTGCTAAAACTCTTTTCTAAAGGATCCTCGTTTTCACAAGAACCTCCTAAATTCACAACTTCTTGTCTAATGAAATGAAATTACTTTTGATTGAAAACTTTCTTACACCAATTTACAAAACACGTGGGCAAGAAGACTTCTTGGAGACCGACCATCCTTGGATCTCGTAAACTCTTTTAAAACAAAAGTAGCATTTCCATTTATTACAAAATGCATTGGGCTTAACCAATGAATACCTTATATCCTTTTACATATGCAACTATATCCTACCTTTCAAACCAAGCTCAATCAAATTTTGATACGATAAACTCAACGTTTCATTTAACAACTATACCCACGTATCGTCCTACACGTTTTAGTCGTTTTAACGCAACAATTCACTTATAATCATTCGTATTTACATACTTAACCTTTTGGACGAATTTGTACACCTAAATCCGTGATGTTCCAACATACACTATATACGTAAATTTAAATATTCGTACCTACACTTACATTCATACGTTCTATGCCTATACTATTAATTGCATTCATACTTATGCTCATACGTTTCATGTTTTACTTATATTCATACGCTTCATGATTTTACCTATACTCATATATTTCATGTTTTCACTTATATTCATACGTTGCGTGCTTATACATATACACATACTACTAGTACGTGCTATGTCGATACACATACTTGCGTGCTTATTCATACCTAAACTTATACTTATGCTCACACTTTCATTCATACTCATGATCCATACATTCGTACCTATACGCGAGCGTAATCCAAGGGATTCGCTTGCGTGGGTCCTATACATACTTAAACATAGACTTGCTTACACGCTACATTCTTGCACGTGCACATTCTTAATTTTCAAATTATGGATACCCTAATTCATACACGACTAGTACAAGCTATGCGGATCAGGCGACGATCAATATAATCACGGGTGCACACGGGATTATAGTGATAGGCGTATGAAAACCATAGAGTGTACTACTGTGTATGGTAAGACACGGAACGTAACATGACACCGGATACGAAACGGACGTAACATGGTCGAAACATGGTGGATATGCCGCTGGTACTTCCTATATATAAGTGTTTCCACCGTATTACCAAATTTCGTAAAACGTGCCATGAGAAATTCAATGTTTTGTAGACCTTTTGGACCTAATAAAATTCACACAACTCACAAACGCATTGTATCCGATTATCCATGACGAGACTTCATCCTTAACACACTACGTTCATCTATCCAACACTTATGCTATTCTTATACCCGCACTCTTTAAGAGTCATTCGTTCATTCTACACTCGTATCATTCTCCTTATCCTTTTAGTTCATACAAACCTCGTCCGCCATGAAACTTGTCTAAACATTCGAGTCCTAACTTGCCACGTTACCTATAAAATAGCCTCCCTATTCTGGATTCTCGTGTGACTATACTTAGTATACCTTTAAAGCTTTATTTAAAGTGCCAGACCTTCTCGTTTCACTCAATAAACAATCTTCTACAAATGTGATTTCGTTACCACGTCCCATCAAAACACAAACCGTTTGTCAAACATCTTATTTCTTAATACGTCACTTTTTTTTTTTTTTTTACGTCGCCAATTCAAGTTACTCAAACTTGCTTAGACTCACTGCACCTATATACGCACCTACATGTTTTCAACTATGTTAGATACCTCAACTCTTTTTAAACAATGAACTCACTCACAAATTTACCTTGTCATCCTCCTAAGTTTTGTGCCTTTCAAAACGTTTCAAAATTTCAAGTCTCACATTTTTGCTAAAACTCTTCGAGTCTACCTCTTGAATAAATTTCGGGACGAAATTTCCTAAAGGAGGGGAGACTGTAACGCCCCGCGTTTTCATACTTCCTATATTTAGAAACCATCGTTTGTAAAACTATTTTTGGAAACTTCGAAGTCTTGTAATCGTTCTTTCATTAAAAAGCAATGAGAAATCCGAGACTTGAATCATGAATAAAACTCGTATTTTGTTACAAATATGTTAAACACACCTTATATATATACTCGTACTTGCAATCTCGTGGAACAATTGGTACTTATTCGTAATTCTTGGAAACAGTGTGCTAAACTTGTAAATACATGAAACTTATGCCCAAAACGTGTTTTGAACGTAAACGACACTTGATTATGATACTTATACACTCAATTATACTTGGTTTATACTCCTCAAACTTGGATTTATCTTAAAACATACTTTTATGGCAAGATTGGTCCCTAAAAGCCCTAAAATCATCAAATAAGCAAGTCTGGGGGCTAAATTGCAATCTTTGAAACTTATATGGAAATCAGAAGTGGCGGGCGGCCCGCTTTAACTTACTAGAAACCTAATGCGGGCCGCATTAGCCTTGTATTCGTAGAAAACACAACCAGCTTCGATCAGACGCGATTTTTGCACGAAATCCAACTTCTAAACACTCCCCAATCACCATTTAGCCACCTCTAAACACCTCCAATCACCTCCAAACTCTCTCACTATAAATATAACCCTTCTCCAAGCCTTCCTACACTTTCAACACTCTCAAATCACTCCAAGTTCACTCTCAAATCAGTTGCAAACTCAAGATTCGGGCAGATTCATAACCTTGCACAAAAGTGAGCATAACTTGCTCATTTCTTAATGAAATCACTTGATTCTTCTTCCTAATTGCTTGGATAATCATAGGGTATGATTCCTTGACTTCTCCTTGGAGAAATCAGACCTGGAAATCCCCTGAAATGATCCAAAACTTTCTGTTTTGATTTATGTTCTTACAAACTTGTTTAAACTTCATCCAACTTGTGTCTAACACATCTCACACCAATGTCCTAATGCTTACAACCTCTTTTATGGTTGGTTAAGCTTAAAAACATGGTTGAGACACTATAAATCAGAGGTTAAAACCTCAAATAATTCTGTTTTGATAAGGGTTTTTGACCCACAAATCATGTTCAAACTTATGCTTTGATGAAGAGTGATTATGGAACAACTTGGGTTGTTCCAACATAAAATCCTCACATGGTTTGATGATTTCTCTTAGTATAGCTTGTTATATTATTGTATTTACCTTAGTTCATGACCCTCCTTGGTTGTTTTTACATCAAGTGTAGTGGTGAACATTCAAGGGGTCCCTAAACGGAAGCTAGTTCTTCCTACCCCGTACTTGACATCCATGACTACTCGAGGTGCCTAAATGGAGATTTAATCTCCTACCTCCTACTTGAATTATTGGACTAAAGAATATGTAACACTTAACCTAAATATGTATATATACTCATTCGAACCTTTGATGTTGAACTTGTGTTTATATGTTAAAGTAGTAGAACACCATCTAAAACCAAAACCTTGTTGTGATTCTTATGGGTGTTCAACTCATGAAAACATTATCATAACCCTTGTGGTTACCAAGTGTCATACAAGTGTTAAGTGTTGAAGATAATTATTTTCACATGTTAGACTCATATATTATTTTTATGATGTTTTAAATACCGAATCTCGACCCTAAACCTACTTGAACCTTAACCCTTACGCATTCAATCTTTTAACCTCATCAACTCGTCAATAATTGGATAATTGGAAAGCATATGCAAACTTTGTGAGTATACTCGTATTTTTCCCCCTTTTACTTTTATCACTTTTGGGGTGTAACATGTTCGCTTATCAACAAACTTGCACATGAACATTTTGCTTAAACACATGAACATTTCTATTAGCATACTTGTATACGTGATTGCTTGATACATAAATTTGGGTGAGACTTATGTGTAGAACTTATCATTAACTTCGTACGAGCCAAACCTTGACATATGTAGCGCTATAGGATTAACGACCCGCCCGAAACTTGGGGTAATGTCATGAGCATATTGCGTTTTCTTGGTTTGATATGTTAGACACATGCCATATTTAGTGGATATCTTGGATCACATGCTTGCTATGAGAAATTGTTCAAAACATATCTTTTGCTATGTAGGTACCAAACTTGTATACTCGCCTTTGCTTTTGCATTGACCCCTTATTTTAAACATGTTACAGGTTGATGACGATGATATGAAAAGAAGTAGCGTGATGCCTAGATACACATTTAGACGTTAGGTTTAATATGTTGTATCAATTTTGATTATGTTGTTAGTATTTCTTTTGAACTTGTTGTTATTTGAGATTATGAAATGTTGAAAATTTGAAGTTATGGAATGAAATGGGAATTATTTAAATATTGTCACAAATAGCGTTATGATGTCTCTAGCAATCTTCACACTTCGTCTCATCCCGATGTTTCCGCCATTGGTTGGGGTGTGACAAATTTTCTTGGAAAAGCAGACACTTAGCTGAGTTACCAAAAACTGGAAAGGTGGTATAAAACCAGACTTGCTAATTGCCCTTGATGAGTTGAGTGTTTGATAGCCCATTTCAGTCAAGGTTTGTTGCACATTAGATTTTTCCGGAAGTTGGATTTCATGATTATTACCCAGTTTGAGGACATTTCTGATTGTTTGTTCTTTTAGAGTAATTTTTACTCCCATTACCTCACTTTCAATCCACATAGAAGTACCACCAAAAATGATTTGAGAATTCCACCAGAACTCTTGGAGAAGTTCTGGATATATGGTGACATGTGATGACACAGCCAAGCCTAGAGGACTTCGCATGATCATATTGTACACAAACCTGCAGTCCTCCCATGCAGGTCCTTCCAAGTTGGATCTTAATCTAAGATTATGAAGTCCATGAAACGGAAGAGGGAATTGAGTGGCTTTCATCAATTTTGGGCGACCCATTTTTGATAAGGAAAAACTGTTGAAGGGCTTTTGAAGAACTGGTTTTTGTTACAAATGTTCTTTTCAGGTTGATAATATTTATAGGTGAAAGTGATGTTAACAGCCAACCTTTTTCTCTTCAATTAAGAAGATATCTATCCCAGTGAATGTAACAGTGAGTGTAATAGTGATTTTGACAGTCTAGTAAGCCCCATGTGTGAGTAAGCATTTAATGACTAGGCATCTATTTTCATAGCTCCTAATGATTCTAGTGCCTACGTGTCACATTTAAGTTCCTTATGAAGAAATGACGTTGCATGCAAAAAATATGAAATCCAATAAACTGAAAAAAAATGAGACGGTTGATTATTACAGCTGTATGGAACTCCATCAGTATGCATGTTACTTTTCCCCCTTTTTGTTTTTTTTTTTATTAAAACAAAACAACAACAAAAAAAATACACGAAAATAAGTAATTACAATCTGTGGAATGTGCATGAGGATGAAAAAAAAAATTCTGATGTTTCAACGTAGTTTCTGATTTTATATCAGAACTTCTGGTAATTTTTTTTCAGAGTTTCTGATATTTTCTTCAGATTATCTGATAATTATTGACTATTTATCAGATTTTCTGATGTTCCATCAGATTGATGGATTGTTTTATCAGAAGCTAGTTGATTTGTTCTATGATTATCAGAATTTTGTTGTTTAACAAGTTGGTCTTCAATTTATGTTTTTGTGTTTTCTGAGAAATCTTCATCATTTAGATTAACCATGCCTAGTTTGCTGATTAAAAAATTGTGTCTCTTCTCATCAAGAGGTTTTGTAAAGATATCAGCAATTTGATTTTCAGTTGGAACAAAATACATTTCAATGTTACCTTTCTCCACATGATCTTTTATGAAGTGGTATCTGACATCTATGTGTTTGGTTCTTGAGTGATGAACAGGATTTTCAGTTATTGCAATGGCACTCTTTGAATCACATAGAATTGGAATTCTTGTCAGAGTTACTCCATAATCTTTCAGTTGAGTTTGCATCCACAACACTTGTGAACAGCAACTTGCTGCTGCTACATATTCTGATTCTGCTGTTGATGTGGCAACACAGTTTTGTTTCTTGCTTGCCCAACATACCAATTTTTCTCCCAACAGTTGACATGCACCAGATGTGCTTTTTCTGTCAATTTTGCACCCTGCATAATCTGCATCTGTGTATGCAATTAATTCAAGGTTTGTATCCTTTGGATACCAGAGACCAATTTCTGATGTGCCTTTGAGATATTTAAAAACCCTTTTTTACAGCTTTCAGATGGGATTCTTTAGGATCACATTGATATCTGGCCAGAAAACATGTTGCAAACATGATATCTGGTCTGCTTGTAGTTAAATAAAGCAGTGACCCTATCATCCCTCTATAGGTTTTAATATCAACACTTATACCATTTTTATCAGAATCTAACTTGTTCCCTGTTGCCATGGGAGTTTTTGAAACAGAGCAGTTTTCAAGTGAGTATTTTTGTAGAATTGTTTTCACATATTTTGATTGACTCAAAAATATTCCATCAATTCTTTGTTTTACCTGTAACCCTAAGAAAAAGGTTAACTCACCCATCATACTCATTTCAAAGTGGCTGGTCATCAATTTTTGAAATTTGTCACAAAATTTTTCAATTGTTGATCCAAATATAATGTCATCAACATATATCTGAACCAGTAAAGTATGACCTTTGTGTGTTTTGAGAAAAAGAGTGGTGTCAATAGTACCTTTGGTAAACCCAGAATTGAGTAAGAAGTTTGATAAAGTTTCATACCAGGCTCTAGGAGCTTGCTTCAACCCATACAAGGCTTTGTTTAATCTATAAACATGATTTTGAAATTTTGGATCAACAAAGCCTTCTGGTTGATGCACATAAACTTCTTCCTCAATTTTACCATTCAGAAAAGCTGATTTTACATCCATTTGATAAACTTTTAAATTCTTAGATGCAGCATAAGCAAGAAAAATTCTTACAGCTTCTAACCTAGCTACTGGTGCAAAGGTTTCGTCATAATCAATACCTTCTTGTTGACAGTAACCCTTGACCACTAACCTTGCTTTGTTTCTGGTGATTATGCCGTTTTCATCAGATTTGTTTCTGAACACCCATTTTGAGCCTATGACAGATTTGTCTTTTGGCTTGGGTACCAGATCCCATACCTTGCTCCTTTCAAATTGATCAAGCTCTTCTTGCATGGCTTGAATCCAGTCTGGATCAATTAGAGCTTCCTTGACAGATTTGGGTTCTATTTTGCTTAAGAACCCAGAGAATGCACACTCATGTGCAGTGGCAGATCTTGTTCTGACACCATCTGCAGGATTGCCTATGATGTCAGAATGAACATGTCCTTTGATCCATCTTAACTTGTTGTGAAATATTGTTGGTTCTAATGGATTTGAAGTTTCCCCCTGATCAGGTGCTACATTTGTCTGAAAAGTATCAGAAAACTGAGTTTCTGATGTACTACATGCTTGATCTGCAGGGTTAGAACATGAATAATCTTTTGATTTATTTTTGTAGGCATTATCATGTTCTAGGAAATCTTCATTTAACATTTCAAAGAGATGTTCATAGTTTTCTTGTTTGTCAGAAAAGTTTATTTCTTTTATGTATTCATCAGAAACCTCTGTTTCTGATGAGTCATCGAATGAGACATACAAATTTTCTCTGATGGTCCTTGTGTTGAGAATAAAAACTCTGTATGCTTTTGAGGACAAAGAATAACCAAGAAAAATGCCTTTTTCTGCTTTTCTGTCAAATTTTCAAGGCTTTCAAAATCATTAAAAACAAAACATCTACAACCAAATGTATGTAAAAATTTTATACTTGGTATTCTTCCATTTATAATGTTGTAAGGTGTTTTGTTGTGCCTTTTGTTGATTATGGATCTGTTTTGTGTAAAACATGCATTTGCTATAGCTTCTGCCCAAAAGTGAGTGGGCAATTTAGCATAAGCTAGCATGGTTCTGGCAGCTTCTACCAAGGTCCTATTCCTTCTTTCAACCACACCATTCTGTTGTGGTGTTCTTGGAGCAGAAAAATCATGAGAAATTCCTTTACTTACTAAAAAATTCTCAATTTTTGCATTTTTAAATTCTGTTCCATTGTCTGATCTGATCCTTCTCACTGTTAGTTTTAACAGATTTTCAATTTTCTTAATAAAATTAATGATCAGATCAGGAGTTTCACTCTTCTTTCTCAAAAATTCTACCCATGTGTACCTGGAGAAGTCATCTACTATTACTAGTATGTATTTCTTTCCAGAAAAACTTTCTGTACTTATGGGTCCACACAAATCCATGTGTAAAAGTTCCAAATTTTGTGAAATAGAAGACTCAGAAATTGATTTGTGTGAGCTTCTTTTGGATTTTCCCATTTCACATGCTTCACAAATTTTATCCTTCTTTGAGGATATCAAAGGTAATCCTTTTACCAGACCTTTGCTTGCTAATTTGCTTAGGTTTTTGAAATTTAAATGAGCAAGCCTTTTATGCCATAACCAACTACTACCCTTGTTATGTTTTGAAAATAAACACAGTTTTGGATGTTCACTTTCTTCTTTGAAGTCAAAATAGTAGATTGATTTTCTTATCCTTTTCCCACTTAAATAAATTTTGTTATCATCTATACCTATTAACAAGCATTTTTCTGGTAAAAAGGTTACCTGAAAACCTTTGTCACAGAATTGACCACAACTCAGCAAATTATACTTTAAGCCTTCAACATAGGCTACTTTCTCTATGGTCAAACATCCATATTTTATGCAACCATACCCCATTATCCTCCCTTTCACTCCATTCCCAAAATTTACCATTCTACCCAGCTTTGAAACAAAGTTGCTGAGTAAGCTCCTGTCCCCAGTCATGTGCTTGGAGCTTCCTGAGTCGCAGTACCAGATCTGCTGCACATGATGGTCCTGAAATGAAATGATTAGAGGGTTTTTGGTACCCAGGCATGCTTGGGTACTGTTTCTGATGTAATTTGAAACATTTTATTTTTATTTCTTCTTGGTTTTGCATCAGAAACTCTGTTATATGCTGAGCCATTAACAGATTTTACATTTTTCTTTTGAAGATGGTGCTGGACAAGCTTCAGTATGTCAACACACATACAAGAGTTATCAGAATTTTCTGATAGTTCCTCTTGTGATGAAATGATTGGATAATTTTGAAAAGATGAGTGAACTGCTTCTGGAGTTTTTACATATTCTTGACTGCATTCACTCTTGTTTGTTTTGAAGTTTGGTTTGTCAAAAGAATATTCAGAACAGATTGATTTGCAAGATTCAGATTCAGATTTTGATACTAAATTATCAGAAATCTGATGAGTTGCTTTTACAAAGATAGTGGGTTTATTTTTATTTGAGCTTGTAGTACTTGTATAGCCTAAACCCTTTCCTTTGTTCTTTGGTGTGGACTCAATAAAATTTATGAATTCTTTAGCCTGTTGAAAACCTCTTACGTTGATTTCTTTGTCATTGATTTTCTTGTAAAGATCTTTTCTTTCATTTTTATAAAACTCAATTTTTTCTCTTTGATCTAAACTGTCCTCTATAAGATGTTGGTTTTCAAGAATGATTTTATTCAAAGTCCTTTGCAACTCATCAGATTTTCTAATATCTGATTTATGTTTTTCTTGCAGATTTAGAAAATCTGACATGAGCTTGTTTAGCTTGTGTTCAAGATCAAGATTGTCTAAATTTACCTTTTGTTCTGAAGTTTCTGGTAGTCCTTCAGAGAGTGCCATGAGGCAGAAATTTGCCAATTCTTCTTCTTCATCATCAGAAGAATCATCAGATAACCATGTATCTGTTCCAGCAATTAAGCTTACTTGTTGCTGCTTCTTTGCTTCTTCGCTTCTTCAAGCTTTTTCTCATAATAGGCAAATCCTTCAGCTTTTTGGTCTTGCATTCTGATGCATAATGACCTCTCTGCTTGCACTTGTAACACACAACTTCAGCCTTCCCTTTATCCTTAGATCTAAACTCTTCTTTAGATCTTCCATCCATCCTTCCTTTGTCACTCCTCTGGTATCTCTGGTTACCTCCCCTCAACCTCTGCTCAAATGTTTTGGTGAGCAGTGCTATTGCTTCAGCAAAAGCTGAAAAGTCTGATGATGCATCAGACGTTTCAAGATTTTGACTGTTTGAAGGTTGTGGATCATTTGTTGTTGTTGATCTTTGTGAGTCTGAGATTAGAGCTAAAGATCCCCCTCTTTGAATAGTTTCTTCAAAAATTTCTTCCTCTCTGGGGATCAAGATGCTGTATAAGTCATGAAGACTCATGTTTCCAAGTTCTAAGGTTGATGATAAAGTCATGGTGAGACTTCTCCATTCTCTAGGAAGGGCATCAAGAAATTTTATGTTTCTTTCATCGTTTGATTTTGTTATACCAAATTTCTTTAGCTCGTTTAAAAGTTTAGTAAATCTTTGATATGTATCATTTTACCTTTCATTTGGCAAACTTTTAAACCTTTCATAAGATGAGACATTATTTGTTCTTTTGTTTCTTCTCATCCTTTCTCCTCCTTCACAAAGGTTTTCCAACTGATCCCATATTTCCTTAGCTGATGCACATGCATAAACTTGTGAAAATATGTCATTGGGGATGGTCATTACTAAAAGTGACTTAGCCCTTTCATCCCCAGCCACCTTTTCCTTGTCTTCCTCACTCCAAAGTAGTTCACTTTTGGGAGCTTGGGAGGCAGGGATAGCAGGTGATTGGTCAGTTGCTGGAATAGCTGGTATGGCAGTCATTGGTATATGTGGACCCCTTTCAATGGATTGAAACAGATCTTGGTCATGACCATTAAGGAAATTGACCATCCTGATTTTCCACTGGGGGTATTCCTCTCTGACTAGAGTCGGAGGTTTAGACATAGAACCAATGTTAAAAGCATTATTCCAGGATTGAAAGCTGGCCATATTTAGAGAAAAGAAGATGAGCGATTGATCGTTTGAAAATAGTTTATTCAATCTGCTCTGATACCAATTGTTAGACCCAGTACAGGCTCAAAACAATCTTCTTTTCACGTAATATGGCAAGTGATTTCAGTAGATGTGAAAAAGATGTGCGGAAATGGAAATCAGACTTTCAAGAAACAAGACCTACAGAATTATCAAGTTTATATCACTTAGAAACAAAATGGTTTACAAAGTGATTGTAAGATTATTATCTAATACAAACGAATCTTGAATTCTGTGGGGGAGAGAGCAATGGAGTTTAGGTGTATGTGTGAATGCTAAGCTTCAAACTCACTTTGCTTCTCCTGGTTGAGCCTTCTATTTATAGACGGCTTGTATGAATAAACAATAGTTTATTCATACAATAATTCCTGCAAAAAGTAGCCAATTGACATATTCATTGATTCCAACATTCAAGTTGCCTTTTTCATCATGATTTCATTTAATGTCAACTTGCTTCGGTAATTGTGGCAGGACAGAGCCAATTTCAGACAAGTGGGTTGTTTCATCAGAAATTCTGATAAACCACTTCATCAGAAATTCTGATGAACAAATCATCAGAAAATCCTTGATGATCAGAATCGTCAGATACTGATGATATTTCATCAGAAATATCATCAGATCCATCAGAAATGACCTTTTCTGATAATCCAATTCAGCTCTTGATCAACTTGTAATTCTTTGAAGTAGATGCTGTGCTTTCCAGTTGTCCCATCTGATCTTCTTTTTCTAGTTCGTGATCTTCAGGACTATGATCTCTTCATGGATACAGTTGATTGTGATTTTCTTCAATACTTACGCATAAAGTTTCCTAACACCCCCGTGTCCGCTGAGCACGACCCCGTGTGCAGAAGAATCTTTGTACTATGAAGATTTACCTAGATTGTGCGAATCTTATAGTTGACCACGGCCCCGTGTCCGTTGAGCACGGCCCCGTGGTGGGCAATAGAAGCTTCTACCACTTTGTCTTTTCTGCTGACACATGGGCACGCCCCCGTGCTGGCTGAGCACGGGGCGTGTTCAGTCTTCTGTCTTCTTGTTTTGCTTGGGAAGATGCTGTCGTGGGGTCGGGCATGTCACGTTTGTTCCTTTTCTTGTATTTATGTTAGATTTTGCTGTCTTTTTGCTTCTTTTGTTAATTTGAGCTCATTTAATCCTGAAAATACAAAAGGAAGACAAAAGCACACTTTTTCCAACAATAGTACTAAAAAAGGGTTAGTTTTATGCCACAATTGATGTAATTTATATGTTGCATTTTGCACACATCAAATACCCGCACACTTGAATCTTTGCTTGTCCTCAAGCAAAACTCTTTATAATGTGGCTTTACACACCCAAATGGAATGGGTAGAAGAGAACGTTTTTGGGCTTGTCATAGAGTGTCGGGATTTCCAAGATTCTTTATTTAGTTTTATTTTTATTTATTTACAATCCTATTCGTCTTGATTTATTTAAAACTTTTCATAAGATAAATTACTTATTAAGGCATAACATGCCTCTTTAAAATTTTCTTTATATACAAGTTCACATACCTCACGGGGGATCACTCGAGAGCGGCATGGAACTTACTTCTACCATAGGCTTGCCAAGCAATCAATCCTCCTCCTTTTTAACTATATACCTTTGTAAATATCAAGATGACTTTTTGGGTGAAGGGTTAGGCTTGGGTTAAAGGTAGGTGGTTGGGTTAGTGGTTAGTAGAAAAGGGCGAAAAAACGTAAAAAACATCGGTTTTCGTAAGACTTTCTATTTTTTTATTTTTTTATTTTGATGAAGTTATTTTTCAAACAAAGTTATTTTTGATGAACTTGTTTGTTTATTTGTTTTTGCTTCATCATCAACAAATATATATATATATATATATATATATATATATATATATATATATATATATATATATATATATATATATATATATATATATTTTTCAAAAGTCATACGAAAAACCAAGATAGTTACTAAAACAAAGGGTTAAAAATGAAAAAAGGTTTTGGTGGGTAAAAGGGTGTTTGTTTGGATTATGAAATGAAAAAGTTTAGGCTCAAAGGGGCTAACTAGGGGGATTTTGGGTAGGTGGCAAAAAAAAAGAAAAAGAAAAATAATGGTGTAGAAATAAAAAGGGTTAGTCCTAATGCCTCCATCATTTACTTACTTGGGTTTAAGTTGGTAAGGACCGGGAATGTATCGTCATGGCAAGTTCTAGAGTCGTAAGAACCAAGCGGCTATTCACACAAGAAACGAAAAATGAGCATTTAGTTTAATGATATGTAATTGTATGCTCAATAAAGGCTCAAAACTCACTTTTGTGGGAATGGGTTTTTATGTGATCAAGTATATATAATCAAATTTTAACTAAGTTTGTCATGCCTTTTCATAATTTTCTTATGTTGATTCTTTTTATCACGACGCTATCGGTTGTAAATTCGTAAAAATATAACCTTTTTAGAACTTGAAATTTCCAAGTTAAACCTAGACAAGTAAAAAAAAATGAAAATTTTTGAAAAAATTTGGGGTGATTAGCGGTTCCAATAGAGTTTTGTGTAAGGCTTGTATTTAGGACTTGCAAGATTCAAGGTTTTAGCACCCCCCCACACTTAAATTACACATTGTCCTCAATGTGTCCCAAAAATAAGTTTTTAGGTTGATTGAATGTGTAAAAAGGTGTAAAAAGCAAAAATTTTGTGTTACTGGGCGCTGAACACGGCCCCGTGTTGTCCGGGCACGGCCCCGTGTTCAAGTGCCAGTAACAAAATTAAATCAAGAGAAACAGAAGCCTGGACACGGGGGCGTGTTGGGTGAACACGACCCGTCTCCAGTTACCTGAACTGGGTCTTTTCTGCAGACTGTGCAGCACGGGGCCGTGTTGGGCGGACACGGCCCGTGCCGAGCTTACTGTAAACGAAGAAAATCGTTGGACGGCCCTGTTTTCCTGCATGGGGTACTGGTTCAAGCTTCCCTTGTATCCTTTGTCATCTCAAGTGTGTTTTATTCAATTCAACACCATCCAAACACCAAATTAACTAAAACCATCATTCATTAAGTCATAGAGAGAATTACATAGTAGTCCTAAAATTAAAATACTAGATAGTTAGGTCAAAGAAACACAAGAAATCTAAACCAAGTAGTTATAGCCTACAACTTATTCTATTAGCAAAATTTCCGAAAAGGTAAATCTTTCGGTTAGATGTGGCTTGAAAAACTCCTTTCTCCGGTCATGGGTTCCTCACACGTCGGCGAGCCATTCTTCGATCTCCCTAGGGAGAAGAAAAGCGGGCTCATTGGCATTGGGTTGAGGAGGTGCAACTTCCACCGGGACTTCTTGGAGTTCTTCAAGAGGAGGTTCCGCCGGAATGTCGTCCCAACCGGTAGGATTGTTGATTCCAAGTGCTAGGTTCCAATCCTCTTGAGGTAGGATCGGTTCCATAGGAGGTGTTACAAGAATGTTTAACCTCTGGTGCAAGAGGTTTATTTCTTGAAAACTGTTTTCCAACCCCACCGAAAGATAATTTATACGGTCTATTAGGACCTCCTCCACCGAAGTAATCTCGTCAAGAGCTTCACGTAATGCCATCACGTAACGTACGAGAGTTGCTTCAATTGATGGCCTTCTTTCCCTTCGACTGTTTCTGGAGTGCGCAGAAGAGGTTCCACTGTTTTGGCTAGACATTCTACGAAAACAAACCGGAAATAGTTTATTTTAATGAAACAGTACCACGGATACGGCCCCGTGCTCAATGAGCACGGCCCCGTGTTCAACTTTCTGCAGTTTTTTGAACAAGGAATCTTGGAGTTTCAAATTATTTTCCCAACTTATGAAGCATTTTTGAACAAAAATAACTTAAAACAATGTTGTGTAACTTATTTTTAACAAGATTCCTTGAGCAAAAACTCAACAATCATCACAATGAAGCTTGAAATCAAGCTTCAATGGAGGTGTTGTTGCAAGAAAGGTGAAGAAGAAGGTAATGGATAAAAGAGGAAAGGACAAGATGTTTGTTAGAACCTTCTTTTAGAACATACCTAGGATGGTAAGTTAGAAAATCCTTTCAAATCTCTGTCCCTGGATGGTCCAAATGTGCAGGATTCTTGGCTGCATTTATAGAAAATGACAGCATGCTGGACATGGCCCCGTGTGGGCTGGACACGGCCCCGTGTGCAGGCAAGATCCAGACACGTTTTGTCCGTATTCTGACAAAAGTCAGAAGGGAATTTTTCGGTGGACACGGGGGTGTGTTGACCTGGGCACGGCCCCGTGTCGGAAGGCTGGTTTATGAAGTGTGTCTATTTTTAAGGAACGTTTCCGGATCGGGTGGTTCCTTACTAGATGGAACAACCCCAAAGTGCCTAAGATACCTTAATTGCTCTAGATTAAGACGAGAACGCAAGAGGTTGTCGGTGAGGGTGATTCCTATGCTATATGTAGGTGGACAAGTCCAACCCTTTCCTGGGCTCTCGTTAAAGAAGGTGTATGTCGAATCGCTCAGGTCTATGTATGCATCGAATGAAGTCGATGGGGAGTCCTTCATGGCACAATCGACACAGGGACGACTATCGCTCAAGTCCTTACTAGAGTTAGAAGTATCGTTGGAAACAACGAAGTTGTTTGAATGCGAGCCCAACCCTTCTTCTTGGTTATCGTCTTGGGATAGATTATTGAAATCTTTCCTAAGTTCTTTTAACCAATTAAGAATTAGATCTTCTAATTGAAATAATTCATCAAGAAGCATTTCTCCTAGAAAATCCGGTTGGGAGCATTCGAGGGAGAGATAGGGATTATTTTTACTTTCGCCCCTTGATGTGTTCAAAATGTAACATATAAATTTCATCAAATGAGGCATAAAACTAACCCTTTTTTAGTACTAATGTTGGAAAAAGTGTGCTTTTGTCTTCCTTTTGTATTTTCAGGATTAAATGAGCTCAAATTAACAAAAGAAGCAAAAAGACATCAAAATCTAACACAAATACAAGAAAAGGAACAAGACGTGACATGCCCGACCCCACGACAGCATCTTCCCAAGCAAAACAAGAGATCAGAAGACTGAACACGCCCCGTGCTCGGCCAGCACGGGGGCGTGCCCAAGTGCCAGCAGAAAAGACAAAGTGGTAGAAGCTTCTATTGCCCACCACGGGGCCGTGCTCAGCGGACACGGGGTCGTGGTCAACTATAAGATTCGCACAATCCAGCAAATCTGCATAGTACAAAGATTCTTCTGCACCACGGGGTCGTGCTCAGCGGACACGGGGGCGTGGTCAACTAAAAAGACAAAACAACATTAAATGAAGAAAGAGAAGGATGTGGACACGGGGCCGTGCCCGAGCTTCTGTTCAGCCTATAAATAGAAGTGCTTGGCTCAAGCTCAAACCATCCCTTGGCACACCACCTCTCTCACACTTCACCCACCACCCACCACCACCATAACACCATCATCCACCACCATCATCCATTGTCCATCGTAGAGTGTGTGAGTCGTCTCGGGATCCAAGATTGATCGTAAGAGTTCTTGACAATCAAGGCCATGTTTGCCTAAGTCTCTTACATCACTTGGTGAAGACAAAGTGTCTAGTGTAATACTTTTTATTTCTAATCTTTTCGCACTTTTTATTTGGTTTCGTATTAATGACTTTAATAACTAGTTGCTTATGTTGAAGGTGATCTTTCTTTATCGTTTGTCCGGGGTGTCTTGAAATTATTTTACTGTCTATATAAAATAAAAGATTTTCACCATTCATATCTCCACGGTCTATATGGAGGTATGTTGGCTACCTGGTCGGGGGTTAAGGGAACGGTTTGGTAAAGGTCTTGCCATTGTTCAGCGTTTAGAGGTCCTGCAATGGACCTGGGTCAAATTTAGTAGGACCTCCTTCAATACTTAACGGTATTGGATGGCGGGGGTCCAAACTCTTTGATCCCCTCATAAGTTAACTACTATTAATACTATAACCCGGCTATTTAGGACTGTATCCCTGCTGACTCAGACTACTTAGTCGAGGGTAACGTCACCTCCAAAAGAGGGGCCTACCATAATATTGCATTAATAACTTAATGAATTATCTACCAATAATCCACCCTTTTAGGATTATATCCTTGCTGACTCAAACTACCGGGGTGAGGGTAACGTCACCTTCAAAAGAGGGGCCTACTACAATAACTAAGATAATCTCTTAAAATAGTGCAAAAGTGCGGAAATAATCAAAGGTTACACTAGATACGAGTCGGAACCAAGTGATTCATCTTGTCTATCTGTTTTCTTTTTATTTTTATTTTCAGCATTTTAGTTAGTTTCTATTTTTCTTAGTTTAAAACATTTTTCTAAACTTTTTTATTTTGATTAGACGTTGAGGATAAACCGGTACTAAAAGCTCTTGTGTCCTTGGACGACCTCGGTATCTTACCAACACTATACTACGCTCACGATGGGTGCACTTGCCCATATGTGTGTCTAGTGTTAGTAAATATCGTGTTTTATAAATTTAAAACTTGACTAAAGAGTGTTAAAGGGGCTTAAAATATACACCTAATATATATAACACTCGACTACGCATCAAGTTTTTGGCGCCGCTGCCGGGGACACAAGGATTTTAAGAAAGTTAGGAATCAACGGCCTAATCGTTTTTCTTATTTTTCATTTTTTTAGGATTTTTTTTTAGTTTTTCTGTTTCTGCAGAGCTCAGCACAGGCCGTGCCTGGTCGGACACGGGCCGTGCCCAGCATCATCACTGGCAGTTTTTATTTTCTGAGTTACAGAGAGCTGAGCATGGGGCCGTGTCGGTGCAACACGGGGCCGTGCCAAACTCCCAGTAACAGGGATCCAGAAAACAATCACTGTATCTCTGACCACGGGCCGTGTTCACCGAGCACGGGGCCGTGGTGAACATCCTGACCAACGTTCTTTTCTGTTTTTATTGCAGGACTTGGAACCCAGGTGCCACATTTGAATCTCCTACGCAGTGCATGAGCTCCAGTTCTAGTAGAGACATAAAAGAACCTCTAGAAGAACCCGAACGCTTTCTCAGAAAAAGAATTAAAGCTAAAAATCAAGAGAAAGTTTCGGGGGACCCACTTCCAATGGCGGACCAACGTACCCTCATGGATTACCTACGGCCCACCGTAGGCAATCTCGGCGCCGCTATCAATGCACCGAATGTCGAAGCCAACAACTTCGAACTTCGGCCGCATTTGATACAAATGCTCCAAAACTCCGCAACCTTCCATGGGCTTGCGGACGAGGATCCCCATCTACATATTACTAATTTCTTGGAAATATGTGATACTTTTCGGATCAATGGAGCATCAAACGACGCCATTCGCCTTAGGATGTTTCCATTTTCACTAAAAGACCGAGTTAAGGCTTGGCTTAACACCCTCCCAGTTGGCTCGGTAAACACCTGGGATGAACTAGCCCAAAAGTTTCTATATAAGTATTTCCCTCCTGCTAAAACGGCTAAACTAATGACTAAAATTAATACATACTTACAAGAGGATGGGGAATCCTTATATGAAACTTGGGAAAGGTTCAAGGAGCTTCTAAGAAAGTGTCCTCATCACGGTCTAGCGGTGTGGCTACAAGTATCCACTTTCTACAATGGGTTGTTGCCACACACAAGACAAACACTTGATTCAAGCTCCCGGGGACTTTTAGGTAATCGTCGCCCAAATGAAATATATAATCAAATTGAGGAAATTGCTCAAACCAATTTTCAATGGCACACTCCCCGAGGTAATAAATCTATTGCCCCGGGCGCCCATAAGGTTGATGAAAGCACCTCTTTACAAGCCCAAATCGAGGCCCTCTCTTCGAAAATCAAAAGGCTAGAAATGACAAAAACAGCCTCGGTTATGGCTTGTGAAGGGTGTGGTGGGTCACATGAAAATTGGAGTTGTATGAAAGAATTAGATGAACAAGCAGAAACGGTAAACTACATTGATAATCGACTTAGGCCGTCGGGTCCTCCAACGGGTACCTACAGCCAAGGATGGCGTAACCACCCAAATATTGGTTGGAGAGATGGCAATAGTAGTAACCAACATAACCAACGAACTAATTTTCAACAACCACAAAATTTCTCTCAACAACAAGGTGGAAGAGAAAGGCTTGAAGATACCGTATCTCACCTCATCTCCGACACCGAAAAGAAAAACTCGGATCGATTTCAACAATTGGAATCGAATTTTAGAAATCAACAAGCTAGCATTCAAAACGTTGAAAAACAATTAAATCAACTAGCTCAAAATTTCTCCGAGAGACCACAAGGCGCGTTACCAAGTAATACCGAAACCAACCCAAAGGCGCAAGTACACCTCATCACATTAAGAAACCGAACCGTGGGTCCCGAGGATGCCCCATTACCACCAGTTGAAGGAAGTCAACGCCAAAGCACGACTTCACCTACACCTCAATCAGAAAAGGCTTCTTCACCAAATCAAGAGCCCACCAAGACTCCTCCCATTCCGTACCCCGGTAGGTTAAATCGTCAAAAGACCGATGAGCAATTCGCAAAGTTCGAAAGTTTACTAAAACAATTGCATGTCAATATTCCTTTTATTGAGGTCCTAACCCAAATGTCTAAATATGCAAAATTCATGAGGGATTTCCTCACTCACAAAAGGAAAATTGAATCATTGCAATTAGTTAACTTAGGCGAAGAATGCTCCGCTTTAGTACTCAACAAACTCCCACAAAAGAAAATCGATCCCGGGAGCTTCACAATTCCTTGCTCGATTGGGAAGTCCCCCGTTCGTAATGCATTAGCCGATCTGGGGGCTAGCATTAACCTCATGCCCACGTCAATGTTCAAACGACTCTGCCTAGGAACAACAAGCCCTACAAAGATGAGCATACAACTCGCCGACAGGTCCGTCAAATTTCCACAAGGTGTCGCTGAAAATCTACTGGTCAAGGTTGACAACTTCATTTTTCCAACCGACTTTGTCATCCTAGACATGGAAGAAGACACCGATGTCCCTCTCATCCTCAGGAGGCCATTTCTAGCCACCGCCCAAGCAGTGGTGGATATGAATGACGGAACGTTAACATTGAAATTTGGGGATGAGGAGGTGAAGTTTGAATGTGGAAAGAAAGTTGAGGAAGAAGACCCGGTCAAATACATGAAGGTCATAGACTCAAGCTTGGATGACGCTCTCCGACGGTGTAACATGGGATGCAATACATCCCACTTGGGTAACATGTGACCAGGCTTTGGGTCTAGCCAAGGACCCTTATAAACGTGGCGCACCACGGAGGCATTCCGCGGAACTATCCTTAGTTTAGATTAATTTTCTTGTTTTCTAGTTAGTTTTAATTTTCAGGAATAAAACACACTTGAGATGGCAAAGGATGCAAGGGAAACTTTAACCAGCACTCCATACAGGAAAACAGAACCGTCCGAAAAATTTCTTCGTTTACAGTAAGCTCGGCACGGGCCGTGTCCACCCAACACGGCCCCGTGCTGCACAGTCTGCAGGAAAAGACCCAGTTCAGGTAACTGGACGCGGGCCGTGTTCACCCAACACGCCCCCGTGTCCAGGCTTCTGTTTCTTTTGTTTTAATTTTGTTACTGGCACTTGAACACGGGGCCGTGCCCGGATAACACGTGGCCGTGTTCAGCGCCCAGTAACACAAATTTTTTGCTTTTTACACCTTTTTACACATTCAATCAACCTAAAAACTTATTTTTGGGACACATTGAGGACAATGTGTAATTTAAGTGTGTGTGTGGGGGGGGGGGGATGCTAAAACCTTGAATCTTGCAAGTCCTAAATACAAGCCTTACACAAAACTCTATTGGAATCGCTAATCACCCCAAATTTTTTCAAAAATTTTCATTTTTTTTTCTTGTCTAGGTTTAACTCGGGAATTTCAAGTTCTAAAAAGGTTATATTTTTACGAATTTACAACCGATAGCGTCGTGATAAAAAGAACCAACATAAGAAAATTATGAAAAGGCATGACAAACTTAGTTAAAATTTGATTATATATACTTGATCACATAAAAACCCATTTCCACAAAAGTGAGTTTTGAGCCTTTATTGAGCATACAATTACATATCATTAGAACTAAATGCTCATTTTTCGTTTCTTGTGTGAATAGCCGCTTGGTTCTTACGATACATTCCCGGTCCTTACCAACTTCAACCCGAGTAAGTAAATGATGGAGGCATTAGGACTAACCCTTTTTATTTCTACACCATTATTTTTCTTTTTTTTTACCACCTACCCAAAATCCCCCTAGTTAGCCCCTTTGAGCCTAAACCTTTTCATTTCATAACCCAAACCAAACACCCTTTTTACCCACCAAAACCTTTTTCATTTTTACCCCCTTTATTTTAGTAACAAGTTCGATTTTTCGTATGACTTTTCTATATATATATATATATATATATATTTGTGTTGATGATGAAGCAAAAGAAAATAAACAAACAAGTTCATCAAAAATAACTTTGTTTGAATAAATGGCTTCATCAAAATAAAAGTTAAAAAAAATATAGAAGGTCTTACGAAAACCGACACTTGTTACGCTTTTCGCCTTTTTTCTACTAACCACTAACCACCAACCCAACCACCTACCTTTAACCCAAGCCTAACCCTTCACCCACAAAGTCCTCTTGATATTTACAAAGGTATGTAAGTTAAAAAGAAGGAGGATTGATTGCTTGGCAAGCCTATGGTAGGAGTAAGTTCAATGCCGCTCTCGAGTGATCCACAAAAATACATTTTCGGCCGAGTGTTGAGTGATCCCCGTGAGGTATGTGAACTTGTATATAAATAGAATTTTAAAGAGGCATGTTATGCCCTAATAAGTAATTTATCTTATGAAAAGTTTTAAATAAATCATGACGAATAGGATTGTAAATAAATAAAAATAAAATCAAATAAAGAATCTTGGAAATCCCAACACTCTACGACAAGCCCAAAAACCTTCTTCTCTACCCATTCCATTTGGGAGTGTAATAGCCACATATTAAAGAGTTTTGCTTGAGGACAAGCAAAGATTCAAGTGTGGGGGTACTTGATGTGTTCAAAATGTAACATATAAATTTCATCAAATGAGGCATAAAACTAACCCTTTTTTAGTACTAATGTTGGAAAAAGTGTGCTTTTGTCTTCCTTTTGTATTTTCAGGATTAAATGAGCTCAAATTAACAAAAGAAGCAAAAAGACATCAAAATCTAACATAAATATAAGAAAAGGAACAAGACGTGACATGCCCGACCCCACGACAGCATCTTCCCAAGCAAAACAAGAGATCAGAAGACTGAACACTGTAAGTCCCGTATAACCGGATCTTTCAATGATATCAAACAACACCAAGTTTGTGCGGAATCCAAACTTGATGTGATTCAAGAATAAACCGAAGAAATTTGAAAAAACGAACCGAATACGAAGAACACACCGAATCACTTTCAACACATGCACACGATTCTATTACTTGAATAAGCAAAACCGTCTAGTACAAGTATCTTCACCACCAATTATCTCCCCCTCTATAATTCTCTGTAAATGAGGCTCCAAAGGTTCAAACCCTAAAACAAGTTAGAAACTTGTTTATATACACAGACAAGCCCATCTCCCACATGGGCTCCCCTTGGGCCTGCTTGGCCCACATGGCCTAAAGCTTGGCCCAAGTGACCTATAAAGGTCCACAACCTAATATAAACTAACCCGGTAAGGCCCAGTTCGTAACCATAACCCGTTGTGTTAATTTGATGCGTCAGTCTCACACTTTAGGGCCTAACAATCTCCCCCTAGACTGATGCCATCAAATTGTCTTCATAATATGAATTCAGCAACATCTTCAACGAAGTCTATGGTTGTCTCTATGCTGCAGATGTTGTGGAAATTCTTGACTTCTGAACTCTCAGCACTGGATCTCTTTTCTTCAGCTCTTGTGGTTAGCTTCATATCAGGATCTCGATCAGCTTTGCTTGAAAATCTTGTTAAAAAGAATATGAGAGGAGGATTCTCAACAACTCTTTTCTTCTTCAATCTTTTTCTTTCAAGCAGGTTCACGGTACTTCTTCAAATGCACTTTCACTGTCAGACGGTGTCTCGTATCCGGTTCTTCTGACTCAGGTACATCTTGTTGTTGTGCTGCTTCAGGCTTCTTCAGCAACTAACAGCATTTCAGTCTTCATCAACCCCTGTTCTTGATTGAAATCAAGTTCTGCACATGCTCACAAACTCATAAGCAAACATTTCTTATGCAACAGGGAGAGTACCGTATGAACACTAGGTACATCCGAGTACTTGCACTCGGATTTCACAATTTAAACTCTTTCAACTTTTATGATCAGTCAAATCTTCAAGAACGGTTATATTTTTAATTTTAAGAAAAACAAATAAGCACTCTATTTTTGGATTTTTGGTTTTAAAGAAAAACAAGACACTATTTTTGTATTTTTGAATTTTTCAATTTTTAAGAACTAAAAACAACTAAAAACTCAAAATATAAAAACTACCATAATATACAATTACAATTGCAATGGGATCAAAATTCGTTCTCAGGCAGACTAAGGAACACTTTTCAGTACGAGCCTAATCAAACTGGTCTATGCAATTGCCAATATGTTTGTCCACTTAAACTTTAACACTCAACTTTCAATTTTTCAACTACGTGATATGCTTTAGGTAGTATTATACTATTATACCCGTGTGTCCCATTCCAAGGCATACCCCCGCGATCAAGGTAAGCACAACGATTCATCGTAACAGGTGAGTATACTGATGTCATCCTTTAAGATATCCTGAATGTGTCTAGGTCTGCATATGATCTGTTTTATCATGTTTTGATTTCTTAACAATGAACACCCAAATAAATACTAATCAAATCCTGGAAATATAAACAGCACACTCTATCATGCAAGTATCTTCCCTACCACATATTTCACAAGTCCAATCCAGATTTCTGAAATCTTAACTGGGAATAGGTTGAGAAGAGAACATAATAGATCTTTTGCAGAGATGGTATAATATACAGATCAAATGAGTTTTTCTCAGTTTGATATAGGTTTCTTGGGTTTCTTTTGGGCACTTGAGGGCCTCTTTCGGGTGTATTAGATCTATAGCGCGACAACGTACAGCTAGGTCAGCATGTATCTGGATGCAGCAGAAGCTGTCGTTGCCTAGCACCTCCAGGCCAGCATATATCTGGATGCAGCAGAGGAGGTACACGACTTTTTCAGAGAAGATTTCAGAATCAGATCAAAATTGTGTGTATCGGGACAACATACAGACATTCAAATAGAAATGAGCTAATTCCAAGTGACTTTCTTTCCTGAGGTCATGTACAATTTTAGTTCTGAACAGAAGGACAACCAAGATATCCCCGGATGATTCACCAATATAAAGACCCGAAACCTCAGATGTTGGCTATCTATCAACACAAGATTTAAGACCATAAAATCATACGCCGTTGGTATGTTACCCACATGGTACATAGTTCGTTATGTTTATATCACTTAGTATCTTTTATCATATTGAACGTCAAGCCTACGACATATCGCAGTAGATCCTAGTCTTTTCAGCTATGGCACCTTACATGTGTTAGTCAAATCCTTTAACACGAACATTTATTTCACTTCCCATATCATGCAATCTGTCTTTTTTTCTTTTTCATTTTCTAATGTTTTTGTTTTGTATTTTTCTCATTTTCTCCCCCTAAAACAATACATATTTACAGCAAACTCTTTTTGTATTTTTCTTTTTCTGGGTTTTCTCCCCCTTAAACTCTATATCTATCTATATGTTCCTCTCCCCCCCTAAATGTGTGCATAAATCTTGTATTTTTGCGCAAATTTACCATTTACTAGAGAAAGGACAATTTATATACAAAGTATAAACCAAGAAAAAGAGAGAATTTTTTTTTGCTTAACCGTTCTGTCATCAGATTGAAGACTAATCAAAATTCAAATCAAAGTACTGAATTTAAACGGTACCTTTTGCTGATCATTGCTTACTTCTTTTATCTCCTCCAAAGGAAACATATCATCTGTAAAAAAAATTGAACTTTTTGCAACAGTGAAATGTTACCCGTTTTTATCTCTGGAACAACCGCTATCAACATTCCAGAGATTGTCAACAGCTCCTCCTTGGTTGTTCCTGAAAGGTAAGGAGATTAGTAAGACATGGGTACCCAGGCCATCGTGGTCCTGGGATTTTCTGAAGCATCAAAGTAAGACACTTCTTTCAAACACAAGTCCCCTTTTGTTTCAAGGATTGGAGACGTTGCTGCCTTGGATTTGGGTTTCCAAATCTGTTTCGGTTTAACAAACGTGTTTGTTGCCTTCGGTTGAGCAACTTTAGCTAATTCAGGCTTCTTAGTTTTAGAAAAACGTTTTTGTTCTTGAACAGCCTTGCGTTTGTTTTTAGCAGCGTTCCAATCCCCATCAGAAGGTTTAACCTTGGGATTCACATTCTTCATTGCCTTAGGTGAAGATACCTTCATTGGCTTGGAATGATTGTTATCCTTTGGTGTAACCCTCTGATTTTGCATATAGTAGGGTACATAGGGACGGTTTATGCAGTTCCGAGCAATGTGACCAGCAATGCCGCAATTGAAGCATGTTTGTCTCTTCACGTAGAAAGCATTCTGATCAGTTGGATTTGCTCTTGTAGGCCCCGAAGGATGAACTGGTCCTTTCTGTGCTTGTTTTGTTGCACATTTCCTGCAGACCAAGATGAATTGGGATGTCTGTACTTTTCGTTTGCAGGGGCCTTCTGTAGTGGAGATTTCTTTTGATTCTTCTTGCCTTGCTTAGACTGCAAGTCTTGTTCAGAAATCTCACCAGTCTTTCCGAAAGCTTTGTTAGCACAGTCAAATGCATATTTCTCACATTTGCCATTACTGACTGGCTTAACAAAAGCATTTTTCACGTCACGGGTCTTTTGAGGACTATTGCTGCCCGTTGAGTACTGTGGAGAGCCTGATCGTTTGTGAGGTTTAGGCTTCTTCTTTTCGCGTCCTTTGCCTGCTCGCTTCGGCTCTTGTTGCTTGATATGAACCTTTTCGTTACTTACAGAAGGTTCAGATTGTTCAGCTTGCGTACTTGAAGCCTTTTTCACGCCTATCTTCTCTTCATCCTTCATGTCATCAGCTTTGACAGAATCGGAGAGTTCTGGTTTGTCGGAAGAAATACCAGAAACTTTAGCAGAAACTTCGGCTGAAACATTTGACGAATTTTCAGCACAAGAAGGTTTTGCACAAGACACCTTTGAACTGAATCCGCTAGAATCAACTAATTCTAATTTCTCAGAATCAGCTGCTTCAGATGATTGGCATTTGGAATCAGATGGTTCAGCTGGCTCATTCGTTTCATTTTCCGATTCAGTCTCTGTTGCACAAGCATCAACGTTTTCGCCCAAATCATCAGGCCTGAAATTAATCATAGAGCGAAAAACCTTAAAAAAATCAAACGTCGAAATAGAGTCTGGATTAGGTTCATTTATTAAATTTTCAGAAGAATCAGGCTCTGATGCTTGTTCATCCCCAACTACATTTTCAACTTTTACTTCAACTACTTCATCTGCAGGGGAAGACGAAGCATTAGGATCAAAAGTACCCTTTGAAACAAAATTTACCGAAGGACTCGTTCGTTTATCAACAGGTCTGCTGTTGATTGATGACTTATTAGTTTTAGGACCATAAGTCATTTTACTTTCATTCATCAGCTCCTCCTCAGTCATAGGTAAATATGTATAATTGTCATTATAAGGAGGAGGAGCCTGATTAAAACCCAAACCACGCCCTTTATTTTCCTTGTATGAGAGCTGTTGATCACACAAGTTTTTGACTAGTTTGCTAGAAGAATCATATTTCTTAATATTAAGTTCATTTATTTGATATCTATCTCTGATATCTTCCAGTTCTTTAGTCAAAATGCATACTTTCTCCTGAGCTTCTAAGAAATGGGCTGTTTTTACACTTACATCATCTTTGAGTTTGATGATATCTTTTCGCTGAGCCTCAATTTTTTCTTTATAAAGTTTTTCATTTTTCGATAAAGTAAAATTTTTATTTTTTATATCTTGATAATCTTGAATTAGCTCAGCATTGTGTATATGATAAGCCTCAACCCTTTCTCTACATTCAGGAGTGCAAAAGACAGAAAATATCTCTTCTCTGGTAATTTCTTGAGTCACTGGTTTGTGAAACACGAATGCCATAATTTCAGTGGGAGGTTGATACTTTTGTTTTTCTCCTCAAAACACAAACCAAACGAGAACCTGTACACTCGCTAACTCAAACACTCTGCAGTCGAATGAACCCACCTTTTGAACAACACCTCAAAACCTGTCAAACCTTACTCCCAAAACAAACAAACCCTTTTTTTTAATAGTTTATAAAAGTATACTTATTATTATTATTATTATTATTATTATTATAAAAATCAATGATTAGGTGATTATGAACTAATGATTACTATAATTATTAATATGATTAAAAAAAATCATAAACAAAAATTCTAAACATCACGTTACTGTCCACACCTCAACCCTTATCACTTTTCCCGACAAAAAGAAATGTCACAAATTATCCTTTAATTATCCTTTTCCCGACGATGTTTACGGTGGAGGTTAACGACGATGATGGAGAAGATGAGGATGGTTAGCGAGGTGCCGGAGAGGATGACCGGAGACGCAGGTTTTTAATGGTGGTCGTCAGTGGTTGTCGGAGAAGGTGTGTGATGTACGATGAAGGTGGACGATCGGTGATGTGTTGATCGGAGAAGAAGTCGTGGAGATGATGATGATGTCCTATGAAGATGGTAATGGTTGCGACTCGGAACTGCTGTGAAAACAACTCGAGACCAAGATGGTGGTTGTTGGTTACGACTGAAGACTGCTCAGAAGATGATTGAGAAATGATGTTGCAGGTTTCCGGCAATCGGTTAACGGAGAAGAAGATGATGTTGTACGGAGTCGGGGTTGAGTGATCGGAGAAGTTTGTCGGAGACGGAGAAGAAGATAGTTGCAGGTGATCAGGTGTACGGTAAGGGATTGATGGCTGCGACTCGAAAACGACGGACTCGAAACCTTTGCTGATTGCGACTCAAGAACAGAAAGTGATGACTCGAGATCTTGGTTGCGACTCGGAACCGAGGTTGCGACTCGAGACTTTGAAAGTTGATGAGTCGAGACCTTGAAAGCAGTGAGGTTGAGTCGAGACGGTGATGATGATGAGTCGAGACTGTGATGATGATGATGATGATGATGATGATGATGAGTCGAGACCAGCGATGAAGATGAGTCGAGACGGCGATGAAGATGAGTCGAGACCAGTAATGATAATGGAGGTTGCGACTCTAGACCTTGATTTCGACTGGAGATGTTTGCTACTCGAGATTGTTGAACAGAGACCTTATGAGTCAAACCTTGAAAGCTGTGATGACTCGAAACCGTGGTTGTTGCGACTCGGAATTCACATGTGAAGAATAAAGATATGTCAACTGAATTCACGTGAACTTTCCAAAAACATAGGGATTTTGAATCTTTTAAAAATTTAAAGATATTTAAAATTTTAAAAAGATTTAATTTTAACTTTTCAATAAACACTTACAAAACAGATCAAAGAGCCAAAATATGTATTATTTTCTAACAAAACAAGATGAACACAGTGAAGAACGCGAAGAACACGATGAATGTTCTTGGTGATTTTTAAAAATTTCTTCGAAAAACTTGAATATTTGATATCAAAACGAGCCTAGAACAGGTTCTAAAGGCTCAGATACCACTTGTAAGTCCCGTTTAACCGGATCTTTCAATGATATCAAACCTAATCTTATGAGAGTGCGGAAACCAATCACAAGATGATTCAAGATAAACAGAAAATGAGAAATAACAAGAACACCAAAATCACTTTTAACTCACACACGTTTCTATTACTTGAATAAGCAAAACCGTCTAGTACAAGTATCTTCACCACCAATCACCTCCCCCTCTATAATTCTTTGTAAATGAGGCTCCAAAGGTTCAAACCCTAAAACAAGTTAGAAACTTGTTTATATACACAGACAAGCCCATCTCCCACATGGGCTCCCCTTGGGCCTGCTTGGCCCACATGGCCTAAAGCTTGGCCCAAGTGACCTATAAAGGTCCACAACCTAATATAAACTAACCCGGTAAGGCCCAGTTCGTAACCATAACCCGTTGTGTTAATTTGATCCGTCAGTCTCACACTTTAGGGCCTAACAAACACGCCCCGTGCTCGGCCAGCACGGGGGCGTGCCCAAGTGCCAGCAGAAAAGACAAAGTGGTAGAAGCTTCTATTGCCCACCACGGGGCCGTGCTCAACGGACACGGGGCCGTGGTCAACTATAAGATTCGCACAATCTAGCAAATCTGCATAGTACAAAGATTCTTCTGCACCACGGGGTCGTGCTCAGCGGACACGGGGGCGTGGTCAACTAAAAAGACAAAACAACATTAAATGAAGAAAGAGAAGGATGTGGACACGGGGCCGTGCCCGAGCTTCTGTTCAGCCTATAAATAGAAGTGCTTGGCTCAAGCTCAAACCATCCCTTGGCACACCACCTCTCTCACACTTCACCCACCACCCACCACCACCATAACACCATCATCCACCACCATCATCCATTGTCCATCGTAGAGTGTGTGAGTCGTCTCGGGATCCAAGATTGATCGTAAGAGTTCTTGACAATCAAGGCCATGTTTGCCTAAGTCTCTTACATCACTTGGTGAAGACAAAGTGTCTAGTGTAATACTTTTTATTTCTAATCTTTTCGTACTTTTTATTTGGTTTCGTATTAATGACTTTAATAACTAGTTGCTTATGTTGAAGGTGATCTTTCTTTATCGTTTGTCCGGGGTGTCTTGAAATTATTTTACTGTCTATATAAAATAAAAGATTTTCACCATTCATATCTCCACGGTCTATATGGAGGTATGTTGGCTACCTGGTCGGGGGTTAAGGGAACGGTTTGGTAAAGGTCTTGCCATTGTTCAGCGTTTAGAGGTCCTGCAATGGACCTGGGTCAAATTTAGTAGGACCTCCTTCAATACTTAACGGTATTGGATGGCGGGGGTCCAAACTCTTTGATCCCCTCATAAGTTAACTACTATTAATACTATAACCCGGCTATTTAGAACTGTATCCCTGCTGACTCAGACTACTTAGTCGAGGGTAACGTCACCTCCAAAAGAGGGGCCTACCATAATATTGCTTTAATAACTTAATTAATTATCTTCCAATAATCCACCCTTTTAGGATTGTATCCTTGCTGACTCAAACTACTGGGGTGAGGGTAACGTCACCTTCAAAAGAGGGGCCTACTACAATAACTAAGATAATCTCTTAAAATGGTGCAAAAGTGCGGAAATAATCAAAGGTTACACTAGATACGAGTCGGAACCAAGTGATTCATCTTGTCTATCTGTTTTCTTTTTCTTTTTATTTTCAGCATTTTAGTTAGTTTTTATTTTTCTTAGTTTAAAACATTTTTCTAAACTTTTTTATTTTGATTAGACGTTGAGGATAAACCGGTACTAAAAGCTCTTGTGTCCTTGGACGACCTCGGTATCTTACCAACACTATAGTACGCTCACGATGGGTGCACTTACCCATATGTGTGTCTAGTGTTAGTAAATATCGTGTTTTATAAATTTAAACCTTGACTAAGAAGTGTTAAAGGGGATTAAAATATACACCTAATATATATAACACTCGACTACGCATCACCCCTCTTAAGGATACTAGGAAACGATGGGTCTATATAGTGGGGTTTATAATTTAGAAAATAACATTCTAATTACTTATGGTTACCACCACATAATTGACACCACGTAGTACCATAAGAGTGCCGAAAGTAAAAAGTATCAGTATCACTCATGTTTGTGTCAGAAATTACCAACCGTCGGGATCTTACGGTTCTGTTTTCAGTAACTGAAACTTGGGCACGGGGGCGTGTTGAGTGGGCACGGCCCCGTGTTCAGCTACTGTCTGACTTAAAACAGGATTGCCAGTTCCAATGATTGGGACGGGGCGTGTTCAGCGGGCACGACCCGTGCTGAGTTCTGCAGAAGCTGAAAAACTAAGAAAAATCTAAAAAAAATGGAAAATAAGAAAAAAGATCAGGCCGTTGATTCCTAACTTTCTTAAAATCCTTGTGTCCCCGGCAACGGCGCCAAAAACTTGATGCGTGTGAAGTGTTATATATATTAGGTGTATATTTTAAGCCCTTTAACACTTTTTTTAGCCAAGTTTTAAATTTATAAAACACGATATTTACTAACACTAAACACACATATGGGCAAGTGCACCCATCGTGAGCGTAGTATAGTGTTGGTAAGATACCGAGGTCGTCCAAGGACACAAGAGCTTTTAGTACCGGTTTATCCTCAACGTCTAATCAAATCAAAAAGTTTAGAAAAATGTTTTAAACTAAGAAAAATAAAAACTAACTAAAATGCTGAAAAGTAAAAATAAAAATAAAAACAGATAGACAAGATGAATCACTTGGTTCTGACTCATGTATAGTGTAACCTTTGATTATTTCCGCACTTTTGCACTTATTTAAGAGATTATCTTAGTTATTGTAGTAGGCCCCTCTTTTGAAGGTGACGTTACCCTCAACACAGTAGTTTGAGTCAGCAAGGATACAATCCTAAAGGGTCGGATTATTGAAAGATAATTAATTAAGTTATTGATGCAAATTGTGGTAGGCCCCTCTTTTGGAGGTGACGTTACCCTCGACTAAGTAGTCTAAGTCAGCAAGTATACAGTCCTAAATAGCCGGGTTATAGTATTAATAGTAGTTAACTTATGAGGGGATCAAAGAGTTTGGACCCCCGCCATCCAATACCGCTAAGTATTGAAGGAGGTCCTACTAAATTTGACCCAGGTCCATTGCAGGACCTCTAAACGCTGAACAATGGCAAGACTCTTACCAAACCGTTCCCTTAACCCCCGACCAGGTAGCCAACATACCTCCATATAGACCGTGGAGATATGAATGGTGAAAATCTTTTATTTTATATAGACAGTAAAATAATGTCAAGACACCACGGACAAACGATAAGGAAGAATCACCTTCAACATAAGAAACTAGTTATTAAAGTCATTAATACAAAACCAAGTAAAAAGTGCGAAAAGATTAGAAATAAAAAGTATTACACTAGACACTTATCTTCACCAAGTGATGTAAGAGACTTAGGCAAACATGGCCTTGATTGTCAAGAACTCTTACGATCAATCTTGGATCCCGAGACGACTCACACACTCTATGATGGACAATGGATGATGGTGGTGGATGATGGTGTTATGGTGGTGGTGGGTGAAGTGTGAGAGGGGTGGTGTGCCAAGGGATGGTTTGAGCTTGAGCCAAGCACTCCTATTTATAGGCTGAACAGAAGCTCGGGCACGGCCCCGTGTCCAGTGGGCACGGCCCCGTGTCCACATCCTTCTCTTTCTTCATTTAATGCAGCTTGTCTTATTAGTTGACCACGCCCCCGTGTCCGCTGAGCACGACCCCGTGTGCAGAAGAATCTTTGTACTATGATGATTTGCCTAGATTGTGCGAATCTTATAGTTGACCACCGCCCCGTGTCCGCTGAGCACGGCCCCGTGGTGGGCAATAGAAGCTTCTACCACTTTGTCTTTTCTGTTGACACTTGGGCACGCCCCCGTGCTGGTTGAGCACGGGGCGTGTTCAGTCTTCTGTCTTCTTGTTTTGCTTGGGAAGATGCTGTCGTGGGGTCGGACATGTCACGTTTGTTCCTTTTCTTGTATTTATGTTAGATTTTGCTGTCTTTTTGCTCCTTTTGTAAATTTGAGCTCATTTAATCCTGAAAATATAAAAGGAAGACAAAAGCACACTTTTTCCAACATTAGTACTAAAAAAAGGTTAGTTTTATGCCACAATTGATGTAATTTATATGTTGCATTTTGCACACATCATGTAGCAAGCCTAGATGGTCAAGGATTCAAGTTCATGCATGAGTTTTAGCTTGAATCCAACTTTAATTTGGGCATAAAGGGCTGAATTGAAGGTTTCTTCTTCTCCTTCTTGTGGGTGTTGACCACACCTCCAAAACGCACACTCACACTACTGAACTTTCTAGATGATGCAAACTTTAACTCAATTTCCCACTTTTAGTCCTTCTACTTTATTATTTTGTTTCCAATAGCACTAAGTTTCATTCTCTTGTTACTTAACTAACTATTTAACTAAGTTAATTAGCTTGGTTATTATATTTTATGTCATCACATAAAAAAACATACTAGTCAATTAAAATTCGTGGATTTGGGGCGTTACAATATTTTATTAAAAAAATGATAGTATGATTAGTGATGGGTGTTGCAAGTGTGATGAGTTATATGTGATAGAATGAGATGTCAAATGGTGATCGAATTTGATGGTATAATGGGTGATGGAATGTGGTAATAATTCCTAAGGCCCTTAGGGGGCGTTTGGTTCGCGGAATGATTTGGAATTGGAAATTGGTATTTGTGTAGGAATTAGAATTTGAAGGAATTGGATTTGGAATTTAAACATTCCAATTGGAATTGGAAATTGTTGGAATTGGAATCTCAATTCCATTTTTGTTGTGTTTGGTTGTCAAATGAATTGGAATCCATCATCCCGGCACCCACAACCACCAGTTCGGGTTGAAACGGTTCACGTCGAAATGGTTCGATTCTAAACGGTACGGGTCGAAACGGTTCGCATCGAAAGGGTACGCATCGAAACGGTACGGGTTGAAATGGTGCGGGTCGAAACGGTCGAACATTTCAATGAATTTACTTTAATTCCTTCACATATAGGAAGGATTTTGAATTTATTTAGTTAAAGGAATTTGAAGGAATTCATGCCTAATTCCAATTCAATTATCAATCAAACACATGAAGATTGGAATTAAGATTCCAATTCCATCAAATTCTATGAACCAAACATCTTAAGAGATGAAATTCAAATTCCAATTCTCTTAAATTTTATTGAAACATGCGAACCAAACGCCCCTTAGAGGCAAACAATGCACAATGCAATTATAGATTACTTAATTCAAATAAACAATGCAAGATATGATATAAACCTTTTTCTTATGACCCATAATTTACAAAAACCACCGGTTATAAACCTAAAGTTTTCAACACGGATATCACTAGACACTTGTATTTGGTATTATGTGTTTTTTACATAATTTGACCGACGTGTTAAGTTTTAAACGTTTGGTTAATGATATCTATCTATTATACTAAAGCAAAATAATGTTTGACTATTTGACCATGATGTGGCATATTTCTTTGGCCAGAGAATTGTTTTTTTGGGCGCCATTTTCCTTTCTCTCATTTCTTATTCACTTTCACGAGCGCCTAATTTTGTTCATCCGTTTCTCAATCAATAGCTATTTTCCATCATTCTCTCTTCTTTCCAAAACCACTTCAAAGAAACCCTAAAACCATTTGTCTGTGGTTCAAGCAACAAGGTCAGTTTTATTCTGTCTTTTGGTTTACATGATTTTCCTATCTTAATGCTTTCATTATATTTAATTTTGTAAAAGAGAAACAAGAGGGAGATGGAGCAGATGAGAGACGCAGACGAGAGATGGTCATCTTCTCCGACGACTGGTGTCAGCGATAGGGCTTTCTTAGTAGCCAGCGACGGCGGTGGTTCCAAGGTTGTGGTTGTTGTCATCGGTGGTCAGCAAAGGGTGAGATCTGTCTTCCAACGGCTAGGGTTCCGCCATGAATCACTGGCGGCAACGAACATTGATTATTGACATAGTCCAGTCAATATCAATTTCATGCTCTGTGACTCTGAGTTTCCAATTGAAGGTACAATTTTAGTTGGTATTGTTTTTATTTTGATTTCTGAACTTCTTGATTATTGTTTCTCTGTTGTTTATAGTTGATTTCACCATGTTTCTCTGGGAACCTTCTGTCAGCAAGCACCCAAAAACCCGAATGACAGGTCATCAACAAGTACCACTTCAATAGTTCAATTCACATTAAAATCTATTTTGAAGTTTACATGGCCTTTTGAATCTTTGTGCTTTTTACAGCTGGTAAATCATGTTTACTTTTCGCCTGATGGGCAATGGATTGCAAGTTCTTCGTTTGACAAATCTGTCAAGTTATGGAATGGAATTACCGGGAAGTTTGTTGCTGCCTTTCGTGGTCACGTGGGGTCTGTTTATCAGATATGGTATGATTTTTCGTGGCGTTTATATAGAAATAATATTAATATTGCTTTCGTTTCTCAAGTGTTGTATGGTTTTGTGCAGTTGGTCTGCTGACAATAGGCTTCTCTTGAGTGGTAGCAAGGACTCTACCTTGAAGGTAACATTAATTTTGCTCATAATTGATTATAAATAATGAATAATCCAGATCAATTCTATAAATATACAAATACCATTTTAATTTGTTATGATCTTAAACATGTTATATATTTAGGTTTGGGATGTGAGGACACAGAAATTGAAGCAAGACCTTCCTGGTCATGAAGTTGAGGTTATTATTTTTTTTAATTTATATTGTTTTTCTTAAAAAAAGAAGGTTAACAAGAATAAAGGTCATTTCAACAAGATGATAATTATTATCATTCTTTTCTTTCTATTTGTTAAGGTTTTTGCTGTGGATTGGAGTCCAGATGGTGAGAAAGTTGCATCGGGTTGTCGGGATAGAGTTTTGAAGCTATGGATGGGTTAAAAAGTTAAGAAAGCTTTTTGTTGCTATGGATGGGTTAAAAAGTTAAGAAAGCTTTATACAATTTCATAGAATATATAATACTTGGAGAAGGCTTGGATGATTAGATGTAATTTATACGAAGATGAATTTTTATTGTCTTATGGCCAATAGAGACGTCATTCGTTAATTACAAAAATATAGAAGCATAGTGGCTAAGGTTTGTGATGGCACAACGACTCCCCAACCTTGGCTGCAACAGACGTTGGCATGGCAATTGGGGCTGGAACAGACATTGCAATGGAGGCTGATCACTATGTCTTAATGAAAAGCAACTTTTAGAAGTGATAATTTTATGATTCCTGTAACAATTAAGTGAAATCAAGATACATGGTCTTATCAACTTTTAGAGAATGTGCTTCTCTTGATGTTAAAACGGGTCCTGCAGGTAAACTTTTACTCAAAATGGGCCGATTAGTATAATGTGCTATCTAGCAAGTGGGTAGTTGAACGGGTCTGGTTGGCTGCGTAACGGATTAAATGGGTAATTTTTAGTACGGATACAAATGGGTTGAGTTGGTGTAGTCGAGAACATTTGTATTATCATAACAAAAAAATTAAAAGGGTTGATACTTATTATTGCAGATTCGTGATTGGTTGGACTTCTCCCTTAACCATTCAGTACCATCTTCGTTATTGATTCTTTCTAGGTAAAATACTAATTCTTTTTTATTTTTTATTTCTGGGCCATCTATAGTATTGCTCTTTGTTTGGATTTCATGTTGGCATGTTGCTAAGCTTTTAGTATGTCTGGTAAGGTCAAGCCAGAGGAAGCTATTCAAGCTACATTATCTTCATTGCCGGATGAGGTGGTTGATACCTTTGGATTTACAGCCTTGCCATATGAAGACCCGTTTGCGGAAAAGATACGGAAGTTGAAGTTCTTAGAAATACTTAAATTGGAGATCAATAGCGGCAGCTGGATAGGTATGTTTTGGATGATTTGAAAACTCACAAGGCACCATCTCAAAAGAATACAGTGTTTAACTTGACCCGTAGTTTATATGTGTCATGTCCGAACCAATATTTGTTGATCAATATTTGTTGCATTGGGGTCGCACACTATATATTGATTTGTTTTTATATTAGATGAGTAGATCCCTGAATACGAGATTGACTTCAGCTTTGATGAGCAATGAGTTGGCAACAAAAAAGAAGCAAGAAAACGAAGCTTTTGCTGAAGCAGCACTTGCATGCGAAAAAATCCAGATGAATAAGGTGGAACAAGAGGTTAAGAGTTTGAAACAAGAAGTAGTGGAGATTTCCAAGGTAGCAATGCAAACTATATAATTGTATAATTACAATCTTTGTCTTATGGTCTCCTTTTTGTTACAGTTGCTAGAGTTTCTCATAGATGGTGGCCAAGTACTCGATACGTTACAGTAAGTTGAAAAACTCCCTTGCAGGTTTGAACATTACACTGGCAAAGCTGGATCGAGCGTTGGTTTGGTTGGGTAGTTTTTAAAGTGGGTTGGTTTTATAAAAAAAGGATAACCTTTATGTCAATGGTACTATAGCCAGCTTCTGGGGCTTAAAAGTTGTTGTATGCATCATCGAGATCTATGTTTATCAAATTGGTTTTTTGTGTTATTTGTATTTTTTGAATGTGAGTTTGTATTTTGGTTGATTCGAATGATTAAGTTATGGTTTAAAAAAATACATATTATTTATTGCCAGTGTGCAGGAACACTATAACTTGGCTGAGGTCCACCAGGTTGTCTTCTTTCGTACCGTTTGATGACAACATCAACTTCACAAGGTCAATATTTTTTTTATTGTCCCAGTTATGTTTTAGTTAGATCACGGATCAAAATTGGTTTGAGTTTGTTGGTGCACTACATCTGTCGACTTTGTCTTGTATCGAGTCTTACTCTAGTTAGAATAGATCAGGGCACGTAGAAAGAGAAAATGTGATAGAGTTAGAGAGATTTCGCTTGAAGGTTTTAATGTATATGAGATTTCGCTTGAAGCAGCTCAAGCGAAATCAACATGTTAAGATTTCGCTTGAGTGATGCTGAAGCGAAACCTCAAAGTCTATATATAGGGGTTAGTGTCAAACGAAAAAAAAAAGTAGCTATTGTGTAATTTCCATACCGAGGTGCTGCCGGTGTGAGAACTGATTGTATTTGTGTTCATATCAATACAAATCAGTGTTAAAGTGAAGATTCAGCTGTTTACATGTCAAATACTTGTTTTCCGCACCTGTATTTGATTGAACTCCTCTGAACCGACTCGTTTAGGTCGCGAACCCGATCCTACAATTGGTATCAGAGCCAGTTGGGGAGTTCCACAGGATTTCAGCTGAAATTGACATCGTTTTCTTACTTCTACATCTTCTTTTAACAGTTCAGAAAATTTTCACGGCCAAAATCAATTTAATTTCTCACGGATTGTTTAAAAGTACAAGATAACAAATCCTTGAAAGTTTTACAGCCAAATTCGACCTAAAAATGATCAAAATCGACCTTCGAATGGATTTCGCTTGAAGTACACAGCTTCATTGGACGATTTCGCTTGAAATTTCAAGCGACACATAACATTTCGCTTCAAACAGAGTTTGTTTTCGCTTCAAGATTTTCGCTTCAAGGTGTTCGCTTCATTCAGGATCGCTTCAACGGTTTCGCTTCAGAAATTGACATTTTTCAGTTCGCTTCAAAGTTTATCTGATTTCGCTTCAAAGGTCTCGCTTCAACCAGTTTGACAAATTATTTCGCTTGAAGGGTACCGCTTGAAAGTAATTGAAACATGGATAACGATTTTCACAACGCATTTGCAACATCGTCTAGTTCATCTTCCATTGCTCAGAACATGAATTCGGAAAATGAAACGGGGACTACTCAGAAACCCCCGAAGCTAATGTGCATTGAAGAATACTATGGATGGAAAGATCGTTTTGAAAACTGGGTGCAAGCAAATCATCTGAGATCATGGGAATGTATTCTAAAAAAGTATGTGCTACCACGAACTGAAATGCAGACATTAAAACAGATTTCAGACTTTGGTAATGAAGAACGGGAAATGTATCGAGCTGAAAAAATGATGATCAGTTTGCTTCAACAAGCTATCAAAGAAGATATCTTCATACTACTTCAACATGACAAAACATCAAAGTCAATCTGGGATGCTTTGAAAGTTAAAGTTGAAGGTAGTGCAAACATGATTAAAAGCAAAAAGGCTTTGCTTAAAAAGGAGTTTGACTTGTTCACAAGCTTACCTGGAGAAGATACAAAGAAACTCATTGAACGTTATTGTCATTTAGTTCGAACAATGTCAATGATGAACATCAACAAAGATGATGAGGAATGGGTGGATAAGCTAGCTGATGCTTTACCTCAGAAAGAGTGGGGAACTTATTTGATGATACTGAAGAATACCGGAGTTTATGAAGGGTTGTCAATCTCTCAGTTCATTGAAAAGATTGAAAGTCAGGATTTGGAACAGCAGAAGATCGCAAGGATGAATAATCCAAGTGGTCAACAAGATGTAAAGATGTATTACAAGGGTAGTGTTCCGATTTCAGAAGCTGAAAGAAGTCCGAAAATTCAGACTGCTTATAGTGTTGGAGATTCTACAGAGAAGACTGATCAAAATTCAAACAAAAGCAACAGTGGTTTCTCATTGTATCCGAGTGTTAATCCGAAAAGCTCATCAGAAAGTTTTCAGTCTCAAAGCACAAAGATGGGAAATGGTTGTGTGATTCAATGCAACATAGCTCTAAATCTTCCAGAAGGTCAAAGTTTTTCTGAAGACACTGCGAAAGATCATATGGCATTACTTGGTTCTGTGCTTATCTCATATGAAGGTTTAGTAGCTGGTCGAATTGGAAATCCTATGCTTACTAAAGAGGATTACGACCAAATAGATGCTGAAGAGATGGAACTAATGGATATCAAATGGTGTCTTGCAAGTGTTCTTAGACGTGCTGAAAAGTTCAAAACAATCACCGGAAGAAATGACTTTCTTGATGCTTGTGTTTCTACTTTGGGTTTTGATAAATCTAAAGTTACTTGTTTTAGATGCAGGGAAAAAGGTCATTTTAAGCGAGAGTGCAAGAACAGAGAAGTTAGTGGTGCTCAGAATCCTTTTGGTAAAGATGACTACTACCGGAAAGCAATTTATCAGCAAGTTGGTCAGACACAAGATTCACAGACGGCTCATGGTAGAAAGATTGAAGACTCAAAGAAAGGATGTTTGGTAGATTTCAACTGGAGCAACTACATTTCTTCTCATAGCACAGCATGTTTAGTGGATCAAAATGATGAACAACTACCTGAAGGATTTAGCTGGGATATGTTTGTTGATGAAAAAGGGGATTTCAAAGCTTTCATTGCAAAAATTGTTAGAGAACCAGATTTGTTTGCTACTTGGATGAGATCAATTGGGGAGACAGTGAAAGATCAATCGATTACATCTGAAGAAAGTTTAGAAAGTGCTGATGATGAATCATTAAGTACAAACGAGAGTGTGCAAAATGAGGATACTTCAGAAAAGGAAGTTGTATTTGATCAAACACCATCTGATTCTGGTATTTCAGATGCTGATTCTGAAAAATCTGTAGAGTTTGATCAAACACCGATTGAGAATAGCAGTGATGATGAGGAAGAGAAACATATTAATATTGCTAAAAATCATCTTTCTCCTGAAAATTTTCATTTCTATTTTGCAGATCGCATGGAGAAACGAAAGGAGAAACAAGCTGCAAAAGAACAAAAACAAGATGAAAAGATTGAAAATATTGTTCAGAATGAGGAAGTTAAAGTAGTTGTTGAAGAGAAGGTAAATGATGAAGAAAAAGTAATTGAAGTGGTAAAAACAGTTGAGATAGAGAAGATTGTTGAAGTTGAAAAGCCTTGCAAGAAGTGTTTGGAAAATTGCAAAAGTTGTGAAGAAAAAGATGAGATTTTGTTTGATAGAGAAAGACTGATAGAAAAGTTACTATCTGACATCAGCTATGTGAAAGAATCGTATAGCGTGTTGAACAGAACAGTGACAGGTCTTCAAACAACGAATTCTGAAAGAGAAAAGGCTTTAACAATGACGAATTCTACGTTAATGGCAAAGCAAAAGGCAATTAATCATTACATCGAAGAAAATGCTAGTCTAAAGCAAGAGTTGGAGAAAGAAAAGATTGAGAATGAAAGGATCAGAAGGTTATTGCTGAGTTATTCTTGTTCTGATTATGTTATTGATCGAGTTTATCCTACTGTTGCAGGTTTTGAAGCATTTCAGGATGAGAAGCAAAAGAATGAGACTGGTAAGAAATCGACTGTTAAATATAACAAGTGTCCGCCTCCTATCTGGGAAGGGTATTCTCCTAGAAAACCAAATGAGGAGCAAGTCGAAAAAGCAGTCAATATAAAGTTAAAATCCGAGACAACTGACGTTTTACCAGAAAACATTGATATCACATTTACCTCGTCTGATACTGATCATGAGTCCGAGTTAATCAAAAAGGTGGTCGATCAGGTGTTGGATACTGAGGAGGTGTCTGAGTCAAAGTCTGAGTCTGGGTGTTCAAGTTCGTCAGTCAAAAGTTCGAGTTCGTCGGTCACAAATTCCAAATCATCAGAAAAACGGTTTTATAGTAAAGAATTTTTATTATCAAAGGCAAATTTGGATGATGAAACATTTGAAGTTGCATATACTTTAAATGATTCGGACAAATTATATTCTGACAAAGAGTTTCCGATTAGAAGTGTTCGTTTTGACATGATTAAAAAGGTTTTCAAAATGACAGAAATTAATTTTTCTGAAATTAAGGATCTAAAATCTATTGAAAAACCTAAAAAATACACTTCTAGAGTTCAACAAAGGTTAAACAAGAAAAAAAGAAAAAAGAATTATAATTCTGATTCTAGTTTTCAAAAGAAAACAAATCAAAATTGTAGTTACAAAAGGAAAGGTCTTGGTTTTACTCCACCTGAAAATCGTAAAAATGAAAAATATGTTAGAGATTTTAAATCAAAAATGACATATGTTGCAGGAAAAAGCTATGAAGAGGAGTCAAATAGCTTATCTTTGGAGAAATCAAATCAAGAGTTCCTTGCTGAAAGAAAAAGGACAGGAACAGGAGTTTTTCAATCAAAAGACACAAGAACTTGTTTTCAATGTCAAGTTGTTGGACACATTGCTCACAATTGTCCAAACAAAGCCAACAAAAAACAGGGAGTTTCTGAAATACTTAAAGAAAAAATGGTTGAAAAGAATTATTCACCAACTACAAACTTCAAAAATTTTGAAAATTCAAAAAATGAAGTTGGTGAAAATTCTAAAAGATTGTACAAAAAGAAGGCAAAAGACAATCAAAAATGGATTGTTAAAAAATCAGGTGAAAAATCTGACGATGATTCTGATTCCACAAAATCAGAGGAGTCACAAGATGAGATCAAAGATTTGATGAATGATGTTGATATTAAATCATTGAGTGTGGAAGAGATTAAACAAATGGTTGATAAAGTTGAAAGCTCAGATTTTAATGTTGATAAAACATTCAATGAAAATGTTAAGAAAATTTTCAAGAAAATGCTTGATGGGAAAGTAAAGGGGGTTAAAGATTTTTATGCAACTAAAAAGGCAACTTACAACCCTACTGTTCAAGAATTGGAAGCCACCAAGTCAAATAAGACTTGGGTGGAAGTTTGCTTTCCTTAAAAGTCTTAGGACTTGCCGGAGATCCCAAGTTTATATCGTGGATCAGGAATCGGCATCTTTCAAATGTTTTTGAAGATTTTGGTTGAAAGATTTTGATAGTGTTTGAATGTTTACAGGTTGAAGGACTACGCCGGAGCTTCCAGGTTGGTAAGTGCGAAGCAGGAATCGGCATTATGATTGGTAAAATAGTGATGTAGACGTAACATTCCTACAAGTGGTATTGTGGTCTTCATGTGGTAATTTTTACAATTTGGTATAGTAGGTGCATACATGAAAAAGGTTAATCAAGGTCATTAAGTTGAACTTGATTGGACCATTCTTACAATTGGTATTTCGAATAGACAATGTGATGAACCACATCCCGAATCTACAAATGATTATATCATAAAAACTTATTTTCCGGAAAAATCATTTTGATTAAAACAAACTTAAGTGTTTTGAAATCTAAATGAGAAAATAGTTTTGTGATAGGGGGAGTTCTGATTGTTTATGCCGAGTGAATGGCGATTTGATGCGATTCGATATCAGTTGTCAACTTTATTGTACAGTTTATTTTCAAATTTCCTAAAATGTGTTTGCATTTTAGGGGGAGTAAAATTTTCAGAAAATCCAAAAACATTTGAAAATTTGAAAAAAAAAACAAAAACATGATAAAATTCAAAAATGAGTTTTTGTTGCATATAGAGGAAATGATAGTACATCAGTGGACTGTCACAACATGCTAAAGAAATGAAATGTTAAAATGTGATAAACAATCTCACTGCGGATATGCCAGTAGGTTTTTGTACATTTAGTAGATTGTGATGAGATATAAACCTAAATTTCAAACTTGCTTATATCGTGGGGAACATCTCTCGGATATATGGGTAACCCCCGAAATCTCGTTTGAAAGGTCTCATAATCTGATATACTAGGTCTTTATACTCAATGATGTCTGGGGTATTATTCCGGGACTTCTGCTGAACGGTGGTTCTGACCTAGTCCTTGGATAATACTTTCCGCAATGCTTGAAACATAGCATTAAACCCTCAGCATGCTGATGAAACAATAAAATTGATAGTCGCTGCTGTTGTAGCTAAAAGATCCTCTAAAGGGGACATTCCTTAAAGTCGAAGCTGATATCTCTCTGCGTATACGGAAGTATCGACCTGAGATCCCTCGGCCCTCGCATTACCTAATTTATATACAGATATCATTTGTGTCATAATTACCTGTAAGACTGATTATTGGGATCTGGATACGGGAGTATATTCTGAGGTGGGACACGCGATTGAGTTTAAGTGCTTAAAACATTAATATCGTATCTCGGATCAATTGAACTTTGTATGAAAATTTAAGTGGACAAACATACTGACAATCTAGGTAAATTGTTTAAAACTTAATATGAAATGAAGCTTAACGATGTTAGTGATCTGTCTCAGAAACTGATATGATCTTCTTGCACAAACTCACAAAAATATTGTTTGTAAATATTTCTTTATTGCATTCCTTTACAATCAAATATTACAAAAAGATTTTAGTGTGTTTTAGCATTTATTTTGAAAAAAATTCAAAAAGATTTTCGACAAACTGATATTGGAAAGCTGATTGTCAAAATTTCAAGTGCTAAACATGATGACTTGGTTGTGAGGGGGAGTGAATCTTAAAATGTTAAAAAGGTTTGTTAAAATCTTACAATTGATTTTTTTTTTAAAAAAAAAAACCTACATTTGGTTCATCATTGATTTGTGATATGGGAGAGAATTATCTGATTATATCAGATTGCTGGTGCATTTAAATTGTTAAATTTAGAAAATTTATTTCTGGGTTAAGATTGTTACAGGTGAGTCAGGTTAATTCATTCAAAGTTTACAAAAGTCAGAATCTGATCATGAATCTAAAGTTTGCTAGCTGCTGATGCTGATGAACTTAAGAAATCAAGAGATCTGATCAAGAGAATTAGATAAAAGCCAGGCAATGATCTTGTAAACAACTTTTGAGTCAGACATTGATCCTAAAGCAGATGTTGCTGAAGAACAAATGAATACCAGCAAATCGTGAGGGGGAGTCTGATAAAGCCAAGAGATTCTGGAGAAGAAGATAGAGAGAGAAAAGCCCAGAGACTGATCAAGATTGAAGATGTGAAGACACAGTATTGGTGTGACTCGATAGTCGACTCGTCAACATCTAAGGGGGAGTCTGTTGCTGCACTACATCTGTCGACTTTGTCTTGTATCGAGTCTTACTCTAGTTAGAATAGATCAGGGCACGTAGAAAGAGAAAATGTGATAGAGTTAGAGAGATTTCGCTTGAAGGTTTTAATGTATATGAGATTTCGCTTGAAGCAGCTCAAGCGAAATCAACATGTTAAGATTTCGCTTGAGTGATGCTGAAGCGAAACCTCAAAGTCTATATATAGGGGTTAGTGTCAAACGAAAAAAAAAAGTAGCTATTGTGTAATTTCCATACCGAGGTGCTGCCGGTGTGAGAACTGATTGTATTTGTGTTCATATCAATACAAATCAGTGTTAAAGTGAAGATTCAGCTGTTTACATGTCAAATACTTGTTTTCCGCACCTGTATTTGATTGAACTCCTCTGAACCGACTCGTTTAGGTCGCGAACCCGATCCTACAGAGTTGAGACATGCCATTTTAGTAGGGTTAGATTGGGTTTACCCGCAAACACTTTTTGCCTTTTTTATTACAATCACAGGAACAGTATTATTAATAGTAATAATCTAAAATTTTGAATAAAATGATTAAGTGGGTGTTATGCATTGGAAATAGAACTTAGAACCAGAACTTAGACAAACTTTTAGTGTTTATGGCCCATCCGGCCCATTTAAGCCATGCCACTTTACACGATTCTGATTTTGGATTTGGTGGTTTGGGTTTGCTTTACGATTGATGTTTTATGGATGTGTGGGTGTATTTTCAGGTGCAGTTTTAGGATTGAAGTCTGCGTTTGTACCATTGTTATGCGGGTATGTTTTCTTCTTTTAATTCGAATTGTTGATTTGTTTTCGTTTTGTTTTTTGGGTTGTTTAATTGTGAGTTTACGTATGTCTGTATGGTTTGTTTGTGGGATTAGAAACTGTAAACTCAGTTCAGATTAACACATTTCTCCATTGTTAGGTTTAAGTAGTAAAGGAGATGTTAGTTAATGTGTTGTTTTGGTAATGCCGTGTATGTTGGTTAGGATTTTAAATGACTGATTTGGAAATTTGTGAAAATACTTCAACTTCTGGAAATATGATTATGCTCGATATAGCATTTTCACAAAATGTTAACCATAGAAGTCAAAACCCTCCCTTTTGTGTTTAGTCAAACCAACTTCTAGAATTTATGTCAGGTACACTCACATGTATGTTACTTGAAGGCATGTTATATGAACACATGCAAGCTTCAACCTTTCTAGACTGATTGATTTAAAAGATTATATATATATATATAGTCTTTATATTGACCCAATCGATGAAATGATTTGGATTTTAGATTAAATTTAGGTTGATTACTTATTGTTTATGTTTATTTGTGTTCTGAACACTTGGCTATGTCGTTAATGTTAAGACCTTTTGTGCTTCGATAAAAGTTAACTTTGTGAACATGTGTTTGCACTTATTGGTGGTCTTTGGAGCACTGTTTATATGCAGTTTAGATGCTAGCACAGTGTGTCGTGTACTGGTTTGGGTGTCGTTTTACGTGTGTTCAGATTGAATTGTTCCTTTGGATGTTGTTTTATGAGTATGCTGGTTCGGTTATTTGTGTGTCAAAAGTTTGCGCCGTGCGTGTCTACATGTTTGTTTTCCTTTTTAGCATTTGTGTGCCAATACCCGACCCCATACCCGACCCATACTCGCAAAAAAAGTTAAAACTAATCTCATAACCGGCCCAATACCCGTCGGGTATTGGGTAAACCCGTCCCATTTGTGTCGGGTTTTGGGTATACCCGTCGGGCTCGGGTATTTTTGCCATCCCTAATTGAAAGTATATTGTATTTTTCCCTGATTTATATTCACACTAATAAGATAATTTATTTTCATTTTCTTCTACTTAGTTATAGTTTTTAAAGTTTTTCTATATGATTTGATACCATCCATGTTTTTCATCCATGTTTTTCATCCATGTTTTTCATGTGAAATGATCAATATAACCTCTGAAATAAACTCCTCATCTGTTGATCATACATGAATCATTTGATAGAGCATTTCAATATTGGTTTTAATAATTGCGCATGAAGCGCCAATCCGACGCGAGGTGCAACGCTTCATGTTGTCGCAATGTTTATTAACAGTTTTGACCCGCTGATGTATAAATGGATCATTGGGGTTTATCTTTAACAGGTCAAATGTATAAAAAAAATTGTTTTTTTTTGGGAATTGGGTCTTGCAAAAACATAATGGGTGTTTAACATTATATTCTAAACATTCATATTTCTGGCACATCTATTTTATGCTATTAGTAAACATCTTTTTGATAAGTGATGATGATGATGATGCATTTATTCAGTCTTCATGTCTTCATAAATGCATGCCTTCTGATTGTTTTACCCATGCTTATAAGCCTATTCTATTGACATTTGAAAGTCAAATGCACTACTGGTCAAAGTTAAAGTTCACACTAATTTGTTTAAATTTCAATTCCATTGTTAGTATAGTCCTGCCTTAGTATACCACCTTGCTTACCTACTAACTTTACTAAAAAAAATTGGTCTATTTGTTTCCTTATTTCTTTTTTAGGAAAACCTTCAAATAACGTAAAAGGTATTCAAGGAGGAAGTGTACTTTTGTTAAGAGAAATTTTATTTGTCTTTGAGTCAACGGGCCCATTCAATCCATGCGTATAATTGTGTACTGTTGGGAATATTTTTGTGGGAATTAAAGTACTAATTCGGTTCGGTTTGGGTCAAAACAGGTCATTTAAAAGGTCTCGACTTGGTTCAACTCAGAATGGTCCATTTTAAAAGGTATAAATTTGGTTCGTCTCACACAAATTCTGGTTAGAATGAGTCTTTTATAAAAAATAAGTGTCAATTTTGTTCGGGTGAAACTGGGTTCAGGTCAAAATGAGTTATTTCAAAGAATTATCAATTTGGTTTGTGTCAAACTGTGTTCAGGTCAAAATATACCATTCTTAAAAAAGTGTAAATTTGGTTCGGATCGAAAATTGCTGTCATCATTATTATTTAAAACGGTATTGTCCACATCAATTTCTATTCAACAACAGTTATTTGTGGTTCTTAGAAGATCTCTAAAAAGAGCAGATTCCTTAAAATTAAAGCGACTTGTGGTTTCCAATCAACTACCTTAAAATTAAAGCATCTTCTCGCTTCCAATCAACAGGTATCATGTTAAATTTGATTTAAAGGTGGGTATAGATATGAGTAAAGTTGGAACATGGGTGTCTTGGGCAACGAATCCTACCAGTTCATGTCAAAATGAGTATTTTTTTTTTTGGTGCGGGTCGAAACAGATTGGGTCAGCTTCACCTGCAACGCTTACGTCCAATAATTTTTATTTTTTCGTTAGTCTTTTATTTAGAGAGTCAATATCATTACGAAAGTTTTATTTTTTTTAGAAATTATCTAATAAAATAATATTAAGGACAATTTATTTATTAAACATTTACTTTGGGCATCTTTCGACAAGTTTATTTTTTAGCTATTTTTTAAGTTTCACAATTTGACCCGTTTCAGATAAAACATAACCTAATTCAACATGTTCCTAAATAAAAGGGTTGAAATTGCTACGTCTCCTCGACTTCTACTTTTTTCTGTTTGGCGTGCTAATGCAACATGTTCAAAGACCATTTTTAACCTTTGGTCCTAATGCTTCAATTTAGCTCAGAACTATCCCAACTACATGCAGGTACTATGATCTTACATTGTTGAACCTAACTTCGCGAAAATCTGGATTAAACTAACGTTGATGCCTTGCTTTCATTGTTGTTGTAGAAACTTAGATCAAGTTTTCAGTTGATACACCGATTTGATAATGAAAGCTCAATAGTGACAATTGATTGTGCTTTGAGTACTTCATGGCTTATTAATCAAAGGAAACCATCAACTACAATGGTTTTTCCTCCAGAGTTCGACCCGAGAGCAATCGTGACACATTAATTTTGTGTTCTAGGAATCTAGGGTTCTTACTTCTAAACTTTGTCATTTATATATATGTATATCATGTTGTAGAATCAAATTAAACATTTAGGAATGAACCATTGTGATTTGAAATGTGAGTACATACATGACACGGGGTCAACAGTAAGGTATGTTTCACGAACCCTAGCTACTGAGTTTTCGGTTAATTGTGGTGGAGTCGGGTTTCGTGAGTTGCTTATATGTTTTTTCGATGACTTAAGTTAGGTACACAACTATGGAGATAATAACGGGTCATTATGGTGGTTGTGGTGAGGTTTCTCGGCGGTTAAGGCGGACTGCATGCAGCTATTTAAGGTGCTTTTCAGCTTTGCTTTACTAAAATTTTAACAGACACGACTAAATAGACTGAGTCTTCTGTACATATAAGGTACGGGATTTTTTTTATAAAACATTTAAAGTGCCATTGAATATAAGAACATGAATGAGTTTTTGAATAGAAAATAAAAACTTAGTTAATGGTACAAGTATTCTTTTTTAGCCTGATTGTAAAGTTTTATTCAACATGCACCTACTTAGATCGTTATCATGAAAGTTTTAGATTATTTCTTTAATACTATAGTTTCTTTAATCATATTTTACACATTAAGTTTTATATAATTGTTTAAAGAAAATGTGTGAAAAGTTTGTTTGTGAGTCGGGTCGACCCGTAACAGTTTTGACCCGTTATCTACCGTCATCAATCAGTTCATTTTGTTAACTTGAATAATCTATAGAACCTGGTTTAGACCTCAACATGACTGACCTGTACTCCACCGTTTTAACCCGTTATAATATTTTTTTTTTTGCAGAGCGTTGTTTCCAGGCTTAATAGAGGGCTTGCTGCTAGCGAAGAAGATTTGCAGAAGGCAGATTCTACAGCCAGGGAAGTGTTATAAATGGGTCAGGTCATCCGATTGATTCATTAACTTGGTCGGTTTAGTTTATCATCGTGTAAGGTCTGAGATTATACGGTGGAGGGTGATTGGGATTACCGTTTTGGGGTGAATGTGTAGGATAATGTCTATACCGTAACGAGGTTGCGTGTGTTCGGGTATATCAAGTGTGCAATAACTTAACAGTTACGTAAAGCACTTCGATTTGTGTGGGGGCATATATTTGTTTCGGTTATAGTATTTCTTTAATAATCCAATTTTTTTTATAGATTTAATACAACATTTCTTTCATTTCAAAAAATTATTTATAGACGTATACATGATAATTAATATGAAATGTAATCGTTAATTAATTTTTATAAGATATTATTTATCTTAATATTTGAACAAACCTGTAATAAAGTATTTACGTATTAAAGTATAAATTTTTTGTTGTTTAGCCACCCGTGTATTACACGGGGACTTAGACTAGTATTTTATATGTGAAAATACAAAGTGTCATAAGTACACATTTATCAGTTTTTAATGTGATACACGCAAAAAATATTTTGTTTGGTAACAGGCAATGAATATCAAATTTGTCCTTTAAATACAGTTTGATGGTAAATAGTAGATGAAAAATTTTATTTTTCATTCTTTATAACTTTCATTTCAAAACCAATACTACTTAATTTATAAATCGGCTATAACCTATATCTTTTTTTTTGGCAAATCTTTATTAATAACGGAACTAAATCTATCAATCACAATACAATGGCAGGTAAATTGGCAACAAGTTGTGTCACAACTCTCTCATTTCAATAGCAAAACTGATTCTACTATACACAAAGCTATTGGTCTTAGAGGTCGAGAAATTATTATGCACGATCTGCTGGACCCTATTCAGGAACTCCACGGCTTTCGGGGGTAAGGAACCAAATGTATCAAAAGCAAAATGGGTAAACACGTGTTGATTATCTTAATAAGTTTTCTCATGTTTAACGACTTTGTCTGATTCCGCCTTCAATGCAGCCTAGCCAACAACAAACCTATTATCCCTGAGCCCAACACGGGGGGACACTCCTGTAAGGTTCACACAAGTGTGTTTCCCCTGATCATTAAGTTGGCGGTAGAGTTGGTATCCTTTCAAGCGGGTTCATCACAAAGGTAACTACTTACAATGGACCACATGATCGCCAAAGGTATCTAAACAAGCCTTGCGACAATCTGGCACGACTCATCAATCAAGAACAAATGGATCATTAGCCGGTACTTAAGGATATCTAGGCATTCCATAACCGACATGTGTTAGCCCAATCATTCAATGAGAATGACTACCAAGAATTCCTGAGTATGAGGGGCTCAGAGACATTTAAACACCGTTTTTAGCGAGGGGACAAATCAAACTTATCTCCCAAACTCTGGACGGTTCTATTAAATAGGGTACTCGCCAAAAGTATCCTGGGCTTTAAGGGGTGGTCTCCTTATTAGAGAAACCACCAAGATCAAAATTGGAACGGGACCAATACAAGAAATCCAACGCACGCCCATAATTAGAATCTAGCCTATCAATACCACAGTCCCGAAAAATGTGGTTCTGCAAACTCCAAAATTGCCCCATCAAAGCCACAAAAGTGTATGTAGATACATCCTCAGTCGAACATAAACCCAAACCCCTAAAACGGATCAGAAGGTTGCCAACCTCCATTGAAGATCCCCAAAAAACAGACTCCCCACAAACCAAAATATTCTCGATTAGTCCTTGAAGGCCTTTATTAAACGATTAAAAACTTCCCCTACATGCATAGGCTGATATGTTTTGAGGCCGAACAACTTTACAACACGCATACATGCGCAGAGCAGGAGCAGCTCGCATTAAGGGTTCTGCAGAAGTGGAAGACAACTCATCAAATCTAATACACAAGATATTTTTCACGACTAAACTACTAATTAATCTCGTGTCCCAGCTAACGGAGCCCACAAGGAGTTTCACACCCAACACCAACTTTCCAGCCGCGAGGAAACAAACCCTCCCACACCTTCACTTCATTGCATGACAACCAACATACTTTTGCTTTCCAGACGTTAAGTTCAAGCCCCAATTAGAGTCCCACTGACCTAATAAGGATTTAGCCACCTCTTTAATGTGTTCTATAACCGTGTTATCATCCAGGTACCAAGGATGGAAGAGTAACTTTCATCTATTCTGTATCCGGTGAATGAGAAGATGTAAAGCTAAGACAAAAAAAGAGAGGCCTTAAAGGGTCCCTTTGCTGAACCCCGGTGGTGGATCAAATCTGGTTGTCTTCGATATATAATCTAGTCAACTGCCCACATAAAACATCCACCCATAGGGAAATTGATGGGCGTCGGGTCCGAACCTCTTGTAGGAGGGAACTCCTATCCACTAAGTTGAAGGCACCAAAGAAATCAATAGTAAGCGTAGCCAACGACCCATCCACATAGAACTCATTTAAGAATCTATTCGCATTATAAAGCACCACTGATACAAGGTTGAAAACCCGTTGTTTTACCATATTAAGTTTGTGTTTTTACATGAATTTTGGTTTCAAATAGCCTATTTTGATAGAATTGGTGTGTTGCAAGTCTAACGGAGTTTAAGGAGCTATTTGGGAGCTTTACGGGACATCGGGAAGTGATCGGGACCAACTGGACAAGAGAAGCGAAGAAAATAGGAAGCTATAGCTAGATGTTGCATCAGCAACGACCTTAGCTCGCATCGCTGACGCGTCCCGTCATCCAAGAGTGGCCATATATAGTATTTTAAAGCATCGGAGGAAAAATGGACTTATAAGTCGAGTCGTCGACGCCTTGGTGGGCCGTCGGCGACGCAATGTGGATTACTGTGACAACTCGAACTTTCAAAGCCAACGTCATTTAAATCTTGTGGTCATTGGTCTTATATCAGTCTTTTCATGTCTCAGTTGGGTCATAGTAAATAACTGTCGTGATAAATTTACTCGTCATATCGGAGAGAACACCAAAGGAGTCGCACACCTCCTTACGGGCCACACACTTCTGTGCCTTGGTCCACGGCCCAAACCCCAAACCGGGCCCAACCCACTTTCCTTTGTGGATAGAAGAGTGCATGTACGTACACCCCCACATCATTAGCTAACCCTAAACCTTTCCCCACTTCGTTCCTCCACTTCGACGACAACACTCCTCTTTGAGATTCCCTGGTTGGAATGCATCATCTCCTTCCATTGCTATTATCCTACTTCTATCGATCGGTATGTTCTATCATCTATGCGATTCACATTCTTGTTTGATTCTAATTATGTGTTGTGTAATGTATTGAATCTGATGAATGAAAGTATGTGATTTCGTGGAATGCTATTGACATGTATGATGTGATTTAGGGGTTAGTCTATAGATGGGTCGATGTAGATTGAATGAAGGAATATTGTTAATTGGTAAACATGGCATGATACGTAGGAAGTCGTAGCTAATCGGTTAGGGGTAACTAATCGGCTGGAATGATGTTAACATATAGTATTGTATGATAATGAAGTAGTAATAAATTGGAAACATAAACTGATTAGGGAAATTCACTTATGTTTCCACACTATTAGATATAATCTGATTATATGGGGTTGTGCGATGATGATGATGAATAACCACAAAACAGTCTTGTTAACTCGTGTTTTGCATTGGTCCGATTGGTTAATGATCATACGTTAGTAATTCGGTAATGATTTGTGTTCATGTGAATTGTTTGATAGAATGTTGATTAGTGAGGATGATAACATGTATGTTGTTTGATTTTTATGATATTGTTGATCATGTGGAATGTTATTGCTAGATGATTGGCTTTAATTCTATGATAATTGGTATGCAAACTATTTCAATCCCATAATAGCATGATCGAAATTGGTGGGGTGGTTAGGAGGAATTATGGAAGTTTGGGTAAATGACTTAATTGGACAACTAATGTAATTACATGAATAATTGCAAATAGTGTAACTGACACCTAGAATCACGGCCACATGAAACTGATCGCACAAGGGTGTGCGGGTCGCACACCAAAGTGGATTGTACACTTCTTTTGTGGTCGCACAATGGCCCAAGATCGCACACTTAACTGGACTGCACAAATTGTTTGGGCCACACACTGGCCCATGAACTGGATACCAGTCGCACAGCCCAAATCCCAATCGCACAAAAGTATATTCAGTCGCACACTCTTGACATAATCGCACACTTGCATCTAATCGCACAGTCCATTGGGCTTTATGTTTGATTGGGCCGAGTACACATATGAATCGCACACCCTCACAGGGCCTTGGTTACTAGTATGCACACTTGTATGTTTGGTGTTTCGGGCTGTTAATATGTTATGCATATGTGGACTTGGTTGTTAACTTATACGTGACCCAAATTACTTGTTATGTGATGATGTGTACTACTTGTTATCTGTTAAACTCGTGAAAAGCTTGGGTGAAATCTTAACTGACTGTGATAATCATGATAGGACGTAGTTGAACTATTGTATGACAAGTAACTAGTCTTACCGAGCAAATCTAAGGTGAGTTCGCTATCCTTTTTACAAGCATGAGTCCGGTGGGGACAATCAAACAGGCAAACAAACAAACAAACTTTCATAAACCCATATCCTTGTAGGGGATATGAGGCAGTTTTCAGTAAATGTCGATGTTGGATAATACACTACTTTCTATCACTTAAGTCCCATCATACTACCGAACTAGTTGCTTGTAGGGCAACAGGGTTATTAGTTGATAGCGCTATTAGGTTTGGCACCCTCACGACGTACCTGGATAGGACGGGCGTTAACTAATAACTTTAAAATCACGACCAATGTTTGATAGAGCATTGGAGAAAGGAAAAAAGGAGCCGTCTGTGGTATCGAGTGATTATCAACATGACATAAATCAATACTAGGTAACAAACGGTTAACAAATCAGTGAACTCGCCAGCGTTATACTGATACACTTTTTCTGCATGCTTGCAGGTCTATAGGTACAATTATTTGGAACTTGCTGTCTGGGATGCTGGAGTGGTCATGGGTCGAGTTACATGGAATCACGAGACAAGTTTAGTGGTTTTTATACACTTGGGTTACGAAATTCATAACTATTGTATTATGCTTCTGCTGAATAATAAATAATGTTTTGTAACACTTATGTTAATAATGGAAAGTTTTATTCGAAATATTGTTATGAGTTCAATGTGATTGGTGGTTAGATCATAGTACGTCACACGCCTCGCGGGGGTTCCCGGGTGTGGTATTTTGGGGGTGTGACAATTACTGATGTGCGGACTTTCGCAATTTGAGTATCATTGACCGAGTTTTGACCAGTTTTTAGGAGGATTTATCAAGGGTTACGAATTTTAAAAAACAACACACATTCTTAGAGCCTTTTTTTCCTTCATCGCCTTCATCCACAATCCATCCAATACCACCATTGATCACAACCATCATCCATTCACATCCAAAACCTAATCATCATCAAATCATCACCATTCCAATAAACCAATCCGTCACTCACAATCATCATCCCTAACCCCAATTCCAGCATCATCATCATCATCAAGGTCAAGCTTTAAGAATCAAGATGTCAAAGTTCGTGTGCTTCTCATTTGGTGATCTCGTTCCATCATCCATGAGCGGCCAATCTCTCGGGTTTCACACCAGTGTAAGTTTTTGTAAGAATTTCTAGGGTTTCAACATTATGTTTATGATTTGATTTGTGACAAGTTGTGTAAGTATTTGAATCTTTTGATAAGAGTCTTGCATTTATATTGAATTCAAGAATTGTCAAGTGAGTTATGAAATTTGATTTTGTGAAACGAATATGTGCAATTATGTCTTATCATAGGACATGATTTACATGTTCTTGGTAACGAAGTGCAGTGCGGTCCGTTGTCTATGACGTTGATAACTCTTGGCACCTAAGCCACATGACACTAAATCCGTTAATAACTAAATTCAACTAAACTGAATCTAAAAAGTGTAGGAACCTTAGGTTTTACAATTACCGAACCAGGTGTGAACCTTGTTCCAAATTAGTGTTCTTAATCAAGTAATCAATTTTGCTATAGTCCAAGTAATCTCATTTAGTATTTCAAAGTAACATTGTCTGTCCAACCCGACACCCATTTTCCAAACAAACAAACAAAAGAATTAAGTTAATTTTCAAGTTTCATAAGTGTCCCAACTAAATAATCGACCAAGTCCCGACTCAAACCATAAACTCTTCGTGGTTCAACCCCTTACTACCACTAACTCATAGTTTAGGTAATTTGGGTAAACAAGTATTTACTTTGACCAGGGCACAACACTTCGATAAACAGCCTCAGCCCCACTGGGAATACCCACCTCAAATTGAAAGTCATCGTGATACTTAGCCATCTTTTTCCCAACACCCCTTATAGTCACCTTAGAGACAAACCTCCTCCAAATCACACCTGCATAAATAAGCTGTCACACCCTGATATTTTCAACTCAGCCCGGTGGGGAGTATCGTGACGTAAGATTGGTATTGTCATGGTCAAACATACACAGAATACCACAACAGAAGTCTTGGAATATAAAATATTATTACAAACTCATTTGTCTGGAAATACTAAAAATAATAATACAGACGAGCTTGTAATAATAATCCACAGGCGGATCGTTAAATACAAAAGAAGTTTATCAGACTAATGGCTTATGCGAAGGAGTTGCAAGTTCCTCGTCTAACAATTCCGAGCAGCTTCCAGCCTATTTACGTATTTGTACATGTCACTTAGCTTTTTTAAAAATACGTCAGTTTTCACTGGTAAACACAATCAACTGACAAATTTTGATAAATGTTTCAAAAATTTGTTTAGGTGCACAAGGCACGAAAATCTTTTATACTTGGGACAAACTCTATCTTTTGTTATCAGTTTTACATAACTTGCTCTACATACGGGGCCCGGTACTATGTCGGTTCATGATTAACCGACACACCACTTATTCCCTTATTGGGTATAAAATTATTTAATAAACCATATTGCATCTGTCAGGTGTATGCCTACACCCCGTGCTTAGGTCGTGGCCATTACAATTAATGAGTCAAGGATATCCAGGACATGGTCGCATTAACCCCCAATGTTTCAGTCAAGCAATACGAATTAAAACAGGTTATTTGAATTTCCCAACACATTGGTCTTCGAATCCCATACCCGACCATGTGGTAATTATATTACCGTATCCCAAGCCCGTATAGGGAAAATAGGTTAAGAGTATTTACCTGAGCTAGCTTCTGTCTTAAATTGCAAGATTTATAATAACTCAGTCGTATTCAATTAATAAGCGTAGGTACAATTTACCGGAAGGCTCTAGTCTGGAATGATGGTATAAATAACCAATTAGAATGCTAACGGGTCTTATTTAAGTCATAGACTTAGACCGGCTAGCTTATAGTATTAATAACGGTATGATACGCTAGATTAAGCGATGACCGGAATAGAATGAAATTTAGACCCAACAAGTATGAAGACTTGTATAATATGGGTAAACTAAATACATTCTGGATTTTGAGATAGAAATGATAAGGTTAAACCCGTTTCGGTAAACTTGCGTAAACTAGTTACATAAGTCAAACCGTACGCATTTAAGCGATCACGAGTAACCGGATGAGACATATACAAGTTCCACAAGTCCTTATGCTTAAAACATGTTATAATATCAGTAGGATATTAACATGTATGTCCGTTAAGGTTCTAAAACCGAATTAAGCCTCATAAGGGCGTTTTGGTCATTTTCTGACTTATAAAAGGAGTTTGCATGTAAACTGATGTTACGGTCATAAACATTCTGGAAAAATATTTGATTTATGATATACTATCAGTAGGATATCAACTATATGTGTGGTTTATGCTTTAAAACCAAACTATGCATCGTAGGGGCATTTTGGTCATTTCACACATAGTTATAAGGACTTATTTGGGATTCTGAGTTCGCGAATTATGTCTACTGTAAAAATATTTAAAATGATTTATAAAATCAGTAGGTAACAAGTCTTGGGTGATGAGTATGGTTTAAAACCATTCCATGCGCCTAATCGGCGTAAAAGTCATTAAATGACGATATTAATGATGTTTTAGTAAATCTGATGTTATGACCAGCTTTGAATAGTTAAAATATGTTAATTGTCATAACATATCAGTAGGTAAAAGGTTTGATATGATTATTATACTTATAAACTAATTTAAGTGCCTTAGGGGCATTATCGTCATTTAATGATACTTATCAAAGACTTGTGCATAAACTCAGGATATAATCTAACTTGACATCCCAAATAATCATAATTATGATATTATATCTGTAGGTAACAAGTTTTACCAATAAAGTATGCTTGAAATCATTCTAGATGTAAAAAGGGCATTTTCGTCCTTTTAAAAGCATAATTTATGACCATTTAAGCAAACTCAGTTTATGACTAGATTTATATCATCAAAATATGCTATACATATTAACATATCAGAATACAATTTATTTGCATGCTCATGTGTGCTAAAAACCTTATTTTTAGCGAAAAGGGCAATATGGTCAACTTTAAGCATAATAACGGAACTTGCAATAAAATCTCAAATCACTATATAACATGTAATATAACCTTAGGGAGTTATACTACATCATATTACGATCCTAACGGAAACTTAAATCAGTAGCAAATTAGTTCTAATTCAGTTTATAAACGAAAGTCAAAGCAGAAGTCAAACTTCGCGACTTTCGGTTGCGAACCGACCCTAAAACTGGAACTGAAGAGCCAAACATGTTTACACATGTTCTAATAATTATTAACAAGTTGTTTAAGTGATAAAACATATTTTAGAACAATTTTAAATTCAAATCGCAATTATTTTAAAATCTGGCCCGTTGACTTTTTAAAATGTCAATACATTGACTCGTCAATTGACCAAGCAAACGTGATTCTTAGGAGGTGTCCTTTTGAGGGTTTAACACCTACCTAATTACGATCACGTAGCCATGTTCGTTGCGAACCATAGCTTGACTGTTTAAGGTCTAACTAGAAGTCAAAGTGTTTATCGTAAACGCTTGACTTTTCGGCTTTAAAACCCAAATAAAATAACTAGTCATGAAAGGATCACTTACAAGTGGTCCTATTGACTGAAAAGAACTCAAAGGAGGTTCCCAATTGCTCAGGACCCTCCAGAATTGAGAGGATAGAAGATTGTGAAGACAGGTGCAAGTTTGAACTTATGAACTCAACACCTTTATATAGTGTTTGGTGAGTTCTTGGATGATCAACAAGTGTTTAGAGGCTTCTTAGGATCATTACATGTGTCCTAATAGGTGTTGAAAACAATTAACACGCCCCTAGATTCGTATTATTTGAGACAAGGCAGTATACTTGGGCTGCACACATATTTTTGTATCTAGCACTTGTATACGGACCGTAAGAGTCTTCATATACGGTCCGTAAGGGACCCAGATCAGCCACATAATTTTCATTTGTTGTCATGTTTGGCCCCTGTACTTCCAAACTCTCACGTATCAATGTTTTTATGATAGAAAACCATCTTAAGCCAATGTTAGGCACACCCAAGAGTATAACCGAGCTTCATAATCTTTTCGGTTCGTTAAAAGGTCACTCAAAAGTATAAATTTAGACGTTGACGCTTTCAACCCCTTAACTTGCGAACTTGCACGTATTATCGCATAATGGCATAAAAGCCTTACATGGCCAACATTAGGCATTCCCGAGAGTATGATCGAACATCATGAAGCTCTCGGTTTGTTAAAAGGTCACTCAGAGGTAAGAATTAACATGTTGACCCTTTTAACCCTTCGTCGCGTAAACTTTCAAACGATTACACAACTTTCAAACAATTACGTAAATGGCTCCTCACGTCCAACAAGTGGCTCATAAGAGAATACGGACACCGTATACGGTCACTCAGAGGCTTAGTTTCAGCATGTTGACACTTTTAGTCCTTCCATAAATATAGTTTTCATTTTTGACGAAATTAGTCCCTCATAGTCAATGTTTGACTTTATTAGGGTTTATTACACGTGTCAACACATCATTGGACACGGTTTTACGAGGTGTTACATAAGCCAAATCCCCTTGTCCAGTTTAAGCAACAACATGAGTTAGTAGATGCAACAAACTCCGCCAAGGCCCCAGGGTGCCTCCCTCCTAAGCATATGTTGACCACCTCAGCAAGAGCCCTGAGCAGCTCACCAGTAATCGTCGACCCCACTCCACAAAGAGCATCAACAATGTGTTGGGCCCTCAACCCATTTCTCCCATAAGAAGTCCCTTTGGGGAAAGATTTAATGCACTCAAGCACGCTATCAATATCCACAGCAAGAGGAGATTCCGATAGTAAGAACACATGCATAGCCGGAAAGGGCAGGATGAGGTGCTTAGCCACCAACACTCTCATAGTATCCTGACTAAAAGGTGCAACCCCCGAAGAGGATAAAACTTTAACCTATATCGATTTTGATTAGCTTATGATTTTTTTTAAACATGGTATTAATAAAAGAAAATTTTAAATACACATTTTTATAATTGTAAAAAGAAGAGTAAAATGCCCGGATAGTCCCTGTGGTTTGTCAAAATTTCAACTTTAGTCCACAACTTTCTAAAATTACCTTCTTGCTCTCTGTGGTTTGACTAGTTGTTACCCTAATAGTCCCTAAAACGGATAGAGGTTAGTTTTCTCAGTTAAGTGGGTGTGCAATGAAAAAAAACCCTTATTACTAACACTTAAAACATTAAAACAAAAATAGATTTTTAGATGGGGCTCACATTTTAATTTTTAAAGATGAAAAAACAACCCCATACTCCACCCTCACCCACCATCTTCCTTTTACCATCGTTGTCACACCCTCAATTTCCACTTGCGGAGTATTACCGTGAGGCGTGCGACTGACTAGAATCATGCCACAAATCATATTGAATACTTTAAATAAGATAATCAAAGTAAATCCATAATCACTAATATGATTAGTGACAAAACATTCAAAGTTTAAAACATAGTTTAAGTTGCTAGCGGAAGCATAAGGTCTATGGTCTCAACAATAGTTTAAAAACAATTTATTTAAATAAGAACCCAACAACGGTTCTAGATAGCCACTACACTCCTCCATGCAAACTCCAGCGCAACACCTAAGGACATGCAAAGCATGCAGTAGTATGTCAACATCAAGTTGGCGAGTTCACGGTTTTAAAATGTTTTTCACATTTTATCCCAAAAACATAAGTTATTAAATTACCGGTTTATGAAACATGTCATGGGGAGCTACCCAATCGTTAAGCTACTAAATTGTGTGGTACCGATGCTATGACAATAGAGTTGTTTTGCCCCAGATCAATGTCTATCATCATTGATCAGTGCCAAGTCATAAAAGTTCACGCCCGTCCTCTAAGGCCTGGTGTGAGGTTTGTCAAATCTAATAGCGCTATCAACTAATATCTCGCTCGCCCAGCACGGCTATTACTCGGTATTATTGTATGGGGACTTTATGATAGAGTTTTGTTTAGTCCAATCCATCGGGAATACATGCTTTTAGTGATAGTGTGAACTCACCTTAGATTAGCTCGGCAGATTAAGTTATGCGAGCTAGTATGGTCAACCACATCCTCTTATGGTTACCAAGAACATTAGGGGTCGTTTATATAATTCACGCAAATCTTACACGCATCTAACAATTAACATGCAAGCAAGTTGTCACAACTATGTTACCGAGTAGTTTTTAGGCACATGTTCGTAACATACACTACGACGCGTAATACACCATTTATACAATCATTTAGCATGTACGAGTACCAAGAATAGCATATTCGACACTTTATAAACTTACAAGCATGCACAATTCATTTCACTGAAAATAGGCTGTTTTGAGGTGTCCGTTTACTGCCCTTAGAAGATTGCAAAAATTATGATCTTTTTGTGTGACGTGCCACTCGGAGGGGTTGGTCCTGTTTTAAATTTTTAGAGTTTAACTCTTAACCAAAAATTTATAAAAATTAATTTACCATGATGTAATCAGATTTTCTGACTGCAGCTCATGGAAAAATTTATTTAAAAATCCTCGGTTATCCGATTGATAAAATTCTAGTTAGAGGTATGCACCGACACTTAAGAGCATATACAATATAAATTTCATGGTCTAACTCTAAGTATTCATCAAGTTATGACTCAAAGCATAAAACATAAAGTCTGCAGAAAAACGCAACTTTAATTGCTAAAACGAAACAATTTATTTAAAATAGCAAACGACGTCCAAAAATCATGATTCTAGCACCATTAGAAGTGTATTTCGAAATAGCATATTATACACTTAAGAAAATCCAATTTTAGTTAAGTTATGACCCCGTTATAGCCGATTAAAGTCGGTTGTAACTGTCAGACATACCTACGACACGTAATCATTATTCGGAGCAGGTTGTACATTATATATATCAGATTTAACATGTTCAAACATCAAAACCATCAAGCATCTCAACACAAAACAAGATATCTCTATCCATACATGCCTAAAACTATTACTTATCATAACACTTGATCTTTTTATGAACCTAACACTATAATTTATCATCATAGCATCAATCATCATCACACATCAGAAAAACACAGCCAAGTTAACATGGTTTTTGCAACCAATGAACATGTATAATTATCTAATACTATAAACGAATAGCAAGACGTCAAGAATACTAACCGAGAGACGAAAGGGATGCGAAAGAGAGTGTGTTCAGATGGAATGGAGATCGCGAGAAGGGGGGCTATTCTTGGTTGCCGTAACTTGGAGAGGAAGGGACAAGATATCTTGGGTTTTGTTTTTACTTTGTAACTTGGAGAGGAAGGGACAAGAGCTAGGGTTTTGTTTTTACTTTGTAACTTGGAGAGGAATGGACAAGAGCTATGGTTTTGTTTTTGCTACTACTCAACACACACATGCATCCATACTTTAAATAAATGTTGATGCACTTTGTGGATACAGCTCGTTCGGTTCAACCGCGCTACGAAATGAAGACTGAGACTCAATATCCTCCATCAAGTCTCAGTGCGATCTTGAATTAGCACGACGTTCATTTTGTTAGCGTTGTAAAACAGTTTGCAGTTTGCAACTGTTTGTTGTTTTGTGTTTGGATCTCTTTGTATGTTGTATGCAAGTTACTGTCCTTTATACGGTTCCACATGAAGAGTCCTAGTCTTCGTGGGATACACATAAGTCACGAACATTGATGAAGGTTCGTTGGATTCACATGTTCGCGAACATTGAAAGGTGATTGTTCACCACGAACATTGATTTATGAAGATTATTCATCACGAACACTCATTGTTCGTGGTACTCATGACTGTTCGTTGGTTATGTCTACGAAGACAGGAGTCTCTGTGGACCTCTTGAATGTTCGTGGCCCAGTAACACTCTTCGTAGTGTTACTGGGTATTGGGGTCTATATAAGGACACACTTGCTTCACCATTCCATCAAGAGAGTCCCTATGAAAGTTGTAAACACTGTGTATCTGTGTATATGTGTGTACTAATTCTCTTCACTTAATCAAAGTTGTGAATCTTTGGTTACTTTGTGTTTGTTCCTTTTTGCTTTGGTTTGCATACTTACGTGGATTCCACACTCGTTAGTGTGTTACAAAACAAGGAAGTTGGATTAATCTTGATCCTCCAAGTGGACCTACAAGTGGTATCAGAGCTTTGGCTCTCTTCCTTGTTTAAAACCAAGCAAAACATTGTGTTTGAGCAAGTTGTGAAGTTTCTGAAAGTTGTTTTTGAGTTTGAAAACAAGAAAATCAAGTTTTTCTAAAAAAGTGTTTAAAACTTAGTGAAAACTTGTTGTTTGAAGATAATTTTTACAAAAACCCAGTTAAAACACATGGAGACATGTTAGAACTTGGTTTTCTTAAAATTTCTTTCAAAATTTGTGTTCGTCAAACTTTCCGGCAAGTCATTTAACCAGAAAACTCACCGGATTTTGGTTGGTGAGGGTAAGATTCAAAAGATTTTCTGTGAAAAAGCAAGATATGGAATGTTTGTTTTTTAACCAACTTAGGATATCCAGCTACTTTCTTTCATAAAATTAGAAAAAGCAATTTACTAAAAACAAGGGAATCTCACCAACCATTTCAGGATAAGGAAAAGTGTATTTCACGAACAATCAAATTGACGAAGACTAGTTGGACGAAGAATCAATCTTCGTGACTTGTGGTTGTTCTACGAAGAATCAATCTTTGTAGCCATTCTTCGTGGACACTACTATTCTTCGTTGACTAAGTCTTGTAGGTATTATTTGTAAATAACAAGTCTTCGTGGCCCCCTAGTCGACAAAGAATCAATACTGTTCGTTGACATAAGTCTTCGTGGGCCATTTTTTTAATTTTATATCATTGTAAACTTGGGCCTAGTCAATCAATCCATCTGTCATGATGCATGAAAGTCTCGTATGGGCAATAGTCTTCGTTGGGCTTCCTTTGTGGCCCAGCGACATATAGTCTTCGTGGGAGTTGGGCTTCCTTTGGGATTCGTAGTGCATTCTGTTCACTTGTCTTCGTAGGTATTTAGAAAAGGTAGAATGGTATTAAGTCTTCGTAGGTATTAGGTCTTCACGGGTATTAAGTCTTACATATAATCACTTCTGACAACCCACTCACAAGGAATTGATTTTAAATTGTCCATTCACGAAAAATCGTAGCAACATTATAAATTGAATTTTCTTTTTACGAAGAACCATTGAACATAGTGTTCGTGAAACTCATTCTTCGTTGACTGAGTCTTCGTGGAGAACACTGTTCTTGAAGAATAGTCTTCATGAACTTTATTCTTCGTGGACAGAAACCTTGTGTTTTTCACAGAAGGCTTATAACTTTGTTATAACTTACAAGTTTATATTTTAACTTAAATAGTGTTTTATAAAACTTCATAATGAGTTCAAATCCTTGGATTTGGAGTGAAAACCCAAGTACACCACAAGATCCTTCACAATGGGTGAAAGGATTGATACCCAAAAAGGAAATCACCGAGCATCAATGGGCATGTGTCGCGAATCAAAACAATAGCATTCAAAATCTTCTCTTAAGCGAGAGTGAAACGGGAAGCAACAATCGTCCACCAAAATTGAATCACATGAACGATTATCCATCAAGAAAAAGTCGTTTTCATGTATGTTCTAGGGCAAAACACCGAATTATGGACATGCTTTATCATACCGTACAATCTAGCTCTCGAAGAAGCAGGTTCCAACGCATAAGCATTGGCGGCATTGAGCGAGAATGATAAGAAGACTTATGATCTCGAGAAGAAAGCATTTGCTATCCTTACGCAAGCACTTCATAAGCATATCTATCATCAATTTTCGTATTGTACGAGTACAAAGAATTTGTGGGACGTGTTGGAAGCTAGAGGAGAAGGAAATGCTGCAATGAGAAAGATTCATCATGATTTGTTAAAGAAGGAGTTCGAAGGATTTCGGTTCATGGAAAATGAAATACTCTACGAGATGGCTACTCGGTATTATCACTTGGTTAGTGAAATGCACTCATACAAGGTTCTGGCTACACAGCAAGAAATGGTTATGCGTTTTGCTGAGGCTTTGCCACCCAAGTGGAGTCGGTTCATTGACTTGTTGAAGCATACTGGTGTTTTAGATACAGTTAGCATTTATGAATTCATCCAAAAGCTCGAGAACAAGGATGAAGAGGAAATTCGAAAGGCTACACGACTTCCAGCTCCACAAAACCCCGAGATATACTATGGAGGTATTAATATGGGAGTTAGTACCAGTCAACAACAACCGAAGCTTCAGATTGCGTTTGTATCAACCACAGATCCTTATGGGAGACCGTTCAATTCAAGTGCCTATCTATCACCACCCAAACCAGCACAACCCCCTGGACCTCCCACAAATCCTTATGGAAGACCATTCGATCCGAACACCTATCTTCCTTTTTCACAAGTTGCTCCTCAACAAACCTAACAACAACCCTCTCCTTTCACACAATCTACTCTACAACTAACTTGTCAACCACCTCCTCAACAAGCCTTTTATGGGAACAACAACACTCAATCTTCAAACCCCAACACTGTAAGATTTGATACCTCAAACTTCACCAAAGTAAGTGTGGAAGGTGCTCGGGAACATATAGAGCTTCTAAACACAATGGGGAGTGCCTATTATGGATTAGTCGCCGGTCAAATTGGGAACATTAATTTGACAGATGAAGACTATCAACAAATAGACATGGAGGAAATGGAATTAATGGATATTAAGTGGGCGTGCGCAAGTGCAGTAAGAAGAGCTAAGGACTAAATGAGGAGAACGAGTAGAACAAGTTTGGAAAGTAAAAGGGACACTAAGTATGGTTTTGATAAGGATGCAGTTACGTGCTTCAATTGTGGTGAGAAGGGCCATTTCAAGCGGGAATGCACTCGACCAAGCAGACAAGGAAATCAAAATCCTTTCAGAAACCAGTCAAGTTCATCAAATGCCAATCAAGTGAACAATGAAAGGGGCATTGTAGCAGTTAACAATCCGGGTAACTCAAACCAGTCGGGGTGCCACACCCCCCAAAATACCACCCATGGAAACCCTGCTAGGCGTGTGACAAACCAATAACGAGCCAGTAATCATGTTGAACTCATAACAAGTTTAAAAATGAATTTGCCAGTTATTAATGAGAAGTATCAACAATAAGTTTAAATAAACCCAAACATGTTCAACGGAAGCAAATAGTAAACAATAGTTAAACTGTTTTAAAACCAATGTATAATATCAGAAATTCCATCACATGTATCCATTCAGTTCAACCCCTGACCACTCCAGCTTCTCCAGACAGCAAGTCCCAATCCAAAACATCTAACGACCTACGAGCATGCAACAAGTGTGTCAGACAACGCTGGTGAGTTCATAGTTTTACGAAAACGTTGGTTACCAAGTGTTTAGTTAATCCATTGAATTTAAATCCGAAAGTAATGTTGATAATATATCGATACTGAACAAGACAGCTCCTGATGTATGGTTTGCCCGTTCCCCAGTGCTCCTATCAACACACTAGCATGACTGGGTCATTAGTTCACACCCGTCCTCTCCGGTACGGGGTGAAGGTGCCAAACCTATGTAGCGCTACCAACTAATACCCGTTACCTCCCCGGTAACATAAAAGATGGGACTTAAGAATGATAAGGTGAGATTATTATCCAACATCCCAGTTTTACCCAAAAGACTTATCCCTCCCCGGGATACCCACTGACTGTCCCAACCACCGGGACACATGCTCAAGAGAGATGAACTCACCTTTGATTTTCTCGGTAAGATTAAAGTACGTGTTCCAAGTTGATCAATTAGTCCCTATTGTGGTTACCACTAATAGTTACAATCTCATTCTATCAAACCACGCATGTATCATATTGCATATAGTGTATCAGTTATCACGTAGTCACATAGTAAACATTCGAGTCATATACACTTCACATATTCCATTCGCGTCTCACATTCACCATTAATACTTTAATGCAGTAATCCAATCAATTGTGCGGCCTGGGTCTAACCCGTGGCCCAAATGAATCCCATGCCCACTAAATAATGCGACCCAGCATGAGTAACGAGCAAAAGCCCACATGACCTTATTAACCCACCGATTTAAGCTAGTGCATACAGCCCAGTAAACCCCATCGGCCCAATAGTGAGATTGTGTGTGTGACTAAACTATTATGTTATTTTGTTCCAATATTCATTCTCTGTTATAACCCCAACATTTACTTCAATTATTTCCTATTGACACAGAATGGTACTAACATAATATTTGTATAACCGAACCCTCCACATAATACCACATCAGCACCGACCAATTACTTTTAAACTCAATAACTCAAAGTTACACTGTTCGTGCACATGATCATAATTCTAATAACCTAAAACCCACACGTATCCACCTATACATCATCGAGTATCATAAGGGACAAACACCTAGTTACACGAACCTTATTACATATAGTTCATACAAGAGATTAGGGTTTACAAGGTTTTCAATAACAATCCTAACCATTAGCATGCTAATCGACCATCACATATACATCATAACATGATCATCATCAAAAGATTTATCAACATATCATAATACTTTTGCTAATCAAAATCACATAAAGAAACCATCAAGTAGGGATTAACGTAATTGTGGATTTACTAACCGCACACTTGATCCAACAGAATGATGTCTCGAGAGGGGGGGGCGCCTGCCGTCGCCAATCAGGAAAAAGGGTAGGGTTTGATGTATTTTGTGTAACTTATGAATAAGTTACGTATACATGTAAGGAGAAGGGGTTGGGCCAATTATGTTTATTAATAACACAAAGTGGATTGGGCCGAGATTATGAACAATGCGGATTGGGCCGAGACTATGTCTAAGACGGTGGCGGCCCAAAGACCTTTTCTTTTTGATCGGTTCTGAATAGGTCCAACAACACTAAACATAAACTAACCCATTATACACTAACCATTTACGTTATGCAAATTTATTAAGGTCCCAAGCGTTAAACAATCTTCTAGAGTAAAGAACATGCAAGGAAAATACCGAGGAATCTGAGTCACAAAACTGAAGGACACTAACCTTGAAACTTCGGGTTATCACATCATCCCCAACTTGAAAGAAATTTCGTCCCGAAATTTGATAAGCAAACACAGAGAAGTGAAGTGACGAATCAAGATTGCTACAGACTTTCCTCAGGTGCCACATCATCCCCAACTTGAAGAGGAATTTCGTCCCGAAATTCACCAGTAGTACCAGAATTAGACTTGTCATCAGGAAAAAGTTGAGGATACTTGAGTTTCATCTGATCCTCACGCTCCCACGTGAACTTCGGTCCATGTCTTGAGTTCCAACAAACTCTCACAATCGGAATACGACTATGTTTACGCACCTTGACCTCCCGGTCCGTGATCTCTATAGGTTCTTCGACAAACTGTAACTTGTTGTTAATCTATAGGTTCAAGACGTAAATGACACCGAGAACGTTACCCAATTCGTCAGGTACAGTTGGTGAGCCATGTTACCTTTTTGTTCCAGGAATCCGAATGTCCCATCGCATCGCAAACTAAGCTTTCCACGTTTTCAAAGCGTACCGCATCCTCCCAGGGTGGAACTTTCATTTATGACACGTTCGCCTACAGCGAACTCCCAGTGTTTCCTGACAGTCATGCATTGCCGTCAAACAATTTCTGATCTAAGCTATCTTGAAGAGTTTCGAGTATAAATCCTGGACCTGTGATTAGATTGCCACCCGCCTTAGTCCAACAAGAAGATTGGTATCGTCGCCCATGCAATGCCTCCAAACAGAGCTTCTCGAATACAAAAATGGTAGTTGTTGAATTAAATCTGACCAGGGGTAGGTGTCCTTCCAATGTTACTAAGTCAATCACACACATGCCCGCAGTATGTCTCCAAGTGTCAGGATGGTTCATTTACTCTAACCGTTTGTCCTATGATAATGAGTAATGCTCCTGTCTATACATGAGCCAAGAGGGTTGTATAATGCCTGTCATAAATCATGTATAGATTAAAATCAGAGATGACAGGATTCGGCACCTCGTGCCTAGAAAGCCACCTCTCTCCGAGGAATATTCACAACTTTTGAAGGCTCATCAGTTCCCTTGATTGTAAGAAAGTGTGCTGGTAACGATCACCCAGGTGATATTGGTTCTGTTTTGAGTTATAGAATCCATGGCAGTCTATTCAGATTTCCACATGGGTGTTTCTGGTTGCTGATACTTCACCTTGACTTTCCCGCAGTCAAACATCATTCACATACATAGCTAGGTGGGCCTTCATGCCCAATCACCAGTGCAAGATTTATAGATCCTACCAACCCTCATCAAAACCCAGACGACTAGAATATTGAGTCCGGTGTGCTTTGCTCAACACAAGTTCACAACAGTTGCCATATAATGAGGCCCACATTCATTCCATGAGGTAGCGAATATCGTCCGACCTGCCAACGGGTACTTCTCCATTCCCCGCATGGGTTTAACTTGAAAATTCTCTTTCTTCAGTTCTCCAGTTTGAGCAGAACGAGTCTGATCAGGTAAGTTAGAGTCGATAGTGAGCTGCAAAGCTCGTGCACGTTCAGGTTTCACAGTCGTAATCATTCAAAAGATCCATCCGACGATGTCATTGCATGCTTTAGCTCCTTCGAAACAACGATACACGGGAGGCTCTTGTGATCGGTCTAGGTAGTGCATTGGTACCGTCCAAGTAATGCTTCCAATTTTAAATTCCAAAGACCATGGTTTCCGCCACAGGTTGTGACTCATGCCATTCTTCTTGTGACTTCACTAAGTAAGCCATCACCATCTCATGTTGCATCGGTGGGTAACTGGAACTCTGATTCATACCATAATGGTAGACCACTAGATCATCAGTACTCTCGGGTAGAAGCGATGTTCAATGCATTGCAGAGTTGGGTTTCCAAAAGTCGAAAAGATGCCCGTCTGTTCTGTCACTCACAAGTACACAGCACCCTGCTGTGCTAAAGAGGTTAAAGTTGCGCAATCTTCAAAAATTCCACGATGTATCTGCGATAGTATCTAACTAGACCAAGAAGTTATCGTATCCCCGATGGATTCTTTGGTGCTGATCAATATCTAATAAAATGGACCTATAGCGAGATCCACGTGTATTCCCAATTCGTTGACTATGTGACCAAGAAAGTGTACTCCCGAGGTCACACTTTGTTAGACTTCGTGTACAGTTGCTCCACCCCTATAAGCCCTAAGATAAGTTACACACGCCGCCCATGATGTTCCTTTCTCCTGGAAACGATTGGAAATGTTATCACTAAACACGGTCGATTCATGTGGTCCATAAGGCTGCTGGTGTGTTGATTAACCCAAAGGTCATGGAATACAAAGTCGCAATGGCCGAGACAAAATGTTCTTTGACTGCCACCTTGTTACGTTCTCGATAATCAGTACACATATGAAAAGGCTTATCTTCACTGATAAAACTGGGGCTCCCTAACGCGAAAATCTAGGTCCGAAAAAAACTCCTGTCCTACAGTTCCTGTAATTGATTAGACAGTCCTTGCAACCCTCCTGGTGCAGGACGGTAAGGAGTTCGAGCAATCTGGGCTACCTCTGGCGCGGGATCAAACTGAGATTCTACCTAACAGTTGTGGAAGTAAACCTGAAAGTTCCTCGTGTAGCACACCGAGAGGAATCAAGAACAATTTGGTGGATCCTCGATCCTCCTTTTTCCTAGCCTTAACATCAGTAACGGTTGCTAACATAGCGGAGTAGTCCCTCCGTAGACGCTCCTAGCTTTCATTGCTGAAATGATACTATCCTTTACACCACACAGATGCTTTAGAACAGATAATGATTCTCCACTAAGGAGAGGGATATGCAAAATCTTCTCCTCACAAGGTATATCTGCACAACACCTGGATAACCAATCCATACTATCTACTGCATCGAAACTATCAAGAATAGCAGAAGGAAGGTCGATGTCAATCACTTGTCCCACAAGGTCGAGTTTGCATCCCAATGAACATAGGAGGTTTCCTTTGACTTGCCATCAGTCGGTTCCACAACAGGTTTGGTTTCCAGAAGCATCAGGGTCAAACAAAATTGAGACGAAGCGATTAGCTACCATACAAGCTACCATGTTGCTATAATGCCTGGCGTCGTCCATGCCGATCCTAAATGCCCTTCCATGAGCATCATTCCTACTGTTGTTACGGTCACGTGGATTCCTAATACTGTCATTGTTCCATTGGTTGTTGAAATCTTGACTTAACACAGTCAACCCTTGCCGATATCACCTTCGTTTCCATACTGCTGGCTACACTTACGAGTACCTTGATGTTGCCCTGATCGTTGCCTCTAATGTTGTTGCTTGAAAAGGAGCCCTACGATCTTTCACCAACAGGGTCCATCCATTCACCTTCCATGCCACGTCCTAAGGCGCTACTCTTTGTGCTGGCAGTTACACATTCCACACTATGATCAGTTGTCATCGCTTATGTCCCGATTGATTCTTAAGAGTTGACTCCCATAAGTCGCTCACTAGGGTTAAGGATTCGATCGAAGTCAATTTGCTGGTGATTGCTGCCGGTAAACAGGGTCGTCCAAATACTGAGGTCGGTGAAGTACTGCGCTCATCCTCTTGTCCATCGATGTTGCAAGTTGACTGAGTAATACACGGTATGTTTCCAGAGTGTTGCAGAAGAGATCGCACTTCGGGATCTAAGACGTCAATACATTGAGTTCCAGCAAACGAAGAAAAGTGAGAAAGGTATCGACCAATCATTCGACGCTGTGACATCCAACTCAGGGACGTTCGTACTAGCACCTAACATTCTACACAGTTCGCTAGGCATTCAGATGGGTGTTCAAGTGATACTCGATAGCTTCGAGATTCGTAAGAATTCAGAGAAGAGTGAGAAGATCACGTTCAAGTAGGAGACAATCACTGCTATGACTCCTAAAGATTTGTTACGTTTCACACTGTTCGAATAACGGAACAAACCCCCTTTTTCACTTGTCAACTCTCACTAGGACTCGCATGCACCCCACATTATTATTGTGTGTGCACCCACAATAATATTGCGATTTGCATGCTCATCTCAGTTCCTCTTAACTCATGTCAAATGGTTCCTCAAACTCGAATGCCAAACAGAGGTTATCAAAATGATAAAACCATAGAAATCCAAGGAATATGACAAACTATCAATGCATCATAATGTAAGCAAGTAGTTCAGGTAATCATGCTATAGCGACGAGTGTGTGTTTGTATGTTATGTCATAAACATGTGTACTAGTCATGTGATGTATGCAACAAGTGAGAAAGACGAACCTTGCAATCTGGAGCTGAGTGTCATGGTCGATTTCAGAACTGTTCGGTTATAGTCTGGTTTTATGAAAACGTTTTAAAACCAAGTTCACTATAACCAGTGGCTCTGATACCAAACTGTCACACCCCCAAAATACCACCCATGGAAACCCTGCTAGGCGTGTGACAAACCAATAACGAGCCACTAATCATGTTGAACTTATAACAAGTTTAAAAATGAATTTGCCAGTTATTAATGAGAAGTATCAACAATAAGTTTAAATAAACCCAAACATGTTCAGCGGAAGCAAATAGTAAACAATAGTTAAACTGTTTTAAAACCAATGTATAATATCAAAAATTCCATCACATGTATCCATTCAGTTCGACCACTGACCACTCCAGCTTCTCCAGACAGCAAGTCCCAATCTAAAACATCTAACGACCTGCGGGCATGCAACAAGTGTGTCAGCCAATGCTGGTGAGTTCATAGTTTTACGAAAACGTTGGTTACCAAGTGTTTAGTTAATCCATTGAATTTAAATTTGAAAGTAATGTTGATAATATCTCGATACTGAACAAGACGGCCCCTGATGTATGTTTTGCCCGTTCTCCAGTGCTCCTATCAACACACTGGGCATGACTGGGTCATTAGTTCACACCCGTCCTCTCCGGTACGGGGTGAGGGTGCCAAACCTAAGTAGCGCTACCAACTAATACCCGTTACCTCCCCGGTAACACAAAAGATGGGACTTAAGAATGATAGGGTGAGATTATTATCCAACATCCCAGTTTTACCCAAAAGACTTATCCCTCCTCGGGATACCCAATGAATGTCCTAACCACCGGGACGCATGCTAAAGAGAGATGAACTCACCTTTGATTTGCTCGATAAGATTAAAGTACGTGTTCCAAGTTGATCAATTAGTCCCTATTGTGGTTACCACTAACAGTTACAATCTCATTCTATCAAACCACGCATGAATCATATTGCATATAGTGTAGCAGTTATCACGTAGTCACATAGTAAACATTCGAGTCATATACACTTCACATATTCCATTCGCGTCTCACATTCACCATTAATACTTTAATGCAGTAATCCAATCAATTGTGCGGCCTGGGTCTAACCCGTGGCCCAAATGAATCCCAGGCCCACTAAATAATGCGACCCGACCTGAGTAACGAGCAAAAGCCCACATGACCTTATTAACCCACCGATTTAAGCTAGTGCATACAGCCCAGTAAACCCCATCGGCCCAATAGTGAAATTGTGTGTGTGACCCAACTATTATGTTATTTTGTTCCAATATTCATTCTCTGTTATAACCCCAACATTTACTTCAATTATTTCCTATTGACACAGAATGGTACTAACATAATATTTGTATAACCGAACCCTCCACATAATACCACATCAGCACCGACCAATTACTTTTAAACTCAATAACTGAAAGTCACACTGTTCATGCACATGATCATAATTCTAATAACCTAAAACCCACACGTATCCACCTATACATCATCGAGTATCATAAGGGACAAACGCCTAGTTACACGAACCTTATTACATATAGTTCATACAAGAGATTATGGTTTACAAGGTTTTCAATAACAATCCTAACCATTAACATGCTAATCGACCATCACATATACATCATAACATGATCATCATCAAAAGATTTATCAACATATCATAATACTTTTGCTAATCAAAATTACATAAAGAAACCATCAAGTAGGGATTAACGTAATTGTGGATTTACTAACCGCACACTTGATCCAACAGAATGATGTCTCGAGAGAGGGGGCGCCTGCCGTCGCCAATCAGGAAAAAGGGTAGGGTTTGATGTATTTTGTGTAACTTATGAATAAGTTACGTATACGTGTAAGGAGAAGGGGTTGGGCCAATTGTGTTTATTAATAACACAAAGTGGATTGGGCCGAGACTATGTCTAAGACGGTGGCGGCCCAAAGACCTTTTCTTTTTTATCGGTTCCGAATAGGCCGAACAACACTAAACATAAACTAACCCATTACACACTAACCATATACGTTATGCAAGTTTATTAAGGTCCCAAGCGTTAAACAGTCTTACTAGAGTAAAGAACATGCAAGGAAAATACCGAGGAATCTGAGTCACAAAACTGAAGGACACTAACCTTTAAACTTCGGGTTATCACACGGGGCCTTCCAATTCAAACAGGGCCTTAGTAGTTCATGCTGATGAAGGATGTGACTGGTCAGTTCAACTGGGAAATCAGGGAACGGAAGGAAATGGAGGAACTGCTTGTTATGCTAACATCATCAAGTATATCAAGCTTGTTCACAGTGAAGAGTTCTCTAAGGATGATGACATTTCTGGTTACAGTGGTAGCTCGGATGAAGAAAGCTCCAATACGGGTGGTTATAGTTCAGATTCAGAAGTAAAGGAAACTCTTGATGCTGAGGTTGACAGTCTGCTTAAGGAAGCTGAGGAACTGAAAGAAGAAGAAGAGGTTAAAGGGTAGAAATCTGTGTTGGTAAGGAAAGCTGAAGTCACATCCAAGGAAATGGAAAAGTTCTTCACTGAGGATGGATCTTTTTCTTATCAGACTACCTTTATGGTAACTCCTGCAGCTTCGACTAGTAAGGTAAACACTGAAACTTCAAGTGTATGCAATGATTGTGTAGAATTAAAACGTAAGCTAGAAGTAGTAACTAGTCACAATCAGGGTTTAGTAGTTGACCTTTCGAAATGCAAGGAGGCAAACATGGTTTTAACTCACAATGAAAAAGATTTCAAATCTGTCATTGAATCACTTAAGAAAAGCGTATCTGAATTAACAAAAATAGTTTTGAACAAGCAATCGGGTATTAATAACTATATTAATATCATTGAGGAATTAAAGAAAAAGTTAGCCATTGCCAAATGCGAGCATGATGCGATCAAGCTCAAACTAGAGAGTTATTCTAACTCCTGATATGTGCTTGATCATATCATCGAGGTTCAAAAGCTGAAAGGGGATCTTAAGTGCATTGGGTATAAGTCATGTCTACCTCCGTTGAGATACAATTATACCAAGTTTCCTGATGAGGAAGAAATGCCACGGTTTGAACCATCTGTACCTCTTAATACCGAAGAGTTTGTAGCAGGTTTAGGGTTCAAACTGGATGATTCATCAAAGGAATCGGAAAAGACAGAAAATGTGTCTTGTGTTGTGGAATAAAGTCCTCCAATAATTGAGGATTATGTTTCATCAGATGATGGATCTGATGATGAATCGAATGATTCAGATGAGAGTTATTAGGATCAATCTCTTGATAAGAAGAAAGGAGTAGAAATTCCAGTTGAGAATCATATCTTGTGTGATCCTCCTACTCCCATTGCCCCCGTTGTGCAATCAATTGCAAAACAAGAGATTGATTTGATCAAATCTGTGGACGAATCTATGTCTACGTTTATGGGAGATAATGTGTTGTATACCTTGGTTGGTGATGATAAAATTTATTCAAACAAGGATTTCCCAATTAAAAATGTTAATCCATCAATGATTGAAAGAGTTTTGGAAGATTCTACCAGTAAGTTTTTGGGTATGGCGATCCCGAGAGTTACACTATCTCAGTGTGATCCTACTCCAAAATCTGAAGTTAGAAAACAATACGAGAATAAAAAATTACCAACTGAGAAATAACCAATCGCCCCTAAAGGTAAACAACAAGAAAAACGAGCTCAACAACCTAAATTCGAACCAAAAGGAGCTCGAAACAAGAAAAAGGGAAGGGATGTTAAATTTGTGGCCTCAAGCGGTACTGACAAAATTGAGACTTTTGAAAACAAATCTAATACTGCTTTTGTTCAACAAGTCAAAATTTTGAAACGTAACAGTGAAAACAATTACACTCAACATACAAATGGGTATGATAATGAAGCTAGTACCTCAAGGCATGCAAGTTCAACATCGGGACATCGATCAGAATCTCCTAATTTTGTTGAAAGGAGAGCATGCTTTAAGTGTGGGGAATTTGGGCATATAATCAAAAATTGTACAAACCCACCAAAACCAAAGTTTGTTGAAAAGGCCTCTCCTGAAAAGGATTACCAACGTCATCCTGTGTCACCTATACAAGACAAACGAATTGTTAAGGAACAAAAAGCAAAACAACGACGTAAAAAATTTAAGGTAATAGAAAAAGAATTAAAACCGGATGTTGTAGAAAAGGAACCAAGTTCATCAAACTCGTCAAAACCAGAAGTGTATAAATTTGTAAATAATAATCAACCTGGTAAACGAAAACAATATTGGAAACCAAAAACCGGTACAATTTCAGGGGGAGGCACACCATTTCCGAATCATCAAGAAATAGAAATCACATTTCCAGATGATAAGGGTCGACCCAAGACCATTAAGGCTTGGGTCCCCATCTCGAACTGATTGTGTAGTGTGTTGTGCAGGGTGTTCCAGGAGGAACTGTGAATAGTCTTTGGATTGTTGACAGTGGAGCATCCCGGCACATGACATGCGACTTAAGGCTCCTGTACGATGTGAAAAGCATTAGGGGAGGTTATGTTGCCTTTGCTGGCGATAAAGGCGGATACATCACTGGAGAAGGAATGATTTCCAATGGTGTTGTTAGTTTCGACAAGATCAATTATATGCTTCAAATTGATCACAATCTTCTTAGTGTTTCGCAAATCTGTGACAAGAAGTTCATGGTACATTTTGATAATACCGGCTGTTATGTGCTGAAGCCCGGTTTTAAAATCACCAAAGAATGGATTCTATTGACGGCTCCAAGAATTAATGATTTGTATATTCTTGATATGAGTCAAGCAATTACCACGTCTGCACAAGTTACATGTTTTGTCTCAAAGGCCACTGAAAAGGAGTCTATATCTTGGCACAGACGTATGGGTCACATTCACTTGAGGAAAATGAACCATCTGGTGAGAAATAATCTTGTGAATGGTGTTCCAGTCAAGAGTTTTCATTTGCAAGACGTCTGTGTATCGTGCCGAAAAGGAAAGCAAGCGAAGAAGTCTCATCCTATTAAGAAAGTCAACACCGTCAACATGCCTCTTGAACGCCTTCATATGGACCTCTTTGGACCTATGAAGCACAAGACTACATTTGGAGATGCTTATTGTTTGGTGGTTACTGATGACTATTCAAGATTCTCATGGGTAGCGGTGATGGCACACAAGAGTGAGACTCCGGGATTCCTCAAAAACCTTCTCACTTTACTTGAAAATTTGTACACTTTGAGGGTAAAGCGAATCAGAAGTGACAGCGGCACGGAGTTCAAGAATCAAGTGATGGACGAGTTCTGTACTTCTAAGGGAATTCTGCATGAATACAGTTCTTGATATACTCCTCAACAAAATGGCGTCGCTGAGAGGAAGAATAGAATGCTTATCGAGATAGCAAGAACTATGTTAGTTGAGTCGGAGCTTCCTGTTCAGTTTTGGGGGGAGGCTGTGGCTACTGCTTGTTACACTTTTAATAGAATTCTTACTGTTAAAAGGTATGGGAAAACATGTTTCGAATTGTTGCACAAAAGGAAAGCGGATGTGTCGTACTTAGAACCGTTTGGCGCTCCATGCACTATGATAGATCCAGATGGCAAATTTGGTCCGAGGGCTATAGAAGGCTTCTTTCTCGGGTATGCTACTCCAAATTTCAGGGTGCGGAATCTGTCTACTAAAAAGATTGAGGAATGGGGTGAAGTTAGGGTTCAAAGGTACACCGAATGTGTGAGAGCTCCGGGTGCTCCTTGGATGTTTGATTATGATGGACTTTTTGATTCCTTTAATCTGCCAACTTTTGATGACGCGTCTGCAGCAACACAAATGTTACTTGAAAGGGATACTGCAGTTGATTTGTCATTAGTGCGACCGATCATTGTTAATCAACAAGAGTCGACTTCGATTAATAATGTTGTTCAAAATGAGGAATTTGAAGATGCAACTGATTATAATGTTTCGTCGGAAGATGAGGAATTTCATGATGCAAATGAAGCAACTTCTGGTTCTGTTAATGCTCCTGTTCAAGGTGTTTCTGAAGCAACTTATCAGGTACAGAATCAGGACAATGTTGAAGGGAATGCATCCACATCTACCGCATCTCCAGACATCGATTTGGTAGTTAATTTGAACATTAACAATTTGGGTATCAATGCTCGAGTTCCTGATGTTCCTGAAACTCGAATTCATGATACTCATCCTCGGCAGAATATTATTGGAGATGTCCAAAGTGGTGTGCAGACATGTAATCATCTTCGAAACAACCAGAATGCTGGGTTGTATTCGGCAATTAGAGAATCCGGGGAACAGAATGATTGGTCTTTTGCCTGCTATGTTTGTCAAGTTGAGCCGAAATCGTGGAAGGAGGCGATGAAAGACGATTCATGGGTTGAAGCAATGTAGGAAGAACTTCAGCAGTTTCAAAAACTGGGCATGTGGAAATTGGTTGACAGGCCCCCGAACTACAAGAAGATTGGTACTCGATGGGTGTATAAGTGCAAAAGGGATGATCGAGGTGTTGTTGTGAGAAATAAAGCGAGATTGGTTATCCAGGGCTTTAATCAGGTAGAAGGCGTTGATTACAATGAAGTTTATGAACCGGTGGCACGACTTGAGGCGATAAGGATTTTCTTGGCTTATGCGTCCTTCAAGAAGTTTACGGTTTACCAAATGGATGTGAAGAGTGCATTTCTTCATGGTGTGGTTGAAGAAGAGGTATATGTTGAGCAACCACCGGTTTTGAAGATCCAATCCATCCGGACAGAGTTTGGCTTCTGAACAAGGCACTTTATGGTCTTCATCAAGCTCTGAGGGCTTGGTATGAAACGTTGTCTACCTATCTGTTGCAGAATGGTTTTCGGCGTGGGTTGATCAACTGTACTCTCTTCATCAAGGAAAGAAACGAGGATTTTTTGCTGGTTCAAGTGTATGTGGATGACATCATTTTCGGGTCTACAAATGATGAAATGTGCAAGGAATTCGAGCAGGTGATGCAAGAGAAGTTCGAGATGAGTGCTATGGGAGAAATGAATTTCTTTTTGGGTTTGCAGGTTCATCAGTCTGAGAAAGGGATCTTTATTTATCAGATAAAGTACGTTGGGGATATATTGAAGCGATTTCAGATGGAAGACTCGAGGCCTGCGGGAACTCCTTTGGCTCAGAATCATGGAATTACTCCTGACGGAACCGGTGAACATGTGGAACCTTCTCTCTATCGTGCTATGATTGAATCTCTCATGTATCTTACCACTTCAAGACCCGATATTATGTATCCAACGTATCTTCTTGCTCGTTACCAGTCTAATCCGAAGGTTTCTCATATGATGGCTGTTAACAGGATTTTTCGTTATCTAAAGGGTTGTCCAGACACCGGTCTGTGGTATCCTAAGGATGATAACTTCGATTTGATTGCATTCAGTGATTCTGATCATGGCGGCTGCAAGATTAATGCAAAGTAAACATCAGTGGGATGTCAGTTTTTGGGGAATCGTCAAGTCACGTGGCAATGCAAAAAGCAGACCTGTGTAGCTACTTCTCCCTGTGAAGCTGAGTACGTTGCTGCCTTAAGTTTTTGCTCCCAAGTTCTGTGGATCCAACAGCAAATGCACGACTACGGTTTTGAATTCCTAACTACTCCTATTTATGTTGATAATTCAGCTGCTTTACAGATCACTCGTAATCCTGTACAACACTCAAAGACAAAACACATCGAGATAAAGTATCATTTCATACGAGACTGTTATGAAAAGAAACTTATCGATGTTGTGAAAATCCACACTGATGACCAATGTGCCGACCTTTTTACCAAAGCTCTTGACAAATCACGATTTGACTATTTACTAATGGTAAACGACATTAAGGTCAAGCTAGAGTAAAACCAACATCGGAAAATCATTTTTGTAAATATTTATTTGTGTTTTCTAATTTCGTACTTTTTGCATTTTAGGGGGAGTAATTTCAAAAAAAAAAAAATACAAAAACATTGAAAATTTTCAAAAATACAAAAACATCGAAAATTTCAAAAACACAAAAAATAATAGAAAAACAAAAATGAGTTTCCTGGCGAGAAAAGGGAAAATGATAGTACATCAGTGGTCTGTCGAAACCTCTTTAAACTTAAAATAAAAAACGATAAGCAGCTCTATATAAGATGTATCGATAGGCTCACAATCATTTTAAAGTGTGCAGGGTGATATAAACCTAAATCGACTGAAGACCGTGCGGGAACCGCTCATTGGCATATGGTCTTGGTACCGAAATTTCGTTTGATAGATTGCCGAGGTTCTGAGATACGTGGTCTTTTATGTTGTTTATCATCTGGGTATCATGGTTGTTTCTTTTACCGAAAACAACGGGGACGCAAGTCTGGATCTTCTATGATACCATACATACGTGTAAATATCATACAAACATGTATATAATACATGATGCATTCAACCTCAATAAGTGATAAACAATCACATGTCGCAATCAATAAGTGATAAAATATCACAGTTATCCGGGAATCAAGTTCGTCTCTTTGTCTGTACGATGGTACTAACCTGTTCACAGACTTGCTCATGTGCCCTCATGCATCGAATATCAAGTTCCTCATCAATAAGTGATTTTATCACATAGGGATTGTATTCATCCAAAAATAAGTGAGTATCTCACATCATCTACGTTGAAAACGGATGATAAATGGTATACTCACCAGTAAGATGAACTCCTCATGCATACCTTGATACGGGATTGGTAAGTATAAATCATACCTTAACATATCCCCTAACCGCGAGTGCATCTGATAAGTTGAGCTTACGTGGACAACAATGCCGATAATCATTACAGGATGCTTATCTTAATATTAACTAACTGAACAACAAGAGAGTTTTGGCATGACCGTACACTGATAGGATTCTCTTACCCTCGAAACTCGCAAAAAGAATGTCTGTAAATATTTATTTAATGCTTTCAATTTCTACATATCTGTATATATTCATTTACTGCTTTCCGTCTTTACATTTGAAATATGCAAAAATACCAAAAAAAATTTAGGTGTGTTTTAATATAAACTTTATAAAATCCAAAAATATTTTATTTCTATATATTTTTTATTGTACGATGTTGGATCTCGAGTCTTAACCACCTGAAGCCTGATTGTAAGTCGGAAAACAATTGCACCTTCATAAACGGTCAAAATTTAGCAAGTTTTGAAAGTTAAAATCTAAATTGATCAAATTTTTCAACTTTCAAATTGTTGTCGGTCGGTGTTTGTTTGAGAGTTGGTCTCATGTGTGTCGTTTGTTTATGTTGACTATATTCCAAGCGTTTGTTCTCATTACATGTTTAGCTCTGTTGTATGTGCAGATGTGGCACTCGAACCAGCTAAAGGCAAAGAGAATATGTTAGATGACAAGCTGTGGAATGAAAACACGACATTCATGCAATCAGAGTATCAAGATGATCGAGTTGCAGCAGACCACCCATCAACACCAAAATGATCTGAAGTATTGAAGATCAAACCTTCACTAGCAACATTCAAGGGGGAGTTTGTTGATGCACCTCCTGTTTGTTTCAAGTGAAGACATCTGACGATCCGATAATGTAAAGTCGAACCATCACGAGTAGCATCTAAGGGGGAGTTTGTTGATGCACTTTGTTGATACAGCTCGTTCGGTTCAACCGCGCTATGAAATGAAGACTGAGACTCAATATCCTCCATCAAGTCTCAGTGCGATCTTGAATTAGCACAACGTTCATTTTGTTAGCATTGTAAAACAGTTTGCAGTTTGCAACTGTTAGTTGTTTTGTGTTTGGATCTCTTTGTATGTTGTATGCAAGTTACTGTCCTTTATACGGTTCCACACGAAGAGTCCTAGTCTTCGTGGGATACACATAAGTCACGCACATTGATGAAGGTTCGTTGGATTCACATGTTCACAAACATTGAAAGGTGATTGTTCACCACGAACATTGATTTATGAAGATTGTTCATCACGAACACTCATTGTTCGTGGTACTCATGACTGTTCATTGGTTATATCTACGAAGATAGGAGTCTTCATGGACCTCTTGAATGTTCGTGGCCCAGTAACACTCTTCGTAGTGTTACTTGGTATTGGGGTCTATATAAGGACACACTTGCTTCACCATTCCGTCAAGAGAGTCCCTGTGAAAGTTGTAAACACTGTGTGTATGTGTGTACTGATTCTCTTCACTTAATCAAAGTTGTGAATCTTTGGTTACTTTGTGTTTGTTCCTTTTTGCTTTGGTTTGCATACTTACGTGCATTCCGCACTCGTTAGTGTGTTACAAAACAAGGAAGTAGGTGTAATCTTGAACCTCCAAGTGGACGTACAATAAAAAGGCATGGGGGTAACTTGGAGAGGAAGAGACAAAAGCTAGGGTTTTGGTGGCCGATTGGGCTTGAGCCCAATAAACAAAGATGGGTGTTGGACTGGTGTCGCAAGGGGGCAAAGGTGAGAGGTTAGGGTTGGGCCGATTGGTTTTGTTTATATATATATATATATATATATATATAGGGGATGGATCTTGAGAAAACTAGTTTAAATGAGAAAACCAAAAAACTAACTAAAAAAGCCAAAAAAAAACATACCAATTTTTTTTAAAATTTTTATAAAAAAATCGCAGCTTTTTATGCATGGAAAAAAAAAGTTTTTTGTTGTATTGCACATGTGCACTATTACGGATATAGTGCACATGTGTAGTACACATATAATGCACATATAATGCACATGTGTAGTACAACAAAAAAAAACTTTTTTGAAATTTTTTTATATAGAAAAACTAGCGATTTTTTTATAAAAAATTGTAAAAAAAATTTTGGTATGTTTTTTAGCCTTTTTTAGTTAGTTTTCTAGTTTTCTCATTTATATGTAGTTTTCTCATGATCATCTCCCTATATGCATATATATATATAAATGGGATCAGGAGAAAACACCCTAAAGTGTGAGAACGCATCCTGATGGAACACGTGGCGCGGGATATAATCAGGGTTCGAGGGGCTTTTTTGTCTTTTTAATCTTCTTTTTCCCAATGCGTGTGTCACTATACTGATTCATTTTTGGCGTCTAAGATTTTTTTGGTGTTTAGTTAGATTCAATAACTACCTGTGTTTTACTGGTCTTTTTTTAGATCTGTATCGTTGAATTAATCGTTTTTGTGTCACATAGATATTGTTTTTGTGGCATTTTTAGATAATGTGTAGAGTGTTTAAGTTGTGTTTACATGTTCTACTTAAATAATGACTTTTTTCCGACGCATGTAGGATGCAGTCTATAAAGTGACAGGTAATTATGGCATTTTGAAAAGATAAGTAAATTCAACAGGTAATTATGGCGTTTTGAAAAGTTAAAAAAATTCAATTTCCAATGGAGTGATTTTTAATATAATAAATTTTATTAATAAAGTTTCCGTCGCTTCAGTTTACTATTTTGTAGTTACAGTTTGCTAAACTTCATTTGTTTATCATTTCAGTTTACTGTTTGTAGTTACCTTTTCGAGATTTTGGCGTTTTGTATTTTAATGTGGTTTAGATAAAGATGGCACTTTGTTCTATTCTCTTGTACCTTGTTTTATATTTTTTTTGAGTTTTTAATAATACTTGTCCAAAGTAATTTTATTATAGTTTGGGAGTTTTGGGTGTTTTATGGCATGATGGCGTTTCACAAGCATTTGTCTGTGTGGTGTTTTATTATATTTTTTTGAGAAATAATGTATTTGTTCTTAGCTGAAAAATACATAGCAAACAACTAAAAAGAAAATTAAAAAAAATAGAAAGAATTCATCTTCTAACTCTTCACTATCACCAGTCTCTTTCTTCTTTGAAACATCTTCACTGGCGGTTTGACTTTGGTATGATTCATTTTGTTTTTTTGTTGTTGAAGTAGCTTTTTTGTGGCTGTTTGGAAGCACAAAATGACGTGAGTTTTTTGTTTGAAGTTCATCTTTATCTTCAACCCACTCATCAGTGTCATCCGTCTCTTCATGCCATTCAAATATTCATCAAGAACCAAGCACAGAAAATGACATAAGTCTGACATCATCATCTTTTTCTTGAAAATTTGTCCATCTCATGAAGCAACATGTTATTGAGTTACATCCTTCAGCTAATAATGCATTCTGCGAAACTTCGCGTAGAACAATATTGAATATACAAGAAACGATGTTTGCCATTTTTGGCGTTTACTGAGAAAATAGTGTATCTAAAAGAAACGTTGATTGGAATCTTTGATGTTTTGGATTTTTAGCGTTTCTAAGATGAATGGTATATAGTAAATATGGCGTTTAGGGTTTGGAGTGTTTGATGTTTAGGTTTTTTGGCGTTTCTAAGATGAATGGTATACAGTAAAATACGACATTTTAGGTTCGGTGTGTTTAATGGAAGGTCTGAGATGTTGTTTATATAGGATGTTTTTAGCGCTTATTTTAGGCGAGATTTTATTATAATAAATGGTATTAATTAAGTTCAGTCGTTTCAATTACTGTTTGTTCTGCTTTATCGTTTAAAAACAAAGTTTGGCATTTTATATTTAAAGGCGTTTAGATTAGGATGATGTGTTCTATGTATTTTAAGGCGGGAATGTAATGGCGTTTTATTCATGAGTTTGGCATTTTGGATAGAGATGTCTAAAGACCTTTTTACATGGCGTTTTGCATTTACATGGCGTTTTATATTTCAATGGAGTTTTACGTATGAAAGGATGTTTGTACCCTTTTACCCTTAATGAAGCACGTTCTAGTAATAAAACTAATGTTATTTACGATAACGCCACCGCTTCAATCTAGTCCATAGATTGTTTTGATCTGACGATGCATAACCTTTCTCACTGTTCTCACACTTGTCACAGTTTTCCCTAAATCCTGACCCTATATATATATATATAGGAGTAGTTGGGTAGAAAGTGAATTTTTCCTAGAAAGTCTAGGAAGCAATCAGAATGCGACACGTGGCATTGAAGGATTTTAACTGGAAGGCAATTATGTACTTTCACAATCTATTTTTATTTTAGGAAATTATCTTCAATAACTAACTATCCATGTACACGAATGAAACCGATTTCCTCCATAATTTTCGGAATTTTTTGTTTTCGAATTCTGATCTCACGTAAATATCAATCATTCCTTTGTTTTCTTGTTCACAAGATTCATCGCGGATCATTAAACTTTATCTTGAATCTATCAGCATGTTCTTGGTACTGTGTTTTAACAGTTAGAGGGTTAAAGTCAATGTTTTTATAGATCCCATAATATGAATGATGTTTGGTAACGCTGGATGATTTCTTGACATTGTGTTTAACAGCAAGCAGATTAATACCGTTGTGTTTGCTGGTAATGCTGGAGGATTTGTTGACATTGTGTTTTAACAGCAAGCATATTAATACAGTTGTGTTTTAGCATTCATGTTGGTAATGATGGAGGATTTCTTGACGCTGTGTTTTACCATCCATGCTGGTAATGCTGGAGGATTTCTTGACATTATGTTTTAACAGCAAGCAGATTTTTACAGTTGTGTTTTAGCATTCATGTTGGTAATGCTGGAGGATTTCTTGACGCTGTGTTTTACCATCCATGCTGGTAATGCTGGAGGATTTCTTGACGCCGTGTTTTACCATCCATGCTGGTAATGCTGGAGGATTTCTTGACATTGTGTTTAACAGCCAGCAGTTTAATACCATTGTGTTTTAGCATTCATGCTGGTAATGCTGGAGGATTTCTTGACGCTGTGTTTTACCATTCATGCTGTTACGATGGGTGACATTTGTCACGATGTGTTTTCTTGATTTTGTGTTTCTTCATGAAGGATAGAAGGAAGAGAGAGACGAGAGAAAGGGAGAGAGAGAGGGAGAAAATCGCAAGAAATGTGAGGTGGTTTATGGAATGACAGTTATTTCCATATTTAAAACAAGCTAAATGATATATCTACCCCTGATTAATTAAATAATCCTATTTTTAAGAAACACATATTACCAAAATGCCACCAAGATAATCTCAACCATTAAACACACCCATTGGATGGCCCAGATCGCTTCCTAGACTTTCTAGGAAAAACACACTTTCCGCAGGATCCCCACTCTATATATATATATATGGTGAGAGTTGGCTACAAAGTCTATTTTTCCTACAAAGTGTAAAAAGTCATAAAACATCATAATTTCAACAATAAAACACACTCAAAACCCACAAATAACAAAGTGAAGATTACTAAAACGCCATATTTGTGGGTTTTGTGTTGTGTTTTGGATGATAAGGCTTTGATTATCGTTTGACTAACATTAGCGTGTTTTATGTTGATTATCATGTTGTGTTTTATATTCATATTTTTATAATGGTGTGTTTGAAGTTTTTATGGACATATAGCGTTTGGATATTGTGTTTTAGTTATTTTCACTATGTAATTTGTAGGTTTTAAGTGTGTTTTATGGTTGAAATCATGGTGTTTTACGACTTTGTACACTTTGTAGGAAAAATAGATTTTGTAGCCAAACCCCACCCTATATATATATATATATATATATATAGGGTGGGGTTCGGCTACAAAGTCCAAATTTCCTAAAAAAAGTGTAAAAAGTCATAAAACACTGTAATTTCAGCCATAAAACACACCTAAAACCCACAAATAACAGAGTGAAAATTACTAAAACACCATATTCAAACCATAATAGTCAATAAAAACTTCAAACACACAATCGTAGAACTATGAATATAAAACACAACATGCTAATCAACATAAAACACAATAATATTTGTAAACTGACAATCAAAGCCTTATCATCCAAAACACAACCCACATATATGATGTTTTATTAATCTCCATTTTGTTATTTGTGGGTTTTTGGTGTGTTTTATGGTTGACAATTCGGTGTTTTATGACTTTTTACACTTTTTAGGAAATTTGGACTTTGTAGCTAACTCCTAGCCTTTCTCTCTCTCTCTCTCTATATATATATAGAGAGAGAGAGAGAGAAAGAGAGAGGCCGGTTAACGTACAATATTCCTTAACGTACGAGCGTACACTGTGAAATTACACACGTCGTAAAACTCAAAACCCTAATCACGCATGTTGAAAAACCATAATCACGCATGTTGTAAAGAAAAAATCACGCATTTTGAAAACCATAACATGCTTCATTACATAATTATAACATGCTTCATTACATAAGTATAACATGCGTGATTATGTTTTCAACATGCGTGATTAGGGTTTTGAGTTTTACAACGTGCGTAATTTCACAGCGTACGCTCGTACATTAAAGAATATTGTATTTTACACTTTCACTATATATATATATATATATATATATATATATTCAAGACAAATATAATCACCTCAAATATAATAAAAAAAATTAGGCATGATATACACGTATAAATATGTATAGTACATATTCACTCATAAACGATATGAAGCGGTAATTAGAACGTATACAAAACGTAACTAAAGAAATTGAAAAGAATGAATGATTTTTACCTCGGAATAACGGGTCGGGTTGTCACAATCGTTCCAGGGTTTCCCTTTTCACTTCCACCCAATCTTGGATCTATTGCAGGCATGCGATTGTGAAACCACTAGATGTACGATCAATCATCATCTGATTCCTCCTCTACACGCCTCTCAATTGCCCCCAAATTCGCTACCCCAAAAGTCGCTGACACTTCGATGGAATCCTTTGGTTTCCATTGCTCCAAAAGTCGCCCCCAATCACTATTTTCGATGTAATCGCAAACAAAACCTTCACTAAACCCTTGGACTCCACACAACACTTCGATTGATTATATTGGTGATTTGGATTATCTGAACTGAACATACGTTGTTTCAGTGTATAATATTCCACATGATGAGCAGAACATGAATAAGGATGAACGAGATTGGGGATAAAGATACAAGTGATGCGTGATTGGTGATGGTGGTTTGATTGACGAGAATTTGATTCAATCGGTATCAGGTAATCTATTGGAAATAACGTAGGTTGTTTGATATTTTGGAAAAAGAAAGGTGGAGGGTGCTAGTTATGGTGATGGTGTGGTTGCAGGTGGTGGTTTGGAGGCAGTATGGTTCAAGGTGGTGGTTATGGTGAAGGTTTGGTTGCAGGTGGTGGTTTGGTTGCAGGTGGTGGTTTGGTGGCGATATGGTTCTAGGTGGTGGTTATGGTGGCAGGTGGTGGTTATGATAACGATGTTATTGGAGATGGTGGTTTAGTGGCAGTATGATTCCAGGTGGTAGTGGTGGTATATTTCTCTTATTCTGTTAATTGTTTTTTTAATAATAAGGGTATTTTTGTCTTTTCACACCCATTTAACTGTGAAAATAAAACTCCATTCACTTCAGGGACTATCCGAGTAACAACTAGTCAAACCATAGGGAGCAAGAGTGTGATTTTAAAAAGTTGGGGACTAAAGGTGAAATTTTGACAAACCATAGGGCCTATCCAGGCATTTTACTGTAAAGAGAATTTGGGAAATTAAATCAAAGGAAGATTGGAAGGAAGATAAATAAATTGTTTCTTGTAATTGCAGATTTATAGGGCTGTAAACGAACCGAACGAACATGAACAAGGCCTTGTTCATGTTCGTTCGTTAAGGAAATAAATGTGTTCACGAACGGTACATGAACACTTACCGAACGAGATTTTATGTTCGTGTTCGTTCATTAAGAAAATGAGCATGTTAGCGAACGGTTCACGATCACAAACAAACACAAATAAATTTGGCGAACGCGAAAAAGGATAAAGATAGATGGCCCAGAGAGTAGCACTCGAACTTGAATCCCTTATTGTGGAACGGAGGTCGATCGTATTCTCGATGTAAATAATGAGAAATGAAAGAGAAATGATCCATAAACAAGGTGAAAGTGGGTTTCCTAGTTTAATTGTTAGGGTAATAAAATAAATAAAAGTTTAATAATATATAAAGTACAAATAAAATATAAGAAAGTACAAAGATCTTCAATTAAAACACAAACATACGAACATAAACGAACGCAAATCAACGAATGTTCACGAACACCTTACCGAACGTTCACGAACACAATCGAACGAACGAGATCTCTGTTCATGTTCGTTCATTTAACTAATCGAACGGAATTTCTTGTTCATGTTCGTTCATTTAATAAACGAAAGAACATAAACGAACTTCCCATCGAACGGTTCACGAACTTTTCGCTGAACGTTCGGTTTGTTTACAGCCCTACAGATTTATATTAAAAAACACAACACAAACAAAATATATGCTTATATATCTTAACCAGGTTACAATCTCATATATTACACGGCTTGATAAATATAACGTTATTAAATTAGTAATTAAAAACTGACCTTTTAAAAAGTACATACGTTGCATGGTTGAATAAAACCGTGTATTATACTAATACAATAAACTATAATGTAACTTATTAACATATATGTATTCATCAAAATATGTATTGAAAAATAAACATTGACGTGATAATTATAAATTTTGTTAAGTTAATTTTTTAAAATAATATTTTTTTAACTGGGTATTAACTATGTGTTTTGATACCACCTAGTTTTTATTATTATTTAACATATTGTATTTTTACCATTCTTACCATCCAATTATATTAAATATTTGAAAATTTTTAGAAATCACTATAAAATCAATTATAAGATATTTTAACCAATATAATTTTGGATTTGGTGAAGTTTTTTAATAAAAAGTTATAAGTTTTTTAAAGAATTATTAGTTTCAATTTGGTTGATTGTATCATAACTGTATTTAATTAAAAAAAATAAGGATCCATAATTAAGTAGGCGAGAGAGGCGAGAAAACCAAAAAGTAATACTTCTAGTGGATGACACACACGTGTCCCCGTTATTTTCTTTTATTATATAGTATATACATAGATAGATAAATATAGATAGATAGGTATATATAGGGCTGCAAACCAACGAAACGTTCAACGAATAATTCGTATACCGTTCGGCAGGAAGTTCATTTATATTCGTCCGTTTAATAAATGAACAAACACGAACAAGAAATTTCATTTGTTTAGTTAAACGAACGAACATGAACTGAGGCCGTGTTCGTTCATTTATGTTCGTGAATGTTCGGTAACGTGCTCGTTTATGTTCGTTTGTGTTCAATAGTTTTTAGGGTTTTTAACTTTTATTTTTTATTTAAGTACTTCCAAATTTCCACTAATATATTATTTATTAAGTATAATGTATTACGTATTAGGGTTACTCCTTAGTTGTTAGAAACCCTAATTAAAAATTACCTTTCCAGCTCATATTCTAAGCAGACGCGACGCAACTACGACCCCGCTCTCATTCCAGTCTCTAATTTAGGGTTTTTGCGCTCGTGTTCTTCATCACTCTTAGTACAAGATATAGGGGTGGTTTGTGTTTGTTTATGTTCATGAACGTTTGTTTGTCTTCATTTGTATTCATATGTGTTCATGAACTTTCATTTATATTCGTATGTGTTTGCTTTTGTTCGGTACCTAAATTTAATGAACAAACACAAACATGTTCATTTCCTTAATGAACAAACACGAACAAAAAATTTCATTCGGTAAGTGTTCATGAATAATTCGTGTATACATTATTTCCTTAATGAATAAACACGAAGAAGGTTGTGTTCGTGTCCGTTCACCTTTTTCGTAGCCCTAGGTATATATCATCCATCGACCATATGCAGCAATTTTTTTTGGAATAACGGTATTCTATGATTATAGAACCGGAGTAGCATATGTTGTAAAAACCCAAAAAAGTTATCCATAAAAGGTTGCCATATGCAACAAATACAACAAACTTTTGGTACCAAACCAAAAAATAACTAACTTTTGTAATTCCTAAATCACGCGTCATTCCGGGTTACACGGCCTACCCACGGATAACCCCATGCACATCCTAAACATATATATCTCCCTCATATCAAACACATTCTCCCTCAAAACTCAAAACCTAACGAAATCTCACATCATTAACATCTTTCAATCTCACAATAACGATGGCAGGATTGGTGGATAAAGCGAAGGAATTCGTGGCGGAGAAGATCGCCAACATGGAGAAGCCGGAAGCCGCCGTCAAAAACGTCGATCTGAAAGGCGTCAGCACCGAGTGCATCACCTACAAAGCCGACGTCAATGTTTCGAATCCGTACAGCACTCCCATTCCTATCTGCGAGATCTCCTACACCTTCAAAAGCGCCGGCAGGTTCGTCTGTTTCCAGTCTCGTCAACTTGCTCCTGTTGTTGTTATATGTTACATGCATAATTGTTACACTATTATTCCCTATGTTGAAAACAGTTTCATGAAATCGATGCATCCTCGTTTGAATATGATAGATCTGAACAAATTCGTCATAATTATAAGTTTGATCGATGCGAATGTTATATACAACCTCAGATCTACACATAATCGCACATGCATAGATAGATCGATAGACGGATCAATGCCTGATTATTTCAGTATGATCAATCCAAACGAATTAATCGTGATTATCAAATCATCTGGTGGGCATTTTTATTAAGAATTTTAAAGTCAACTTAAAACAGAAACGATTACAAACTAATGGCAGGTAGACGAGCAATAAGTTGCGCCGCTACCCCCTTCTGAATAGCAAACCCTACCCTGCTAAACACAAAATTCTGCCCCTTAACATGTGCGGTGTTACTGTTTACCACATGCTGAACCCGCTTGAGGAACCGCACCACGTCAGGGGCGAGAGCGTCAAAGGTATCGAAAGCGAACGGGACGAACACGTGCTGATTCTCTATGCAAGCTTTTTCGTGCTTAGCTACTTTTCCTGCCTTGGTTATCGCCTGGCCCGCCACAAACCCGTGGTCCCTTAGCCCAACGAGGGGGACACACCTGTCAAATCGACGCACGCGTGTTTCCCTCCTTCCCACCCAAAAACAGATCTGTGATCATAAGGTTTGAATCTGTTAATTTCAATCGTGATTATTACTTTTGATCGATGCAAATGTTACCTACAGTTTCAGATCTCTGAGAATAAATGTTTGAATCTGCTAATTTTGATCGTGATTATTACTTTTGATCGATGCAAATGTTACGTACAGTTTCAGATCTGTGAGGATTAATGCTTGAATCTGCTACTTTTGATCGATGTGAATGCTACGTATAATTTCAGATCTGTGATAATTAATGTTTGAATCTGCTAATTTTTGGACGAAATGACATTGAAACTAGGGTGATAGCTGAAGGAACGATTCCAGACCCTGGCTCGTTAAAGGCGAATAGCGACACGATGCTGGATGTGGGGGTTAAGGTGCCGCATAGCGTGTTAGTGAGCCTAGTGAAGGACATTGGTGCGGATTGGGACATAGACTATGAACTCAATATTATTCTCACTGTTGATCTCCCGGTCGTTGGTAACCTCAACATTCCGGTGAATAGTGTGGGTGAGATTAAACTCCCTACACTATCCAGTTTATTCGGATCGAAAACTGAATGATAAGATCCGAATGGATTCCATGGTCGTATTATATGATAATACTTGTATAGGACTATACGTATACATTTGTTTTTAATACTTTGTAGTGTATATATATGTATACTTGAATTTTAAAGGTTGATATATAACTATAATAATCCTCTTCTAGTGAAACTACATTTGGGGGTTTTGTTTTTTTATAAATGAGTATCTTTACACAAACGAAGACTTAATGAAAAGAGAGACAAGACAACATCGGAATGATGAAAAAAAATGGTTCATGGATGTGGCAATGCATATTAAGTGATCTCTTGATCTTTAACATGGATCATATACTAGCAAGATAATGAATGTTGAGTAAGTAAATTGAGACATTGTTGCAAACACTTTAATATGTGTGGGTGCTAATCTATCCTAGAAAAACTACTCGAGCCGGGTCTCACTGGAAGCAGCCTCTCTATTCCTATGGGGTAAAGGTAAGGTTGTCTACATCTTACCCTCCTCAGACCCTACCTTAGCTTTGCTATTGGTGGGATTTACTGGGTATGATGATGATGAATCTATACTAGAAAAATCATTAGTGATCTGTATCAAGATTATAGAATAGTCATTAAGGTAGATTGGAAAGACGTATTTACATAGAAGTTACATAGAAGTTTTTGATGATCATTGTCACATTAAAAGGAAGATTGTAAGTTAAGTTGGTCTCTATCGATTTAGAGAGAGGATAGTGAAGGGAATGTACTGAAGAGTCGAGGGATGGATGCAACGTGAATTAGTTAACGTTCACTATATTATGTCATTATTCTTATTTGGTGATATTTGTTACCCTATCCCTATTAGCTTACAAATTCAAAATTATCCTTATATTCAATGTTTTAAAAACCGGTAAATACCGGCCGGTAATACCAGTATTACCGTTTTCAGATGTAAATCCGGTACGAAACACCCCGGTAAATAAGTGAAATGACATAAGGTTTGTACCGGCGGTAAAATCTGGTATACCGGTTTGAAACGTAATACCGGTACCCGCCCAGGGATATTTTAGTTTGGGTTGTTACTTATTTTTATTATATATGTTACTTATTTTACGTAATTTTTATATATTATGATTATTCGTAACTAAAAGTTCTTATTTAATATTGTATGAAACGAAAATAGCTGATGTACTCAATACTCAAATGGCTTAAACATGTCGTACTCTTTCATTTAAAAGAGCTTGTTGGAATATTGAATAATTTTTTTATTATCTTTTGGATTATTTTTATTATGGATTTACCTTTGAATCATCTTTTAATATGAAATAATGCATTTTTGGATAAACTTTTGAGTTGATGTTGTAATTTATGAAATTATAGAGTTAGCTAGTCAACCTGGTTGAACCGCTCATTACAACCTGGTTCAACCGGTTGAACCATTTTTTAGCCTAATCCAGTTTGATTTAAAAACCGGTTTTTAAAACATTGCTTATATTAATTTCTAAAGCCTTTGAACAGTAACTTATTTTTTAATATTTTCGTAATATATATTGTTTTTAATACTTTTAATATTTTTATATTATAATAATAATTTTATCCTTATTATTATATTATTAATTTCTAAAGCCTTTGAACAGTAACTTATTTTTTAATATTTTCCTAATATAAATAGTTTTTTAATATTTTTATTATTTTGATATTATAATAATAATTACTTCCGTACTTTTTAAGTTGAATAAGTTTTGTGTCAACCGATACTTGTATCGAAAATTGTAACACCCCAAAACCCGAATGTTTATATTCGTCAAATGTTCTTATATGGTATATCATGAAATAAATAACTAGGCTATTTAACCTAGTTAAGAGTATGATAAAAACCATTAAATGATGAAAGTTGTGCCAATTATATTTTGAGGCAAACTTGAGGGACTAAAATGGGGCAAGATGAAACTTGTATTAATATATGAAAAATACACCCACAAACACACAAAATCGTGTGTTCTAGAAAGAGCAGGAGCTCTTATGGAGCCAAATCCCAAATCATGGAAAATCACCAAATTGAAAGGCTAAATGAAGTCTAAATCCATAACCGAGTACGGATTAACGATCACCTTCTCAATGGGATCATAAGGTATGTCTTAAAAGTTAGATTGGTGATCTTTCACGAAGTGGGTTATGATGTAAATTGCGAATTTGTATGAAATTGAGAATGAGTATGTGTAAGAAGTGTCATTTGGAACATGGGTTATGAATGGTTTGGGTTAATTTGATGTTTATAGGTGAAACCCGTTGGTTATGGTGATGATGGCAGCTTGAATGATCACCCATGTCTAATTCTTGCTTAATGTTGATGTATTTTGATGTATATGATAGACTCTTGTTAGAGGAATTGAAATAAATGTGATACTAGTATGTTTGATGTTTATGCATGAATGATTCATGTTGATTAGAAGTAGGAATTTGATGAATTATGAATGGGATTAGAAGGATATGCATGAACTAGTTGTACACTATGCTTAGAAGGTAGTACACACATCAAAAAATATGAATGAAATTTCAAATAAGTCAAGGTATTATAAGGAAAGAAATTTTTAGACATGAACTTCCGCTGCGACTTTTGGTCAAACGTGAATTAGGGTCTTACAAGTTGGTATCAGTGCCCTGGTTTGAGTGAATCAAGTACGAGAAGGTAGGTACTTGAACTCAAACCTATGTGCTCTTGTGATAAGGAACCCGTACAATCCATGACTCGATCAAGATCTAAAGGTAGAAATGGAATGAAAACGTGTATGTATGTATGTATTCATATGAAGAAGCTAACGGTTTGCTACGTGCAAGGTAAGCTTAAAAGTTTGGAGAGGATGATCCGTGAATGCAGTCTAAGATGGATGCTACGGCAGGCAAGGATGCGAATGGACAGACGGACCCCAGGTACACAATGTTAATATGTATAGTACCGGTGTTAAAAGAAAAAGGAATAAACTCCATTGGGAAAGAAATTATTAAACGAAATACAACGATATGGTCTTGGTGAAGGTTTAGAGATGTGCACGAAACTGAAACCCATCTCTCGGACATAAGGCGATGATTACACGAAGGCACGAAACTAGTATGTGGATTGCGCACCTGGCCAGTACGCAAGAAGCATATGACGTTCGTGAGACTGTGGTAATTATCGCAGGTATGTCCGGTAGAATTGGGTAGCAGGTGGACGTGCGGGGGGGAAACGGGTTGTAAGACTCTCGGGAAATTGAGAGTACTACGTAAGAATGAAAAGTATGATTGATAGGAATGAAGAATGTTGAATCCGTAAGAAAGTACGGATCAACAATATATGAATGAAATGTTTGAATCCGCGAGACGGATTCAAAGAATGAAAGATGTGAATGCAATGTTTGAATCCACGAGATGGATTCAAGGGATGAAAGGCATGAATGGAATGTTTGAATCCGTAAAACGGATTCAAGAAAATGTAATGTAGAAATGATGTGTCTGAATCCGTGAGACGGATTCAACGCATGTAAAGAATGAATGATGTAAATGATATGTTTGAATCCGTGAGGTGGATTCAAAGCATAGAAGGAAGAAAATGTGTGAATGGTATGTTTGGAACCGCTAGACGGATTTAAAAACATAGAAGTAATGAAAGGTATGGATATACGTTTGAATCCGCGGGACGGATTTAAAATATAAAAGGATGAAATTAGTCCACATCAGAATGTGTCGATAGTTTGACAATGGTTGAGTCAAACGAGTCATAATGAATGACGGGCTACAACCCGGATAATGGTTTAAGTATGAACGAGAAGGGTAAGTTTTAACAAAAATACCGAAATGATGTAATGAATGTCTTTGCAAGCAAGCATGAACGGAACTATACGACGCATGACTTAGAATTTGGAGCTGTGGTCTTCGCGCTCAAGCTTTGGAGACACTACTTGTACGGAACCAAGTGCACGATTTACACTGATCACAAGAGTCTCCAGCACATAATGGGACAAAAGGAGTTGAATATGCGGCAACGCCGATGGGTCGAACTCCTAAATGACTACGAGTGTGCAATTAAATATCATCCAGGCAAGGCTAATGTGGTAGCCGATGCCCTCAGCAGAAAGGAGACCAAACCCAAGCGTGTTCGTGCCTTACAGCTCACTATCCACTCGAACCTCCCTAATCAAATTCGGAATGCTCAGGTTGAAGCATTGAAGGCCGAGAACATCAGGGCTGAGTCCCTGCGAGGATCGAGACAGCGATTGGAACAAAAAGGAGACGGTGCTTACTACGTAGCCGGACGCATATGGGTTCCGCATTATGGAAATTTACGTGACCTTGTGATGGATGAAGCTCATAAGTCCCGTTACTCAGTACATCCAGGGTCAGATAAGATGTACCACGACTTGAGAGCTACCTATTGGTGGCCTGGCATGAAAGCCCACATAGCAACCTATGTCAGAAAATGTTTAACTTGTGCAAGAGTCAAGGCTGAGTATCAGAAACCATCAGGCCTACTCCAACAGCCAGAGATCCCACAATGGAAATGGGAGCAGATTTCCATGGATTTTGTTACTGGCCTGCCTAGGTCTCAACGAGGAAATGACACCATTTGGGTGATAGTGGATCGCTTAACTAAGTCTGCACACTTTTTGGCGATCAAAGAAACAGACAAGTTCTCTACCCTAGCAGAGGTATACTTAAAAGAAGTGGTTTCGAACCACGGAGTGCCTACCTCTATTATTTCTGATCGAGACGCGCGTTTTACTTCTGAGTTGTGGCAAGCCATGAACAAATCTTTTGGCTCACGTTTAGACATGAGCACCGCTTATCACCCGCAAACGGATGGGCAGTCTGAACGCACCATCCAAACCCTCGAAGACATGCTCAGGGCATGTGTGATCGATTTTGGCAAGAATTGGGAGAAGCACCTACCGTTAGTAGAATTCTCCTACAACAACAGCTACCACACCAGCATTCAGGCGGCACCCTTTGAGGCATTGTACGGTCGTAAATGTCGATCGCCTCTCTGCTGGGCGGAGGTAGGTGACAGCCAAATCACAGGCCCGGAACATGTAGTCGACACCACAGAAAAGATTGCCCAGATTAGGCAACGCATGGCAGCAGCTCGTGATCGTCAAAAGTACTACGCTGACAAAGATAGGAAACCGCAAGAGTTCCAGGTTGGTGAACGGGCTCTACTTAAGGTCTCACCCTGGAAGGGTGTGGTTCGTTTTGGAAAACGGGGCAAGCTTAATCCAAGGTATGTCGGACCCTTTGAAGTTACCGAAAAGATCGGTACGGCCGCTTACAGGTTGAATCTGCCTGAAGAACTGAGTGCTGTGCACAATGTCTTCCACGTGTCTAATCTGAAGAAGTGCCTGTCAGATGAAACACACGTCATTCCTTACAAGGAACTTACTATTGACGAACAGCTACACTTTACTGAGGAACCGGTTGAGATCACAGATCGTGAGATCAAAACCCTCAAACGTAGCCAGATACCCCTCGTGCGAGTTCGTTGGAACTCACGCCGTGGCCCAGAGTTTACCTGGGAGCGGGAAGACCAGATGAAGCGCAAGTATCCCCAACTGTTCCCAAATGAAACCCCCAGCACTGAAGCTACGACTGAATTTCGGGACGAAATTCCAAACTAACGGGGGGATGATGTGACACCCTGTTGAAACGCTCTCACTTTTACTAGCTTGTCAGTGGCTGCTTTAACTTTCGGGACGAAAGTTCTTAAAACTTGGGGATAATGTGACACTTCGGGTTTCCCCGAACCAACTTTCGTCTTTAAATGAATGTATGTGCGTATATATATGTAATATTAAATGAGAACTTGTTATTTATTGTTGTGCATTATGTGATCTTTGAAATAACCTATGTGTATGTAGTATATGTATATATGTGTATGCATGAACTAGGAACCGAGACCACAAAGGCCCGACTCGAGACCACTCGGTCCCGAGTGATCCGAAACAATTGGGCCGCACCCCTTGTGAGTCCACTCGAAAGCCCATTAGAGTGCACCACTTGGTATAAAACCCACTCACACTCTCTTATCCTCACTCTCTCCCACTCACACTCTCCCTCTCTCTCTCTAAAAACCCTAAAACCCTAACAATTAAGCACCACCCCCTCTCCCACCTCTCGGACTTAAACCAGCAGCCATCGGAAGTTTCGGATCAGCTTGTACACACCGATTGGAAGCTCCATCCTTCACTACTTCATACCCTTTTTGCCCACACTCGGACCGGTTAGTGTTCCCTTCATTATAGATGAGAATGTATGACAAAGTGTGTGCTTGATGAAATGTATACATGCTTAATCTTGTTGCATGATTTGTATGATTTAGTGGACTAAATATAGTTAGGTAATGCGGATGTACATTCAAGGGTAAATAAGATAAATCAATGATGGTGTGTGAATGATGAGCACAAATCTGTCTAGATGGATGATTGTCATTAGTGTTAATTATGTGTTGGTTTGAATAATAATGTTGTCTAAACATGGGATGCAAGATTTCTATAACAAATACATATGATCGGTGTTGAGCCGATGATTGCATGCTAGACATAGGGCCGAAGATGATGTCTAAATTGTGTATTGACTTAGGATTATGAATATGCAAACAAAGGATGAACTACTTGAATATATGAAGAACAGTTTAAATATCATATGAATATTTGAAATTGTATGCTTTGATCTGTTTTGTGTGAACATTAGACAATAAAACATGTTGGTGCAAATTAATTGGTTAGTACACATTATCACAAATATGAAATCCTATTGGTTAGTACATCCACCAGGTTCTAGAAGGATTCTTGTGCACGTATCGGAGGTTGCGACTCGAAACCCCCGGTTACGACTCGCAACCGAATCATGACAAGTCGAAACATCCGGTTACGACTCGCAACCGAAACATGACAAGTCGAAACATCCAGTTACGACTCGCAACCGAAACATGACAAGTCGAAACATCCAGTTACGACTCACAACCGAAACATGACAAGTCGAAACATCCGGTTGCGACTCGCAACCAGAGCATGACAAGTCGAAACATCCGGTTGCGACTCGCAACTGTGTGTTCTCGAGTCGAAACCGCCCTTGTCTCGACTGGGCTGCCTAAGTGTTATTGGGCCAAAAGCTTGTTGGACTATCTGTTGACTGGACTGCGTATGTATCTGTACTGTTTGTTTGTGGAATGATAGGGCAGGCCCAATGACCCAAGTGTTTGTATGAATGCATGCTATGTGTGTCTGTACGTGTTTGCTATACGTGTTTACTTGTACCCCAACTTGACCCATATTCGGTAACCATGCTAGGACGTGGTGACCAACGTGATCAACCGGGTAATTAATCTACCGAGCAACCCAAGGTGAGTTCACAACCTAAAGCATGTATTCCCGGTGGTTTGGGAAACGGAACTAAAAACAACACTATCCCCTTATGAGGGATACAACTTACTTTTCTTCCCTTGTTATGGGGAACCTTTTAGTTAATTACTGTTTATACGGATTGCAACAAACGGCACTAAACGAAACTCTATCACTTAAAGTCCCTACTACATAATACCGATTAGTCGCCGGGGCCAGGCGAACGGGTTATTAGTTGATAGCGCTATTTAGGTCTTACCAACCTCACACCGTGCCAAGGTATGGGATCGGTCGTGAACTAATGTACTCAGGCATCCGTCAATGATGATAGAACATTGACATCGGGGCACTCTGCGGATACGCAACGGTCACCTAGTGTTCGGTATTGGAAAAACAGTTTAGTCGCTAACTTTTGGGGTAGCTCCCCATGGCATGTATAAACGGATAAATTAACTGGTGAAACAAGTTTTTGGTAATTAAAACTGGACAACTAGTGAACTCACTCAGCATTATTGTTGACCCCTTACTGCATGCTTTGCGGGTACCCAGTGACTCAGGAGCTTGCAGCTTGGGAAGTGTAGTGGTCGCCTAAACCCGCATGTTGGGTTCTAATTAATTTGAACTATGAACTTTGCTTAAACTATTTTATCTATGCTTCCGCTACTTACTTAACTGTTATTTGAACCTAAACATTTGAACTTTAAACTATGGTGTTTACTAACCATTATGGTTGGTGATCATCCTTACTATTATCCAATGCTCAGTATAATTGGTGGCTGGATCCTGGTCGGTCACGCCCTCAAGCGGACGGTACTCCGCAGGTGGAATTTGGGGGTGTGACATTAACTCATACCAGATAGATATGGATTTGTAAATTGAAAGCGACCTACGAGATGAATGATGGAATAGGTATGGTAGGGTGTGGAAATATTTGACTTTTAATAGTTGACGTAAGAAGAGAAATATGTCATTAAGAACTAGATCTTAAAAGTTTTGAGCGAAAATGTCGGGTCTTGGTTGAACTCTCGTATGAAGAACCTGCATGATACGCTTGCTTAGGCAACTTAAGTAATGCATGAATTGAGAAGAATGGTAATGTAGAATGAATGAGGTGAGTTGAAGGTAATGTCACACCCCGAATTCCACGTGTCACCGGTGGGCCCGGTGGGGAGTATCGTGACGTGGTTGGCAACATAATAGTCAAACAACACAATATTTAAATGCACAGCGGAAGCAAATGAAAAATATATTTCAACCGAATAAAATATTGTAATATCGTGTATCACAAACAGTTGAAAGTTTATCCACAGAAGGATCCAAATAAATAGGAAACAGTAGTTCAACAGACGTTAGGCATCTTAGGCTTGCGAGACTCTTTATTGATGCTAAGGAGAAAATCTAGCCTATTACGAGTAGTACCTGCATTTAATCTTTTTGGGAAAATACGTCAGTTTACACTGGTAAATATAATCAACTGACTCATTTTAAAAATGATTAAAAATTGATTTGGATGCACATGGCACAAACATTTTATAACTTGGGATAATTATTTAAATATATAAACTTGTAAAAGAATTACATGTTCCTTATGCGTTCAGTAGCCCGGATCGTGCCGGGTTAAAGATCAATAGACACACCACATAATCTATTTATGCACTGACGAGTGTACGCCTACACTCAGCGCTTAGGTCGTGGCCATTTCGTAAAATGATGCCAAGGATATCCGGGACATGGTCATTAACCCCCCAAAGGCTTTAAGTAAACAAAACAATTTAAACGGGCCGATCAAATTTCAATTAACCACCATACGATGGAAGATTTAATGCCCGACCAAGCGGTATTTTATATACCGTACCCCAAGCCCGTATAGGCAAAATAAGTTAAGAGTATTTACCTGAGCAAAGTAATAATCACAATAAGCAAATGCAAGTAGCTTTTACTGGTCCTCCTAATCTAGAACGAAGGTTTATAATAACCTATTAGAATCCTAACGGGTCTTTAGTTAAGCTTAAGCTTAGACCGGTTAGTTTCAAAGAGACGGTTCGTACGCACGATTAAGCGAAGACCGGATAGAAAGTGATTTAGACCCGACAAGTTTGAAGACTTTCTTAATATGGGTATTTCATACACATTATGGATTTTGAGATAAAACCGATAAGGTTTGACCCGTTTCGGCTAATTTATGCAAACTAGTTACATAAACCGAACCGAACGCGTAATAAGCGTAACGGATATTCATGAGAGCCATATACAGGTTTCCTAAGTTAATATGTGTTGGTGCACTATATGTCTGTTGATTACGTCATAATCAAGTCTTGTGTCTAGATAGGTTGAATGTACACACAACAGGGTTTTAATTAGGGTTTAGACATGTTTAACATGAAGATTTCGCTTGAAATCAGTTCAAGCGAAATCAACATGACTTGATTTCGCTTCAGGCCAGTTCAAGCGAAATCTACATGCCTATATATAGGGTTGTTGTCATTTCACTTGGTACGCGACTTCTAGAACTGTAACGAAGTGCTGCCAATTTCTGTTCAGGTTGTAAACATTGTTATTATCAATACAAGCAACAGATTAAAGATTACAAGTTGTTTTCGTGTCCGGTTTACTGATTCCGCCTTTAAACTGGATGTAAAACTCTTCTGAACGACTCAGTCGGGTCAAACAACGATCCACAAGTGGTATCAGAGCTCAGGACGAGGAGTTCATACTACTACAGCTTGATTCTACCAATTTCTCTCATTTCTACTCATTTCTTTTTACATTTTTCAGATCTGAACTAGTTCCAACGGTCGAAATGGTCTAATTTTCGAGTATATCGTGTAAAACGTAGTTTTAACAAACTCTACAAAGTTTCAGACTTAAATTCAGATTAAAACTTGTTAAAATTGACCTAAAACTAGATTTCGCTTGAAAGTATTCGAAGATAACAGGTTGTTTTCGCTTCAAGTCAGACATTTTGAACTATTTCGCTTGAAAACATCTGAAGCGAAATAGTTTGTTTCGCTTGAAACTTCTGAAGCGAACTTAATTCTGCTGGATTTCGCTTGAAAACATCTGAAGCGAAATAGTTGGGTTCGCTTGAAACTGTTTGAATTGAAACTTATATTGTTGAAGCGAAATAGAGGATTTCGCTTGAATTGAACTTGAATCATCTGAAGCGAAATAGTGGATTCCGCTTGAACAGTGTTATTTTGAGCTGTGTTCGCTTGAGGTTGTATATACTTCAAGAATTTCGCTTGAAGTTGCTGAAGTTTCAAAACTTTGAAAATTTCTAAGTGTTTGACTGATTTTTCTGTTCAGGTACGTTCACGATGGATGATAATTTCATAAACCCGTTTAGCGATATGTACGCGTTCACTTCCGAATCGTCAGATAGAAGATCTGAGATGAAAGAATATTCAAAAGAGATTTCGGAGAATTTGAAGTTTGAGAACATGTACGGGAGCCAACAAAAGCCACCAAAGCTAATGAAAGTGGAAGATTATCACTGGTGGAAAAATAGATTTGAGGGTTGGGTAAAAGCTTTTGCTACTGAAAGCTGGTTAAAACTGACAGATGAATATGTTGCACCAGTAAAAGAAGGAGGAGAGTTAATAGATGCAAAAGATTTTTCAGAAAAAGATATAAAAAATGTTGTGGCTGAACATAGAATGATAACATTGATCAAACAGTCAGTAAGAGAGGATATTATTTCATTGCTCGAACAAGAAAAGACTTCAAAGAATTTGTGGGAAGCGTTAGAGAGAAAATGTGTAGGAAGTAATGAAATTGTTAAAAACAAAAAGAAATTGTTGCGTAAAGAGTTTGATTTATTCAATTGTATGAAAAATGAATCTGTTTGTAAAATGATTGAGAGATTCGGACATCTGAAAATGGAGCTGATCAGACACCAAATCTTACCTTCTGAAGAGGAGCTGGTGGATAAATTGTTTGATTCATTGCCAAATGATCAAGAGTGGCAATACTTCGCTCTAATGTTGAAAAATACAATCAAGCCTGAAGATTTGAAATTGGGTATGCTGATTGAAAAGCTTGAAAGTCATGAGCTGGAGATAAAGAGATCTAAAGTCAACAATCCAGCTTATCAGCAGAATGTAGAGCTTTATTACAGAGTACCTCAGGCTGGGTTACCAAGAACAGCATTTTCTGCAGAAAGTTCAAGTTCAGTGAACAATGAAAGTTTTCACAGTGGTTTTCACAGTGGATCTTCTTCAAACACTTCAAACCAATCTGCTTCCAAGAATTTGTTTCAGTGTAATATCGCAGTGGATCTGAAGAATGGGCAGAATTTCAGCGAAGAGTCGGCAAAACAACAGATGGTTTTCTTGGCATCTGTACTTGAATCGTATGAAAGCCTCGTTGCAGGGAAGATTGGCAATACCAATTTGACGAAAGAAGATTATGACCAATTAGACCCCGAAGAGATGGAACTAATGGATATCAGATGGTGCATGGCCAGTGCGGTTCGTCGAGCACAGCGGTTCATGGAGATCACGGGGAGAAAGTCAATTGGTGGACCATCTACCAAATTGGGATTTGATAAATCCAAGGTGACATGCTTCAAATGCAAACAAAAAGGTCACTTTAAGCGCGAGTGCAGAAATGCTTATGCTGCTGATGATTCTGAAAATCCTTTCAATGAAGATTACTACAGGAAGGCGATTTATCATCAGAACAAGTCTGAGCCACCAAGATTAAAGCAACCAGAAGAAAAATCAAGGGCTCTTGCAGTTATATATGATGATGAAGGGTATGACTGGAGTCAAGAGGTTCTACCTGAAGAAGATGCAGTTGGTTATGCATTTGTTGCAAATGATGATCATGATAGATGGTGGAGAAGAGACAGTGCAAGATGGGAGATTGGCAAATTGAATGAACCATTCAAAGAAGCCCAGAGAGCTAAAAGATGGAATGAAGAGTTAGAGTGTTACATGGATCCACAGGGTAATCCAGTAGTTGATCCATCAAAAGTGGATTTTGATGCTGTAACTAATGTGTTTCCAAGTGAGGGCACTTTCAACACAAGAAGGCTTTCTGATAAAAGCTATTTGCCAAATTTAATGATCAAGTTAAGAGAAGTTTTTGAAGCAAGTTTACCGAAGGTGGTAGAGATGAAGAAGAGAAAAGAAGAAGAACTGAAGAAGATGATTGAAGAAGTGAAGACTGTTGCAAAGCTTGCTGAAGAGGAACAGAGAGCTGGAGAAGTGCAGAAGAATGAAGAAGCTCAGAAAGAGGAGAACAACGAGCAAGATCAGAAAGTTGAGTCAGAAGAATCAGTGCTGAATGAGACTGAGGTTAGAAAATCTTCTGATCTATCGAATGTTGAAACGATTGATGAAAAAGAAAACAAGTGCAGGAATTGCATAGAAATGTGCAAAGCCTGTACTGAAAAAGATGACATCATAAAAACAAAAGATAATGAATTAAGCAAACTTGAAAATGGTTTCACAATAAAATGTAAAGATTTGATTGAAAAAGAAGAAATTTTGAAACTAAAAGTTGAAAAATTGACACAGAAATGTCAAGGTCTTGAAAAGGATAATGATGTTTATAGACAAATGTGTTCTACAAAATGTGTCGATTGTGTTGAAAAAGAATCTAAATTTCAAGATTTACAAAAACAGTATGATTCTTTAAAGTGGTCGAGTCAGAGAGTACAAGAAGCTTATGATACTTTGAAGAGCCAAGTCAAAAGTTTTGATCAAAGATTGTCTGAAACTTTAACAACCAAAGAAATGTATGAGAGACAGTTTAAAGAAAAGCAAATTGAATTAAACAAATGTGTTGATGAAATTGCAAATCTTAAACAAGTCTTGGCTGAAAAAGAAAAGATTGTTACAAAACTTCAAAGTTATCATAACTCTTCGTACATTCTCGAACGAATTTTCAACATCACACCAGATGACAAAGCTACTGAAAATTGCAAAAAGGGTATTGGTTCAGAATTTCATCAGGTACCACCACCATTGAGAAACAATTATACTTTTTATGATGAGGAAAAGGTGGCAAAGGGTTTGAACATAGCTGACCAGTTACCTGAAAGTATCGATGTGACTTACTCCAAATCTGATGATGCTAATGATTCAGAGGTGGTAAGTAAGGTTGTTGAAAGCGTTTTGAAAGATGAGTCTACAAAAGGTAAGTCTGAATCACAGGATGAAGATGAAGGAAATTTTTATGATGGTTATTCGAAAAACACAAAATCTGAGAAAAATTTGAATGATGATTCAAAAGGATTGGTTTATACCATGATTGGATCGGACAAACTATTCTTAGATGTTGTTTTCCCAATTCAGAATGTGATTTCAGAAAAGGTCAATCAAGTTTTCAAAATGGTTGAGATTGAGAAGTCTGAGATTCCAAAGTTTGCTGGTAAAGGTCATAAATCTTTTTATAACAAACCTGGTTTTAAGAAGAAAAACATGAAGGCTGGTTTGGGTTATAAAAAGAAACGGAATTGGAATCAAAGTGAAAAACAGGATTTGCAACAAAAGATGAATTTTGTTCAAGGGAAAAGCTTGAAAGAAGAGGAAAAACTCAAAATTGGACAACAGTCTAATGAGGAGTTTGATGCTATGAAAAAGAAACAACAACAGGCCAAGGATGTTTCAAAGAAAGTGTGTTTTAAATGTGATCAAATTGGACATGTTGCACGAAAGTGTCCAAATCCAAAGCCTGTTGATGTTGAAAAACAGAAATCTGAGGATGTGAAATCAAGGTCAACCAGATTTGATTCGAAACAAACTTGGAGGTACAATACAAACAAGTTTGCTTCAAATCAAAATTGGAAATCAAACCCGAACAGGTTCGATTCAAGACAGACCTGGAATTCTCACACACCCAGATTAAGAACAACACAGAGTTGGAGAACATCTGTTGATATGACAAAACCTCAAGAGTTTTGGAAACCTAAAAATGTTATTCAAAAACAAAAGGTTCAAAAAGAGACAAATTTTTACAAAAGATGTACTCCGGAAGGTCAAATGTGGAGTGTTAAGAAACAAGTGACGTTGGAAAAAGATGAGAAAGTTGAAGTCAAAGTTGAACAAGTTTTAAATGACAAAGAGTTTCCGAAATTGAATGAACATTATTGTGTTGAAATGCCTAAGGTCCAACAGACCTGGGCTAAGTTGTTCAAATGATTGATAAAGTTTGAATGTGCAGGTGCTCAACGGAGCTGAAGACTGTGAGAATGGTAGTTGGAGCAACCTGGCACAGGAAGAGGTTGCAGGACCCTGGTTTGGTTGAACAGGGAGTTTAGTTTGATTGTTTTTTTTTTTAAATAAACAATATTTTCAAAAACTTAAAAATTTGAAAAATTAAAAACCAAAAATATGTTTGTTTTTAATTTTAATTTTGTTTGAATGTATGTTGATTGAATATGCCGAAACCCTCACGGCTGAACAAACATGATTACTTTCATCAGATTGAAAAACGGTTTTCAAACTATTAAGATCAATGTGTTGTAAATCATGGGGGTACGTTATATTTTCTGCAAATCAGAGCACTTGAAGCAGAAAATGGATGGCGAGACAAAGCTATCAGTGTTGGTTGTCAAATTTTCTTTAATTGGTTTTGCATTTTAGGGGGAGTAATGTCATTAGAAAATACAAAAACATTTGAAAATTTGAAAAAGTAAAAAAAATGATAAAATTCAAAAATTGAGTTTTTGCGTAAAAAGAGGAAATGATAGTACATCAGTAGACAGTTACAGTACGCTAAAGATTTGGAAAGTATAAAAGAGTTAAACAATCTTACTGATGATGTGTCGATAGGTTTTCGCACATTTAGTAGATTTATTAGGGATATAAACCTAAATTCAAACTTGTGAATTCGTGGGGAACACTACTTGGATATATAGGTAACCCCTGAAATCTCGTTTGAAAGGTCTCTTAATCTGATATACTAGGTCTTTATACTCTATGATATCTGGGGTATTATTCCGGGACTTCTGCTGAACGGTAGTTCTGACCTAGTCCCTGGCTAATACTTGCTGCAATGCTTGAAACACAGCATTAAACCCTCAGCATGCTGAAACAATTAAATTGATATATGCTTCTGTTGTAAGTAAAAAGATCCTCTAAAGGGGACATACCAAAAAGTCGAAGCTGATATCTCTCTGCGTATACGGAAGTATCGATCTGAGATCCCTCGGCCCTCGCATACCTAAATTATATACAGATATCATTGTAGTATTCTCACCTGTAAGACTGATTATTGAGATTCTGGATACGGGAGTATATTCAAGAGGTGGGACACATGAATGATCTAAGTTCATAATTCATCTAAATCGTATCCTGAGTAAATTGAAATTTGTGTGAGAATTTAAGATGGATCAGTATATCGACAATCGAAGTAAATTGTTTAAGTTTGAGTATGAAATGTAGCTTAATGGTACTTGTGACTTGTAATTAACTGATATGATCCTCTGACGCATACTTAAAACAAAAATATTGTCTGTGAATATGTTTGTACATATTTCTTTATTGCTTTATATTTTTAGAAAATACAAAAAGATTTTGATTTCTGCTTTATTTTCGACAACTGATGTCTGAGTACTGAGTTTCAAAATCTAAGTATGCTGATTGTGTTTCTGAAAAAAAAAACAAGTTCATTAATTTGAAACTTGATTTATATTCAAAAATTTCAAAAACAATTTGTGATATCTCCAAGGTCATTAGCTTGAACTTGGATGATAAACTGTGAGGGAGTTGGATTCTTTAACACTGCCATATCAGTAAAGTTTGTTGATAGAGGAAGTAGATTAAAGAAGATTGATTGATATCATGAAAATTTTGTTACTTATATTTGGATGAGTGATTGCAGGTTTCAGGAATTTCCACGGAGGTTAAATGTCAAAGCTTGAACCAGACATCTCAGATTCTAGCATATCGAGAGGGGGAGTCTGGATCAACAGTCAAAGGGAAGTCTGAAGATGGAGTCAGAACAAGATGTAAATCTGTGAAGATAAAGTGCTTTTGATGAAAAGACAGAATGTTTGAAGAATGATGAAGACAAAGACTTGAAGCCAAAGACTTCATCAACATCCAAGGGGGAGTCTGTTGGTGCACTATATGTCTGTTGATTACGTCATAATCAAGTCTTGTGTCTAGATAGGTTGAATGTACACACAACAGGGTTTTAATTAGGGTTTAGACATGTTTAACATGAAGATTTCGCTTGAAATCAGTTCAAGCGAAATCAACATGACTTGATTTCACTTCAGGCCTGTTCAAGCGAAATCTACATGCCTATATATAGGGTTGTTGTCATTTCACTTGGTACGCGACTTCTAGAACTGTAACGAAGTGCTGCCAATTTCTGTTCAGGTTGTAAACATTGTTATTATCAATACAAGCAACAGATTAAAGATTACAAGCTGTTTTCGTGTCCGGTTTACTGATTCCGCCTTTAAACTGGATGTAAAACTCTTCTGAACGACTCAGTCGGGTCAAACAACGATCCAACAATATGCCTCAAATATGTTGTGACATCAGTAAGATGTCTTTTATTATGCCCGAAACGAATTTAAACACAAACTATGCCCCGTAGGGGTAGTTTGGTCATTTTCAAGGTTATAAAAGAGTTTAAGTATTAACCTGAGTTACAGGTCTGATATAATCAAAAAAATACTCAATTTAATAAGTTATAACAGTAGGGTAAAATATATATGTGGCATCTATCAATTATAACCAAACTATGCGTCGTAGGGGCATTTTGGTAATTTCACATAAGCCGAAAAGCTCAAAACTGAAGTCTGAATTAAACAACTTTTGCTTACTGTTAAAATAGTATAATTTACCTAAAATATCAGTAGGTATCAACCCTTGTATGTTTAAAATAGTTCTAGTACATACTGTGCGTTAAAAACGCTTAAAAAGGCGATTAAAAGCCATTTCCGGGTTCTATACACAAAGCTGATATTTTTATTATTCCAGAAGGCTTAAAATAATTTATTTATCATATGTAATCAGTAGCAAAAAGTTTGGAGTCAATTAGATATGTAAAACTCATTTTATAGCCCGTAAGGGCAAAACCGACAATTACCGGATTAAGCCTATGACTATAAGTTATGCTCAGCCTAAAATTAATTAAAAATCTTAAAAAATCCCAAAATAATATATTACATCAGTGGGTAATGAGTTTTATGTCAAACAGTAGGTTTAAATAGGCTATACGCTAATTATGTCGTTTAATCGCTAAAGAAGCTTTCAAATTACGCTAACGAGCATAACTCTTAGTCTACACCTCAAACTGATGTCAAGTTTTGGGTGCAAGTTTATAATTCAGTAACTAAAGTTTCTACTCTTTTACATTTTCAAAAATCACGTTTTATGGTGAAAAGGGCATAATGGTCAACATATGAGCAATTAACGGAAACATGCATATTAATTAGATAACTAATGAACCAAGGTGTATAATCACAGAGGGTTATACTAGCATGTAACCTAGTCCAATTAAAGCTTTAAGGTATTTCTAAAACATACCAAAACGGGTCAGAACTGAAGTCAAAGCAAAAGTCAAAGCTTTGCGACTTTCGGTTCCGAACCGGGTCTAAACAGAAAATTGTCGGGTTGAACTTGTTTAGACATGTTCTTACACTAATTACCAAGTTATATTAATGATCAAATAGGTTGTATGTATTCTACATTGCTAATTATGCATAAATTAGAAAATAAGCATTCTGTTGACTTTTTAATAACAAGTTTGACCCGACATTAGACCTAGTTAGAGTGGGAATCAGAGGGTGCCTTTTTAAGGGTTTAATGCCCACATAATTACCAACTCATAACTACTTTCAATTCGACTAATCACTGGACCATTAGTGATTAATCTCTAAGTCAACCGTTAATTACGACGGTTTGACTTTTAAGTTAAAACTAAGCAAAAACTTAACTAAGAAAGGTTAAGCATACTTACTAAAGTCCTTTGCACGATTAGTGATCACTTGAGCCTGCTTTGGAGCTCCAGAAATGATCAGGAATGCTGAAGGAAGGTGTGAAGAATTGGTTGCAACATTGGCCCTTTATATAGTGCTCAAGAACTCATGGATTGTTGACACACAAGCCTAACAATGGCCATGGATCACTTCCAGATGTCCCTAAGTGTCTAGGGGTTGCCTAGGGGTCGTGCAAGATGAGGAAAAACGTTTATAAGTCGGTTAGATTGCAAATGGAAGACAAGAACCCAAAGTTTTCGGAACAGACAGCCCCCCGCGGCACGCGTACCCCCCCCCCCCCCCCAGGGCCTTTGCGTGGCGCGAGGCCTCTTCTGATCAAATCTCAAATTTTGATTTTTTATGCTTTGGTCCTTGGCTCTTGGGAACTTTGCTACGACTTTATTTCTTGCACTTTGAACCCTCCAAATTGACGTTTAAGGGCTTCAAGACATATACCCATTTTGTTTAGTCCTCGGTTAACTTTATTGCCACCCGAAAAAGTCCTAAACTTCCTCGTTGACGCTTTTAACCCCTCGCATACGAATTTGATCATAACTTTCTCATACGATAACGAAACTTTATGAAATTTATATCGTGCATTCTAGTGAGCATAATTAACAGTTACAAAGCTTCAGATTTGTCAAAAGGTTACTCAAAGGTATAACTTAAACATGTTGACACAATTAACCCCTGTAGTTTGTAATCTCTCACTTTCCTTCATATTTAGCTTCATATGATCCATGATTTATTCGTTTGAAGGTATGAGCATCATGTAGGGTTAATGTACAATATATTTATTCACTGTTGACATTTAGAACTCGTATATTCACATACTTTCCATGATTGTCAACTTTAATCCTTCTATAATATTCTTTCACACGTTCAAACCTATGACACGTGTCAACACATTATAGGATGTGAATTTTCGAGGTGTTACATCCTCACCCCCTTAAAAGAAATCTCGACCTCGAGATTTACTGAAACAAATGAGGGTACTTTTCTTTCATGGTGGATTCAACCTCCCACGTATATTCGGGACCTCTACGGGCATCCCATTTTACCTTTACAATAGGCACATGCTTCCTTCGAAGCTTCTTAACCTGTCGATCTTCAATCGACAATGGTTTTTCCACAAATTTCAAGCTCTCATCTATATGCACATCTGTGTGTGGTATGACTAGTGATTCGTCAGCTAGGCATTTCTTCAGATTGCAGACGTGGAATACGTTATGAATACCACTGAGCTCTTCAGGTAAATTTAACTTGTAAGCCACTGACCCAACACATTCGATAATCTCGAATGGTCCTATATACCTCGGGCTTAATTTACCTTTCTTACCAAACCGCATCACTCCCTTCCAGGGTGATACTTTGAGTAAAACTTTATCACCAACCTCAAATTTCATAGGTTTACGCTTGGGATCGGCGTAACTCTTCTGCCTATCTCGAGCCGCTATGAGACGGTCACGAATCTGGATAATCTTGTCCGTCGTTTCAAAGACTATCTCTGGTCCTGATAATTGGACATCTCCAACTTCCGCCCAACAAACGGGCGTTCTGCACTTTCTACCGTATAAGGCCTCGAAAGGCGCAGCTTTAATGCTGGTATGGTAGCTATTGTTGTAGGAGAATTCGATCAATGGTAGGTGGTTATCCCAACTACCACCCAAGTCAATCACACATGCTCGAAGCATGTCTTCCAACGTTTGAATAGTACGCTCACTCTGACCGTCCGTTTGAGGATGGTAAGCCGTACTAAAATTCAAACGCGTGCCAAAAGATTGTTGGAAACTTTTCCAAAAATGTGACGTGTATCTAGTATCTCTGTCAGAGATAATAGACACAGGTATGCTATGTAAGGCTACAATCTTATCCACGTACAACTGGCTAACATGTCGGAGCTGTAAGTCTCCTTAATGGGTAGGAAATGTGCTGACTTAGTCAGTCTGTCTACGATTACCCAAATGGTATTGTTTCCTTTCCTTGTCTTAGGTAACTTGGTGATAAAATCCATAGTTACCATTTCCCACTTCCACGTAGGAAGTTCAGGCTGTTGTAGCAAACCTGACGGCTTTTGATGTTCTGCTTTGACTTGCGCACACGTCAAGCACTTAGCTACATGGGTAGCTACAGACTTCTTCAAGCCTATCCACCAATAGTTTGCCCTTAGATCCTGGTACATCTTATCAGCTCCAGGATGAACAGAATATTTGGAACTATGGGCTTCCTGGAGGATAACATCCCGAAGGCCTCCATATATTGGAACCCATATTCGTCCATTCAATCTCAGAATTCCGTCCTTGCCAAGAGATAACTGTTCCTCAGTTACCCCTAGCTTTTCATTAGGATAGTTAGCTTCCAACACAGCTTCCTTCTGTGCAGCTAACAACCTTTCATTCAAACTGTTCTTTATTTCAATGCTCTTGGCATTGATTCGGATGGGTTTCACCCTTTCCTTTCAACTCAAGGCATCAGCGACTACATTCGCCTTGCCGGGATGGTATCGGATTTCACAATCATAATCATTCAACGTTTCCATCCATCGGCGCTGCCTCATGTTTAAATCCTTCTGATTAAACAGATGTTGAAGGCTCTTGTGATCAGAATAGATCACACTTGATACCATACAAATAACGCCTCCACAGTTTTAGTGCAAATACAACGGCACCCAACTCCAAGTCGTGGGTGGTGTAATTCTTTTCATGCACCTTTAACTGTCTTGAAGCATAGGCAATCACCTTGCCTTTCTGCATAAGCACACACCCCATGCCAGTGTGAGATGCATCGCAGTAAACTACGACTTCTTCGGTACCTTCAGGCAATGTCAGTACAGGAGCGTTGCTCAACTTTTGCTTCAGGATATCAAAGGATTCTTGTTGCTTAGGGCCCCAATCAAACTTTATTTTCTTCCTAGTCAAAGAAGTTAGGGGCGCAGCAATCCTTGAAAATTTTTCAATGAAACGCCTATAATATCCTGCTAAGCCTAGGAAGCTACAAATCTCTGTAGGCATCTTTGGCTCCTGCCAGTTCATAACTGCTTCTACTTTAGCGGGATCCACTTGGATTCCACGCTCACTAACCACATGTCCAAGGAATTGGACTTCTCGAAGCCAAAATTCACACTTTGAAAATTTGGCGTAGAGTTTCTCATGATGTAGAAGTTTAAGAATACAGCGAAGATGTTTCTCATGGTCAGCTTGGTTCTTCGAGTAAATGAGAATGTCATCGATGAAAATGATGACGAATTTATCTAAGTATGGCTTGCAAATGCGATTCATGAGATCCATGAACGCGGCAGGTGCATTAGTGAGCCCAAAAGGCATCACTAGGAACTCGTAATGACCATAACGAGTCCTAAATGCAGTTTTGTGTACGTCTTCGTCTTTAACCTTCAGTTGGTGGTAGCTTGACCTCAAGTCAATCTTCAAGAAATAACTTGCCCCTTGCAATTGATCGAACAAATCGTCGATCCTGGGCAAAGGATACCTATTCTTAATTGTGACCTTGTTAAGCTCATGGTAATCGATGCACAGACGCATCGATCCATCCTTCTTTTTGACAAACAAGACTGGCGCTCCCCAAGGAGACGAACTAGGTTTAATGAAACCTTTAGCTAGCAATTCATCTAGTTGTGCTCTTAATTCCTTCATCTCTGTTGGTGCCAACCTGTAAGGCGCTCTAGCAATAGGTGCTGCTCCAGGGATGATGTCAATTCTAAATTCCACTTGCCTATCTGGTGGTAAGCCAGGTAGTTCTTCAGGAAAAACTTCAGGGTATTCAGAAATGACTGGGATGTCTTCCATCTTAGGTTTCGGCTCATCAATAGTCACTTGTGCCGTGTAGATGACACAACCCTTCTTCAAACACTTAAAGGCCTTGAGCATGGTCACTTGCTCAGGCAATCCATACTGGGTATCTCCCTGAATGGTAAGTGATCCACCAGACGGAGTCTTGATCACCACTTGCTTTTTATTGCAGACAATCTGGGCCAGGTTATGAGATAACCAGTCCATGCCTAATACGATGTCAAAACCAGCTAACTTCAAAGGAAGTAAGGACAAAGGAAAATAGTGGTCCTTAATGGATATGAAGCATCCATCTAATATGGTTGAGGCGGTTTCTAAGGTGCCATCTGCTAACTCCACCTCATATTTCACTCTTAGGGTTTTAACATGTAAATTCAGCAATTTGCAAAACTTATTATCTACAAATGATTTATCAGCTCCTGAATCAAAAAGTACTCTTGCATAGACGTCATTTATAAGGAATGTACCTGTTATCACATTGTCATCATGTACTGCTTCCTTTGCATCCATTCTGAAGACCCTAGCATTGGTCTTCTTGGCCTCTTCAGGCTTCTTGGCGTATTTAGGGCAGTTGGTTTTGATATGCCCCTTCTCATTACAGCTGTAGCAGGTTGCATCCTTCAACTTTTTACAATCCAAGGTCTTGTGTTCCTTGGACTTGCATATACCACATGCAAAAGTTCTTGATTGAGTTTGCGAATTCGATTCAAACCTGCACTTTCCGAAGTGTTGTTGCTTACAGACTTTGCACTTGGGCTTTTCACCAGATTGGTGCCCATCTTTCTTAGATTCTGACCCTTTCTTGTTGTCACCGTTTCCTCGGTGCTTCTTGTTTGACCTCCGTGAATTGTCATCTTCACGTGTCCTTTTCTCTGCATCCTTGTTCCTCAGCGATCTTTTCCTGACCGCGTCCAAAGTGAGGGACAAGGATATATCAGCCACAGATCTGAAAGTAGTCGGTCTATAGGCCTTCACGCTTGCCTTTATCTCCGGGGCTAAACCCCCGATGAAACGAGCTATTCGTTTGGGTTCCGGGGTCACCAGATACGGAACCAACCTCGACATTGTATTAAAGCTCGTGAGGTAAGCTTGGCAATCTAGATTGGTCATTACCAACGAAAGAAAATCTGACTCAATCTTTTCGACCTCGTGCTGAGGACAGTAATTCTCCCTGATGAGGGCAACGAATTGCTCCCATGACATGTTATACAATGGGATCTTCCCAGTGGCTTGAATCAGTGATCTCCACCAGGCTAAAGCCTCTCCCTTGAAAGATTGAGACACAAACTTGACTATATCCCTTTCAGCGCACCCGCTGATATCCACTACTGTGTCCATCTCATCTAACCACGTCATGCAGTCAATGGCTCCTTTTTCCCCAGTGAAATCCCGGGGTTTGCATGAAACGAAGTATTTATAGGAGCAACCCTTCTCACGGGGTCCTTGATTCAATACAATCTGTTTAGATGGAGCACTGTGGTGGTTTGAGGAGAGTCTATCATCATCTTTCTTGGGTTCTTCCCTCTTGGAGGGTGGCTTTGAATGCGGTGTAGATAGGGTCCTACTTCGAGTCCCACTATATTCTTCATACTGCCGCTCCAAGGCCTTTGTAACAGGATCGTCTACTAACGCTTTCAGTTCAGCACCCGTTATATTAATTCGGGCGTTATCATTATTCTCCACTGGGTGACTATTAATTTCATCCAAGTCAGCCATTTTAATTGAACTGTTACATAAAACAAGGACAATAGTTTACTTGGGAGTTTATTATGGAATTGTCTTTTATGGCAATTCATTAACCATGGTAAACATAGACCATATTTGGTTAATTTATTAATCATATTTATTTAGGATTTTATTATAATTTATCCTAATTATAAAACAATAACAGTTTTATTAATAGCTCAAAAGGCCTAGTCACAAGGACATTTATAAATTATAAGCTATGATTTCAGAGAATTAAAGCTTTTAAGGCTTGAACATAGTTCATTACCTTTTTCGGACAGGGAGTCATAGCTACCACTGTCTTTTGGCTCATGTAGAAATGAGCAGGGCCCGTAGGCATTATATTACCAATGTATGGTCAAAATATGATCATCTTAATTGATGATTTAAACCCATGATTCAGAGATCATTAATTTGGGTTAGGAATCTTTTGAAGAGTCCTTATATAAGAATGACGTGTGTGATTTTAACGAATCACATCTGCCAGGAGGGTTAACATGTTTACAGATGTTAACAGGGATACGAATCTTTTAAACAGGTCTTACCATCTTGGCCAGGTCTTTATAATGACACTCAGGCTAGGTTTCACTCTTAAGATTCTTATTCAATATTTAATAGGCAGATTATTATTAAAAGGAATGATTTTGATTTATTTATTTCATGTAATATATTTATGCAGATAATAGCAAAAATGAAATTTATAAACATAACATTCCATTAATTATTAAAAGATTACATACTGCCCTAAACGGGTCTTTTCAACAAACACTTACCCTCGTAGGTGTCAAACTGAAATACTAGTCCACGCAGGGACTTAAACAAACAACATACCCTCGTAGGGGTTAACAGAAAGATAGACCCACGCAGGGGTCAAAACAAACAAACATACCCTCACAGGGGCTAATACAGCAAGAAAGGCCCACGCAGGGGCTCAAATGATACAAGGAAAATTACAACAACAGTGGAAGGATTCAACGGTCCTTCTTGCTCTTCCCTTTTATTAGGCTTATCAATCCTTGGAAGAAACTTTGTCGCTCCATGCGGTCTCTGTGAAAGTCTCGCTCGACTTGGTCCAACCTTTGTAGAATTTCTTCACGCTCTGGTGGGGAGCACCTTGGTGGCTGCGATTGTTGCCGAATTATAGGTCTGGCAGGTATTTGGTACCCATGGGTTGGGTACCCTGCTCCCCAAGGAGCTCCATACGGTCCTTCAGGGTTAAAGGCGTTGTAATTGGACGCTACCAAGTATGGGTCGGCTTCAGCGTAATTGTAGTTGGTGTGAACCGGCGGCCCAAACGGGTTGTACGTCATCGAACCCGTGTATGCTGGAATCGGGTTATCAAAACCCATCGGTGGTGGTTGCGGTGCAACCGGGTTTGAAGGTCCACCCATTTGTGGATCTTCTGGAAATGGCGGATAATGACTTCCACTTGATTGTCGAGGAGAGCTAAAATGAAAATCTCCTCCTCGCGCGGACATCCGCGCTCCGGTTCTCCTACGCCTCGGCGGTTGCGGAGGTGCCGGCTGAACTGGTGGCGGCGGAGGTGGTGGCGTGACTGCCACAAATCGTGAATCCTCAGAGGGATCCTGCTGCTTCTGATGATGAGGCGACGAATGATGCGAGGGTGTAAAATACCACTCGTACTGATTAAATTGTGCCTGGTAACTGTCCGGACCATGGTAGGGTGATCCATGAAAAGACGAACCATCGGAGACCTCGATAGGATGGTTGGGAGTTCCGGTTGCGGGCTCGACGGGATCCGTGTCCTCGTCCATGTCCTCTGCATGATCGCCGGAGAAGTGATCATCTGGCCCCAATGGGTTAAAACCCACTGGTTCTTGTAGGTAGTTTGCCGGGTTAAACCGGCCCTGAAAAACAGGTGTGGGGTCTCCAAAGGAATGGTGCGATAAGGATCGCTGAAAAGGTATGTAAGAAGGTTGAGGGTTGTCGGGCTCATTTTCTGAATGTGGCCCATAAGAGTTATGAACGGGAGGCGTCGAACAGTGTGAAACAGATCGCCTCACAGGTTCAAAAAGGTTCCTCCGGTTCTGTCGAGGATCGTCACTCTCGGTGGTAGAAGGAGCTCGCCGTTGCGAAGTCCCGACCTCGTGGTCATTGGGGGCGGTGATTGGCCCCTTGCCTCGTCCTCTTCGTCGAAAGAATCTTGGCGGCATATTTAGTCTTGTCAATATAACATAAGATAACGACAAGAATATATAAAATAAAGGACAACACAAAAACCAAAGTAGAATTTGTCCTATGTTATTTGTCTAGACTCGAAAGTTTAGAAATGTGCAATTGTGTAACTGAGATTAAACACAAAAGGCTAGTGTTTAATTCACTCAGTGTTGGCTCTGATACCAACCTGTCACACCATGAATTCCACGTGTCACCGGTGTGCCCGGTGGGGAGTATCGTGACGTGGTTGGCAACATAATAGTCAAACAACTCAATATTTAAATGCACAGCGGAAGCAAATGAAAAATATATTTCAACCGAATAAAATATTGTAATATCGTGTATCACAAACAGTTGAAAGTTTATCCACAGAAGGATCCAAATAAATAGGAAACAGTAGTTCAACAGACGTTAGGCATATTAGGCTTGCGAGACTCTTTATTGATGCTAAGGATAAAATCCAGCCTATTATGAGTAGTACCTGCATTTAATCTTTTTGGGAAAATACGTCAGTTTACACTGGTAAATACAATCAACTGACTCATTTTAAAAATGGTTAAAAATTGATTTGGATGCACATGGCACAAACATTTTATAACTTGGGATAATTATTTAAATATATAAACTTGTAAAAGAATTACATGTTCCTTATGCGTTCAGTAGCCCGGATCGTGCCGGGTTAAAGATCAATAGACACACCACATAATCTATTTATGCACTGACGAGTGTACGCCTACACTCCGCGCTTAGGTCGTGCCCATTTCGTAAAATGATACTAAGGATATCCGGGACATGGTCATTAACCCCCCAAAGGCTTTAAGTAAAAAAAACAATTTAAACGGGCGGATCAAATTTCAATTAACCACCATACGATGGAATTTTTAATGCCCGACCAAGCGGTATTTTATATACCGTACCCCAAGCCCGTATAGGGAAAATAAGTTAAGAGTATTTACCTGAGCAAAGTATCACAATAAGCAAATGCAAGTAGCTTTTACTGGTCCACCTAATCTGGAACAAAGGTTTATAATAACCTATTAGAATCCTAACGGGTCTTTAGTTAAGCTTAAGCTTAGACCGGTTAGTTTCAAAGATACGGTTCGCACGCACGATTAAGCGAAGACCGGATAGAATGTGATTTAGACCCGACAAGTTTGAATACTTGCTTAATATGGGTATTTCATACACATTCTGGTTTTTGAGATAAAACCGATAAGGTTTGACCCGTTTCGGCTAATTTATGCAAACTAGTTACATAAACCGAACCGAACGCGTAATAAGCGTAACGGGTATTCATGAGAGCCATATACAGGTTTCCTAATTTAATATGCCTCAAATATGTTGTGACATCAGTAAGATGTCTTTTATTATGCCCGAAACGAATTTAAACACAAACTATGCCCCGTAGGGGTAGTTTGGTCATTTTCAAGGTTATAAAAGAGTTTAAGTATTAACCTGAGTTACAGGTCTGATACAATCAGCAAAAATGCTCAATTTAATAAGTTATAATAGTAGGGTAAAATATATATGTGACATCTATCAATTATAACCAAACTATGCTCCGTAGGGGCATTTTGGTAATTTCACATAAGCCGAAAAGCTCAAAACTAAAGTCTGAGTTAAACAACTTTTGCTTACTGTTAAAATATTATAATTTACCTAAAATATCAGTAGGTATCAACCCTTGTATGTTTAAAATAGTTCTAGTACATACTGTGCGTTAAAAACGCTTAAAAAGGCGATTAAAAGCCATTTCCGGGTTCTATACATAAATCTGATATTTTTATTATTCCAGAAGGCTTAAAATAATTTATTTATCATATTTAATCAGTAGCAAAAAGTTTGGAGTCAATTAGATATGTAAAACTCATTTTATAGCCCGAAAGGGCAAAACCGACAATTACCCAAAATAAGTTATGCTCAGCCTAAAATTAATTAAAAATCTTCAAAAATCCCAAAATAATATATTACATCCGTGGGTAATGAGTTTGATGTCAAAAAGTAGGTTTAAATAGGCTATACGCTAATTATGTCGTTTAATCGCTAAAGAAGCTTTCAAATTACGCTAACGAGCATAACTCTTAATCTACACCTCAAACTGATGTCAAGTTTTGGGTGCAAGTTTATAATTCAGTAACTAAAGTTTCTACTCTTTTACATTTTCAAAAATCACGTTTTATGGTGAAAAAGGCATAATGGTCAACATATGAGCAATTAACGGAAACATGCATATTAATTAGATAACTAATGAACCAAGGTGTATAATCATAGAGGGTTATACTAGCATGTAACCTAGTCCAATTAAAGCTCTAAGGTATTTCTAAAACATACCAAAACGGGTCAGAACTGAAGTCAAAGCAAAAGTCAAAGCTTTGCGACTTTCGGTTCCGAACCGGGTCTAAACAGAAAATTGTCGGGTTGAAGATGTTTAGACATGTTCTTACACTAATTACCAAGTTATATTAATGATCAAACAGGTTGTACGTATTCTACATTGCTAATTATGCATAAATTAGAAAATAAGCATTTTGTTGACTTTTTAATAACAAGTTTGACCCGACATTAGACCTAGTTAGAGTGGGAATCAGAGGGTGCCCTTTTAAGGGTTTAATGCCCACATAATTACCAACTCATAACTACTTTCAATTCGACTAATCACTGGACCATTAGTGATTAATCGCTAAGTCAACCGTTAATTACGACAGTTTAACTTTTAAGCTAAAACTAAGCAAAAACTTAACTAAGAAAGGTTAAGCATACTTACTAAAGTCCTTTGCACGATTAGTGATCACTTGAGCCTGCTTTGGAGCTCCAGAAATGATCAGGAATGCTGAAGGAAGGTGTGAAAAATTGGTTGCAACATTGGCCCTTTATATAGTGCTCAAGAACTCATGGATTGTTGACACACAGGCCTAACAATGGCCATGGATCACTTCCAGATGTCCCTAAGTGTCTAGGGGTTGCCTAGGGGTCGTGCAAGATGAGGAAAAACGTTTATAAGTCGGTTAGATTGCAAATGGAAGACAAGAACCCAAAGTTTTCGGAACAGACAGGCCTTCGCGGCACGCGTAGCCCCCCCCCCCCCCCCCCCCAGGGCCTTCGCGTGGCGCGAGGCCTCTTCTGATTAAATCTCAAATTTTGATTTTTTATGCTTTGGTCCTTGGCTCTTGGGAACTTTGCTACGACTTTATTTCTTGCACTTTGAACCCTCCAAATTGACGTTTAAGGGCTTCAAGACATATACCCATTTTGTTTAGTCCTCGGTTAACTTTATTGCCACCCGAAAAAGTCCTAAACTTCCTCGTTGACGCTTTTAACCCCTCGCATACGAATTTGATCATAACTTTCTCATACGATAACGAAACTTTATGAAATTTATATCGTGCATTCTAGTGAGCATAATTAACAGTTACAAAGCTTCGGGTTTGTCAAAAGGTCACTCAGAGGTATAACTTAAACATGTTGACACAATTAACTGTAACACCCCAAAAACGGGTTTGGTAATTAAACCACATTAATATTACTGACGGGTAAAATACCGTTAGTGGTAAAAATTTACCCGGTAAATTTTAGGATTTAAATAATTAATCCTAATAATAAAAAAAAAGTGAATAAAAGATTTTAAGAAATAAAATGATAGAAGGCCCGAGTTAACGGGACCTAAAATAAACTTAGTCATAAATATTCCCGAACCCGCTAAGCTAATTAGGAATGTTTAACCTAGTTAATAAGTGGGGAATATTGTTAGAAATAAGTAGGTTGTTCCCTACTTAATTAACTAACCAAATTAGAGGGGCCAATGTTGTTAAAATGAAACTTATAATATTAGTTTTATTTAAAAACAAAATCAAACATCTCAATTGAGATGTCTGGTCGAACAAGAACACAGGGGGCGACACAGGCTCCCCACCAAACCCTAGTGCATGTCAAACTTGGTCAAATTGAGGGTTCAAATCAGCTCCAAATCGAATTTCAAGCACAAATTCATGAACACCTAGTTGAAAGGATCACAAGGTATGTAAAATTGTGATGTTTTGATCCATCTTAAATTCTAGGTTATTTGTAAGAAACTGAAATTGAGCTTGATTATGTCATGCATGGATGAATCTTGAAGTAATATGATGTCTAGGAGTAAACCCTAGTCAATAACATGTTGGATTATTGGATAATCTATGAAATTCATAATGATCCATTGATAAGTTAAGTGGGTTTATTGACAATATGATGAACACTCGGATTAGAGTGTTAAATTGATGAAAATTGATTGTTATAATATAAGTTCTTGATGTAATTCATGAACACTAGACTTAGAGGTTTGATTGTTATGTAAATCTTGGTGAAAATAACTAATTATAAACTAGTTAGTAAATATGTGAAATTATGCACATTAGGTGTTTGTTAAAATGCCTAAATGAGAACTAAAGTATTGAAATTTAGAGTGAAAACGCGTATTCGAATGATATGGCAATTACGCGTGATATGAAGTGATAAGAGTTCTAAACACTATGTTGATTTAGACTTAATGTTGTAAACCATGCGATTGAAAGTAGTTAACTTTAGATAAGTTAAGTTAACTAATCATGAAGTCGAATAGTAGCTTCGGCATAGGAAATAAGTGAGGCGGAATAGTCGTGATTTTTATGACTAATTTAACCGCCCTGTAAATGATTGACAATAGTTTGACGCGTAACAAGCTAGATGAAAGCTTGGAGGAAGGAGCGGGTCAAACGGAGCAAGTACGGAAAGAAAAGCGTGGCGTGGATGCGAGGTAAGTGTAAGTTACACACTTATGTAGAATACCCGTTTATTCGATACGTTGTAAACGTGATAACGATAACATTGGAAATATGGAAATTTGTCAAGTGTCGACTAATGTAAATCAAGGTTAAAAGGATACCCATGGCGTAAGCCGAAATGGGTTGAATTTGTAAGAAAATAGTGTAAAAGAAAAAGGGTATGGTTATAAAATCCGGGATGGGATGGATGTATGAATTGGAAATCAATAACGATGTTTTTGATTAAATATATAATGTTGGGCATATAGTCCAAACGGGTCGAATGGTGATGATAAAACCATTTGACAATATCGACTAATGTGGTTGTCAAGTCTTATGTTAACAGGACCGATTAGCCAATCGGATAATTGCGTCACCATTGATGGTGTGATAATGAAAACGAGGTATAAATCGGGTCTACTTGTTGATCCGGGCCAGGTACGCATAATTATGTTGTAGTTAAAAGTGTTATTTTGGTCGAATAATTTGAGAGAGAGTCCTTCGTCATAAAAGGACTAAAATCGACCAAAACGCCCTTGTAGGCTAAATGGAACAAACGGCCCTTAAAGGTTGTTTGGAAACGAGTTTTATGACTAGGTAAATACTTAGAATAAGTATAGAAGCTGAAAGAGGTATTATATTAGCTAAATGGCACTATTTGAGTTCTTGCCGTAAAATAATGATTCGAGAGGTAAAATTTGGTTTATATTGATCACCACATTAAACTTACCTTAAATACAGTTGGGGTGGGAGATTATAGGATAAGAAATGTGGTAATGGAATGCTAGAAGCAATCGAAAGCTATTTTAGGCTCGAAAGTGCTTAAATACCCTTAATAGGTCAAAATAAGCATACGAGCGAAAATGGGTTTAAATTGTGTAATAAACCTGTGATTAGAACCTAATATGGTATATAACATTTATTTGAAGAAGTGTAGGTGATGTAGGAATCAAATAAATATGTTTGTTTGATAAAATGCATAAATGGGTAAAATTTGATAAAAAGGTAACGAGTCGAAGGCTTGAAAGTCTCAAAATTTATTTATGTTGGATGTTGGATTTTAACTCCATAAGATGGAGAATTAAATTACGGACGCGTAAGAAAAATAATCGGGTAAAACGGATCAATAACGAAGAAGTTATGGCCGTTTCCGTGAAATCGGGTTGAGCTGGGAATGTACAGCAACAACTGAAGGCAACATTCTGTGAAAACAAGGGCTAGGCGTGACGCCTAGGCCCTTGGCGTCACGCGAAGCCCCTGAACCGGGAAAAAAAATTATTTTTTTGTTATTTTAACCCTTGGAACTTGTTTGAACCTTCTATTTAACTATCAAAACTAACTTTTAAGTTGGTTTTGATCATAGGTGAATGCCAAGAGTGCACGGATGAAGATCAAGCGACGAGCAAGAACCGAACACGATCACGAAATAAGCTTCCGCACTATGTATTGTTATTATGTTAAACGGCGAACGTACACATGATATGTTGTACAACTTGTAAATTGTAAAAGGTTTTAATAAACCCGTAATTTCCAATGCATATGAAATCTTAATTACATGATTGTTTTTCGTAAATGATACGTTAAATCTTAATTTATAAGAACGGGTGTTACAAGTTGGTATCAGAGCCTTGGTTTAATAGATTCAAGTATGGCGGGGAAAACCATGCTTGGACTTAAACCTTATGCTCTTGACAAAGATTGGTGTTCGGTTCGAGGCTTGATCGCAAATCCGGTAAGTACATGTATATAGTAATGATTGGGTATGATTAAAGTGTTGAAGAACAACACATAGGGTTATCGTGTAATACACGATACATCAATCAAATTGATAAAGGATAGATATAGTCAATGAAATTACGTGTGTTGACACGTATAGTGGAAAAGCCTTGTATTATAATACGGGCGATTATTGATGACGACACTACTAACTTTTGTGAATTTTTAATTGAAGGACACTCGCATCTGAAGATGACGAGAGTTAGACAAATTACGGATATGAGGATGAAACGGTCCAATGTATGACAAGCAAAGCATACTCATCAAGGATCTAAATCGCGTAGTGATCACGAACAAGGTTAACGGAAAAAGGAGAGCCTGATAGAGCAAACATTATCAGGTGCACGTTTTAAATTATTGCATAAATAAGTAATATGCAACGAATATATAGAAATTGAAAGTTGCATATGTAGATTGAAAACTTGGAAAAACCTGAATAGAAAACCTATCCGGGACATTGTTTCCAAGAAAAACAAATAGAGGCATTACTTACATGGGGTGTAATGTGAAAATTATAAAAAGGTCATGTATACCAGGTGTTGATCGCTTACTCTGGCCAAGTAAGTAGTGAACACGTGGTACCATGAACTTCTTATGATGGACACATTTATATCCGATGTAGTAAGGGTGGGGTGAATGGGACTAACTTAAAAAGTACCCAAATGAATCAAAGGAGCAAAATATTTGATAATAATGTAAACGCACAGCCGGGTGACGGAAGCGTATTACATTAGGATGATGAGCCCGAGTGAAAGGACAAAGATTAATGTAAAATGAATAAGGTATGCAATTGGGAGGGGTGTGCTTACACTCGAACCCGGAGAATGCAAATATGACTCTTAACGGGCCGATTTTGTAAAACGCCAAATTTGAGAACAAAGTAGGAATATAAAAACGAAACGAAGTCATAATGCATACCGTAAGGGTTGCAAAAATAACGATTTCAGTAAAACACCCGGTTGATGGGTAAGAAATTAAACGCATGCGTAGACTGAGAAACAGGAACGCGAAATAGAAAGTCAAAAGACTCGGAATATGAGTCATGACTAAAAGATGACAAGAATTTTCGCAAACATAAATTTTGGTAATTACGTTCAACCATTTTAAAATTGGACGGGTCAAATAAAGAATGAAGTTTGACATTCATAAGTGATGAAAATTCACCCAAAATGAGTCAAACGAGTCAATTAAGGAATAACGCTTAATATAATAGGAAAACGCAAGCCGGTGAAACCAGAAAGCTAAAAACAATAAGATAGAAGGACCCGGGTAATGGGTGGTACAGGAGTATAAGTGTGAACCGGGTAACGGTAAGCGTAGGACAAACCGACGTGTAAATGACGTTAGAAGTCGTAAAGTCGGAAAGATAGTCCGAAAGTAAACAAATGAAACCTTAGACTACGGTCAAGGTCAACTAAAGCTTAAAAGCAAAATTAAATGATTCCAAACATAACAAAGGATGCTTTAAAGCTATATATGTATAAATAGACAATTGAATAAAGACTAGAATAAAAGATGATCTACGGGATCATCATAACCTACGGGATATTAATGAGTGTAAAGGTCTACGGGCCAAAATGACCCACGGGTCATAAATTGAAGCAAATGGATAAAAAGGGCCTCGCCTTAAAGAGGTGAAAGCTTAAGGAAATAGTATACGAGGTTAAGTGAAGGAACCTATGGGTCGATAGTGTGAGGTAAGGGAACTTGTTACGATTCCCCGTATAAAACTAAGATTGTAAAAGAATAAATTATGGACTGTCAATATCATGGTATGAATAATTGACTAAAGTTAAAGAAAATATCCTAAGACTAAAACTTCGATTTTAGTAAGAAATAACGTTTTTACAAATATAAATTCTGATAGGAATTTGAATAGTAAGCATGAAAGGTTCAAGTCTTGACACTGATAGGTGCAAGACGATATATTTGAAAAGTGATATTTTTTAAAATGAAAGGTTGATACAAACTAAACATGATGTGACACGATCACGGTTAGGAAATGTAATGTGAAGTAAAATCACATTATAACCAAGCGAGCGATAAAAAGTAACGGGACTAATAAGTCTAGTTAGTGAGACCGGTTAAGGCCAGTAATTCAAATCAATAAAATTTGGTTTGCTTGTAAGCGGTGGATTCGGTATAACTGAACCGAATAAATAAATCTGAAAACAAAAGAAATTATTGCTAAAAGTGAAATATTTCACTAAAGACCTTTAAACGGGTCAAAGTAATGGATTCATAAAGAATTCGATATTATATGAAAGCAATGGATATCGCTAAGTTAACTAAACTAGTGGAAATAACGAGATTACGTTATTTCAAGTTGCATTATGTCGTATGAGTTATGTAGACAATTAGTAACCAAAAAGATGTTACCATACTTTTCTGGTAATATTAACTATTGGATAAAAGTGTAATTAATGTTTAAAGGATTTCTAGGATCGAATACATTGAGCTAAACTCAATGAACTATGTAAGAAAAGGTTTCAAGGACGAAACCTCTTTAAGGGGGGTAGACTTGTAACACCCCAAAAACGGGTTTGGTAATCAAACCACGTTAATATTACTGACGGGTAAAATACCGTTAGTGGTAAAAATTTACCCGGTAAATTTTTGGATTTAAATAATTAATCCTAATAATAAAAAAAAGTGAATAAAAGATTTTAAGAAATAAAATGATAGAAGGCCCTAGTTAACGGTACCTAAAATAAACTTAGTCATAAATATTCCCGAACCCGCTAAGCTAATTAGGAATGTTTAACCCAGTTAATAAGTGGGGAATATTGTTAGAAATAAGTAGGTTGTGCCCTACTTAATTAACTAACCAAATTAGAGGGGCCAATGTTGTTAAAATGAAACTTATAATATTAGTTTTATTTAAAAACAAAACCAAACATCTCAATTGAGATGTCTGGTCGAACAAGAACACAGGGGGCGACACAGGCTCCCCACCAAACCCTAGTGCATGTCAAACTTGATCAAATTGAGGGTTCAAATCAGCTCCAAATCGAATTTCAAGCACAAATTCGTGAACACCTAGTTGAAAGGATCACAAGGTATGTAAAATTGTGATGTTTTGATCCATCTTAAATTCTAGGTTATTTGTAAGAAACTGAAATTGAGCTTGATTATGTCATGCATGGATGAATCTTGAAGTAATATGATGTCTAGGAGTAAACCCTAGTCAATAACATGTTGGATTATTGGATAATCTATGAAACCTATGACACGTGTCAACACATTATAGGACGTGAATTTTCGAGGTGTTACAGGTAACGTACATATAGTACAAATGACTATAGGAAACGTAGAATGATGTTAACTTTAGAGTTAAGCATGTATATGTAACTATGAAATAGTAGTTTTGTTGTGATAACAAAACAAGAACTAAATATTATATGACATATGTATAAAATATAATCTAAGAGATGGGATGAAGGTATTAGATCTGTTATAACGGATCATATGAATGTAAGTATTATTACAAGTTTGAAAAAGTATATATACTGACATGTTACTAACGGGCAAGGGAAATGAGAATGTTATGTGGAAGCATGATATGGAAAGTATAGACTTGTTTAGGGAAAAGTCAATTGTATGAACAATTTATGAATTGAGGTTGGATGGTTACTCCTAATTATGACGCAATTAACGAAGTTTAAACATAGAGGTGTATGCATAAGTTACGAAGGAAAGATAATTAGTGTTAAATGGAAATGAGAAAGGTTTCGGGGACGAAACCTCGCTTAAGGGGGGTAGACTTGTAACACCACAAAACCCGAATGTTTATATTCGTCAAATGTTCTTATATGGTATATCATGAAATAAATAACTAGGCTATTTAACCTAGTTAAGAGTATGATAAAAACCATTAAAGGATGAAAGTTGTGCCAATTATATTTTGAGGCAAACTTGAGGGACTAAAATGGGGCAAGATGAAACTTGAATTAATATATGAAAAATACACCCACAAACACACATAATCGTGTGTTCTAGAAAGAGCAGGAGCTCTTATGGAGCCTGATGTGAGTAAAATGCAACATATAAATTACATCAATTAAGGCATAAAACTAACCCTTTTTAAGTACTAATATTGGAAAAAGAGTGTTTTTGTCTTCCTTTTGTATTTTCAGGATTAAATGAGCTCAAAAACACAAAAGAAGCAAAAAGACAGCTAATTCCAACATAAATACAAGAAAAGGAACATTAGTGGATTGCCCGGCCCCTCAACGGCACCTTCCAAAGCAAAATAGAGAAGTCAGAAGACTGAACACGCCCCGTGCTCAGCCAGCACGGGGCCGTGCCCAAGAAGCAGCAGAAAGGACAAACCTATAGAAGCTTCTATTGCCCACCACGGGCCGTGCCCAGCGGACACGGGGGCATGTCGAAAGTACAGCAGACGCATTTATTGTAATTGCGAATTACAATTAATGAGGAGAGAGAGTGTCAGACAGGCACGGGGCCGTGCCCAGCTCTCTGTTCAGCCTATAAATAGGAGTGCTTGGATTCATCTCATCCCTTGGCACACCACCTCTCTCACACTTCATCCACCACCCACCACCATCACAACACCATCATCCACCACAATCATCCATTGTCCATCGTAGAGTGTGTGAGTCGTCTCGGGATCCAAGATTGATCGTAAGAGTTCTTGACAATCAAGACCATGTTTGCCTAAGTCTCTTACATCACTTGGTGAAGACAAAGTGTCTAGTATAATACTTTTTATTTCTAATCTTTTGCACTTTTTATTTGGTTTTGTATTAATGACTTTAATAACTAGTTACTTATGTTGAAGGTGATCTTTCCTTATCGTTTGTCCGTGGTGTCTTGGCATTATTTTACTGTCTATATAAAATAAAGGATTTTCACCATTCATATCTCCACGGTCTATATGGAGGTATGTTGGCTACCTGGTCGGGGGTTAAGGGAACGGTTTGGTAAAGGTCTTGCCATTGTTCAGCGTTTAGAGGTCCTGCAATGGACCTGGGTCAAATTTAGTAGGACCTCCTTCAATACTTCACGGTATTGGATGGCGGGGGTCCAAACTCTTTGATCCCCTCATAAGTTAACTACTATTAATACTATAACCCGTCTATTTAGGATTGTATCCCTGCTGACTCAGACTACTTAGCCGAGGGTAACGTCACCGCCAAAAGCGGGGCCTACCACAATACTGCATTAATAACTTAATTCATTATCTTCCAATAATCCACCCTTTTAGGATTGTATCCTTGCTGACTCAAACTACTGGGGTGAGGGTAACGTCGCCTTCAAAAGAGGGGCCTACTACAATAACTAAGATAATCTCTTAATTATGTGCAAAAGTACGGAAATAATCAAATGTTATACTAGATACGAGTCGGAACCAAGTGATTCATCTTGTCTATCTGTTTTTATTTTATTTTTATTTTCAGCATTTTAGTTAGTTTTTATTTTTCTTAGCTTAAAACATTTTTCTAAACTTTTATTTTGATTAGACGTTGAGGATAAACCGGTACTGAAAGCTCTTGTGTCCTTGGACGACCTCGGTATCTTACCAACGCTATACTACACTCAACGATGGGTGCACTTGCCCATATGTGTGTTTAGTGTTAGTGAAATATCGTGTTTTATAAATTTAAAACTTGGCTAAAATAAGTGTTAAAAAGGGCTTAAAATATACACCTAATATATACGACACTTCACACGCATCAAGTTTTTGGCGCCGTTGCCGGGGACACAAGGATTTTAAGAAAGTTAAGAATCAACGGCCTAATCATCTTTTATTTTTCTTTTTATTTTTTTTAGGATTTTCTTAGTTTTTCAGCTTCTGCAGATCTCAGCACGGGCCGTGCCCGGTCAAACACGGGCCGTGCCCAGCACCATCACTGGCAGTTTTTATTTTCTGAGTTACAGAGAGCTGAACACGGGGCCGTGTCGGTACAATACGGGGTCGTGTCCAACTCCCAGTAACAGGGATCCAGAAATCAATCACTGTGCCTCTGACCACGGGCCGTGTTCGCTGAGCACGGGGCCGTGGTGAATATTCTGACCAACATTCTTTTCTGTCTTTATTGCAGGACTTGGAACCTAGGCGCCACATTTGAACCTTCTACGTAGTGCATGAGCTCCAGTTCTAGTAGAGACCTAAAAGAACCTCTAGAAGAACCCGAACGCTTTCTCAGAAAAAGACTTAAAGCCAAAAATCAAGAGAAAGTCTCGGGGGACCCACTTCCAATGGCGGACCAACGTACCCTCATGGATTACCTACGACCCACCGTAGGCAATCTCGGCGCCGCTATCAACGCACCGAATGTCGAAGCCAACAACTTCGAACTTCGGCCGCATTTGATACAAATGCTCCAAAACTCCGCAACCTTCCACGGGCTTGCGGACGAGGATCCCCATCTACATATTACTAACTTCTTAGAAATATGTGATACCTTTCGGATCAATGGAGCATCAAATGACGCCATCCGCCTTCGAATGTTTCCATTTTCACTAAAAGACCGAGCTAAGGCTTGGCTTAACACCCTCCCAGTTGGATCGGTAAACACTTGGGATGAACTTGCCCAAAAGTTTTTATATAAGTATTTCCCTCCTGCTAAAACGGCTAAATTAATGACTGAAATTAATACATACTCACAAGAGGATGGGGAATCCTTAAATGAAACTTGGGAAAGGTTCAAGGAGCTTCTAAGAAAGTGTCCCCATCACGGTCTAGCGGTGTGGCAACAAGTATCCACTTTCTACAATGGGTTGTTGCCACACACAAGACAAACACTTGATTCAAGCTCCGGGGGACTTTTAGGTACTCGTCGCCCAAATGAAATATATAATCAAATTGAGGAAATTGCTCAAACCAATTTTCAGTGGCACACTCCCCGAGGTAATAAATCCATTGCCCCGGGCGCCCATAAGGTTGATGAAAGCACCTCTTTACAAGCCCAAATCGAGGCCCTCTCTTCAAAAATCAAAAAGCTAGAAATGTCAAAAGCGGCCTCGGTTATGACTTGTGAAGGGTGTGGTGGGTCACATGAAAATTGGAGTTGTATGAAAGAGTTAGATGAACAAACAGAAACGGTAAACTACATGGATAATAGACCTAGGCCGTCGGGTCCTCCAACGGGTACCTACAACCAAGGATGGCGTAACCACCCAAATCTTGGTTGGAGAGATCCCGGCAATAGTAGTAACCAACAAAACCAACGAACTAATTTTCAACAACCACAAAATTTTTCTCAACAACAAGGTGGAAGAGAAAGGCTTGAAGATACTGTATCTCGCCTCATCTCTGACACTGAAAAGAAAAACTCGGATCGATTTCAACAATTGGAATCGAATTTTAGAAATCAACAAGCTAGCATTCAAAATGTTGAAAAACAATTAAATCAACTAGCTCAAAATTTCTCCGAGAGACCACAAGGCGCGTTACCTAGTAATACCGAAACCAACCCGAAGGCACAAGTACATCTCATCACATTAAGAAATCGAACCGTGGGTCCCGAGGATGCTCCATTACCGCCAAATGAAAGAAGCCATTCTAGCCAGCCTGTGACCCCTCCTACGCCAGAAAAGGCTTCTATACCAACTCAAGAGGCCACCAAGACTCCTCCTATTCCATACCCCGGTAGGTTAAACCGTCAAAAGACCGATGAGCAATTCGCTAAATTTGAAAATTTGCTAAAACAATTGCATGTTAATATTCCTTTTATCGAAGTCCTAACCCAAATGCCTAAATACTCAAAATTTATGAGGGATTTCCTCACAAACAAAAGGAAAATTGAATCATTGCAATTAGTTAACTTAGGCGAAGAATGCTCCGCCTTAGTGCTCAACAAACTTCCACAAAAGAAAATCGATCCCGGGAGTTTCACAATCCCTTGCTCGATTGGGGGATCTCTCGTTCGTAATGCATTAGCCGGTCTTGGGGCTAGCATTAACCTCATGCCCACATCAATGTTCAAACGACTTGGCCTAGGAACAACAAGCCCTACAAAGATGAGCATACAACTCGCCGACAGATCCGTCAAATTTCCACAAGGTGTCGTCGAGAATTTATTGGTAAAAGTTGACAACTTTGTTTTTCCAACCGACTTTGTCATCTTAGACATGGAAGAAGACACCGATGTCCCTCTCATCCTTGGGAGGCCATTTCTAGCCACCGCCCAAGCGGTGGTAGACATGAATGACGGAACGTTAACATTGAAGTTTGGGGATAAGGAGGTAAAGTTTGAATGTGGAAAAAGAATTGAGGACGAAGACCCGGTCAACTACATGCAGGTCATAGACTCAAGCTTTGATGATGCTCTCCGACAGTGTAACATGGGATGCAATACATCCCACTTGGGTGACAAATGACCGGCTTTGGGTCTAGCCAAGGACCCTTATAAACGTGGCGCACCACGGAGGCATTCCGCGGAACTATCCTTAGTTTAATTTAGATTAATTTTTATGTTTTCTAGTTAGTTTTAATTTTCAGGAATAAAACACACTCATGGTGGTAAAGGATGAAAAAGGGAACGAGAAAAAAAAATGACCCCATGCACAAGAACAAGGCAACCCGACAATTCTCTCCATTTCAGAAGGTTCAACACGGGCCGTACCCAACCAACACGGCCCTGTGCTGAACCACCTGCAGAAAAACGCCCAGTTCAGGTAACTGGACACGGGCCGTGTTCACCCAACACGCCCCCGTGTCCAGACTTATGTTTCTCTTATTTTAATTTTGTTACTGGCACTTGAGCACGGGGCCGTGCCCGGACAACACGGGGCCGTGTTCAGCGCCCAGTAACAGAAATTTTTTGCTTTTTACACCATTTTACACATCTAATCAACCTAAAAATTTATTTTTGGGACACATTGAGGACAATGTGTAATTTAAGTGTGGGGGGGGGATGCTAAAACCTTGAATTTTGCAAGTCCTAAATACAAGCCTTACACAAAACTCTATTGGAACCACTAATCACCCCAAATTTTTTTCAAAAATTTCATTTTTTTACTTGTCTAGGTTTAACTCGGGAAATTCAAGTTCTCAAAAAGGTTATATTTTTACAAATTTACAACCGATAGCGTAGTGATAAAAAGAACCAACATAAGAAAATTATGAAAAGGCATGGCAAACTTAGTTAAAATTTGATTATATATACTTGATCACATAAAAACCCATTCCCACAAAAGTGAGTTTTGAGCCTTTATTGAGCATACAAATTTACATCTTTAGACTAAATGCTCATCTTTCGTTTCTTGTGTGAATAGCCGCTTGGTTCTTACGACTCTAGAACTTGCCATGACGATACATTCCCGGTCCTTATCAACTTAAACCCGAGTAAGTAAATGATGGAGGCATTAGGACTAACCCCTTTTTATTTCTACACCATTATTTTTCTTTTTCTTTTACCACCTACCCAAAAAATCCCCCTAGTTAGCCCCTTTGAGCCTAAACCTTTTCATTTCATCACCCAAACCAAAAACCCTTTTACCCACCAAAACCTTTTTTTTATTTTTAACCCTTTGTTTTAGTAACAAGTTCGGTTTTTCGTATGAAAAAAAAAAAATTTGTTGATGATGAAGCAAAAAGAAAATAAACAAACAAGTTCATCAAAAATAACTTTGTTTGAATAAAAGCTTCATCAAAATAAAAATAGAAAGTCTTACGAAAACCGACACTTGTTACGCTTTTCGCCATTTTTCTACTAACCACTAACCACTAACCACTATCCCAACCACCTACCTTTAACCCAAGCCTAACCCTTAACCCATAAAGTCCTCTTCATATTTACAACGGTATAAAAGTTAAAAAGGAGGAGGATTGATTGCTTGGCAAGCCTATGGTAGGAATAAGTTCCATGCCGCTCTCGAGTGATTCATTAAAAATACACCTTCGGCCGAGTGTGAGTGATTTCTCCCGTGAGGTATGTGAACTTGTATATAAATGGAATTTTAAAAAGGCATGTTATGCCCAAATAAATAATTTCTCCTATGAAAAGTTCTAAATAAATCATTACGAATGGGAGTGTAAATAAATAAAAATAAAACCCAAAAAGATCTTGGATATCCCGACACTCTACGACAAGCCCAAAACTTTCTCTTCTACCCATTCCATTTGGGAGTGTAAGCCACATATTAAAGAGTTTTGCTTGAGGACAAGCAAAAGTTCAAGTGTGGGGGTATTTGATGTGAGTAAAATGCAACATATAAATTACATCAATTAAGGCATAAAACTAACCCTTTTTAAGTACTAATATTGGAAAAAGAGTGTTTTTGTCTTCCTTTTGTATTTTCAGGATTAAATGAGCTCAAAAACACAAAAGAAGCAAAAAGACAGCTAATTCCAACATAAATACAAGAAAAGGAACATTAGTGGATTGCCCGACCCCTCAACGGCACCTTCCAAAGCAAAATAGAGAAGTCAGAAGACTGAACACGCCCCGTGCTCAGCCAGCACGGGGCCGTGCCCAAAAAGCAGCAGAAAGGACAAACCTATAGAAGCTTCTATTGCCCACCACTGGCCGTGCCCAGCGGACACGGGGGCGTGTCGAAAGTACAGCAGGCGCATTTATTGTAATTGCGAATTACAATTAATGAGGAGAGAGAGTGTCAGACAGGCACGGGGCCGTGCCCAGCTCTCTGTTCAGCCTATAAATAGGAGTGCTTGGATTCATTTCATCTCATCCCTTGGCACACCACCTCTCTCACACTTCATCCACCACCCACCACCCACCACCATCACAACACCATCATCCACCACCATCATCCATTGTCCATCGTAGAGTGTGTGAGTCATCTCGGGATCCAAGATTGATCGTAAGAGTTCTTGACAATCAAGGCCATGTTTGCCTAAGTCTCTTACATCACTTGGTGAAGACAAAGTGTCTAGTATAATACTTTTTATTTCTAATCTTTTGCACTTTTTATTTGGTTTTGTATTAATGACTTTAATAACTAGTTACTTATGTTGAAGGTGATCTTTCCTTATCGTTTGTCCGTGGTGTCTTGGCATTATTTTACTGTCTATATAAAATAAAGGATTTTCACCATTCATATCTACACGGTCTATATGGAGGTATGTTGGCTACCTGGTCGGGGGTTAAGGGAACGGTTTGGTAAAGGTCTTGCCATTGTTCAGCGTTTAGAGGTCCTGCAATGGACCTGGGTCAAATTTAGTAGGACCTCCTTCAATACTTCACGGTATTGGATGGCGGGGGTCCAAACTCTTTGATCCCCTCATAAGTTAACTACTATTAATACTATAACCCGGCTATTTAGGACTGTATCCCTGCTGACTCAGACTACTTAGCCGAGGGTAACGTCACCGCCAAAAGCGGGGCCTACCACAATACTGCATTAATAACTTAATTCATTATCTTCCAATAATCCACCCTTTTAGGATTTTATCCTTGCTGACTTAAACTACTGTGGTGAGGGTAACGTCACCTTTAAAAGAGGGGCCTACTACAATAACTAAGATAATCTCTTAATTATGTGCAAAAGTGCGGAAATAATCAAAGGTTATACTAGATACGAGTCGGAACCAAGTGATTCATCTTGTCTATCTGTTTTTATTTTATTTTTATTTTCAGCATTTTAGTTAGTTTTTATTTTTCTTAGCTTAAAACATTTTTCTAAACTTTTATTTTGATTAGACGTTGAGGATAAACCGGTACTAAAAGCTCTTGTGTCCTTGGACGACCTCGGTATCTTACCAACGCTATACTACACTCAACGATGGGTGCACTTGCCCATATGTGTGTTTAGTGTTAGTGAAATATCGTGTTTTATAAATTTAAAACTTGGCTAAAATAAGTGTTAAAAAGGGCTTAAAATATACACCTAATATATACGACACTTCACACGCATCAGAGCCAAAACCCTAATCATGGAAAATCACCAAATTGAAAGGCTAAATGAAGTCTAAATCCATAACCGAGTACGGATTAACGATCACCTTCTCAATGGGATCATAAGGTATGTCTTAAAAGTTAGATTGGTGATCTTTCGCGAAGTGGGTTATGATGTAAATTGCGAATTTGTATGAAATTGAGAATGAGTTTGTGTTAGAATCGTCATTTGGAACATGGGTTATGAATGGTTTGGGTTAATTTGATGTTTATAGGTGAAACCCGTTGGTTATGGTGATGATGGCAACTTGAATGATCACCCATGTCTAATTCTTACTTAATGTTGATGTATTTTGATGTATATGATAGACTCTTGTTAGAGGAATTGAAAGAAATGTGATACTAGTATGTTTGATGTTTATGCATGAATGATTAATGTTGATTAGAAGTAGGAATTTGATGAATTATGAATGGGATTAGAAGGATATGCATGAACTAGTTGTACACTATGCTAAGAAGGTAGTACACACATAAAAAAATATGAATGAAATTTCAAATAAGTCAAGGTATTATAAGGAAAGAAATTTTTAGACATGAACTTCCGCTGCGACTTTTGGTCAAACGTGAATTAGGGTCTTACAAGTTGGTATCAGTGCCCTGGTTTGAGAGAATCAAGTACGAGAAGGTAGGTACTTGAACTCAAACCTATGTGCTCTTGTGATGAGGAACCCGTACAATCCATGACTCGATCAAGATCTAAAGGTAGAAATGGAATGAAAACGTGTATGTATGTATTCATATGAAGAAGCTAACGGTTTGCTACGTGCAAGGTAAGCTTAAAAGTTTGGAGAGGATGATCCGTGAATGCAGTCTAAGATGGATGCTACGGCAGGCAAGGATGCGAATGGACAGACGGACCCCAGGTACACAATGTTAATATGTATAGTACCGGTGTTAAAAGAAAAAGGAAGAAACTTCATTGGGAAAGAAATTATTAAACGAAAGACAATGATATGGTCTTGGTGAAGGTTTAGAGATGTGCACGAAACTAAAACCCATCTCTCGGACATAAGGCGATGATTACACGAAGGCACGAAACTAGTATGTGGATTGCGCACCTGGCCAGTACGCAAGAAGCATATGACGTTCGTGAGACCGTGGTAATTATCGCAGGTATGTCCGGTAGAACTGGGTAGCAGGTCGACGTGCGGGGGGGAAACGGGTTGTAAGACTCTCGGGAAATTGAGAGTACTACGTAAGAATGAAAAGTATGATTGATAGGAATGAAGAATGTTGAATCCGTAAGAAAGTACGGATCAACAATATATGAATGAAATGTTTGAATCTGCGAGACGGATTCAAAGAATGAAAGATGTGAATGCAATGTTTGAATCCACGAGATGGATTCAAGGGATGAAAGGCATGAATGGAATGTTTGAATCCGTAAAACGGATTCAAAAAATGGAATGTAGAAATGATGTGTCTGAAACCGCGAGACGGATTCAATGCATGTAAAGAATGAATGATGTAAATGATATGTTTGAATCCGTGAGGTGGATTCAAAGCATAGAAGGAAGAAAATGTGTGAATGGTATGTTTGGAACCGCTAGACGGATTCAAAAACATAGAAGTAATGAAAGGTATGGATGTTACGTTTGAATCCGCGGGACGGATTTAAAATATAAAAAGGATGAAATTAGTCCACATCAGAATGTGTCGATAGTTTGACAATGGTTGAGTCAAACGAGTCATAACGAATGACATGCTATGACCCGGATAATGGTTTAAGTATGAACGAGAAGGGTAAGTTTTAACAAAAATACCGAAATGATGTAATGAATGTCTTTGCAAGCAAGCATGAAAAGTAAAAGAAGTACGAATGTGTACCTCAATACATTTACGATAAGTAAGAAATGTCGGTTTGACCTTGAAAAGTCAAACTGCAAAGGTCAACAAAATAAGTAACTAGAATAAAAGAATTGCATGTAGGGAATGAAATGTGGAATGTGCTATAGCATGTACGTAGGAAATTGTAAAAGAATTATAGGTGAGTAATCACCTAGCATAATGAATGTTTGAATGAAAAGTGCTAATTGCTGGTTTTGTAGATGTTAATGGTAGAACTCTCAATGTGATGAAACCAATCGAATTGGTGAACGAATGTGCACGAGTGAAAGCTTAGTACAAGGTTGAATGAAAGATGGCCTGGTACGGTCAGTACGCGTGAAGGAGCGGATCGATCTGGTTTACGGATCGCAGAAGCACAAAATGAAATCAAAGTAAGTATAAATTTTTAACTCATGCCAGATAGATATGGATTTGTAAATTGAAAGCGACCTACGAGATGAATGATGGAATAGGTATGGTTGGGTGTGGAAATATTTGACTTTTAATAGTTGACGTAAGAAGAGAACTGTGTCATTAAGAACTAGATCTTAAAAGTTTTGAGCGAAAATGTCGGGTCTTGGTTGTACTCTCGTATGAAGAACCTGCATGATACGCTTGCTTAGGCAACTTAAGTAATGCATGAATTGAGAAGAATGGTAATGTAGAATGAATGAGGTGAGTTGAAGGTAACGTAAGGGTACGTATAGTACAAATGACTATAGGAAACGTAGAATGATGTTAACTTTAGAGTTAAGCGTGTATATGTAACTATGAAATAGTAGTTTTGTTGTGATAACAAAACAAGAACTAAATATTATATGACATATGTATAAAATATAATCTAAGAGATGGGATGAAGGTATTAGATCTGTTATAACGGATCATATGAATGTAAGTATTATTACAAGTTTGAAAAAGTATATGTACCGACATGTTACTAACGGACAAGGGAAATGAGAATGTTATGTGGAAGCATGATATGGAAAGTATAGACTTGTTAAGGGAAAAGTCAATTGTATGAACAATTTATGAATTGAGGTTGGATGGTTACTCCTAATTATCATGCAATTAACGAAGTTTAAACATAGAGGTGTATGCATAAGTTACGAAGGAAAGATAATTAGTGTTAAATGGAAATGAGAAAGGTTTCGGGGACGAAACCTCGCTTAAGGGGGGTAGACTTGTAACACCCCAAAACCCGAATGTTTATATTCGTCAAATGTTCTTATATGGTATATCATGAAATAAATAACTAGGCTATTTAACCTAGTTAAGAGTATGATAAAAACCATTAAAGGATGAAAGTTGTGCCAATTATATTTTGAGGCAAACTTGAGGGACTAAAATGGGGCAAGATGAAACTTGAATTAATATATGAAAAATACACCCACAAACACACATAATCGTGTGTTCTAGAAACAGCAGGAGCTCTTATGGAGCCAAAACCCTAATCATGGAAAATCACCAAATTGAAAGGCTAAATGAAGTCTAAATCCATAACCGAGTACGGATTAACGATCACCTTCTCAATGGGATCATAAGGTATGTCTTAAAAGTTAGATTGGTGATCTTTCACGAAGTGGGTTATGATGTAAATTGCGAATTTGTATGAAATTGAGAATGAGTATGTGTTAGAATCGTCATTTGGAACATGGGTTATGAATGGTTTGGGTTAATTTGATGTTTATAAGTGAAACCCGTTGGTTATGGTGATGATGGCAACTTGAATGATCACCCATGTCTAATTCTTGCTTAATGTTGATGTATTTTGATATATATGATAGACTCTTGTTAGAGGAATTGAAAGAAATGTGATACTAGTATGTTTGATGTTTATGCATGAATGATTCATGTTGATTAGAAGTAGGAATTTGATGAATTATGATTGGGATTAGAAGGATATGCATGAACTAGTTGTACACTATGCTTAGAAGGCAGTACACACATCAAAAAATATGAATGAAATTTCAAATAAGTCAAGGTATTATAAGGAAAGAAATTTTTAGACATGAACTTCCGCTGCGACTTTTGGTCAAACGTGAATTAGGGTCTTACAAGTTGGTATCAGTGATCTGGTTTGATAGAATCAAGTACGAGAAGGTAGGTACTTGAACTCAAACCTATGTGCTCTTGTGATAAGGAACCCGTACAATCCATGACTCGATCAAGATCTAAAGGTAGAAATGGAATGAAAACGTGTATGTATGTATGTATTCATATGAAGAAGCTAACGGTTTGCTACGTGCAAGGTAAGCTTAAAAGTTTGGAGAGGATGATCCGTGAATGCAGTCTAAGATGGATGCTACGGCAGGCAAGGATGCGAATGGACAGACGGACCCCAGGTACACAATGTTAATATGTATAGTACCGGTGTTAAAAGAAAAAGGAAGAAACTCCATTGGGAAAGAAATTATTAAACGAAAGACAATGATAATGTCTTGTTGAAAGTTTAGAGATGTGCACGAAACTGAAACCCATCTCTCGGACATAAGGCGATGATTACACGAAGGCACGAAACTAGTATGTGGATTGCGCACCTGGCCAGTACGCAAGAAGCATATGACGTTCGTGAGACCGTGGTAATTATCGCAGGTATGTCCGGTAGAACTGGGTAGCAGGTGGACGTGCGGGGGGGAAACGGGTTGTAAGACTCTCGGGAAATTGAGAGTACTACGTAAGAATGAAAAGTATGATTGATAGGAATGAAGAATGTTGAATCCGTAAGAAAGTACGGATCAACAATATATGAATGAAATGTTTGAATCTGCGAGACGGATTCAAAGAATGAAAGATGTGAATGCAATGTTTGAATCCACGAGATGGATTCAAGGGATGAAAGGCATGAATGGAATGTTTGAATCCGTAAAACGGATTCAAGAAAATGGAATGTAGAAATGATGTGTTTGAATCCGCGAGACGGATTCAACGCATGTAAAGAATGAATGATGTAAATGATATGTTTGAATCCGTGAGTTGGATTCAAAGCATAGAAGGAAGAAAATGTGTGAATGGTATGTTTGGAACCGCTAGACGGATTCAAAAACATAGAAGTAATGAAAGGTATGGATGTTACGTTTGAATCCGCGGGACGGATTTAAAATATAAAAAGGTTGAAATTAGTCCACATCAGAATGTGTCGATAGTTTGACAATGGTTGAGTCAAACGAGTCATAATGAATGACGGGCTACGACCCGGATAATGGTTTAAGTATGAACGAGAAGGGTAAGTTTTAACAAAAATATCGATATGATGTAATGAATGTCTTTGCAAGCAAGCATGAAAAGTAAAAGAAGTACGAATGTGTACCTCAATACATTTACGATAAGTAAGAAATGTCGGTTTGACCTTGAAAAGTCAAACTGCAAAGGTCAACAAAATAAGTAACTAGAATAAAAGAATTGCATGTAGGGAATGAAATGTGGAATGTGCTATAGCATGTACGTAGGAAATTGTAAAAGAATTATAGGTGAGTAATCACCTAGCATAATGAATGTTTGAATGAAAAGTGCTAATTGATGGTTTGTAGATGTTAATGGTAGAACTCTCATTGTGATGAAACCAATCGAATTGGTTAACGAATGTGCATGTGTGAAAGCTCAGTACAAGGTTGAATGAAAGATGGCCTGGTACGGTCAGTACGCGCGAAGGAGCGGATCGATCTGGTTTACGGATCACAGAAGCACAAAATGAAATCAAAGTAAGTATAAATTTTTAACTCATGCCAGATAGATATGGATTTGTAAATTGAAAGCGACCTACGAGATGAATGATGGAATAGGTATGGTTGGGTGTGGAAATATTTGACTTTTAATAGTTGACGTAAGAAGAGAACTATGTCATTAAGAACTAGATCTTAAAAGTTTTGAGCGAAAATGTCGGGTCTTGGTTGAACTCTCGTATGAAGAACCTGCATGATACGCTTGCTTAGGCCACTTAAGTAATGCATGAATTGAGAAGAATGGTAATGTAGAATGAATGAGGTGAGTTGAAGGTAACGTAAGGGTACGTATAGTACAAATGACTATAGAAAACGTAGAATGATGTTAACTTTAGAGTTAAGCGTGTATATGTAACTATGAAATAGTAGTTTTGTTGTGATAACAAAACAAGAACTAAATATTATATGAGATATGTATAAAATATAATCTAAGAGATGGAATGAAGGTATTAGATCTGTTATAACGGATCATATGAATGTAAGTATTATTACAAGTTTGAAAAAGTATATGTACTGACATGTTACTAACGGGCAAGGGAAATGAGAATGTTATGTGGAAGCATGATATGGAAAGTATAGACTTGTTAAGGGAAAAGTCAATTGTATGAACAATTTATGAATTGAGGTTGGAAGGTTACTCCTAATTATGACGCAATTAACGAAGTTTAAACATAGAGGTGTATGCATAAGTTACGAAGGAAAGATAATTAGTGTTAAATGGAAATGAGAAAGGTTTCGGGGACGAAACCTCGCTTAACGGGGGTAGACTTGTAACACCCTAAAACCCGAATGTTTATATTCGTCAAATGTTCTTATATGGTATATCATGAAATAAATAACTAGGCTATTTAACCTAGTTAAGAGTATGATAAAAACCATTAAAGGATGAAAGTTGTGCCAATTATATTTTGAGGCAAACTTAAGGGACTAAAATGGGGCAAGATGAAACTTGAATTAATATATGAAAAATACACCCACAAACACACATAATCGTGTGTTCTAGAAAGAGCAGGAGCTCTTAAGGAGCCAAAACCCTAATCATGGAAAATCACCAAATTGAAAGGCTAAATGTAACACCCCAAAACCCGAATGTTTATATTCGTTAAATGTTATGATATGGTGCATCAAGAAATGAATGACTAGGTTATTTAACCAAGTTAACAAAATGGTAAAAACAATTAAAAGAAAGAAAGTTGTGCCCTTTATAATTAGTGGCAACTTGAGGGGTTAAAGTGGGTTAAGTTGAAAGTTGAATTAATAAATAAAAATTTACACACACAAACACACACACGATCGTGTGTTCTAGAGGGAGCAGGAGCTCTCATGGAGTCAAAACCCTAACTCCATCTAATCCATCAAATTGGAAGGATAAATGAAGCTCAAATTCAGAACCAAACACGAATTTGTGATCACCTACACTAGGGAATCATAAGGTATGTCTTAGATTCTAGATTGGTGATTACCCACGAAGTGGGTTATGTTGTAAATCATGAATTGGTATGAAATTGGGCATGAGGATATGTTAGAATCATCATATAGAACATGGATTATGCATGGTTTAGGTTAATTTGATGTTTAGAGGCAAAACCCATTAGTTATGGTAAGAATAATGACTTGAATCATCATCCATGTCTAATTCTTGTTGCATGTTGTTTGTATTATGTGGGTATGATGAATTCTTGTTACATGAATTGAAAGAAATATGGTGTTGATATGCTTGATGTTATGTATGAATGATAAATGCTAATTAGTGGGAGGATTGGATGAATTATGCATAAGATTAGAAGAATATGCATATATTAGTTGTACATTGTGCTAAGATAGTGGTACGCACACCAAGCGTTTGATGAAACGCCTAGGTGAGCTTAATCGATGAAATTGTATGTAAGTAAAAGATGATATGTATATAGTGTTGTCCGTATAGGCTACTATGATGTTACGGGTATATAATGATAAGTCGAAAGTTAAATTAAATGAACCGTTGACTTCTTAAAGTCAACCGTGTATAAGAAGGATGGTTAGACGTGTTGTCATACTTGTAAGATTAAGGTAAGTTATATGGAGCGTGTTTGACGAATGTGTGTTTAATGCGATGACATGATGGTTTACATGAGTTTGAAATGATATGAATTTGGTCACATGTATTATGCTTGCTAGAAGTAACTAATGAAAGTCAAATAGGAATTATGCGATCGATATGATCGTTAACATGTACAATTATGTATGCTAATAAGAATGTGATTTTGATGACATGGAAGTATAGGAATCATGTCGAGACGGAATCAAGCACGGAAGGCTAACGGGTCAAAAAGTGGCGAGGAAACGAGTATGAACATGGACGCACGAGGCAAGTGATTTTTGGAATCACTTCTTAGTTGTTTATGTAAAGTTATGTGCAATTTAATTAAGTATGATGATCGAGGTCAAGTAGGAAAGAATTGTATGAGACCGATGAAGTATTAAACGGATCTTAGCTTTGATCCGAGCAAGGTATGTGTGATTAAGAATTGTAGCTAAGTAGTAGGATTGGTTACTTATGCAAGGGAGTCCTTTGTTGTTAAGGATAGAGCAAAGTTGACAAAAACGCCCTTGATGGGTAAAACGAGCAAATGGTCTTAAAAGTTGATTACAAACAAGTTATTTGATTAAATGAATGTTTTGAAAAAGCAAGAAAGCGAGAAGTATCGTTTTCGTAAGCTAAGGACCTTAAAATGCGCAAATACCCTTAACGGGTCAAAATAAGCTCTTGAGCGAAAATGGGTCAAGAGGATGCAAGACATCCGAGAACTTAATCTTGTATGATACACAATGTTGACAATATTAGGTTCATAAGAAGTTATGGTCAAACAAACAAGTTTTGTGGATGAATGCATGAACGGGTCGAATAAATCATAAATGAATAATAAGACGATAGCGTGTAAGTTAAGAATTTCCTTAATCCGGATGTGGGATTTTAAGTTCATATGATAGAATGTGAATTTACAAGCATGTAGGAAGAAACGGGAGGTTAAACGGGTAAACGGTTCAAAAGTTATGCGCGTTTTAGTGCGTACGGACGACGAAACGGAACTGCAGAAAAGTGCCATTTCTAGAGGTAGTCGCCGACGGGTTAAGGGTAGTCGCCGACGGGCTCTAGAAAGTTAGTTTTTTTGCTGACGGGTTATTTACCTGTCTACGGGGTTTTTGGCTACGGGAAGAACCACGGGTCGTCGCCGACGGGCCCTAGGGCCGTCACCGACGCCCTTCCCAAGTCAAAAAACATGAAATTTGTTATTTAAGTTGATTCATGTATCGTAGGCTTCGGTTTGTTATCCGTGGACTACGGCAGGCTTCCTAAACATGATTTTGATCGATCCTTAGATGTTTATGAGCTATAAATCAAAGTCTAAGTCCCATGTAATCAACGCATGAGTATGTAAGAAGTATGCAAGATCTTGTACGCGTATGTAGATGTGTATGTATGTATGTATGTATAAAGATATGTATGAGTGTATACATGTATGTAAAGATGTAGGAAATGTATGTACGTATGTAGATGTGTATGTAGGTATGTGTAAAGATATGTACGAGTGTATGCATGTATGTAAAGATGTAGGAAAGGTATGTACGTATGTAGATGTGTATGTATGTATAAAGATATGTATGAGTGTATACATGTATGTAAAGATGTAGGAAAGGTATGTACGTATGTAGATGTGTATGTATGTATGTATAAAAATATGTATGAGTGTATACATGTATGTAAAGGTGTAGGAAAGGTATGTACGTATGTAGTTGTGTATGTATGTATGAATAAAGACATGTATGAGTGTATGCACGTATGTAAAGTTGTAGGAAAGGTATGTACGTATGTAGATGTGTAAGTATGTATGTATGTATGTATGTATGTATGTATGTATGTATGTATGTATGTATGTATGTATGTATGTATGTATGTATGTATGTATGTATGTATGTATGTATGTATGTATGATTTAGACACGTTGAGTGTTAACGTTATTAATGGTGTACCTTGAGAATGAAAAGTAATGCAGGTACGTTATTGAAGCCTCACCAGGAAATGGATAAGCAGATGAAATGCTTAAAGTTTGAAAAGGACGAAATGTGAAGTGTACGTGAAAGAATCTTGTTTATATAATGTGTGCTAATGTTAGGAATGTATGTGGTGAGTGCAGGTTGTACGGATTACGGGCGATTATCACAAGGAATAGAGATCGAAGACCGAGTCACAAGATAGATTGTACGGGAATAATCTAGTATGTACTTTAGTAAACGGGAGTTATGCTTTTGTTTTGTAAAAGAGATATTTTTAAAATAAACCTTCAAGTAAGTCAAGACGTTTGTAATGAAAGAAATTTTATGGCACGAATTTCCGCTGCGACTTTTGTCAAATACGTGTTAGGGTCTTACAAGTTAGTATCAGATCCCTGGTTTGAGAGAATCAAGTACAAGAAAGTAAGTACTTGAACTCAAACTTGTGTGCTCTTATGATAAGGAACCCGTACAATCTAAGACTCGATCAAGATCCAAAGGTAGAAGCAAATGTAAGTATGTACTTATGTATACGTATAAAGAAACTGACGGTATGTTATGTGCAAGGTAAGTATAAGTGTTTGAAGAAGATGACCCTTGAATGCAGTCTAGGATGGATGCTAAGGCAGGCAAGGATGCGAATGGACAGACGGACCCCAGGTACACAATGTTAATATGTATGGTACCGGTGTTAAAAGAAAAAGGAAGAAATCTCCTTGGGAGGGTAAGTACTAAATGGAAGACAACGATATTGTCTTGATAAGATTGTAAAAATGTAGCACGAACTGAGACCCACTACTGCAGACATAAGGCGATGATTACCTGAAGGCACGAAATTAGTATGTGAATTGCGCACATGGCCAGTACGCAAGAAGCATATGACATTCGTGAGACCGTGGTAATTATCGCAGGTATGTCCGTTAGAATTGGGTAGCATGTGGGCGTGCGGGTGAAGTGGGTAGTAAGACTCTCAGGAAATTGAAAGTACTATGTAGGAATGAAAAACATGAATGATAAGAGTGAAAGATATGAATGCAATGCTTGAATCCGCGAGACGGATTCAAGGGATGAAAAGCGTAAATGCAATGTTTGAATCCGCGAGACGAATTCAAAGAATGAAAGATATGAATGCAATGCTTGAATCCGTCTCCGCGAGACGGATTCAAGGGATGAAAGGCGTAAATGCAATGTTTGAATCCGAGAGACGGATTCAAAGAATGAAAGATGTGAATGCAATGTTTGAATCAGCGAGACGGATTTAAAACATAGAAGGTACGAAAGGTATGAATAATGCGTTCGATTTCGCGAAACAGATTTAAGATATAAAAGACGAAATTAGTCTACATAAGAAGAAGTCAATAGCTTGACCATGTATGCGTCAAACAAGTCATATAAGTAAATGTAAAGCAAATGAACAAAAGAATGATAGGAATGAAAATATCCGAATGTGTAAGTAACGTAAGGATATGTATGGTACAAAAGACTATAGAAATGTAGAACGATGTTAGCTACGGAGTTATGCACGTAGGTATGACGATGACATAGCAGTGTTGTTGTGATAACAAAACAAGGGTTAAATGTTATACAATGTGTCTATAGAATGGAATCTTAAAGGATGAAGATGAAAGTACCAAATCCGTTATAAACGGATCATATGAGTGTAAGCATTATTATAAGTTTGAATAAGTATGTATATTAACCTGTTATTAACGGGTCAAAGGAAATGAGAATGTTATATGAAAGTATGCCATGGAAAGTATAGATTTGTTAAGAAGAAGAAGCCAATTGTATGAATAATTATGAAATGAGATAGGATGATTACTTATGATTATGATATGAGTGTTAAGTCAAACCTAAATGTGTGTGTGTAAGAGGAAATGAGAAAGGTTTCGGGGACGAAACCTAATTTAAGGGGGGTAGACTTGTAACACCCCAAAACCCGAATGTTTATATTCGTTAAATGTTATGATATGGTGCATCAAGAAATGAATGACTAGGTTATTTAACCAAGTTAACAAAATGGTAAAAACAATTAAAAGAAAGAAAGTTGTGCCCTTTATAATTAGTGGCAACTTGAGGGGTTAAAGTGGGTTAAGTTGAAAGTTGAATTAATAAATAAAAATTTACACACACAAACACACACACGATCGTGTGTTCTAGAGGGAGCAGGAGCTCTCATGGAGTCAAAACCCTAACTCCATCTAATCCATCAAATTGGAAGGATAAATGAAGCTCAAATTCAGAACCAAACACGAATTTGTGATCACCTACACTAGGGAATCATAAGGTATGTCTTAGATTCTAGATTGGTGATTACCCACGAAGTGGGTTATGTTGTAAATCATGAATTGGTATGAAATTGGGCATGAGGATATGTTAGAATCATCATATAGAACATGGATTATGCATGGTTTAGGTTAATTTGATGTTTAGAGGCAAAACCCATTAGTTATGGTAAGAATAATGACTTGAATCATCATCCATGTCTAATTCTTGTTGCATGTTGTTTGTATTATGTGGGTATGATGAATTCTTGTTACATGAATTGAAAGAAATATGGTGTTGATATGCTTGATGTTATGTATGAATGATAAATGCTAATTAGTGGGAGGATTGGATGAATTATGCATAAGATTAGAAGAATATGCATATATTAGTTGTACATTGTGCTAAGATAGTGGTACGCACACCAAGCGTTTGATGAAACGCCTAGGTGAGCTTAATCGATGAAATTGTATGTAAGTAAAAGATGATATGTATATAGTGTTGTCCGTATAGGCTATTATGATGTTACGGGTATATAATGATAAGTCGAAAGTTAAATTAAATGAACCGTTGACTTCTAAAAGTCAACCGTGTATAAGAAGGATGGTTAGACGTGTTGTCATACTTGTAAGATTAAGGTAAGTTATATGGAGCGTGTTTGATGACTGTGTTTAATGCGATGACATGATGGTTTACATGAGTTTGAAATGATATGAATTTGGTCACATGTATTATGCTTGCTAGAAGTAACTAATGAAAGTCAAATAGGAATTATGCGATCGATATGATCGTTAACATGTACAATTATGTATGCTAATAAGAATGTGATTTCGATGACATGGAAGTATAGGAATCATGTCGAGACGGAATCAAGCACGGAAGGCTAACGGGTCAAAAAGTGGCGAGGAAACGAGTATGAACGTGGACGCACGAGGTAAGTGATTTTTGGAATCACTTCTTAGTTGTTTATGTAAAGTTATGTGCAATTTAATTAAGTATGATGATCGAGGTCAAGTAGGAAAGAATTGTATGAGACCGATGAAGTATTAAACGGATCTTAGCTTTGATCCGAGCAAGGTATGTGTGATTAAGAATTGTAGCTAAGTAGTAGGATTGGTTACTTATGCAAGGGAGTCCTTTGTTGTTAAGGATAGAGCAAAGTTGACAAAAACGCCCTTGATGGGTAAAACGAGCAAATGGTCTTAAAAGTTGATTACAAACAAGTTATTTGATTAAATGAATGTTTTGAAAAAGCAAGAAAGCGAGAAGTATCGTTTTCGTAAGCTAAGGACCTTAAAATGCGCAAATACCCTTAACGGGTCAAAATAAGCTCTTGAGCGAAAATAGGTCAAGAGGATGCAAGACATCCGAGAACTTAATCTTGTATGATACACAATGTTGACATTATTAGGTTCATAAGAAGTTATGGTCAAACAAACAAGTTTTGTGGATGAATGCATGAACGGGTCGAATAAATCATAAATGAATAATAAGACGATAGCGTGTAAGTTAAGAATTTCCTTAATCCGGATGTGGGATTTTAAGTTCATATGATAGAATGTGAATTTACAAGCATGTAGGAAGAAACGGGAGGTTAAACGGGTAAACGGTTCAAAAGTTATGCACGTTTTAGTGCGTACGGACGACGAAACGGAACTGCAGAAAAGTGCCATTTCTAGAGGTAGTCGCCGACGGGTTAAGGGTAGTCGCCGACGGGCTCTAGAAAGTTAGTTTTTTTGCTGACGGGTTATTTACCTGTCTACGGGGTTTTTGGCTACGGGAAGAACCACGGGTCGTCGCCGACGGGCCCTAGGGCCGTCGCCGACGCCCTCCCCAAGTCCAAAAACATGAAATTTGTTATTTAAGTTGATTCATGTGTCGTAGGCTTCGGTTTGTTATCCGTGGACTACGGAGGGCTTCCTAAACATGATTTTGATCGATCCTTAGATGTTTATGGGCTATAAATCAAAGTCTAAGTCCCATGTAATCAACGCATGAGTATGTAAGATGTATGCAAGATCTTGTACGCGTATGTAGATGTGTATGTATGTATGTATAAAGATATGTATGAGTGTATACATGTATGTAAAGATGTAGGAAAGGTATGTACGTATGTAGATGTGTATGTAGGTATGTGTAAAGATATGTACGAGTGTATGCATGTATGTAAAGATGTAGGAAAGGTATGTACGTATGTAGATGTGTATGTATGTATGTATAAAGATATGTATGAGTGTATACATGTATGTAAAGATGTAGGAAAGGTATGTACGTATGTAGATGTGTATGTATGTATGTATAAAGATATGTATGAGTGTATACATGTATGTAAAGGTGTAGGAAAGGTATGTACGTATGTAGTTGTGTATGTATGTATGAATAAAGACATGTATGAGTGTATGCACGTATGTAAAGTTGTAGGAAAGGTATGTACATATGTAGATGTGTAAGTATGTATGTATGTATGTATGTATGTATGTATGTATGTATGTATGTATGTATGTATGTATGTATGTATGTATGTATGTATGTATGTATGTATGTATGTATGTATGTATGTATGTATGTATGTATGTATGTATGTATGTATGTATGTATGTATGTATGTATGTAAGTACGTATGTATGTATGCATGATTTAGACACGTTGAGTGTTAACGTTATTAATGGTGTACCTTGAGAATGAAAAGTAATGCAGGTACGTTATTGAAGCCTCACCAGGAAATGGATAAGCAGATGAAATGCTTAAAGTTTGAAAAGGACGAAATGTGAAGTGTACGTGAAAGAATCTTGTTTATATAATGTGTGCTAATGTTAGGAATGTATGTGGTGAGTGCAGGTTGTACGGATTACGGGCGATTATCACAAGGAATAGAGATCGAAGACCGAGTCATAAGATAGATTGTACGGGAATAATCGAGTATGTACTTTAGTAAACGGGAGTTATGCTTTTGTTTTTTAAAAGAGATATTTTTAAAATAAACCTTCAAGTAAGTCAAGACGTTTGTAATGAAAGAAATTTTATGGCACGAATTTCCGCTGCGACTTTTGTCAAATATGTGTTAGGGTCTTACACTAAATGAAGTCTAATTCCATAACCGAGTACGGATTAACGATCACCTTCTCAATGGGATCATAAGGTATGTCTTAAAAGTTAGATTGGTGATCTTTCACGAAGTGGGTTATGATGTAAATTGCGAATTTGTATGAAATTGAGAATGAGTATGTGTTAGAATCGTCATTTGGAACATGGGTTATGAATGGTTTGGGTTAATTTGATGTTTATAGGTGAAACCCGTTGGTTATGGTGATGATGGCAACTTGAATGATCACCCATGTCTAATTCTTGCTTAATGTTGATGTATTTTGATGTATATGATAGACTCTTGTTAGAGGAATTGAAAGAAATGTGATACTAGTATGTTTGATGTTTATGCATGAATGATTCATGTTGATTAGAAGTAGGAATTTGATGAATTATGAATGGGATTAGAAGGATATGCATGAACTAGTTGTACACTATGCTTAGAAGGTAGTACACACATCAAAAGTGTGATGAAATTATGAAGAACTTAAGATTAGATCACTTGTAAGTGATTAACAAAGTAGTTATGAAGTGGGTTTTTGATGATATGATAGAAGTAATGATATGCTCATGTTAATAATGTTGAAAATCATATATGTGTAAGTATTTTTAAAGAAATTGGATAAAAAGTGATGGATTAGCATGTTTTAAGGTTAAATGATAAACTTGATATAAGATCCGTGTGATAAAAAGGATTTGATGAATGATGAACAAGCTAACTATCTTGAGAATGATATATGATAGTTGATGCTTAACAAGCGACATGGAAGCTTGGGGAAAGAAGCGGTTCAAATGGGACTAATGCGCACGGGAAGCATATTCGTATGCGAGGTAAGTTAAGCTTTCACCCTCCTTGTAGAATACTCATTCATTGTATAGATTATGAATATGGTAAGTTTGTAAATGAAGTACGATGTTCCGATAAGTATTGATACGGGTCGGAACATGTGTCCATGATAAGAACAATGGTTGAAGGAGAAAATTGGGGTAAAGGGATATTATGGTAACTTTGATTACAAGTCAATGAAAGAATAAGATACATAGAAGGGATAAGGAAATAATTACAATCACACAAGGATGAAAACGGACATTCAGACTTAACGGGTCAAATGGTGAAGCTATCACCATTTAACGAAGTCGAATAATGAATTGTGTTGTCAAGTATTATGCATTCACAAGTTGTATAGCGAAAGGAGTTATGTTGCTATTAACTAGCCATTTAGTGCATGAAATATTAAAACGGGTCATAGCTTTGATCCGAGCCAGGTATGTGCGAATTGAGTTATAGTTAAGTCGTGGGATTGGTCAAATGTTTAAGGAAGTCCTTTGTAGTAAAGGATGGGTCAAAGTTGACAAAAACGCCCTTGATGAGTAAAACGGGCAAATGGTCTTAAAAGTTGATTATAAACAAGCTATTTGACTAAATGAATGTTTTGAAAAAGTAAGAAAGCGAGAAGTATGATTTTCGTAAGCTAAGGACCTTAAAATGCGCAAATACATTTAACGGGTCAAAATAAGCTTTCGAGCGAAAATGGATTAAGAGGATGCAAGACATCCGAGAATTTAGTTTTTATGATAGACGTCATTGATATTATTAGGTTCATAAGAAGTTATGGTCAAACGAAAGAGTTATGTTGATAAATGCATGAACGGGTCAAAATTTGGTAAAAGGGTAATAAGCCGAAGGCTTAAAAGTCATAAATTTCGGTAGTCCAAATATTGGATTTTCACTCCATGTGATGGGGAATTAAATTACGGTCGCGTAGGAAAAAGAATCGGGTAAAACGGATCAAAAACGAGAAAGTTATGCTCGTTTCCGTAAAATCCAGATGTGCTGGGAATGTGCAGCAACAATAAAGGAACTTGCTGTCAAAAAAGGGGCTAGGTGGGGCGTCTAGCCCCCCCCCCCCCCCCCTGAATCCTAAAATTGTTTAATTTTGTTTGTTTGACCCACATAACTTGTTTAAACTTGTTATTTAACTATCAAAACTAACTTTTAAGTTGGTTTTGATCATAGGTGAATGTCAAGAGTGCCCGGACCGTTTTTAAACGCGTATAAGCTAAGAATGACTAATTTATTCCTTGTTTTAGGAAATGTAGATACGTATGAAGGTATGTATGTATGTATGAATGTAAGTGGTATGTATAAATGAATGTATGTGTGTAGGTATGCAAGTAGGTAGATATGAGCGTATGCACGTATGTACGTATGTAGGTATGCGTGAAGATATGAACGTATGTATGTACGTAGGTGTGTATGTAGGTAGTATGTGAATATATATATATATATATATATATATATATATATATATATCCAAGTGAGTATGTACGAACGTATGCACGTATGTAGGGTTGTGTGAAGGCATGTAATAGGTATGTATGTAGGCATGTATGTACGTATGTTTGTAGGTACGCATGTATGTAAGTAGTTATGTGTGAACATATGCATATATATAAGTATGTATGGAAGTATATATGCATGTATTCAATGAAATTGAGTATTGACGATAATAATAGCGTGCCTTGTGAACGAAGTGTAGCGTAGGTACAACGAGGAAGTCTCACCACTGAATGTATAATCAGATGGAAAGCTGGAATGTAAAGAGATAATGAAATGAATAGTCAGTAAGGAGGAATCTTATTTATGCTTATAATGTGTACTAACGTTATGAACGTATGTGGTGAGCGCAGGTTGATCGGGTCACGGAGGATCATCAAGGAATGGAGATCGAGGACCGAGTCGCAAGATAGATTGTACGGGGACGTTTGTGTATGTAATTTAGCAGACATAAGTTATGTTTTTTTATTTAGTAAATGAGTCGATTGATGCAAGTGTGTAAAAGAGTATAAAAAAAATATGACTGAAATTTCAAATAAGTCAAGGTATTATAAGGAAAGAAATTTTTAGACATGAACTTCCGCTGCGACTTTTGGTCAAACGTGAATTAGGGTCTTACAAAAATACATGTATCGTCCGGTTCGTTATCGGTACATGAAGGTAAAAACTGGCACCAGCCTGGTACAATTATCGATACATGAAGGTAAAAACCGAAACCAGCCGTGTACAGAAAACCCCAAAAGTCAGTACCGAAATGATTTTGAAAATCTTTTAGTTCAGGAAATTCGGTACTTCTACTCGGTACCATTTGCTCATCTCTGATCATGGGTACCGTACGAACAACAACGGTATCGTGCAACTTTTTTGTTGATTTTCTTCAACTTTTAATGAATTTTTTTTTTCAGTTTCAGGGGTAGGGATGAGCTCGGGGCCAACCGATATCGATACCGAAAATACCGGTTACGGTACCGGTATATGAAGGTAAAAACCGGTAGGCGCCAAAAGTCGGTACCGAATTTGTACTTAAGATCTTTCGGTTCTGGAAATTCAGTACTGGTACTAGTACCATTTGTTTATCTCTGACCACGGGTTTCATACGAACAAACTCATTACCATAAAAAAATTTTGGTTGATTTTCTTTCGGTTATCTTTTAGTGTTTTTTTTTTCTATATCTTCATATACTGGTACCGTAACCGGTATTTTCAAAAAGGGATGGCGGCGCAGTTTGTCGCTCGTCTACCTGCTATCCTTATGTAATTTGCCCTGATGATTGGAATGAAATAAAAATGCTAATTTTTGATGAAAAAAAATATATCTTCTTTTAATTCTTGTCAGCGGTTTTGTGCGCAACGCCCTCGTAGTGATTTCAAAACACACGTAAACACAGACTAAATAGCAAAATAAGTTCGCCGCAACGCGGTGATTGTGAAAAAAAAAAAAACCTAGTTATTATTAACTTTCAAGGGGTTTTTGTGGTTTTATTTTCATAGTACACATTATGGAACGAGTAGCCATCCATTTGCATAATAGTGGAAATGAAACAGGATGGTAAAAAGTAATCTTGAACAAGATAGGAACTGAGTAAAATCCATAAAGTTCCACTTCAGGTTTTGTTTTTGTACATGTGCGCAGGTTTTTTAATTATGTCTCCTTTTGATCAAATTTCGTTTGAGAAATTATTAATGGAGCAATTTAGGATATTTTTTAAACCCCTAAACCATGATGCTTGGTCAAAAGACAAGTCAGACATCTTCCAATCTTGGCCATCCAAGTGAGTGTTTTCCATCTACCATTGCATCGTGCCTTGACTTAATGAGCCATATTCACTAGATGTCAAAACTGGTCGGGTTGACCGCTGCAAACTGTCGCCCCCGCAGCATCGCGCGGGTATCCTACTAGTTTTGTAAATGTCATCAATATGTTGTTAATATATAAACATTTTATAAAAAGATGATCAATAAAAAAAGAAATCTATTCACTCTCTCAAAGTATAGTTATCAAATTGAGTAACAATATAAAATATATATTTATTTTATAACGTTCCAACTATAATATATACAAAAAAAAAAAAAAAATTACCTTACACAAAGTTCTTGAACGGGGCCTCCCAAGTCTAATAGCTTTCAAATTTAAATGTGTATTATTGATAACTAAATTGGCTACTCAAATGTTAATAAAGTAAAAGACCCGACTACTGGACCACGTTATGGTACGCATATCATTAACCACTAATAAACACACAACTACCATATTTATTCATCTTCAATAATTTTAGTTAATGGTCAAATTCTCCTTCATACAATTACTATCAATAATAACAAATAATTACGGTATATGTTTTTTTGAATGGTGATTTTTTTTGCTCTTTTTAGACTTAACCCAAAATCTTATACTTAATTGTTTTAAAAGGTTTTGCCTCACCACTAGCAGTGGCGGATCCAGCCGGAGAAATCACTGGATTCCTTTTTCCAAATCATATAAGGTTTACACTAAAAAAAAACGTTTTTTTCCAAATCATACAAGATTTACACTACAAAAAAAAACGTTTTTTTTTCCAAAAAAACTGGGTTCCTGGGAACCCGGTGTTTCCCTCTAAATCCGCCCCTGACCACTAGACCATCAACCCCAGTGTTAATTATGGCGTTGTCCGGCGTGGGCACAAGCACGAGAGGCTATGTCAGGTTTCACCCTAACTTATATTGCGCAGAGGTACCTCCTAATAGACAACACTTTTTTTCACGATCACTTTTTCACAATCATGTAATCATAACGAATGCTCTTATCATGTGATATTTTATTAAACAATACATATTAACAAATTATATTTTCATTGAATATCATATAACTAGGTTATAACCCCGTGTATTACACGGGTCGAATAAATAAATTTTATATACTAAATAATAAAAGAATATATCTTTAGAAACCTGTTTTATTGCATGGGTTGAATAAATATAATTTTATATATTAAGTAATAAAAAGTTATATCTATAAGAACCATATTGTACGGGTTGAATAAATATAATTTTATATACCAAATAAAAAAGTTATATCTTTAAAACCGTTTGTTTTACACGAGTTGAATAAATGTAATATTATTTACTAAATAATAAAATAATACATCTTTAAGAAACCTCATTTATTACACTGGTTGAATAAATGTAATTTTATATATTTGGCGCCTACCAAAAGGGTTAGAAAAAAAGACGTTGGGGTCCAAAGGGTTAGAAAAAAAAGACGTTGAGGGTTCAGATGTTAAAAAAAATTCTTTTTTAGCTAAAAGGGTAAAAGTGATACAACCGCAGGGGCCAAAATCGTAATTTACACTAATATCAAATTAGATAACTAAGTTTCAAATTGAAGTAAATAGATAAAGATAAAAGTAATAATTAAACTAAATAAATATTTAGTAGGATGATTAATTATCTATAATAAATAATTAGAAGAGATTAACCTAAAATTATAATTATCCATAAGACATGAACTAATATGATGACAAGTGTCCTCAAAGTGGTTTCTTTTATTATATGTATATATATATTATTTAACTTTAACTTATAGTTCATTACTATTTATTTTCATATCAAGTATAATATAATAAACTAAATACAAGGGTAATAATAATTTAAGTCTAACTAGTTATAAAAACCGTCGCCACGTTGCGGCGAACTTATTTTGTTATTTAGTCTGTGTTTATATGTGTTTGAAATCACTACGAGCGCGTTGCACACGGAATCGCTAACAAAAATAAAAAGAAAATGTAGAAAAAAACACTAAAAAATAACCGAAAGAAAATCAACTAAAAAAGTTGTATGGTAATGATGTTGTTCGGTAGAAGCCCATAGTCAGAGATGAGCAAATAGTAATGGGTACCGGTACCGAATTTCCTAAACTGAAAGATCCTAAGTACTAGTTCGGTACTGACGTTTGGCGTTCTCGGTACCGGTTCGATACCCGTTTTTTCCTTCATATACCTATATATACCGTAACCAGTATTTTCGGTACCAATACCAATTCGGTATCAGTTGACACCGAGCTCATCCCTACCCCTGAAACTAAAAAAAAAGTTATACGATACCGTTGGTGTTCGTACGGTACCTGTGATCAGGGATGAGCAATTGGTACTGGGTAGCAGTACCAAATTTCTCGAACTAAAAGATTATTAAACTCAATCCGGTACCGACTTTTGGCGTTTTATGTACCAGGCTGGTGCTGGTTTTTACCTTCATGTACCGATAACGAACCGGTATTTTCGATATAAGTAACGGTTAACACCAAACTTATCAGACTTAAAAAGTAAAGGAGATAACAATTATTATAATATTAAGATAATAAAACTATAAAAAAATCTGTATATAATATTTTATTATATTATAGTTTAATGTTCATTTCATTTATCTATTAATTAATAAAATATATATTGGAGAATGGAGAGTAACACTTGTTACTTGATACAAAGCTATCTATTAAAAAATACATAAATATAATACTTCAATAAACAATTGGTGACAGATTAAGTAATCAGCACTGTCCATGATCGTAAGCGTTGGTGTAATAGTTATTTTAGTCTAAAGTCACCTCTTCTTACTTAATACAAAACTAGGCTTTAAGCTCGTTTAACTTACGAAGAAAGCTCGAGTAAAATTAAGGTTTAAAAACAAAACTAGGCTTTGAGCTCGTTTAACTTACGAAGAAAGCTCGAGTAAAATTAGGGTTTAAAAACAAAACTAGGCTTTGAGCTCGTTTAACTTACGAAGAAAGCTCGAGTAAAATTAGGGTTTAAAAAAAAATCAAAATTCCGTTTGGTTTCCGGTCTTGGGTTGGTTTGAAGGGCAATAACCATCACCATTAATAACCTTTCTCCAACTTCTTGAATTTCTTCTACTCATTTAATGCTTGCAGCTCATCAACCCAGCCCAACCCCTTCATCATCATCTTCTCCCCCCTTACAAATGGACTACCATAACTCACCACCACCTCCACTATGTCCACCCCACCACCACCACCACCACCCATCCCCACCGCCGCACACTACTACCTCACCAACCTCGGCCTCGGCTACGCCATCGCCATCGCCTTCGGCTTCCTCGTCCTCTTCTCCTCCCTCCTCCTCGCTTCCTACATCTGTTTCCGTCATCGCAATCATTTTCCAAACCCTAACCCTAACAGTAGTATTACTTCTGATAACGGTAACGGTGTCATCCTTCCGAGTATAATCTTCGTAGACGAAACCAACAACAACGAACAACAGAACAACAACTGTGTGGTTGGACTGGATCAGTCGGTGATTAATACATACCCTAAGGTTACGTTCTCAAACATAATTATGAAAGGAATGGATCCGGTGTGTGCGATATGTTTGAGTGAGTATAGAGAGGCGGAGATGATGAGGATGTTGCCGGAGTGTAAGCATTGTTTTCATATGACGTGTGTTGATGCTTGGTTGAAGCTTAATGCGAGTTGTCCGGTTTGTAGGAGTTCGCCTTTGCCCACGCCTCTGTCTACGCCACTGGCGGAGGTTGTTCCGCTTTCGCAGTATGGTCGCCAGAGGTGATACGGTGGTTGTGACAGTGAATGTGAGGGGTGGTTGGCTTTGTTAGGTTTTGGTTATTGGTTTGAGTTGGAATTGTGTAAATTTAGATTGGTTAATTTGGAGGTTATGTATTGGTTAAGTTTGTTTAGGTTTATTCGTGAATTGATATATGTTTTCGTGGTGATGATATTGCTGGCGAAGCTTGACATTTCTGACCGGGGATCGAAAATGTATATACCAATTTTTTTTATAAAACAGGGAGGTCAAAAATGTAATACCCAAAAATTTATATACGAAAACTAAATACTCTCCACTAACGAACGAAAAGTTCAGGGGATCGGCCGTCCTCTCCCGCCCCCACAAAGCTACGCCCTTGTTCTTCATTGCACATGGGTAGGGCTATAAACGTTCGTTAAGGATATAATGTGTTTACAAATGGTTTATGAATACTTACTGAACGAGATTTTTGGTTCGTGTTCGTTCATTAAAGAAAAAAACGTGGTCATGAACGGTTCTCGAACACATATAAAATCGACGAAGTGCGATAGAGTTTTCGATGTGAATAATGAGAATGAAATGGAAACGGTGCATAAACAAGATGGAAGTAGGGTTTCGTATTTTATTTGTTTGGGTAATGAGATAAATAAGAATTAACGAATATAAAAAGTTTAGATAAAATAAATAAATGCTAAAAAAATTAATGAACATAAACAAACGAACATAAACGAATGTTTACAAACGCAATTGAACGAACGGGACATCAGTTCATGTTCGTTCATTTAACTAATCGAACGGAATTTCTTGTTCATGTTCGTTAGGGATGAGCATTTGGTACTGGGTACCGGTACTGAATTTCCCATACCAAATTTCCCGTACCGATTTTTTTCGGTACCGATACCCACTTTTTGACACTTTCGGTATCGGTACCGGTTCGGTAAGATACCAGGAAAATACCGAATTTTACCTTCGAATACCAGTACCGTACCGAATATTTCGGTACCGGTACCCAGTTCTGACGAATTTCGGTACCGGTACTGGTTCGGTACAACACCGGTACCACACTCATACCTAATGTTCGTTAAACGAACTTCCCGTCAGACGGTTCACAAGTTGTTCACTGAATGTTCGGTTAGTTTACAGCCCTACATATGAGTAGCTTGAATCTGAGTTTAGTACCTTAAACTCGAGCATGATTGAAGCTCGTTAAAAGTTTGACATGATGAGCTCGCAAGTTTGAGTATGTTAAAAACTACTTGAGTGGTCTAGTTAAACAGATTGATCCAAAAATCTGGTTAGGAATATCATGTGATGAAATAGCTGAAGGGACTCTGTGGTGGCCTAACTAAGAAGATCCTCTGTCGTTCTAATTAAAAGGACCCTATGGTAGTCTAGTCACCCCCATCACAAGTTTGATATCCTTCCCCAAAACATTACAAAACAAACTGTGCGGACTGTGCAAGGAATTACGTAATTATGGATGCATACATAATTATGGAATTTAGTGCACAGAAACCACAGCAAGTTTTGTCGTGTATCTAGAGTTAACCCTATTCATTTTTGTTTCTGAAGAAATTGTGGAAAATGACTCGTTCCGTTCATTTTCGTTTCTGAAGAAATTGTGAAAAAATGACTCGTTTCGTTCATTTTTGTTTCTGAAGATATAGTGGAAAATGACTCGTTCCGTTCATTTTCGTTTCTGAAGAAATGGTGAAAAATGACTCGTTCCGTTCATTTTTGTTTCTGAAGAAATTGTGGAAAAGGACTTGTTCCGTTCATTTTCGTTTCTGAAGAAATGGTGAAAAGTGACTCGTTCCGTTCATTTTTGTTTCTGAAGAAATTGTGGAAAAGGACTTATTCCGTTCATTTTCGTTTCTGAAGAAATTGTGGAAAATGACTCATTCCGTTCATTTTCGTTTCTGAAGAAATTGTGGAAAATGACTCATTCCGTACAATTTCGTATCTGAAGAAATTGTGGAAAATGACTCATTCCGTTCATTTTCGTTTCTGAAGAAATTGTGGAAAATGACTCATTCCGTTCATTTTCGTATCTGAAGAAATTGTGGAAAATGACTCATTCCGTTCATTTTCGTTTCTGAAGAAATTATGGAAAATGACTCATTCCGTTCATTTTCGTATCTGAAGAAATTGTGGAAAATGACTCATTCTGTTCATTTTCGTTACTGAATAAATTGTGGAAAATGACTCATTCCGTTCATTTTCGTTACTGAAGAAATTAAGGAAAATGACTCATTCCGTGCATTTTCGTTTCTAAAGGATACCCATTAAGGAAAATGACTCATTCTGTGCATTTTTCGTTTCTGAAAATTATCCATCGAAGGGAAATGAGTATCCCTGATTCTTCCTTCATTTCCATTTCTGAAGAGTCTCCGTTAAGGAAATAACAGGATATTGCCTTGCATATCTTTGGTGGTTATTTGACACAAAGTCACAGATAGACTCCTACGAATAAATTTCGGGACGAAATTTCCTAAAGTAGGGGAGACTGTGACACCTGGGTCACTGCGACCATCAAACAAATACCAAGCCAATGAAATATTGTATTTCATACTTGGGATCTGTATAAATATGTGTATCTTTTGCACGTATCAATTCTTGTTCGATTTCGGGCTTTAAATCGCTTTCTGGAAGGTTATACGCGCGCTGATGCGTAAATAGAACCAGTTTAATGCAACGAACACTCCGGAATAGTGAAATAGGCTTAACATACCTTAAATAACCTTTACATAACTTAGAAATAAGTTTTGAAGGCTTTGGTAGGGCAAAATCAAGTTAAATCGCTTACAGGGACTAAACTTGACAAACTGCGAAAGTATGTCAATTTGAACTGTAACGAACATTCCGGAACATGACCATAAGTTAAACACACCCTAAATATCCTTTACATAGCTTAGAAATAGGCTTTGAGGGGTTCGGTGTGCTAAAATAAACTTTTGGGTCATTCAGGGACTAAAAGTGTCAAAAAGTGCACAAGTTTGCATTTTCGCGCATAACTCACGTTCTGAATACATCCGGACATCCAAAAATTTATGTAAGCACTAAAATATTTTATTTTAGTGTTTGGCATAAGAAAAATCCATTCGTCACGCAATTAACAGCCTTTAACCCCTCCAAAGGCCAAGGCCAAGTGTCAAACTCTTGTGGTGGGAGCAATATGAGTTACCACAACATTCCGACAAGTGTACGGCTTAGATCGTGCCCCCTTTTCCAAGAAACGATCCTAACGGTGAACCGAAAAATATAAATACCCACCTCCACCCTTCACTTTTCCTCACAAGAATCTGATCTAATGTGCTCTAAGTTGAAACCTTTGTTTCATACCTGAGCTATTTTGATCTAGATTAGCATTCGGGGACCCTTCGTAAGTATTCCTTCGTTCTTTTATTGCTTTTCGAGTCCGAAAGTCAAACTTTGTTTGACTTTCTGCATTGACCAGTTTATGGTCAATGCGAAGTTCGTTTGAACTTCGCAACGTGATTGTAATCACGATGGTTATAGTCCCTCGTGACTATGCCTACTGATTACCACGTTGTCTAGGGTCGTAAGGGTAAGCGATCTAATAAATCGCTTATACCTTCGAACCCGACCCATTTGGTCGATCATTAGGATCCGACCAAACACATTAGGTGACCATAGTATATAGGGAATAACCTTCCGAGGTTATACCTTATGGTCGCTTCGTTTAAGTAGTTGTATGATAGGTAGTTTATATGCCTTAGGTAAATTACCAAAATACCCCTTTGATGCCAAAATTCATTTTTAAACATATGTACCATAACTTTTGACATCTAAACTGATTTGACAACAATATTAGACATGTTAAGGCATATGTTACTTATCATAGGACTAGTTAGGCGGTCCGAACGCGTTTCACGCAAACGACGCGTTAAAGTAGCATAAGCTACCTAAACGAGTCGTAACGGGTCGTAAGCACTTAGGTTAGGTTTCATTTAGTATGTAGGCTTTGTTAAACCATATGACACGAGTCTCCATACTCGTTTGGTTTACGAGCCCTCATTCTATCTAAATCCTCCGACTTAGGTCCGGTTTATTAACATAGTTACCTATATTAGGTGCCGTTTGATTCCGTGATCTCTAGTATTGCTTGGTGGTTATCTTAGGACTTCTGAGCAATCTCAAGTGAGTACATGGACCCCTCTTTTACTGTTTTCAAACTGTTTTAGGGTGAAACACATGTGCCTACTTGTTACTTTCATGCTTTCCTGTTTTCACATCATATACTTGCTATGTTTATTAGTACATTTATAGTACATGATTTCAATATATTTTATGCTAGGTATGCCTATTGTGTGCATACTTAGTACATCACTTTACAATACATTTTATGCTATGTATGCCCATTGTGTGCATACTTAGTACATCACTTTACAATACATTTTATGCTATGTATGCCCATTGTGTGCATACATAGTACATCACTTTACAATATATTTTATGCTACGTATGCCCATTGTGTGCATACTTAGTACATCACTTTACAATACATTTCATGCTATGTACGCCCATTGTGTGCATACTTATTACATTGTTTTACATTGCATTTCTGTTGCATATGCTTATCCAACATATGAACACATTATACTACATTTTGAACCGTTGTAACCATTTGACTATGTGAACCGTCGTAACCCTTTGATTATATGAACCGTTTGTAACTATTGAACCGTGTGAACCAGTTGTATCTGTTGACATGATTTACATTTGACAATAGACATTTGACTACACATAAACATTTCTACAATTGTTAAACATTTCATCTTGATGGTTTGGTTTGAGTAAGTGATTTAAGTAACGAGGCGTATGTAATATGATACAAGCACGGTGGATACGCCGCTGGTACTTCTTATATATAAGTGTTTGTATGGTATTACATATCGTAGCGTTATTTGAATCATTTCAGTTTGAGACATATAACATTTTACACAAATAACATACTTTTCACAAGACATTGATTTACACACAACTTATCTTATACAAACTCATCTTACATGGTTATTCATTTAACCATACATTATTCTCTTATTTATACATATCATCTGATCTTATCGTTTTTCAAATGATTTACAAGACAAAGCAAATTACAAGGTTCATGACTAAACATTTTCTCAAACATAAGTCATGAATCCTATTTTCTCAAAACCTATGTATCTCACAGGCATTTTTATGCTGACGTACCTATTTTCACATGTGTTTTCAGGAGATGATGCATAGGACTTATCAAGACATACTTAGGCGGACCTGTGCCTTAGTGACTTAAAACGAGACAAGAACTAGTTAATTTATGTTATGTACTCTTTGTTTCTTGTTTAAAGACAATGTAACTCGCTTGTTTGATGAATAAAACAAAACTTTAATTTTCCATGGTTGTGAAACATTAATTCTGTTACAACACTCCCCGACGTTTCCGCCACGTTTTGTATGTTCTACGTGGTCGGGGTGTGACAGAAAAGATGGTATCAGAGCCAATGGTTATAGGGAATTAGGTTATTAGTAATACTTTGACCTAGTCTATAACCTTCCTAGGACCCTAACGCGAGTTTACTTGCGTTTAGTCATAATACCGTCACCTATCCTTAGGCGACGACCACAACAAGAACATAAATTTCAAAACCGCTTTGAAAACTAATCATCTGTTCTAGGATGATTGATTACTAGGTTTTGAACCCTCTATTGTAAGGTTTTGAACCCCTTTGAGTTTTCAAAATCTCGTCAAAGTTTTGGGTCCTAAATAGTGTGAACACGTGCAAACGGGAAGAGTGAATGCCTGTACCCTGAGTTTTCTGGCTAAGGCTAGAGTGTTCGTACAAATCCACATAATCGGACCAGTCACTCTTACCTGGGAACTCTTGGGGTGAGTGTCCACTTATAGGCGATCATGTCTTCGCGATACACTATGAGGATCTATTTGCTTTGATTCAGCCTTTGTGTTGTTTGTTTGCTTCGTGGTTCAAACAAATGACCATCAACCATGATTATGGTCGGTAATTGTAACATCCTATTCTTACCCAATGCCATTTCATTTGTTTTCTCTCTTGTTTCCCCTTTTAGAATGCCTCCTCGACGCGAAAATCCGGTATCTATTGAAGAGCTGGCAGCCGTCATTACACTGCAAATGGCTGCTGCATTCCCGAACATCGTTGCTCAATGTAACCAAGCCCTCAACAACAATAATGCCCCCTGCAACTTCAAGACGTTCAACTCGGCTAAACCATCAAAGTTTTCTGGGTCTCAAGGAGCGACTGCACTTCTGCAATGGTTCGAGAGTCTAGAGAGCACCTTCAGGCATGTTCAATGTCCAAACGAGCGAAAGGTAGATTTCGCATCTAGTGTCTTTGAGAAATGAGCTTTGACGTGGTGGAACGGTGTGGTGAGAGATAGGGGTGCCGAAGTGGCACTGGCTCAAACGTGGGAAGAACTTAGAGCACTGATGATGAAGGAATTCTGTCCTCGTCACGAGATCAGGGCCTTGGAAAGGAATTTGACGATCTTAAGCAAGACAACGGTGAACATCGAGCTTACACTAATCGATATGAGGAGCTGAGCCTCTTGTGTCCTACCATGGTTACGCCTTTGGATAAGGCGATCGAAAAATACATTGATGGTCTCCCTGACTCAGTTTAGGACATTGTTACTGGTAGTAACCCCACTACGGTTAGGCAGGCCATTGAGCTAGCTGCAACCTTGACTGAATCTCATATCAGGAAACGTAAGCTTTTCAGAAAGGGTGACAAGAAACCGGTCGAGGAATCGAAACCAATCGAGGAATCAAAGACCATGGATGAACAGACTGGATCACCTAAGAAGTCAATGAAGCGAAAGGCTTCTCAGAACTTCGCCATGGTTACTCACAATGATCAAGCCGTCCCCAACCAACCAGCTCAACCCCCTGCTAGGAAGCCATACAATGGAACTTCACCCTTGTGCAACCAATGTAACCTTCATCATCATGCTAGTGTGAAGTGCCGCGAATGCCAAATTTGTGGACGTAAAGGTCATACGGCAAAAGTTTGCGTAGCAGCAGTTGCACCAAATCAAGCTGACAACAATCCTGCTCAAGCTCGCTTTCCACCAGGTTCTTGCTACAATTGTGGCGAGATGGGTCATTTCCGAAGAAATTGCCCAAAACTTGCTAATGCTAATCCAGCACAGGGATGAGCATCTGACCGACTAGAAGACAACACCCTTTAGAAAAAAAAATTACGTCTTATGTATTATTTTCTTTTGTTGTCAAGGTCCATGAAACAGTCGTTATCATTGTTTATAAATAAATCTTTTATTTACATTGCAATGTATTTATGAGGTTGTATGTATAAAGAACATATCCCTTGCAATACCGACAATCAAGGAATCGTATTCCTTGAAAAGCAAACTACCCCCCAAAATTTTTCTATTTTATGATCTCTTGCGTTATCCACGAAATTCCTAAATACCCGTTTCTTCCAAGGAAACGAAGTACAAGGCGCAAGTTACAACACTAGACGAATACCCAAAGTACCACTATAAATCCTTAATAGGGTACCTAAGGGTATTTTCGTAAATCCTAAAATTTTTGTGTTCCTTAATTCAAATATTACGTTTCTTTGAAAACAAAATCGAATTTTTGGGAGATCTTCCTATCTTTTCAGATAGATTTAAGAGGACATCGAAGTCTATTAACTGGTTTCCACATCCATTTTCAATCGATAACAAGTTAATAATCAAATTAAACAACTATGTGATTATGTGCTTATGTGTTCCCTTTTATGTTTTTGTGTAATCCAAGTTTTGTTATCCAAATCCTCGTAGAATCTTCCATATCTTCGTATAAGGAATTCATAGTAGGATATCCAAAAGTATTGTATTAAATCCTCAATGGGCTTTTACGTAATAGTAAAGACCCTTGGATTATATTGTACTATTCCATAATTAGACCACTTGAGTGGTCTAGTTAAACAGATTGATCCAAAAATCTGGTTAGGAATATCATGTGATGAAATAGCTGAAGGGACTCCGTGGTGGCCTAACTAAGAAGATCCTCTGTCGATCTAATTAAAAGGACCCTATGGTAGTCTAGTCACCCCCATCACAAGTTTGATATCCTTCCCCAAAACATTACAAAACAAACTGTGCGGACTGTGCAAGGAATTACGTAATTATGGATGTATACATAATTATGGAATTTAGTGCACAGAAACCACAGCAAGTTTTGTCGTGTATCTAGAGTTAACGCTATTCATTTTTGTTTCTGAAGAAATTGTGGAAAATGACTCGTTCCGTTCATTTTCGTTTCTGAAGAAATTGTGAAAAATGACTCGTTCCGTTCATTTTTGTTTCTGAAGAGATAGTGGAAAATGACTCGTTCCGTTCATTTTCGTTTATGAAGAAATGGTGAAAAATGACTCGTTCCGTTCATTTTTGTTTCTGAAGAAATTGTGGAAAAGGACTTGTTCCGTTCATTTTCGTTTCTGAAGAAATGGTGAAAAGTGACTCGTTCCGTTCATTTTTGTTTCTGAAGAAATTGTGGAAAAGGACTTATTCCGTTCATTTTCGTTTCTGAAGAAATTGTGGAAAATGACTCATTCCGTTCATTTTCGTTTCTGAAGAAATTGTGGAAAATGACTCATTCCGTACATTTTCGTATCTGAAGAAATTGTGGAAAATGACTTATTCCGTTCATTTTCGTTTCTGAAGAAATTGTGGAAAATGACTCATTCCGTTCATTTTCGTATCTGAAGAAATTGTGGAAAATGACTCATTCCGTTCATTTTCGTTTCTGAAGAAATTGTGGAAAATGACTCATTCGGTTCATTTTCGTTTCTGAAGAAATTATGGAAAATGACTCATTCCGTTCATTTTCGTATCTGAAGAAATTGTGGAAAATGACTCATTCTGTTCATTTTCGTTACTGGAGAAATTGTGGAAAATGACTCATTCCGTTCATTTTCGTTACTGAAGAAATTAAGGAAAATGACTCATTCCGTGCATTTTCGTTTCTAAAGGATACCCATTAAGGAAAATGACTCATTCTGTGCATTTTTCGTTTCTGAAAATTATCCATCGAAGGGAAATGAGTATCCCTGATTCTTCCTTCATTTCCATTTCTGAAGAGTCTCCGTTAAGGAAATAACAGGATATTGCCTTGCATATCTTTGGTGGTTATTTGACACAAAGTCACAGATAGACTCCTACGAATAAATTTCGGGACGAAATTTCCTAAAGTAGGGGAGACTGTGACACCTGGGTCACTGCGACCATCAAACAAATACCAAGCCAATGAAATATTGTATTTCATACTTGGGATCTGTATAAATATGTGTATCTTTTGCACGTATCAATTCTTGTTCGATTTCGGGCTTTAAATCGCTTTCTGGAAGGTTATACGCGCGCTGATGCGTAAATATAACCAGTTTAATGCAATGAACACTCCGGAATAGTGAAATAGGCTTAACATACCTTAAATAACCTTTACATAACTTAGAAATAAGTTTTGAAGGCTTTGGTAGGGCAAAATCAAGTTAAATCGCTTACAGGGACTAAACTTGACAAACTGCGAAAGTATGCCAATTTGAACTGTAACGAACATTCCGGAACATGACCATAAGTTAAACACACCCTAAATATCCTTTACATAGCTTAGAAATAGGCTTTGAGGGGTTCGGTGTGCTAAAATAAACTTTTGGGTCATTCAGGGACTAAAAGTGTCAAAAAGTGCACAAGTTTGCATTTTCGCGCATAACTTACGTTCTGAATACATCCGGACATCCAAAAATTTATGTAAGCACTAAAATATTTTATTTTAGTGTTTGGCATAAGAAAAATCCATTCGTCACGCAATTAACAGCCTTTAACCCCTCCAAAGGCCAAGGCCAAGTGTCAAACTCTTGTGGTGGGAGCAATATGAGTTACCACAACATTCCGACAAGTGTACGGCTTAGATCGTGCCCCCTTTTCCAAGAAACGATCCTAACGGTGAACCGAAAAATATAAATACCCACCTCCACCCTTCACTTTTCCTCACAAGAATCTGATCTAATGTGCTCTAAGTTGAAACCTTTGTTTCATACCTGAGCTATTTTGATCTAGATTAGCATTCGGGGACCCTTCGTAAGTATTCCTTCGTTCTTTTATTGCTTTTCGAGTCCGAAAGTCAAACTTTGTTTGACTTTCTGCATTGACCAGTTTATGGTCAATGCGAAGTTCGTTTGAACTTCGCAACGTGATTGTAATCACGATGGTAAGCGATCTAATAAATCGCTTATACCTTCGAACCCGACCCATTTGGTCGATCATTAGGATCCGACCAAACACATTAGGTGACCATAGTATATAGGGAATAACCTTCCGAGGTTATACCTTATGGTCGCTTCGTTTAAGTAGTTGTATGATAGGTAGTTTATATGCCTTAGGTAAATTACCAAAATACCCCTTTGATGCCAAAATTCATTTTTAAACATATGTACCATAACTTTTGACATCTAAACTGATTTGACAACAATATTAGACATGTTAAGGCATATGTTACTTGTCATAGGACTAGTTAGGCGGTCCGAACGCGTTTCACGCAAACGACGCGTTAAAGTAGCATAAGCTACCTAAACGGGTCGTAAGCACTTAGGTTAGGTTTCATTTAGTATGTAGGCTTTGTTAAACCATATGACACGAGTCTCCATACTCGTTTGGTTTACGAGCCCTCATTCTATCTAAATCCTCCGACTTAGGTCCGGTTTATTAACATAGTTACCTATATTAGGTGCCGTTTGATTCCGTGATCTCTAGCATTGCTTGGTGGTTATCTTAGGACTTCTGAGCAATCTCAAGTGAGTACATAGACCCCTCTTTTACTGTTTTCAAACTGATTTGGGGTGAAACACATGTGCCTACTTGTTACTTTCATGCTTTCCTGTTTTCACATCATATACTTGCTATGTTTATTAGTACATTTATAGTACATGATTTCAATACATTTTATGCTAGGTATGCCCATTGTGTGCATACTTAGTACATCACTTTACGATACATTTTTTTCTATGTATGCCCATTGTGTGCATACTTAGTACATCACTTTACAATACATTTTATGCTATGTATGCCCATTGTGTGCATACTTCGTACATCACTTTACAATATATTTTATGTTACGTATGCCCATTGTGTGCATACTTAGTACATCACTTTACAATACATTTCATGCTATGTACGCCCATTGTGTGCATACTTAGTACATTGTTTTACATTGCATTTCTGTTGCATATGCTCATCCAGCATATGAACACATTATACTACATTTTGAACCGTTGTAACCATTTGACTATGTGAACCGTCGTAACCCTTTGATTATATGAACCTTTTGTAACTATTGAACAGTGTGAACCAGTTGTATCTGTTGACATGATTTACATTTGACAATAGACATTTGACTACACATAAACATTTCTACAATTGTTAAACATTTCATCTTGATGGTTTGGTTTGAGTAAGTGATTTAAGTAACGAGGCGTATGTAATATGATACAAGCACGGTGGATACACCGCTGGTACTTCTTATATATAAGTGTTTGTATGGTATTACATATCGTAGCGTTATTTGAATCATTTCAGTTTGAGACATATAACATTTTACACAAATAACATACTTTTCACAAGACATTGATTTACACACAACTTATCTTATACAAACTCATCTTACATGGTTATTCATTTAACCATACATTATTCTCTTATTTATACATATCATCTGATCTTATCGTTTTTCAAATGATTTACAAGACAAAGCAAATTACAAGGTTCATGACTAAACATTTTCTCAAACATAAGTCATGAATCCTATTTTCTCAAAACCTATGTATCTCACAGGCATTTTTATGCTGACGTACCTATTTTCACATGTGTTTTCAGGAGATGATGCATAGGACTTATCAAGACATACTTAGGCGGACATGTGCCTTAGTGACTTAAAACGAGACAAGAACTAGTTAATTTATGTTATGTACTCTTTGTTTCTTGTTTAAAGACAATGTAACTCGCTTGTTTGATGAATAAAACGAAACTTTAATTTTCCATGGTTGTGAAACATTAATTCTGTTACAACACTCCCCGACGTTTCCGCCACGTTTTGTATGTTCTACGTGGTCGGGGTGTGACAGTAGGTCGGTTCTTCGTCGGATATGGCAGAACTTCTTCCCTCATTAACCTCTTACGCGTGTATTTATTCTTCAACTTCTAGTTTGTCTTCAAGACTTGTTTTGTGTTGTATACGATTAACCGCGTCCAAATGATCCTTTAGACAAATGCACATCTCCAACGTGGACAAAGTGAGTCTTGTAATTCATATCGGTAAAAACCTTGCCATTTAGAGAAATTAGGATTTCTTTTCTTTTCACCAACCAATATATCAAATTTTTAAAGTCATTTGGAGTGTATGTGTTTATAAAGTTCATTCCTTCACACCTACCAAGTTTGCTACTTGAGGTGTTGCCCCTTTGTGGTTTAGCCGTTTCATTTCTTACAGTATTAAATAAATTAAGTTTCGGCTACCTGCTCGAGCTACTGTCACTTGATCCCAATTCTTGAGTGTGTATGTGAGTTGGGACCACATCTTATTAAGTAGAGTAAACTGCAATTTTACCCCGTGGGGTTTGGGGTGATTGGCACCCTTAACCCCTCTAACGAAATAATTGCAATTTTACCCTCCAACGTTCGCTGTTATGTCGCAACTTTACCCCCTGGCATCAAAATTGTTGACTGGTCAACTAAACTATGGGAGGGTCAAAGGGTAATCCTGTAATTTCACCAAAATTAGTACCTAATATATTATAATAACCCCTAAATATACCCTTCTATATCAACCTTACCCCCTAAGATTCCACCCACTCCTTCTTCTTCACTCCCCCCACCGGCGACACTCCCCCCCACCATTGTTGGCATCAGATTGAGTCAATGTCTTCGCAAAAGATGTCAGAATCTCCTGATTTCCATTCTTGTTGTAATCAAACCCTACTTCCCCATCATCATTCAAATCAAAATCATTCTGGTTTTCCAACGGGATCAGCCCCATTTTTGCATAAACTTCATCCATACCACCAGCACAGACATGCCATAACTGCGAATCCAAGCGATTCTCCACTGCATTAACTGCGGTTTTCGCAGAATCCATCACACTAGTCATCTTGAAACTTAAACCCTAACCTAGTACACGATGATCAGCACTGTAAATCCACAACAATAGTGTATGAGATTCGGTAAAATCAACAACTCACAAAACAAAAAAAATCCCCAAAATCAATCACATATTCTGATCATTAACAATAATATTGAAGTAAATTGAACCTTAACTCCCAATTAAATAAGAATCCAATCAATTATCCACTTCATTAATGGCGTTTTCACATAATTGGTCATCATAATGAAACCCTAACCCTACTTTTCAACAACATGACACATCACAAAACAACAAAATCCCCAAAATTGATCATGTATTCTGATCAATAACAACAAATTTGAAGTGGGTTTAACCTTAATTCCAATAAAAAGCATCACAATCACCCTCAATTTAAAAAGAATTACACAAAATTGATCATAGAGATAAATCAAAACATACCTATAATCATGAAGAATGAAGAAGTTGAAGTCTGAAAGTGTGTTAGATTAAGAAACTAGAGTTGAATTGTAAGTTATGAGAGAAGGATAGTGAGTGGGTGAGTGAGGGGGTTAGTAGGATTTAAATGGAAACAGGGAGAGGGGCAGAAACAGAAACGGTCACCTTAGGCTTCGTTGCCGACCGGACGGTGGCATACAACAAACAAATATTGATTCTGCAAATAAATAAGTTATCAGTGGGTTGATTATTAAGAGCAGGGGTTTATAATAATCGAATATGGGTGGTGGCGGGAAAGGTTTTGAAAGTTGCAGGGGGTAATATTGCTGTGTAACACAAAGTATCTATACTATCTATAATAAGAGATTATGAGTTGATGTAAATCTGCCTATGTGTCAACTTCTAAGGTATGAGACATGTCAATGATGATGTCATAATTCATGTTTACAATTTACAACCATAAATAAATAATCTATTTATTTTTAGGAGAATTAATTAGTGCTTTTTTTAGGCAGGCCAATTTAAATTTCAAAATTTAAACAACTCATCCATAAAAACCTCTCTTTTAAATTCAAATTTAGAGCTTCACTTTCAGAAATGAATCCATTTCTCTCTGATGGAGTTGGTTCCCCTGTTCACTCCACCCTCTCTGTTTCTCTAATGCAAACCCTCAACGCCGCCGTGATCAGCCGCTGCCAACATCTGATTGCCGTATCTATGGTCGTAAACTTATCATCGATTCAGGTCACAATGTCATTTACACCCCGTGATTTTCAACTACTTAAAACAAAAACAACAACATTGATTATCGTTCTCTAGGGTTTTCATTCTTCCAATCATTTTAATGGCTAAATTTTCAATATCTTTTGCAGGTGTCTTCTTTATTCTTTGGTTCAACCCATGTGCACAACTCACTATCACTTATTCTTTTCATTTGTGGATTTCTGCCTTTGACATAGGTACGTAGAAGTAATTTTCTTGCGATTTGATTATAATATGTTCGATAATTACATTATATGTTTGTGGTTTCTCTTCATATGTTTGCTTTAGACTTAGTTTTAAGGACGAGCACAAGCTCAAAAACACCTAAATTTATAACTACTAAATTTATTGAAGTGGATGTTGATTTATGATTTTAATTAACCAGGTGGATACGATAAGGAAGACAAAGCAGCTAGAGCTTATGAATTAGCAGCGCTCAAGTATTGGGGTCCCACTACCAGCACAAACTATCCGGTAGTAATCTTTATCTTATATGACCTGAATTAATTGAAAGTAAGGATGGGCTTGCTAAAAGCTTATACACCGACTCTGATCATGTTTTATATAAATTTAGGTGATTTAGGTTTGCAACTATGAGAAAGAGCTTGAAGAAATGAACAACATGACTAGGCAAGAATTTGTTGCTTCACTTAGAAGGTAAATATAAGTTGTGTCGGTTTCACTTTGTGAATTAAGTGCAATTATGAGTGCATTATGTTATATATAGATAGTGTCTAATTAACCTTTAAATTTGTAGGAAAAAGCAGTGGTTTTTGTAGAGTAGCCTGAATTTATAGAGGTGTGACAAGGTTACAAATGTTAGTTATCAGATAACCGGATGTTCACCATCCACTTCGCCAAGTTTTTGTCAAAAATATGGATTAAACTTCTAATAATGGTTTGTGATTAAGAAAACTGAACCGACCAGGTTGGTAATTGGTTGGCCTGCCAGTCACTATTACAACGCAGTGTAGAGCTTATGAATTAGCAGCCCTCAAGTATTGGGGTCCCACCACCACCACAAACTATCCGGTTGTAATCTTTATCTTATATGACCTGAATTAATTGAAAGTAAGGATGGGCTTGCTAAAAGCTTATACACCGACTCTGATCATTTTATATAAATTTGGATGATTTAGGTTTGCAACTATGACAAAGAGCTTGAAGAAATGGACAACATGACTAGGCAAGAATTTGTTGCTTCACTTAGAAGGTATATATAAGTTGTGTCGGTTTCACTTTGTGAATTAAGTGCAATTGTGAGTGCATTAGGTTATATATAGATAGTGTCTAATTAACCTTTAAATTTGTAGGAAAAGCAGTGGTTTTTGTAGAGTAGCGTCAATCATATAACCGGATGTTCACCGTCCAGTTCGCCAAGTTTTTGTCAAAAATATGGATTAAACTTCTAATAATGGTTTTAGATTAACAAAACCGAACCGACCAGGTTGGTAATTGGTTGGGCTGCCAGTCACTATCACAATGCAGTATACTCTCATTTTAATGGCTAAATTTTCAATATCTTTTGCAGGTGTCCTCTTTATTCTTTGGTTCAACCCATGTGCACAACTCACTATCACTTATTCTTTTCATTTGTGGATTTATGCCTTTGACATAGGTATGTAGAACTAATTTTCTTGCAATTTGATTATAATATGTTCGATAATTACGTTATCTGTTTGTGGTTTCTCTTCATATGTTTGCTTTAGACTTAGTTTTAAGGACGAGCAGAAGCTCAAAAAACCTAAGTTTATAACTACCAAATTCCATAAACAAGTGTATATTTTCTACTTTATTTAATTTTTCTGCAGCTTCTATTTGTCTTGGTATACCGAATTACATTGTTGGAATTGAACCTTAACAGAGGAACAGTTGATTAAGGCCAAAACCGGTTCAGAGCAGTGGAACCAGAATAATCAGTTGTTAGGCTTCAGACTTTCCCCTTGACAGTGGTTCAAACAACTGCTGATCTATAATTCTGATTTGTTTTATCCACTGATTAGTACAACAGCTGATGTGAAGACTAAAAGAATGTCAAATACTAAGTACTGCTCTTCGAACTATTGCCTTCAGTCAAGCATTGCTGAGAAGACCAAAGCCCTGCTTGGAATAAATCAGTGGAATAAAGAAACAGTTGTTTTACTTTGTCTTATTGTAATAGGATCAGTTGTTAGATAATAATGGATGTATAGATCAGTACTTAGAGTTAGTTAATTGTTAGATGTCACGTTCATGATGACGTTGTAGGATCGGTTTGAGACCCGAACGAGTCGTTCAGAAGAGATTTAGTCAGTTCCAGAGGCGGAAACTAAGAAACCGATTGCGAAACAGCTTGCGTATCGCTTTAACACTGATTATATTGATATACTATCGTTTACAATCAGTCCTCACACCGGCAGCACCTCGGTATGGAATTACATAAAATGTTTCAAATGATTTAGCTTGAAGGCTATTTATAGTTGTGTTGATTTAGCTTGAAATGACACATGCCACTTTCAAGGGAAATCAACATGTTGATTTAGCTTGAAACTGTCAAGTGACACTTTCAAGGGAAATCACCAAGTTCAAGCTAAATTACATTAAACACATTCTAAAACCTCTTATACTCTCGTATAACAAGATCTAATCTAACAATTCTAATCTGAGACTCGACATAAGACGAAGACGACAGATCAATGCACCAACAGACTCCCCCTCAGATGTTGATGAGTCTTAAATGTCGAGTATTCTCAATCTTCAGTCTTTATCGGTCTTTTTTCTTTCTTAGCATAAACCAGGATCTTCTCTTTGGCTCTAACCTCGTCAGACTCCCTCTCTCATCATGATGGGATCGCCGTCTGGAATTAGCTATCACCTTGAGATTAATCCCTGGCTTTATCTCTGTTTAAGCTCATTTCCTGCACACATTTTCTCATCACAACATAAGTTTTCACTTAAATCAATAAGAAAAACTTACTAGAAATAGTTACATCAAGTTCAAATTAATGACCCTGATTAACTAAACTCAATTTCTTTTTCAAATCAAAATTTTTCAATTCTGCATTTAAAACCAACCCTGTTCATCATGTTCATCACTTGGAATTTTGAAAATCAGCTCTTCAACATCAGTTGTCGAAAATCTTTTTGTATTTTATCAAAATTTTATGCTAAAACACACTAAAATCTTTTTGGATTTTTGATTATAACAGAAATGCAATAAAGAAATATTTACAAACAATATTTTTGTGAGTTTGTGTAAGAGGATCATATCAGTTTATGTGACCAATCACTAGCACCGTTAAGCTTTTAATCGTTTTAAGTTCTAAACTATTCACGTAGATTGACGATATTGTTGTCCACTTAAACTCAATCTAAAAACTTTCAATCTGCTTACCGATACTTTAAGGTATATTAAGATAACACTAAATTCTTATGGACCCCACGATCTCAGCATATCCCCTCATCATGCAATACACTAACTCAAATAATGCCTTTAAACTTTTATCAACTGTGATTTGTGCGAAAACAAAGCAGAATGTTTAAACATTAACAATCAGGTCAATACTTCCGTATACGCAGAGAAAGTCCAGTGTTTAAACAAAATAAGAAAATAAAAATAAGTTGAAGTTGTTTAGGCTTTAACCACCAGGTCGATACTCCCGTATACGCAAAGGTGATCCAAAGCTTAAAGGAAACACCAAAGAAAATAAAGCAGAACGTTTAGGCAACAACATCCAGGTCGATACTCACGTATACGCAGAGGATGAAACTCTTTTTGGATTTTTATATAAACAAACTGTACAAGTAACATGACAACTGATATCGAATCACTTCAATTCGCCATCCACTTGGCATAAACAATCAGAACTCCCCCTCACAACAAACTATTTTCCCATTGTGATCTCAAAACACTTAAGTTTGTTTTAATCAAAATGGTTTTTCCAGAAAATAAGTTTTGTTGATTTTACCACTTGTAAAATTGGGGATCAAATCATCACATTGTTTTACCAATCATATGTAGGAAATCAGATACAACTTAATGTCCCTGATTTACCACTTGTAAGATCAATCCAATTCAACTTCTGAACCACTTGTAAAAATCACAACCATACAACTTAAACCTGCTTTTCAACCAATTTACTATCTTTTGGTTGAATTCTCAAGGTGCCGATTCCTACTCCTCGCTTACAAACCTGGGAGTTCCGGCAAGTCCTGCAAAACTTCTCAAAAACACATTATACAAACATGATAAAAATGATGCCGATTCATGATCCACGATTACCAACTTGGGATCTCCAGCAAGTCAGGTTTTTCATTTGAACAGATTCACCCAAGCCTGACGGTCCTTGGGTGATTTTGAATTCTTGTTCAACAATGATGGAAAATTTGCATCATCCATTGTTAAACCTGAATTCTCCATTTTTACCTCAACCAAAGGCTCCTCTGGCTTTGACGAACCAGAATCATTGCCTGCACATGGCTTGTCTGACTTTGACCTGTCAGATTCATCGCCTGAAGGTGGCTTGTCTGACTTCGACACGTCAGATTCATCGCCGACCATTTTCTTCTTCTTCTTTTCTTCTTTCGTCCTCAGATTTGTATCTGATGAATTCGTCTTTCTTGACTTTGCAATCGAGGAAGTCAATTCATCAGAACTCTTATTTTTACCAACAGATGAACCCGAAGACAAAATCTTCTCCAGATACTCTCTGGCCTTCTTTCTCTTCTTCCTCAGTCTGTCTTTCTGCCCCTGAGAAAGCTTAACTTTCTTTTCTTGAACTTTCTGTTCTTTGGGCTTGACATTGACTGGTTTCTTTGCCATCTTATGAGAATTAACCCTCAACATGTTTAGAATGTGTTTACGTCACCCAAGATGCTTCGGTGGTTTGACATGCTCTATAAATGGACCAGTAGTCTCTACTATTTCACTTGATGGAATGACTGTGTTTATCTCGTATGATCCAATCCTTCTTGTGTGATCGACCAAGTAGCATCAGGCTGAGGGGAAGTTTTAGTTTGTAAGCATGCAATGTAATCTTTTGATTTGATTACAAATCTTTCAATTAATGAAAAGCAGGTGTTTATCAAAACTATATTCCTCCTTGATTGTGTTTACAAAGTTTGTGTTCATTTCTGCTGCATAAATCATTGAATCATATTCATTCATTGTTTCTGTATTACAAAAAACACAATCAATTTAATAATCAATTCATCTATTACAAAAAACACAATCATGACGACATCTGAGCAGCAGATGTACAAAATAGAGTATAAAGCTCATCCACTGATATACTAACAGTTGCTCATTAAATTAAACTTCAAATCCACTAAAAGACAGAAAGTTGGGTAGTGTCATATAATAGGAGCTTCAACAGTTCAGGGAAAACAAGTTTGATAACTTGCACACTTACCAAAGGATGAGAATCTTTTGGGCAAAAAGTGGACCCTCAAAAATATTGTATATGCTGGAGTATAGTTGTCAAGATTTATACTCATCAAACTAAGCACAAACAGCAGATGTTTCCACAACCACTGTTTTGAAGAAGGCTATGTTGCTGTTGCATATTGAGAAAATCAAAGTCTGTTGTAACCACTGATTGGTTTAAACATCTGTTGGGTTGTAGCTATCCAGTGTTGAAAGTCAACCGCTGTTCCATCATTTTCATTGTTTTCTACTGTTACCAAACTTCAGTGCTTTAAACCACTGACACAACTATCCACTGAGAGTTAAAGTCACCCACTGTCCTCATTTTCATTTGTAATCCACTGATATTCATCCATCAGTGGTTTCCTTAATAACTGTCTTCCATTATCCTTTATTTGATCAGAGGTTGGCATATGGGCAGTTCTTATCCGTCAGATCTTTGTAACCGTGCCACGTCAGCAATCACCTTTTTCCCTATAAAACCCTGATCAAAAACCCCAAACAGGGGTTTTACTGTCGATTCGAATTCACTAAAAAAAACTGTTCTCAAAGCAGTTTCCATCTTCTTATCTCAAATTCATTCTTCGATTTTCTTCATCAAAATGACGAAATCAAAATCAAAATCAAAATCATCATCATCTTTCAAAGAGGTCGCTCAAACGGCCGCTGAAACCATTGAAATACCATACAAATCCCCTCACAACTACTTGGGTCTACTCACAAAACCCACCAACAATCACACCTTCGATTCAATCATCGACATCATGGCTGCATCAAAGTATAAAACTTTGCTTACAGCAGATGCTCCAATTTACCAACAAACCCAGAGAGAATTTTGGAAAAACGCTACACTCGAAAAACAAGGCGAGACCGTCACTGCCATTAATTCTTCCATACAGGGTAAAGCGATTCAAATTACTCCACAATCCATCTCAGAAGTCTTTAAACTCGATGATCAGAAAGGTAAAACTTATTTTCTTAAAAGCGACTTGAAAACTGATTTTCTCGAAAGGGGGTATGCAGATCAAATAAAAAAGAATACCTTAGAAAAAGGTTTCTTCCCCTCTGCAACTAGGTTTTTATTTCATACACTTTTGACATGTGTTTCAAATAAAACAACTGGTTTTAACGAAATACCTTTAAAGATCCAATGCCTAGCTTATGCCATTCTACATAATGAAAATTATAACTATTCCCAGGAAATTTTTCATGATTTGGTGAAAAATGTTGATAGCAAAGCATTTCTACTTTTCCCAAGGTTTCTAAGCTACTATTTCAAAGAAAAATTTGGAAAAGAAAATGAAAATTTACTCAAACAAGGTGCTTATTTTAAAATAAGTGGTTTAACCACTGAAACATTCTCTAGAATGATGGCACCTACAAAAACAAAAGCAGAGGTGCCTCAGCAGAATTCAGCAAAAAACACTGCTCCTCAGGCACCTACTGTTGAGCCTACTGCTCCAGGTGATCATAGTAGCACAACCACTGCTATGAAACCCAAACCTGTAATCACCAAAAAGACCAAAAAGAAATCCTACAAAAAGCCCACCCAACCCAAAGCAAAGGCAACTCAGGAAGATGAGATCCCAGAGCAACTGCCAGTGACAACACAAATGTCACCAAAAACCACTGCTGCTACTTCCTCACAACAGATGGTAAAAAGATCTCCACCCTTACCTCAAACTGCTCTTGCATCCTCACAAAAGGATAAGGTTGTAAACACAGGGACTCCACATTATGAAGCTCTGGATCCAATCGGATCCATCTTCCACAGTCCTGATCCCAAGGACATGTCTCTTTCAACACCCTTATCCTCACCTCTCACATTACCACAATCCATAATACCTTTGTTGCATGCAGTTGATATAACTCAGACACAAACCAGTTCCTCTCAATCACCTATCACTGAAAGCATACTCCTACAAGTGACTGGGTCTGATGATTATACCTCTGCTATCCTAGCAACAACTGAGGAGGTTACACTGCAGGAGTTACAAGTAATTCCTGTCAGTAGTTCAAGTGAAGCAGCCACTACAAATGTTAAACCCACTGGTTTACATTTGGACAGTGGTTACATCTATAAGACTTCCTTGAAGGCAATTCCTTCTATAGCACCTCTGATAACCACCAGTGAATATGTTAAAACTACTGGCAACATTGAAGGGCTATCAAGTGTCGAAGGAAGAAGACCCCAGAACCAAGAACAAGGGGCATCAATGAATGATTTCTGGGACTCAGTTCCAAAGTCACACATTGATATAACCACTGCTGGTGGGAAATCAGATGATCCCATTAAAGTTGGTGATGATTTAAAATATCAGGAATTGACGGCCAGAGTTGAAAATCTTGAAACAACAGTTGCTGAAATGAAGGATATGGTGCAACAGATATTAAAAGCTCAAAAAGCACAATCCACTGCTGTTCCAGCTAAAGCAGCTGCACAACCTGCACCTGGTGCAAATGAGCTATGTAGTGTTTTCCACCTCCTGCTTGAAAAACAAAAACAAATGGCTGATGCTCAGCATGCAATACATGTACAAATGCTGACAAACATGGTGGAGTCAAGGTTCAAAGATACTCAAGCAGACATCAAGGCTATAAAGGCCAGCATCCAGAACACCACTGGCAAAGCTCCTCCCACTGTACTATTCATTGATAACCCCCTTCCAGATAATGCCAAACAGGGGGCGAAAATCAAGCAGTGGAGGAAGAAGGGAATAGAAGATGGCCTTTATGTTGAACCAGAAAAAGAAAAGCAGATTTCAAAAACTGCTAGCCAAACAGTTGCCATCTCTTCAACACACACCACTATAACACACACTACAACCACTGCTCTACCTCCACCTAAAATCACCTCACCCCCAAAAGTCATCACTTCAAGTACATCACCAGCCATCAAATCAACCCCTGCTCAAAAGCAGAAGACATGTACTGACACATTAGTAGTTGTAATGATAAAAGAGGTTGAAACACTTGTTGTTTCAACAGCTGTTTGCCAGTCATCCACCACTGCTCTCATCAATGTCACATCACCACCATCGCCTCCTGCGAAAAAGCAGAAGACATCAGATGTTAGCACATCTGTTGTAATGACAACAGTAGTTGAAACACCAGTTGTTTCAACAACTGTCAGTCAGCCACAATCCACCACTGCCCTCACTTCACTTCAAGCCATCTTTACTTCAATTAATAAATCACCCAAAACCACTCCTTCACTAGAGAAAAGTTACACCAGATAAAGAAAAATAACTCAGGCAACTGATGACAAATATGATCCTAATGCTGCAAAATATCCACTGGAACTGGAAGCTATAAAAAATGAGATGAGACAATTCTACACTGTGGAGGACCCTTCGAAAAGAAGATTTCCTTCTCTCATAGGTTTCATAGTCCCTGAAAATATGGGTGAATATCTCGAGCTCAAAGCAAGGCAGGCTAAGATAAGAGCTAAACTTGAATGCAAAGATCAAGGTGATGAAGCCATTTCTGAAAGAATGGAATTCTTCCTCACCAAAGTCAAACAGATGGAAGACTATGCACGAGATCTGAGCAAAGAAATGTCAAACTTACCACCCGAAGCAGATCTACGAAAAGAAATGAGAAAAGAATATGTTGCATACATCATGAAAGAAAAATTCTATCCAGCTGAAGAAAAACAATTCGAAGAATGGCCAATAGTTGCATTAAAGCATGAGGCAAACAGAATTGAAAGAATTAAAAATGATCCAAGCAAGAAGAGAACAACTCCAAACTGGAACAAATACAAAAAACTTATAGCTGAGCTTACATCTGAGTACAAAAGAAAGAAGCAGGAGCTGGTGGATGCAAAGGTGGATACTGCCAATGCCATAGCAAAATGGACTAAGCAGCAAACAGATGAGGCTTATGAAAGGCTTAATAAAAGGAGGTTGACAGTTTCTGCACCCCAAACAAGCCTGACTACAAAAAGCCAAAGCAGCAGATCAAAACTTCTGAATCACTTATCACCTCTACAGATACCTCTGTCACCGTGATTGACCAACAAAAAAGTAAACAGCTGACTGTTGCAAAAGAAAAGGAAAAGGAAGCAAAAGCTCAGGATACGGCAAAATCTCCCAACTCATCAGTAAATAAACCTCTCCCAAGAAACCCATTGGGTTCAAAAATACTAAAATGGCTCTCTGATCAAAAGACCCATGTATTGACCCTGATCAGATCCAATGGTGAAATGAAGTACATATCAAGGAAACAAGCACTGACCCTTTGTGTTGAAGATCTACAAGATCTCCTTGAACTTTCATTGTGCAGGGATGAGGATGACTCAAGTTCCAAATATTTTGAAGCAGAATTTAAAAGACAAGCTAGGGAACTTCTGATGAGAGAATAAAGTTCAGTGTTTTACTTGTATTGTATAGAATCAGTAGTTAGGATTAGCAGGGTTTGTATAAGAACAGTGTTTACAGATGAGATGCCTCAGTGGTTTGGTTTGTCTATTTTCCTCCTTGATTGTGTTTATAAAGTTTGTGTTCATTTCCGCTGCATAAATCATTGAATCATATTCATTAATTGTTCATCTATTACAAAAAACACAATCAATTTGAAAATCAATTTAACAATCAATTCATCTATTACAAAAAACACAATCATGACGACATCTGAGCAGCAGATGTACAAAACAGATGTTAAAGCTCACCCACTGATATACCAATAATTGCTGGTCAAATTAAACTTCAAATCCACTAAAAGACAGAAAGTTTGGTAGTGTCATATAAGAAGAGCTTCAACAGTTCAGGGAAAACAAGTGGGCAAAAAGGATGAGAAAGTTGCACACTTACCTAACGATGAGAATCTTTTGGGGAAAAAGTGGACCCTCAAAAACATTGTATATGTTGGAGTATAGTTGTCAAGATTTATATTCATCAAACTAAGCATAAACAGCAGATGTTTCCACAACCAGTGTTTTGAACAAGATTATGTTGCTGCTGCATATTGAGAAAATCAAAGTCTGTCGTAACCATTGATTGGTTCAAACATCTGTTGGGTTGTAGCTATCCACTGTTCAAAGCCAACCTCTGTTCCATCTTTTTCATTGTTTTCCACTGTTACCAAACTTCAGTGCTTTAAACCACTGACACAGCTATCCACTGATAGTTAAAGTTACCCACTGTCCTCATTTTCATTTGTAATCCACTGATATTCATCCGTCAGTGGTTTCCTTAACAACAACTGTCTTCCATTATCCTTCATTTCATCAGAGGTTGGCAAATGGTCAGTTCTTATCCGTCAGATCTTTGTAACCGTTGCCACGTCAGCAATCACCTTTTTCCCTATAAAACCCTGATTAAAAACCCCAAACAGGGGTTTTACTATCGATTCGAATTCACAAAAAAAATTGTTCTCAAAGCAGTTTCCATCTTTTTATCTCAAATTCATTCTTCGATTTTCTTCATCAAAATGACGAAATCAAAGCCATCTGCAACATCCACTTTGAAATCATCTAAAAAGGACTCTCAAAAGGCTACTACACCCATCGAAATGCCATACAAATCGAATCACAATTATCTGGGTATTCTTACAAAACCAGGCAGCACCGATGTTTTCGATTCCATCATTGATACCATGACTGCATCAAAGTACAAAACTTTGTTAACAGCAGATGCTCCGATTTACCAGAAAACCCAGAGATAATTTTGGAAAATGCCACTCTTGACAAACAAGGAGAAGACATCATAGCCATTAATTCCTCCTTAATGGGTAAACCAGTTAAAATCACACCACACTTCATCTCGTAGTCTTTGAACTCAATGATCAGCAAGGTAAAACTTCTTTTCCCAAAAATGAGTTAAAAACTGATTTCCTTAAAAGGGGGTATGCTGAACAAATAAAGAGGGATACGTTAGAAAAAGGTTATTTCCCTCCTTCAACAAGATTTTTATTTCATACCCTGTTATTGTGTGTTTCAAATAAAACAACTGCCTTCAATGAGATACCATTAAAGATTCAATCCCTGGGGTTTACTATTTTACAAAATGAAGATTTTAATTATTCCTAGGAAATCTTTGATGATTTGGCCAAAAATGTTTTAACAAAATCTTTTCTATTATTTCCAAGGTTTTTAAGTTATTACTTTACAAAGAAATTTGCAAAGGATGATGTTCATGTATACCAACAAGGTGAATCTTTTCAAATTAAAAGTTTAACAGCAACAACTTTCACTAGAATGTCAGCACCTTGCAAAACACAAGCAGAGGTGCCTGAGCAGAATTTAGCAGCTACCACTGCTCCTCAGGTATCTGCTGCTGAGCCCACTGCTCCAGGTGATCATAGTAGCACAACCACTGCAATGAAACCCACACCTGCCATTACCAAAAAGACCAAAAAGAAATCATCCAAAAAGCCTCCTAAACCCAGTAAAACGGCAACTCTGGAAGATGAGATCCCAGAGCAATTGCCAGTGACAAAACAAAAGTCACCAATAACCACTGCTGCTACTTCCTCACAGCAGATGGAAGAAAGATCACCACCATTGCCTCAAACTCCACCGACATCCTCACAAAAGTTTTTGGTTGTAAACACAGGGACCCAAGATTATGAAGTTCTGGATCCAATCGGCTCCATCTTCCTCAGTCCTGATCCGAATGACATGTCTCTTTCTACACCTATTCCTTCACCCGTCACATTACCACAATCAATGTTACCTTTGTTGCATGCAGTTGCTATAGCTCAGACACAAACCAATTCCTCTCAATCACCTATCACTGAGAGTATACTCCCACAAGTGACTGGGTCTGATGTTCATACCTCTGCTAGCCCAGCAACAACTGAGGAGGTTACACTGCAGGAATTACCAGTAATTCCTGTCAGTAGTTCAAGTGGAGCAGCAACTACTAATGTTGGACCCACTGGTCTACATTGGGTCAGTTGTTCCATAAATAAGACTCCCTTAAAGGCAATTTCTTCAGAGACAACCAAGGCAACCACTGGTGTGTTTACTTTAACAACTGGTGAGTTGTTCAAGGTGTCCACAATTGAAGAAAGAAGTCCCCAGTACCAAGAAAAAGGGGCATCAGTAGATGACTTTTGTGACATATTCCCTAAGTCTGCTGCTGATACAACCACTGTTGGTGGGAAATCAGAGGATCCCACTAAGTTGGGTGATGGTTTAAAATACCAAGAACTGATGGACAGAATTGACACACTTGACACATCTGTTGCTGAACTAAAAAAATATGATGCAATAGCTGTTGGAAATTCAAAAGGTACGACCCACTGTTGTTCCAGCTCAAGCACCTGCACAACCTGCACTTGCTGCAAATGAGTTATGGAACTTATTTCAACCCCTGCTCCAATAACAAAGATAGTTGACTGATCAGCAGCTTGACATAGATGTCCAAAAGCTGAGGAACATGATGGAGTCCAGATTTAAAGACACCCAAGCTGACATCAAGGCCATAAAGGGCCATATCTAGAACACCACTGGCAAAGCACCTCCCAGTGTTCTCTTCCTTGATAATCCACCACCAGATAATGCCAAAAAGGGGAGAAGATCAACCTGTGGAAGAAGAAAGGGATTGAAGATGGTCTCTACATTGAGCCACAAAAAGATTGTATGACTAAAGACATTCCCTTGCCAGATGGAATCAAAAAGATTGATTTTACCACAAATGCACTGGCTGAAGCAAAAGCAAGTGTAAAAAGGGATAGAGAGGCAAAGGATAAATCAAGGTGGAATGAGGAGAAGAGAGCTTACATGGAGCTGGCTGCACAGGGTTGTTCTGAGCCAAAGGATGTTAAAAATCCTGACCCAAAAAGAAAAAATCCCACTAGAAAAGTGAGGGAACCCAAATCCACACCATCTATACTCATAAATCATACTCCAAAACCACCATCTAAAAGCCCTCAACATCAATCTTCCACCCAAACAGCTGTTGTATCAACAACTGTTCATACCTCTGTGGTTTCAGCAGTTGTTAAACCAACAACCACCACCTCAATGACAACAACTGCTACTTCAACATACACCACTCAAACACCTGATCTCACTAAATCATCCACCACCACTTCAACAACATCATCAACCATCAAATCATCACCTGCCACTGTGCAGAAGACTTCTACTGACACATCAGTAGTTGTAATGACACCTCAATCTTCCACCCAAACAGCTGTTGTAACTCCTGTTGTATCAACAACTGTTGGTACCTCAGTGGTTTCAGCAGTTGTTAAACCAACAACCACCACCTCAATCACAACAACTGCTACTTCAACACACACCACTCAAGCACCTGATTTGACTAAATCATCCACCACCACTACAACCACATCACCAACCATCAAATCACCACCTGCCACTGTGCAGAAAAATTCTACTGACACATCAGGAGTTGTAATGACAACAGTGGTTGAAACACATGTTGTATCAACAACTATTAGTCAAACACTTCTCACTTCAAACACAACCACTGATCCACCCAAAACATCATCAGTCTCTCATCAACCAAAAAGGAGAAGGTTAATTTTGATTGATGATGAGCCTTCACCTTCACCAACATCTTCACAACCTCTACCACTTGTCACTTTACCAAACCCTGTACCTCTCTCTTCAATACAGATACAAAAGCCAATCACTGATATTGCTCCTGCAGGTGTTCAATTTCCTCTAGAACTTATTGCTGTCAGAGAAGAGATCAAATCCTTCTACTATGAGGATGATCCTGCAAAAAGGAGTTTACAATCTGTTGAAGGATATCCTAGGCCTAATAATATTGATGAATATTTAAAATTAAAGGCCAAACAAGCAGAGGATATTGCTAAAAGAGAATCAATAGGGAAGACTGACAAAGAATATCAAAGGCACTACCAATTTTTGCTTACTCAAGTCAGTTCCCTGGAACAATTTGCAAAGAATGTTTGTCAAAAATTATCAGAAAGAGCAGATGAATCTCCGAGAAAAGACTATGTTGAGAATATCATGGCTCACAAGAAGTATAAGGGAGAAAAGCATATGTACAAAGATTGGACCATTCCTGAGCTTGAAAGTGAAGCAGCCAGGATCCAAGAGATGCTTAAAAATAAGGTTAAACACACTCCTCCTGACTGGAAAAAATTCAAAAAGAATGTACCTGACAAGGCTTTAGAGTTAAAGAGAATGAAAGAGGAGCTGATAGCAGCTGACTATGAGTCAAAGAATTCAGTGTCAAAGTGGAGAGAAGATAGGGTCAGGGCCACTTACAAAATGTTGGAGGAACTAAGGAAGAAAGATCCAAATGTTCCACAAAAACCTGAGTATCCTAAAACTGAAGGTTCAAAAAGGCCACCAAAGTTACAAATCAAGAGATGCACTGATCCAGCAGGTGCTGCTATTTATCAAAGAAAAAGACAAAAGCAGATGGAAACCTTGAAGGAACTTATGGCTGGTGATGAAGTTGTAAAAGAAGGTATCAAGAAAATGGTGATAGAAAGGCTTGAAGTGAATCAATCTGCAGCCACAGATCAGATCTGATGGTGATGTGATTCTCCTTGATCTTCAACTGTTCAGGAATATTTAGCCAATTCTACTTTTTTACTATATAGTTTTCTTTCTTTTCGAGGTTGAATTACATGTTAAACTCACGAAAAATTATTAGTTCGTTTTCAATGTTGATGAAACTGATGGCCAGGTACATTATGTTATCATCACGATAACTGGAATAGGTTGATCAATTCTTTTTTTTTTTAGCTTTAGTTATGTTGTATAGAAAAGTAAAATATACTAAAGCTTCTTGCTAATAAAGTAGAGCTAAAACAAAAGTTTCCTTGAAAATTAAAATTATAAATTTGATCGATTTGCGGATATTATTAGACATAGATGATTTATTGAAAATGTGTATTACCAAGATCGGTAGGTAAAGTACCAGTTTTGAGATGTACCGAAAATGTGTATTATCAAATATTTGTTCACATGATACTTTACATATTTACATAGACAAAAACTTTTATCATTATAGTTATCATAATACTAACACATACTGTCTTTAACATTATTTTATAAAGATATAGATCTAAAGACCAAAATTTAAATGATATATTATAATCTGTTTTTTAGTATTTGATTTCGATCATTACTAAACCTACCCGTGTGGTTACACGGGTACTACACCTAGTATGGAGTAATAAGAAAGGGCATTTTAGTAATTTACCCCAAGTCAAAAGATCAGTCAATAAATTTGATGCCAGGGGGTAAACTTGCGACATAACAGCGAACATTGAGGGGTAAAATAAAATGGTAAAATAGTCATTTCACCCCCCAAGTCAACAGATCAGTCAACAAATTTGATGCCAGGGAGTAAAGTTGCGACATAACAGCGAACGTTGGGGGGTAAAATTGCAATTATTTTGTTAGGGGAGGTAAGGGTGCCAATCACCCCAAACCCCAGGGGGTAAAATCGCAGTTTACTCTATTAAGTATATATAATACATTGTTTGAAGACTATGTTGCTAAACATTTTATGTTGATTGCCTAACTTAGATCATTTTCGTACAAACTCAAATCGGAATTTAGTTTGTCAATTATAGTGTCAACCCCCTTGACAATTATGCACGAGTTTAAAGTGGCGACACAAGAAAAGGCTAGGTGGTAGTTTATCAAAATATTTTTTTTAACTTTTTCTTTCATTGGTGCTATTATATCTATAAACAAATCAGTTCTAATTTCATACTCTCTTATCTTGTTAGCCATTAAAATATTTTGTGAATTACTTTCGAATTCGTGGGATAATAAACCTCGGATAGTTTTATAGTTGAGTTTTTGAAAACCATAAGAAAATCGGTGAGAAACTTGATACACCCAATCCTTATCTGGGAACGCTATAGCTCGAGCACCCGATACTAGACAACTATGAAAAGTTTGTAAAGTTTCTTTTTATCGTAAAACACCTTCACATATTTTAAAAGTCGAATTTCACCTAGTATGTACGTCCCAATTCTCACCTAAATTAGGGGAAATTCGTATAGTCAAAAAATTTACTATATTTCATATATCTTTCTTTACTTTGTTAAAAAAAATGACGTGAAAATATGACGTGACATGTTTCTAAAAGCTTTTTTGAAATTATCAGCAATACCAATGGTGAAACCATCTTGCACAATCAAATCAATAATTTATGTGACACATTAATAATAATAAAAATGTTGTTGCAATTCAATTTGTATTGTATATTTTATTTTTTAACGCACTTGTATTGTTTAAGGCGTTATTGGACGACAATGAGAATATATGTTTTAAAATTAAAAAGTTTTTAATATATAATCGTAAATTAAAGATAAATTTTCTTGGGTGTGTGGAACGCAAACAATTTAGTCGCAATCATACATTTCATCATTTGCCACGTATTAGGATCTATCCGATGAGCGGTGACGCAAATATACAATTCTGATAAACTATGTGGAGCCAACCAAGAAACGGTAGTTAAGTTCACATCGGTTTGTAAATTTTCAAAAATAAAACTAAATCATTTTTTTTGGTTGTTTATACATTTTCATACTATAACGTCTTAGAGCAGGACGACTTACGTGTTTGTAACGAGGTTGGAGCGTATCTCGAATGTGACAACCCTCGTTTAGCCATGTCATCGTTCGTACAATTTAAATTGGATCATGATATTCACACGCTCATCCCTTATTTGCACACCCCCAAAGCGAGGTGTTTAGGGTTGCTTTTCAGGCAAAAGGTGATGTGACAGTGGTACAAGGTCCTGTTCTGTACCCCAAAGCGCCCCGCTTTGGCCAAAACAGGGCGTTTAGGGTTCTTCTGCAGACCAAACATGATGTGACAGTTGATACGAGGATTTATTTTGGACGAGGTTGCTTTTCTATTGTGTTTTTTTAACTGTGAAAATTCTGTTGAGTAGAGCATTTGTTTAGTGATTACGATGTCGTGGTTTAGCAACTACCTTTTCAGTGAATACTTTGAGGAGTCCGTTGTTCCAGATTCTTACGAGGGAACCGCTATTTTTATCTCGTACGATAAACCGGTCCCTTCCAACACAAGGGAGGAGGAGGTTGTATCTGGCATTCATTATCGTGACAATACGGTCCAGTTGGACTTGAATATCCATGTTGAAGACTCGTACGCATAACACGACTATTCGGATTACGGATACGGAGGTGAACCATATCCTAAGGCTGAATATTCGTACGGTCAGCCAAACTATCCCGACCATGGTTACGGTGGTGAGCGGAACTATGAACAGCAAGACTGTCTTGACCAAGGTTACGGTGGTGAACGGAGCTATGAACAGCAAGACTATCCCGACCAGGGAGAGGGTGGTGAGCAGGATGAGGAACGCTCTTACTCAATTTTTTTATACAAACTGGAAATTTTCGTCACGTGATGAGTTGGTGGATTATGTACAGAAGACGGGAAAGGATAATAGTTATGTCATTGTGATTAAAAGGTCGAATAAAAGAGGAAGTAATTTCAAGGTTTGGTTTCAATGCAGTCTTGATGGGGAGTACAAGAGTGTAGCTACAGTGAGGAAAACAGGTAGCAAGAAAACAGGTTGCCCGTTTGAGTTGATAGGGTTTACGGAAGCAAAGGGAAGTGTTTGGAAGGTTTGGTTTCAATGTAGTCAAGTGTTTGAGTTGCAGGTTGCCCGTTTGAGTTGAAGACTCCACCTGCAGTTATGTCAATATAGTGATCATAACTCTGGTCCTTACTACCACCAGATAACTCTTCCTAACCTAGAAGTGCTATGTTACCAAAAGAGTAATCATCAGCCACTTTTCCAGATTCCTGCAACTTCTTTTTCTGGTTCAACTCTCTTTTATATGTGAGAAGCCTACCATGAAGTTGGGTCAGACTTAAATCCTTGAACCCCACAGAATTTCTAGTAACAAAGGCTATAGTGTCCCACTTTCCTGGTAATGATCTAAGGAACCTATTGTTTAAGGTAGATTTAGCATATTCAACATTAACCAGTTTTAGCTCACTAATTAGACAACTAAACCTTTCAAGCTGCTAGGTCAATGACTCTCCCTTAACATGACAGAATGTTTCGTATTGTTGGTTTAAGACCTCTCTGTTGTTTTCAATAACCTCTTATGTCCCACCAAATTGCTCTTTGAGTGCATCCCATAGCTCTTTAACACTGTTACAGTGTAACAGGCCAGCATATATGTCATTGGGTAGTGTTGTGGACACTATACTGAATACCTTAGCATCTAACTCAATTCTCTGAAAATCCTGCTCAGGGTAATTTTCAGGACTTTTAGGTACTTGGACCTTAGGATCTTCTGCACTTGGCACCACTGGAACATGAGGTCCAAAGATGTCAGACTTCCAGCAACCGGTGTTTTATTGTGCTAACACATGGCCCATCCTACGTTGCCAGATATTGTATTCAGATCTGACAAGCATAGGTGGCTTGTAAAGTGTGCCGGTGTTGTGAGGATCTTGTGATTGTGAAGACATTTTGGTTGTTTTACAAAATTTTTGAATAATCAACTTTGAACGTGATTAAACTTATGTCACACCCCGACTGCGTAAGACAACAAATCACGGCGGAATCGTCGGGGAGTGTTGTAACAGAATCATTGTTTCATAACACACAGAAATTTGAAGTTTTGTTTTATTTAAAGATTAACCATTTACATTGTCTTGAAATTTAAACAAACAAGTTAAACATAGTCTATTATTGTTATTAAGTCACTAAGGCCTCGTCCAGTCCTAAGTGAGCTTGCATCCTAGCAATCAACACCTGAAACATATGTAAAAACAAAGTCAGCAAAGAAATGTTGGCGAGCACATAGGTTTTATGAGAGTGTCGGATTCATGGCTAGTTTACATGTTGCAATACCTCATTAGACGACAAGAGTCAAAAGTAAAAACCTTGTTTTGAAAAGTGTATAGTATTGCAACATAATTAACCAACTCAAATCAAGATGGTTATAACTTATAAAATCTCGTAGCCATGATTCTTAACCCAAAACTTTTATTTAAGAAAACCAAATTGTAAATCATCTCGTTAATAAAACTCATATGGTTTATATTATTTAGAAAACATCGTTGTGTGACATCGTTTCAAAATCATTTACCCAAGTGAACTAAATAACTCCACGGTATGTATGATGAAAACACTTATATATAAGAAGTACCAGCGGCGTATCTACCATGTTTTCATCACATTACACCCGTCCCGTTATCTAAACACTAACCAAAAACCAATCGTTTGTTCAATTCGTTTAACTCGTTTAAATTGTTCCAAAATCGTTTAACTCGTTTAAATCATTCTCGTTTTAATTGTGAAACTACTTTTGGTCGCCTCACTAATAACATCCAAACCTTCGCAACTCGCCTATCGCTTCTCGCATTAACAAACCGCAAAAGGGTAAGTTAACAATCACAGATTCAGTCGTTACCCACATAACCCCCACACATAACCATAGGTGCAGTCTGATAACGGGATTTGTCAGATCCTATGGTACCATAACCTAATACTGGTTGGTTCGGCCAAAACTAATGAATGTTATTTGTTATGTAATTACACCCAACAAGTTTGTTCACATTATCGAAATCGTTATTAATTTATATAAACCATTTTAATCATTTTTGAAACCATCGTTAAAAACATCGAAATCATTTAACACATATGAATCACCCCAAAACAATCGAAAACAGTAAAATAGGGGAACTATGTACTCACTTGAGGATGCTTAGAAGTCTTGAATAACAACCAAGCAAAGCTAGAAGGATCACGGAAATCAATCGGCACCTAATATAGATAACTACATAAATAACCGGACCTAAATCAGAAGATCGGATAGGATGAGGTTTCGTAAACCAAATGAGTATTGGATCTCATATGATATGGTTTAACAAAGCCTACATACTAAATCGAAACCTAACCTAAGTGCTTATGACCCATTACGACTCGTTTAGGTAGCTTACGCTACTTTAATGCGTCGTTCGCGTAAAACGCGTTCGGATCGCCTAACTAGTCCTATGATAAGTATTATATGCCTTAACATGTCTAATAATGTTACCTAATCGGTTTAGATATAAAAATTTAGGTTACATATGCTTAAAATGAATTTATGCGTAAAAAGGGCTTTTTCGTCATTTTCCTAAGGCATATAAACTACCTATCATACAACTAACTAAACGATGTGACCATAAGGTATAACATTGGAAGGTTATTCCCTATACAACTATGATCACAAAATATGTTTGGTCGGATCCTAATGATCGACCAAACGGGTCGGGCTCGAAAGTCTAAGTTGTTGTTTAGACCGCTTATCTTACGACCCTATACAAGCACTAAACTAAAAATGACGAGTTAAACATGTTAAAACATGTTTAACGAAGTTAGAAAACAAGTTTGATATCAAAACAAAGGGTTTTGATACCCAAGAATAGTTTGGTTGCAAAATACGCACAAACGCGTATTTTGACCGAAACTATGACTCGTCACTACACCTAATCAACGTGGTAATCAGTAGGTATAGTCACAAGGGACTATGACCATCGCGATTACGCTCACGTTGCGAAGTTCAAACGAACTTCGTGTTGACCATTGACTGGTCAAAGCAGAAAGTCAAACATTGTTTGACTTTCATGCTTGAAAACGCATAAAAGATGAAAGAATACTTACAAAAGGTCCAAGACTTGAAGATTTGAACTCAATTTGCTCAGGTATGAAGCTTGAGAGCTTCAACTTAGAGCAAGAACGAGAACAAATGTGAGGATTGCAAATGGGGAAGGTGGGTATTTATAGAAAGTGAAGAACCGTTAGGATCGTTCCTCGATAATTAAGCTTCGATCTGGACCTTACACATAAGGCACATGGTTTTGGAATACTAGGGGTGTCCAAAACCATCACACGGTATTGAGAAAAGTTACACTTAGGCCCCTGAAATTCAACCTGGGTGCCAAAATGAAGTTTCTGCCCAGATGAGGCCGTCGCGTCGCGCCACGGCAAAACATATAGTGGTGGCGCAGCGCTACCACCTACCAGTGACAAGAAACTTTGCTAAATTGCCAGGTTTGGTCCCTGCAACACCTTTGAGCCATTTTCGATGCGTTTAAACTCCGTTAACCCTATTTCAAGGCTCTAAAATGAAGTTAAAGTATAGGGAACATGAAATATGCTCAAAAACATCTCGGATGTCGGTTCGTTTGGTCGTACAGTTGCGTTGTTCGGTTAATTACGACGAAACTCGAGCGCACGCGAATAACGATCCAAATTACGCGACAAATAGAATTTTATCATGCCAATCACTAAAATAAAATATTTTAAAGATTCCATAAATTTTTGGATGTCCAAATATATTCAGAACGTAAGATATGCGCGAAAATGCAAACTTATGCCCTTTTTGACGCTTTTAGTCCTTTTTGATCAAATAAGTTTATTTTTGCGCACCAAACACCTATAAGCCTATTTCTAAGCTATGTAAAGGATATTTAGGGCATGTTTAACTTATGATCATATTCCGGAAGGTTCGATACCATACGAATCAGCAGACTTTTGCAGTTTGACGCAAATAGTCCCTGCGATCGAATAAGCTTGATTTCGACACACCAAACCCTCCAAAACTTATTTCTAAGTTATCTAAAGGTTATTTAAGGTATGTTAAGCCCATGTCACTGTTCCGGAGTGTTTATCGCGTTAAATTGATTACGTTTACGCATCAGTTCGCGTATAACTTTCCAGAAAGCGATTTAGAGCTCGAAATCGAACGAGAATTGATATGTGCAAAGGATACACATATTTATACAAATCCCAAGTATGAAACAAAACATTTCATTGATTTGGTATTTGTTTGATGGCCGTGGAGGCACAGATGTTACAACTTATACTCTGTTTTTCAACAAATACGAACAACACAGTATCAATGAAATTGAGCTGATCTTTTATGTCAAATTGATTGTTAAATTGAATTTGAGTGACCTATGATTTGATACCAATTGTTAGGATATGAGATTACTTGTTTGTGTTGTTTTTATAAGATGATAAATGAATGAAGATAAACAGATGATAATTTGCAGCGGAAATGAAGGAAAAACTTTATAACACAAACAAGGAAAGAACAACTTTCATCATAAATACTTTGTGTCGAATGATTTGATTATAAAAGATTTAGCGTATGCATGAATTGCTATCTCCCCCTCAGCCTGAGCTCACAAGTGCTAGTTCGTACAAAATGCAAGTGTGTGAAAGAGCTAATAGAACAGTACAGGCACTGTCTATTTATAGTACATTCCTAAACACTGTAGCATCTTGGCTGACGTCACCTAGACAGTGACAACTAACAATCTTAACAAACTCTAAACACTGATAATTACAAACATTGTTACAATAAACACTGATTAACTAACTGCTGATGATGTTATCCGCTGATGGGCTCACCCCCTGATGAAGCGTGAGCAGTGCTTTCCATAAAGGTTGATCAGGCCTTCGACTTCCAGCAGTTCTTTGACTTCAACAGAGGATTAGTCTTCAACAGACTTTATACTTCATCAGAGATTTGTATATAACAGTCGTTAGGTACCAGCAGACTTTAGATATCATCAGATGATGGATGCCACTGCCATTGGAGGGAAATAGAATTCAAAACACTGTTATTAGGATCAGTTGTTGCAGAACCAGTTTTGGCTTTGTATCATATGTTCTTCAGGAAGGATCACATGAGCCAACAGACACAAACGCACTCCTTTCTTTGGTGATTGATACCCATAGCCATTACTCGCCCGTCTTACCATAGAGGGTAGCAGTACCCAAGGGCACCCTATCCACCCCCTAATGCTTACTTAAAACAACATGATGCTTCATGGAAGATAATGCTAGTTTGACGATTACTAATTTACAGTTAATTTTGGTAATCAATTATTGGTGGTGGGTTCATTGGCAATAACATAAATTCATGTTGATCGCATAGTTACTACAAATCAACAATTAGTTGCTTGTAGATTCGAAGCTCTCAAGTACTGTAATTGAAAACTTCAACCTGACTCCTTCTTTTATCAGCTGCGAACGATTTTCTAGGAGATTTCTTTTCAACACTTAACATAAAATGGACTAACAATTCACGATGTTTGAAGCTCAAAGAAAGAGATCCAATAGTCTCTCTGAATGGAAATGGAGTCAGGTTATTGATTTAGAGCGCTAAATGATCCCTAGTATTATGATTTTCTTTTAAGAGTGGGGAAATGGATTTTATCACCCCAAACTAATCAATTTTGGCCGCTGTCACTCTCAACTTAACTTTGGCTCCCACCACCCCCTACTTAACACTTGGGTTGCTCTATCACTCCGGGGTTAACCAACCACTAACTCTGTTAGTTTCTTTTGTTGACCTGGCATTTTTAGTTGATATGGCATGATGATGTGTAAAAGATATTATTTTTTTAATATTTAAAAAGATAAAGTCCCACCCCTCCTCTCTCCACCACCACCTCACTTCCCCCTTTCTCAAACCTTAACTCCAATTCCTTTAATCCAGCCATGAATCCACCTTAAAATCCTGCAAAATCCGCTCGAGTTTGTCCCAATTTTGACCTCAATTCATGCTCCACCCATTTCTCTTACTCTGACTCTTGAACACTCAAAAGCCTTTGTTGAACTGATCGAAGAACAACAGAGATATTCAGGCAAACTCAGCGTCCTACGGCGGAGATGGTAGCCTCTTTGACAATCGGTGTGGCCCTGAATCGTTGCAGACTCACGTTTGAGGCGAATTTGGGTGTGGCGACTGAAGCTTATAAGCCCTATTCGGCCTTTTTTGCAGATCGATTTCAGCATTAGGTAGCCTTTTTTGCAGATTGATTCCAGCCGCTGCTTCGAACCACCGTTGCACCCAACACCTTCCACCAAACCTCGTTCACACCACCCAACAATTAAAGTGTTGCTGCTATTGTAAATCAAAAGAGAAAGAAAGAGTATAAGCAGAGTTTGTTGTCTTGTGACTGTGGTGGTGGTTAATGATGATGGTGGTAGTTGGTGGCGCTGATGGTGACGGTGGTGGTGGTGGTGTTGCAGCTAGGGAGAGAGAAAAAAAGGGGGTGATGCTTGATGTGGGGTTTAATAAAAAAAATCTTTTAATTTTATGTTTTTAATAAGATCTAAATAGTAAATACAAAAGATAATACATAACAATGACATGTCAGCAAGCCACATGGGAAAAAAGGCCACGTCAACATGCCACGTAGGCTAAAAACTAACAGAGTTAGTGGTTGGTTAACCCCGGAGTGATAGAGCAACCCAAGTGTTAAGTATGAGGTGGTGGGAGCCAAAGTTAAAGTTGACAGTGACAACGGCCAAAGTTGATTAGTTTGGGGTGATAAAATCCATTTCCCCTTTAAGAGTCGGTGATGGATCTAAAGAATGAATCGAAAGAATGTATATCCACATACCAGATGACATGACATTTCCATTCAGTAATTAGTAATTGAGCAAACTTTATAAAAGGATTGATTTTCATAAATTCCAAGTAATTTATATTCTTCTGATTGTATAATCTCTAAAGCAATATAGTCCACTAAAAATGACAGTGTTGAAGAGATCAATGATTAAATTATTGACATGTTTCAAGGGGAAGAAAAGGTTTACTACATTTTTGATGAAGTCGGAGACAATCACCACAACTTCTATCTGGTCGAGTTCTTAAATTCACCAACTGTTAGTGGTTTACCACCTCATAAACTTCGTTTAAAAATCTACTGTCCTATAATATTGTTGCGGAATATCGATCCATCACATGGTCTGTGTAATGGCACAAGATTGATATGTAAAGGCTTCCAACGCAATGTTATTGATGTAAAGATAGTCGTCATGCAACATACTGGAAATATACTATTTTTGCCAAGAATCCCTCTATGTGTTTCTAAAGATGACAAGTTCCTGTTCAAGCTAAAACGAAAACAGTTTCCCATTTGACTTGGCTTTTCCATGAAATCAACAAAGCTCAAGGTCAAATAATTATGCATGTTGGTGTTTATCTTATGGATTCTATATTTTCACATAGATAACTGTATGTCACTTTATCAAGTGGGATAGCACACGCTATGTCACGGCCCTTGACCCCGGTTTGACCCGGTCCAGAGTCGCGAGTCAGGAAATCTGATGGTATCTAATTTAGTGACAGCGGAAGTCTTTTTAAACAGGATCGATTATTATTAAAACTGCTCGTTTATATATAACATAGGGATAAATCCCATAATTTACAATAAAGTGATTTCACTGGGAAATCTTTATTTCTTAAAACATGTTTCTTTATTTATTTACATTGAGCCACTTTTCTAAGCATGTAGTGCTCCACGGCACTTTTCCTGTGCTCACAACAGATCACCTGAAACATGTTTGAAAAAGGTTTTCTCAGCAGGGAAATACTGAGTGAATCATTCATTTTTACTAAAACGACTCGTTTGTTAAAATTCACAGTATTAAGAGAGATTACAATGTTTCTGATATCAAACCAACTACCCACAGTATTTGTCACTCGACTCATTTCGGTGACTGTGGTCATATCACCATTGGCTGCCCCAATGAATGACGAATATCACTAATTAGGTTCGCCCACCTAAAGTGACAACAACAGTAGTAATGTGCACAATACCCCACATACCGGCTGTAATTTGGTGATTACATAAACTTAATCACTGTAATTATAACTTTGAAAATAATTTGGAGTATTGTAAAACAGTTGATAAAAAGAGAATGACTCACATTGTAGATTTAACGAGCAGAATATAAGCCTACTGATTAGCCTCGATTAACCTAATTTAAATAATAATACACACACAAAAAGGTTAGTAACTAATACAGCAGTTACGACAATTCACAAGATTAAACCCTCACAACGATTTACAAGTGCAATACTTAATAATTCAGCGGATTCACAACGAATGACAGAGTATAGTCCGATTTCGAACAGCACTCAAACATTCAAGTCGAAATCACGATGAATATCAAAGTATAAACTCAATTTGAGCGGCACTTAAACAATCGTTGGATAGTTATAATCGATCGGACGTTGAATCGTAATAGCGATCGAGTTATTACCCTGATTGCGGCAGCACTTCGTGATTAGTGTGTGTTAATTGTGGTAAACAGACTGTAATTCGATGCCTGAAACGAATTTCTTCGTCGAACATATGCCAAATTTCAAGTACCAATGTCTGCTATTTATACCCGAATTTTGCCACCCCTTACGGACCGTAACAAATAACCCTTACGGTCCGTAAGGGTTACCTATATTTCATAGAGTAGCCACAGTTGGGACTAGCCTTGCTGACTTGACAGTTTCTAATTCTCGAATTTTTGACAGCAAGTAAATTCAGATAATTATTAACTAGGGTATACCCCCCTTGAGTTTTAGGGGCCCTGATCCTGATTCCGATTATTCTGAAAATTTTAGGGTTTGTTCAGAATCAATTGGGTTTCTCAATTAGGATTTCCTATTAGCCAAATTAAAATAATAATTAAGACTTTTGATGAGAATTGTTACATTCTCCCTACCTTAATAAAAATCTCGTCCTCGAGATTTACTGGAATAAATGAGGATACTTTCTCTTCATTTCTGATTCCAGCTCCCAAGTGTATTCAGCTCCTCTTTTTGAATCCCATCTGACTTTGACTAAAACTAGTCGTTTATGTTTGAGAAACTTAATCTTTCAATCCTCAATTTGAAGAGGTTTCTCAACAAATTTCAGTTTTTCATTTACCTCTATATCTTGAAGAGGTACTACCAGTGATTCGTCTGCTAGACATTTCTTGAGATTGGATACATGAAATACATCATGTACTCCAGCTAACTCTTCTGGTAGTTGTAAACGATAAGCAACTGGTCCTATACGTTGGATCACAGAAAATGGTCCTACGTACCTGGGACTTAGCTTTCCTTTCTTACCGAATCGAACAATTCCTTTCCAAGGAGAAACTTTCAAGAGTACTTTATCTCCGACTTGAAATTCTAATGGCTTGCGGCGATTATCTGCATAACTCTTCTGACGATCTCGAGCTGTTTTCAGTCTTTCCTTGATCTGAGTTATCTTGTCAGTAGTTTCTTGCACAATTTCTGGTCCTGATAATTGACTTTCTCCTATTTCTGCCCAACAAACTGGAGTTCTGCACTTTCTTCCATATAGTGCCTCGAATGGAGCAGTTTCAATACTTGAATGATAACTATTATTATTGGAGAATTCAATTAATGGTAAATGATCATCCCAGTTTCCACCAAAATCTATTACACATGCTCGAAGCATGTCTTCTAGAGTTTGGATCGTTCTTTCACTTTGTCCATCTGTTTGTGGATGATATGCCGTACTTAGATTTAGTCGAGTTCCCATTGCTTGTTGGAAACTTTTCCAAAAATGAGAAGTGAAACGACTATCCCTATCTGATACAATGGAGAGTGGGACTCCATGTAAAGATACCACTTCGTCTACGTACAACTTGGCTAACCTTTCCATGCTAAAGGTTTCCTTCATTGGTAGAAAATGAGCTGATTTGGTTAATCGATCCACAATTACCCAAATTGCATCATTACCTTTTCTTGTTTTAGGCAACTTAGTAACAAAATCCATTGTTATAAGTTCCCATTTCCATACCGGCATTTCCAATTGTTGTAGTAGTCCTGAAGGTTTCTGATGTTCAGCCTTTACTTGTGAACAAGTAAGACACTTAGAAACATATCTTGCTATATCTTTCTTCATTCCTATCCACCAGAAGTTCTTTCTTAAATCTTGGTACATCTTATTGTTTCCTGGATGCATAGTATACCTAGATTTATGGGCTTCTTCTAAAATCTTATTTCTTAATTCTCCTTGCTTAGGTACCCAAATTCGTTTCTTGTGGAATCTCCAAATTCCATCATTTCCTTGCTCTAGTTCCTTTATATAACCTTTCATTCCTTCAGCATCGTCCTTGATTGCTGTTTCCTGAACTTTCTTTATTTGTTCCATTAAATCTACTTGTAGATTTAATCTAAGAGCACGGACTCGCTTTTGTTTTTCCTGATACTTACGACTTAAGGCATCTGCAACTACGTTTGCCTTTCCTTCGTGATATTGAATATCACAGTCGTAATCGCTTAGAACTTCCATCCATCTTCTTTGCCTCATATTCAACTCTTTTTGCCCAAATATATACCTTAAACTTTTATGATCTGTATAAACAGTAAACTTACTTCCATACAGATAATGTCTCCAAATTTTCAAGGCAAAAATTATGGCTCCTAATTCTAAGTCATGAGTTGTATAATTCTCCTCGTGCTTTCTTAACTGCCGTGAGGCATACGCAATTACCTTTTTGCGTTGCATCAACACACATCCGAATCCTAATTTTGAAGCATCACAATATACTTCAAAATATTCTGTTCCTTCGGGTAATGCTAAAATTGGAGCATTTGTCAATCGATGCTTTAAAATCTTAAAAGCTTCTTCTTGCCTATGTCCCCATTCAAACTTAGTGGCTTTACAGGTTAACTTAGTCAAAGGTACAGCTATCTTAGAGAAATCCTTAATAAATCGTCTATAGTATCCGGCTAAGCCTAGAAAACTTCTAATTTCCATAGCTGTTTGTGGGACCTTCCATTTGGTAATTGCTTCTATTTTAGCAGGATCTACGTGAATTCCTTCGTGATTCACCATATGTCCTAGGAATTGCACTTCCTTTAACCAAAATTCACACTTTGAGAATTTTGCATAAAGCTTTTCCTTTCTTAACAAAGTTAAGAGTGCATGCAAGTGTTCGCAATGTTCTTCCTGACTTTTGGAATAAATAAGTATATCGTCGATGAATACGATTACAAATTTATCCAAGTATGGTTTACAGATCCGATTCATCATGTCCATAAATGCTGCTGGGGCATTTGTTAGTCCAAAGGGCATGACTGTAAACTCATAATGACCATACCTAGTTCTAAAAGCAGTTTTAGGTATGTCTTCTTCTTGTACTTTTAACTGGTGATATCCGGATCTTAAGTCTATCTTAGAAAAATACCTAGCACCTTGAAGTTGATTAAATAGATCATCAATCCTAGGTAATGGGTATCGATTCTTAATTGTAACTTTATTCAGTTCTCTATAATCGATACACATTCTCATCGATCCATCTTTCTTTTTCACAAACAACACTGGTGCTCCCCAAGGGGATGAACTAGGTTGTATGAAACCTTTACTTAGTAATTCATCTAACTGCTTTTTCAATTCTAGCATTTCGGTGGGTGCTAATCGATAAGGTGCCTTAGCTATTGGTGTAGTTCCTGGAATTTAGATGAATTCTAAACTCTACTTCCCTATCTGGAGGTAATCCCGGTAAATCTTCTGGAAATACATCTGGATACTCTGAAACTACAGGAATTTCCTTAAGTTCTTTACCCTTAGTACTAATGATTATTGAAATCATATATACTATTCCTTGTTTTCGTTCATAATTAGCAACTTTCATTACGGATATGAACTTCATGGGCTTACGTGGTTTATCTCCTGTAATTAAAATTACCTCTCCTGTGGGAGTACTGATTTCTACGGAATTCTTATCACAAAGGATTCGAGCATGATTGGCTATCAACCAATCCATTCCTAACACTACATCGAATCCGGCTAACTTCATAGGTAACAGGTTTGCAGAAAACTTATGGCCTAACAATTCTATCTTTCCTTCTTGCAAAACCTTATTTATGTTAACAGAATTTCCGTCTGCCGTTTCAACTGTAAAAATTTGCCTAAGGGTGGTTAAGGGTAAGTTAAGGGCTTGGCAAAATGAAGTATTGATAAAACTTTGGTTTGCACCAGAGTCAAATAATACTTTTGCATAAACGTCGTGGACCAAGAACGTACCAGCTATGACGTCAGGGATTAGTTCAGCTTCTTGAGTGGTTAGCTGGAATGCTCGGGCATTCTTCTTTGTTGTTCCATCAGCTGGTTTGCCTTTATTGTCTGCGGTTTTAATCAATTTAGGACATTCTGTTTTGTAATGTCCTGTTTCTCCACAGTTATAGCAGACTATGGTTTTCTTTTTTGCAATTTTCTTCACGATGTCCTGCCATTTTGCAGAAGTTGCAGATTACATTGCATTTTCCAAAATGATTCTTTTTGCAATTTTTGCAAAAAGGCGGTTGTGCAGACGGTCTCCTTCCTCTTTTCTTGAACCTATTATTATCATTACCCATACGAAATCCTTGGGTAATCTTTTGAGCCAATTCCTTCTTTCGATCTTCTTCTCTTATGCGCACTAGTTCATCAGTTAGGGTATTAGCTAGTTCCACAGCATCGTCAATAGTGCGAGGTCTCGCAGCTTTAACGATATTGCGGATTTCACTAATCAATCCCCAAATGTAGCGAGAAATGAGTACCGGTTCTGGCAAAGCCAGTGTTGGTACCACTCTAGCATATTCAAAGAATGTCGAAGTATAACCGCGACACTCTACGCCTACCATACGATGGTTTAGGAACTTATTTGCCATTTGTTCCTTTTCATATTCAGGACAATATTTTCTTTCTACAAGAATTTTAAATTCTTCCCAGTTCATGGCATAAGCTATCCTTCTTCCTTTTGCTTGTAATACGGTGTTCCACCATTCTAGTGCCCCTTCTTTGAATAAATTTGACGCATACATAACCTGATCTTCTTCGGAACACTTACTTATTGCAATTACTGCTTCGGTTTTCTCTAACCAACGCAGTACTGCAGTTGCTCCTTCGTTGCCTGCAAATTCAGCAGGTTTACAAGCAAGAAATTCTTTGAAAGTGCAACCAGGTGTCGCGGCTTTCATTTTCTTAGGAGGTGGAGCCTGTCGTGGATTATTATCGTCATGATTGCCGCCTCCATTTACACTATGACTAAAATTATCTTCCTGAGTACGTTTACTAGGAATGATTTGTTGCGGTTCTATTGGATTTTTAACAGCAGCAACGAATGCTGGAATAGCATTGGCTATCCCTTGAGCAACAATATTTTCTATATCCTGCCTAGTCATATATTGATCCCCCGATTGTTGCTCAGATTGATTAATCTCATTAACTGGTTCATTATTAGCGTTTTCCATCTGATAATTATTAAAAATATAACTATTAGTATCAAATGATTGTAAATAAAACAATTACACAGAAGCACATAAAATCTTACAACACAGATATATATCCAAAATTGTCGATGTTTCGACTTCTATTTTGCTTTATATATTATATAGGCATCCATACACACCGCTTATCTTACAATGTTTTATTTCCCATTTTACAGAGTTATATTTAACTATTATTATTATTATTATACAAACATTCTTCCCAACCCCACTATTCTTAGGTCAACTGGCAGTTTAGTAGCGACGCTCCCTTTCGTCGTACTTCCAGGAAATTTGCTCCCCCATTTCCCGGATCCTATTCCCTGTACCTATCAGCTCTTCACCGAACTGACGGAGTTCGGCTAAGTTTTCGTTGCTCATTGGAGGATTGGGGATAGGTTCTGGATCCCACTGTGGAAGGAAAGAATAAGGACTGTTGATGATATTTTCGAATTGCCAGTCATTTGTCCACCATTCTTCCATTTGACCTAAAGGTCGAGTGTGGATTAGTGGGTCTGGAATAGCTGGTTCCAGATTTATAGGAAGTTGGGTTTCTATGTAAGGATATAGATTATTATGGATAGGGCTAATAACATCACAATTTGCCAGTAGACGGTCTATTTCGTCTTGAAATGTGATATCTTCAGTTTATCTAGAACTCTCTCCAATTTCTATTCCTTTTTGTTTAGAATCTTTCCTGATTTCTATTTCTGCTGGATTAGAACTCTCTCCGATTTCGATTCCTTTTCCTTTGTCTATAGGGTTTTCTATTTTGGGGAGTTTCCTAGTAACTGGCTTTCTCCTGCGCACTTTCCTCCATCCTACATATCTTCTTTTCTTTTTAAGTTTTGCTTTTTCCAGCGGTGGAGCTTGGAATTCCAGGGGTTCCTCTATGTCAGCAATATAACCAGTAAAGTCGTGGGAGACTTCAATTGGTACTGGGTAGAGATTGAGATTCTGAAATGCTTCCGATATCTCACTCATGCTGGATAGCATATATGCAAAATGCACAAAAATGCTAAGTTAAAACTTTGGAACAAAGTTTTACAAATAAACATTAAAGTTTATTGCATACTGATTTGTACAAAAGACTATAGGAAAGTGAACACACTATACTTTATTTATTTACTGGAGATTAATTTTCTACTAGACCAGGCTTATTGTTATTTTAGAGGTTTGCATTTTCTGCTACGGTAGCTAGCATATAAAGATTTGCCCATTTTTCATCTAATGTGTCTTCCCAAGGTGACTTATTGCCTAATTCCTGGATTTCTGGATTAAACCTCACTTTCTTGACTTGGGGTTTCTTTATTTTCTCCTGTCCCTTTCTAAGAATCAAATTTCTTTTATCTTGGGTGAGAGGATTTTCATAATTTGATTTACGGACAAAAATCCCTTCTTCCAGATCTGCTGAGTGTTTGGAGGAAGAGGTTCCTTTTTCTGTGGGTGCAGTGTCTAATTTGTGGTAGATAGCAGAAATCTTTTGCTTACCCATACTGTAACTCAACAATTAATCAGTTAATAAAACATATTTTCACAGAATGGCAATTAAATTTCATAAGTATCTCTTAATAAATTTAATAGGCTAAAATCAATAGTAAGCTTAAATCAGTGGCTCTGATACCACATTTTCCTGTCACGGCCCTTGACCCCGGTTTGACCCGGTCCAGAGTCGCGAGTCAGGAAATCTGATGGTATCTAATTTAGTGACAGCGGAAGTCTTTTTAAACAGGATCGATTATTATTAAAACTGCTCGTTTATATATAATATAGGGATAAATCCCATAATTTACAATAAAGTGATTTCACTGGGAAATCTTTATTTCTTAAAACATGTTTCTTTATTTATTTACATTGAGCCACTTTTCTAAGCATGTAGTGCTCCACAGCACTTTTCCTGTGCTCACAACAGATCACCTGAAACATGTTTGAAAAAGGTTTTGTCAGCAGGGAAATACTGAGTGAATCATTCATTTTTACTAAAACGACTCGTTTGTTATAATTCACAGTATTAAGAGAGATTACAATGTTTCTGATATCAAACCAACTACCCACAGTATTTGTCACTCGACTCATTTCGGTGACTGTGGTCATATCACCATTGGCTGCCCCAATGAATGACGAATATCACTAATTAGGTTCGCCCACCTAAAGTGACAACAACAGTAGTAATGTGCACAATACCCCACATACCGGCTGTAATTTGGTGATTACATAAACTTAATCACTGTAATTATAACTTTGAAAATAATTTGGAGTATTGTAAAACAGTTGATAAAAAGAGAATGACTCACATTGTAGATTTAACGAGCAGAATATAAGCCTACTGATTAGCCTCGATTAACCTAATTTAAATAATAATGCACACACAAACAGGTTAGTAACTAATACAGCAGTTACGACAATTCACGAGATTAAACCCTCACAACGATTTACAAGTGCAATACTTAATAATTCAGCGGATTCACAACGAATGACAGAGTATAGTCCGATTTCGAACAGCACTCAAACATTCAAGTCGAAATCACGATGAATATCAAAGTATAAACTCAATTTGAGCGGCACTTAAACAATCGTTGGATAGTTATAATCGATCGGACGTTGAATCGTAATAGCGATCGAGTTATTACCCTGATTGCGGCAGCACTTCGTGATTAGTGTGTGTTAATTGTGGTAAACAGACTGTAATTCGATGCCTGAAACGAATTTCTTCGTCGAACATATGCCAAATTTCAAGTACCAATGTCTGCTATTTATACCCGAATTTTGCCACCCCTTACGGACCGTAACAAATAACCCTTACGGTCCGTAAGGGTTACCTATATTTCATAGAGTAGCCACAGTTGGGACTAGCCTTGCTGACTTGACAGTTTCTAATTCTCGAATTTTTGACAGCAAGTAAATTCAGATAATTATTAACTAGGGTATACCCCCCTTGAGTTTTAGGGGCCCTGATCCTGATTCCGATTGTTCTGAAAATTTTAGGGTTTGTTCAGAATCAATTGGGTTTCTCAATTAGGATTTCCTATTGGCCAAATTAAAATAATAATTAAGACTTTTGATGAGAATTGTTACACGCTAATATAAAGGTATTTATACAACTTGCCAAAGACTTCAGACGAGACGCGGTATACACCTCAAATGTTGTTTATTAAGAGGTGTTACGTGACAGATGAACTACTCTGTGAGTGAGGACGTAATGATTACTTTATGTATTTGGTAGTTTACACAATTACATTCTAAATATAGTTACATGATGCCATTACTTTACACACTTTGGTCACTTTTACTTGCTTGTCCATTTTTCTACTATAGAAAGATTAGAAATTTGTTATGGGTAAGATAACGAGCAAAATGTGTCAGGTATCTATACTATAATATATAACAATAACATGGTAAAACATACGTAGCTAAAATACTTAACATTTTTTTAGTTCCCAAACCTGCTCCAACTACTGACGTGTCAATCAAATAAGAGAACATAAAGGAAACTCACCTCCAAGGGATGTAACAATCAAATAGAAAAAGATACAAGAAATTATGGGGATCTCTCATCTTGATGACAAATGGTGACGTGACAATATAGATGAGATCATTAAGATATGTAAGGCGTATGATGACTAAATTCATCTCAACATGATACAAAGTAGTTCACACTTGAGCTTTTAGTTTTCAACTTTTATGTTTAAGACATGTTTTTCCTTATTCGTTTGTTACTTTGTTGAACTTTTATGTTTAAGACTTTTTTTTCCTTATTCATGTACTACTTTATTGCATTAATGATTTTTTAAGTACTTGATCATGAAAATTCTAAATTTATTAGTTACTAGACATGTGTAATGGTTATAACGTATATCCAACGCAATGATGCTACAATAAGTATTATACAAACAAAGAAAACTACCTCGCTCCAGCCGCATCGTGTGGCACCCTACTAGACTTTTCAATGTACGAATATAAGCAATTGTTAACTAAATTTATCTACGGTATGGCAAAAATGCACAAAAAGAATACGAAACCTAAGAATGATATATTGATGCTGTGTAGTGCGAGTAGCCAACAATCCAAGAAACTTAGTGACTGGGAAAAGATGTGTAACACTGGTTGGATCTGAACGATAGTCCTACACCATCATTAAAACATTACAAAACCATCCAATCTAAATCCTTTAAAACTAAAAATAGAAATCAAACTCACCGGGACCTTCTTATGAGTCACAACACACACTGAGTCTTTGCCTCGAACATTGATTGAGGTGACTCCTACTGCTTTAACAACTTTAAAAGCATACTCTATTTCATCCACAAAATCGAACACAATTCATCATAAGAAAACCTTAATTGTAACCGAGATCGTATAAATGAAACCCTGAAACTTAGTTAAACATTAAATACAAACGTAATTGCTTGAATTTGCAATTGAATATGAAACCCTAAATTGTTAACAAGAATGAATCAGGGATTCAAAACGGAAGAGAAGATGTAAATATGAATTTAAGGTTTGGAGGGTTAATGGCGTCGTTTGATGTATGAGTTTCGTCGATGTATGAGCCTGACTAATCAATGGGGGGAGCGGGCGATGGGAGGTAAAGCCGTACAGGGGCAAGTTTGGAAGAAACCTTATTTTGAAGACGGATTTGAACAGAGACTTTTCATCTGCCATGTTTATTTTTATGTAAAACTAGTATTAAGGCTCCCGCGTTGCGGTGGGGGCGTAAAACCGTGACAAATAGCACTAATGTCATACCATCGCTAGCAACCACCAACATTAAAGTTGGGGTGTGTTAATGCGAAGAAATTCGACCGAAACGTAAAATTTAGAAAATAATAACTAAGTCCATTTAGGACATGCGTGTTGTGGCGAACCTGCCAAGTGGAAAAAAATAAACGACGTAAAAATGTTGAACCACGCACGCATGTTGCGCCATGTTAACTCGCAAACTTTAGAACGAAGTGTAAAACGAAACGTATAAACGTTGAACCACGCCCGCATGTCGCGCCATGTTAACTTGCAAAATCTAGAACGAAGCGTAAAACGAAACGTAAGAACGTTGAACCACACACGCACGTTGTACCATGTTAACTCGCAAAATCTTGAACAAAACGTAAAACGAAAAATTTGCCACATATGAAAAGTGTAGGGGACCAAAGTTGAAAGTAAAATGTTGTGAGGTTAAATTGAAAAGATGTAAATTTTTGGACTAAAAGTAAAAATTCAAATAGTTGTGGATTAAAAATGTAATATCAACTTTTTTTTTGAAAAGTCCCCTAAGGGGGGTGGGGTGGTCACTAGTGATAGAATTCCATCACTCATAAGCACCCAATCAAGTTCTGCCATGTCATCAACTATTTTTCCATCACTCACAACCTTTTTAGTGGCATTGCCTATCACTCACGACACCCAAAAATAAACTCCCATGTTCCCTCACAAATTCCATTTTCCACGGCATGATAAAATCCACACGTGGAATATTGCACGCATTATACACTATGGTGGCGGTGGTGTATCACTCGTGGAAAAAGGCCATCACGGAAGTTCAACGCTCCACCCCCAGTGGCCTAAGCATGGGGTACAACACCTCCATACACCAACATGTTAGTTATTTATATGATGTAAATTACTTAATTATCCATCCAGTTTACTTAATGTATAAAAAAAAAAGAAAAAATGAAAGAAAGAAAGAAAGTTGGGGGACGGAAGTTGATCGAACATCAAACCACAGGATGCAAATTGCATTTTATGGGATTCTCTAGGTTTTATTCCCGCGGCGGTAAGTTATTTATGTGTGTGAACTTTGATTCATAGGATTATCGTTGTTGCTGAGCGTGAATGGATCCACCACAGAGTTGGGTAGCTAGGAATAAAGGAAAGGAGGTATGAAAATCATATCATCGTCATCGCTGCTTAATCCATAACCATTTATGCCAATATGATGATGATGTTTTGTGTGCAAATAAATAATGTTTTTTTCATTTCAATGGTAAAAATCAGTTCTACAACATACACACAATGCCTGTGCTTGTAGATATGTCTTACTTTATTTCATCACAGGTCTTAACAACTGATGCTGAAGGCCTCGACGAGGAGTCAGTGGTGGACAACACGTGTAAGGTATTATTATCTTTCTGTTTTTACGGCCATGCTTCAAAATTACTTTTAACTATCCGATGATGATTCTACGGTCTTCTGTTTCTTGTAGGCTGTCATTGATTACATCTACCCTTCCATCACACAGCTGCTCCATTATCAAAAGTCTCTGAATCCTTACATAATGAAGGTATGCCGTCTAAATCCTCTGGAAGACTGGGCACATTGCGATCGGTTTCTGGCATTTTGCAAAAAGTATAGATCAAAGTTTGACGAGTTCATGGAGACGTATTCAAGAGTTGGCGTTTTTGATAAAGAAGATGTGTTACCGCACCCTAGTGATAAAACTTCCCAAATTGCAGCGGTTGATGATGTTCTCGATACGTATAAAAACTTCAAGAGGTTTGAGATCCTCAACGGCCCTCCAGATAATCTTTTTTCTGGTTCTAAGTATGGCGTGGAGGAGGTAAGTATTGTCATTGGATTGTTAAGAGTTTAAGAATAATAATAATAATAATAATAATAATATCAATGTTTTTTTGTTGTTACGCTTAGTCACTTTGATGCACACATATGTTTCAGATATTGCCGACTATGGCTAGGAAGATACGTCGCGAGTGGGAGAATTTTGAAAAATGCTTGAAAGGTATGAATGTCAGCTCATTAGGAATAGTAATGCATATACATCTTTGAGCATTTTCTTTTATTATCTTTAAGCTTTTTTCTTTTGTTTAGATTCGGATAATATATATGTGAGGGCCTCTAAATCGAAGATGGATATTTTAACAGCTGTAATCATTGGAAACAAGGGGACTCCGTATCATGATGGGCTCTTCTTTATTGATGTTATTTTCAGAGAACATTTTCCTATTAAGGCGCCTGTATGTCCCTTTTTTTTGTTCTTGATCTTTTGACACATGTATAGTTGGTCAGTGGTGTGTGATTATTATTATTATATTCTTATGGTTTTTTTTTCTTTCTTCTTAAAGCTTTTCCGCCTTCGCTCTTTTGGTTATGCTATCAATCCACATATGTTCGAATGTGGTGAAGTTCGCTTAAACCTTAGCCACCAATGGACCTTACCGGATGGACAAATCTGGGTGCCTCTTGTAACGTCCTTGTACGACCTTCTGGTCAACATACGGGATAAAGTTTTGAACGCTGACCCTTTGTTCCTCCAACCTGGATTTGTAGAGTGTGGATCCTCTGTGGTCTCAGAATACTTTTCTTTTCTCTACAACGAGAACGTCCTGATAAAGTCGCTCAAAATAATGACGTGTATCATGAATAAACCTCCCAAGGTAAGGTCTTGTGTTATTATTCTTCCTGGTATGTATGGCTGGTTAACTAACTAATGAGAGATGTTGTGGATGGTGAATGATGCAGAACTTTGAGGCTTTTGTAATTGGGCATTTTCGAAATCGTGCGAAAGATATTATGAAGGAGTGTACAGCTTATGTAAACGGCCTGAAAGCCGGAAATGGGGAGGGTAACAACAGTTGCTGCTGCTCACATGAGTTCCGGGAAGATGTTGCTTCATGTATCCCGGAACTTAATAACTCTTTTAACAAAATCGGAGCAACTTTTGATGACGTTGTCCGTTCTTTAATGCTAGATCCAATGTATTTGTGCTTATGTAGACGGCCTGTAATCTCTTTCTCACCCTCTCTCCCTATCTACCTTTATTCATGATCCAATGTATTTGTGCTTGTATATGCTAAATTGTGTTATAGGACTTGTAGCAGCATTCAATTTCCGACTAAAATTGACATTAAATTGCTGATGATTTTTATTTTATTCCAACTCATTTTCAGCATCAATTCAAATATATAAGCCCCTCAGCTGTAATATGTTCTATCTGCCATTTAACCTCGGAAAGGCCCATTTACATTATCTGTTTGGTAGTAACATATCCCCGAAGTTTTGAAAGAACTAATACCCCCTCTTACATTTATTGTTGTAGAAGTACCACACTACCACATAACTATATTTGTGTTCTTGTTTATTTTCGTTTTTGACAACATAGGATCTAATTTAAGTAGTTGGCTTGTGTTTTGCTACTGTACTGTTTCTTTTTTCTTCTGTGTAATTGTTCCAGCAGCTTAGGGGCTTTAATAATGTCTTATTTAGCCAGCCAAAAAATAAATGTCTGTGTAATTTAGGTCGTTGTTTAATCTTTTGATATTTCGTTGTTTGTTTTCCCAACAGAATATGACATCTGATGCACCTGGAGCATCATCACAATTAAGAAAAGATCATGGGTGGAAGTATAACTTTGATGTAAAAGCATGTACCAAGTGTCCTACAAATGCTAGAGATGAATTGAAAGCGTACGTGCAAATTCAAAAGGCAAAGAAGAATGTTATTGCTGATGTTTTCGATGACTTAGATTTTGTTGGGGATGAAGACGATAATGAGGTAATCGAGATATCAAATGTTCAAAAGAAGAGGAGTGGAATTAATATTGGTGGGGGGAAACAAAAAGATGAAGTCAAACACAAAAGGCCTGATTGATATGCATATAACAAGAAGTAAAGGAAACTCAACAAGTTTGAGACAAACAAGCATAAATGATGCTTGTGACAAAGAACTCCGAGGAAGAACAATTCAAACAATAGCTGCGTTTTTTTACCAAGCGGGAATAGCATTCAATGTTGCTAAGTTAGATGCTTTCAAAGAGATGATCGCGGCTATCGGAAACTATGGGCCAAATCTCAAGCCGCCTTCTTATCATGAGTTGCGAGTTCCACTTCTAAAGAACGAGGTAGACAATGTAGAAAAGTGGATCGAAGAGCAAAAGGTGGAGTGGTCAAAAACCGGGTGTTCAATTATGTCGGATGGTTGGACAGATCGGAGGCGTAGAACATTGCTCAACTTTTTGGTCAATAGTTCTAAAGGAACCGTGTTTATGGAATCGACTGATGCTTCTTCTTATATGAAGACAGGGGAAAAGGTGTTTGAGCTACTTGACAAATTTGTGGAACAAGTCGGGGAATCAAATGTTGTTCAAGTTATCACCGATAATGGAAGCAACTTTAAACAAGCTGGTTAGTTTTTATATCTAATGTTGTTTGAGCTACTTGATTTTTAAGTAATAAATACTAATCATTGTTTTTATATCTCATTTTTTTAGGCAACTTATTGATGGACAAAAGGAAACACTTGTTTTGGACCCCTTGTGCGGCACATTGCTTATATCTAATGCTTGAAGATGTTGGAAAGATTCCTAAAGTCAAACAAACCATTGAAGAAGGAATTTTTCTTGTTGGTTATATTTACAATCATTGTGGTGTTTTGAACATGATGAGAGAGTTCACAAAGAACAAGGAGTTAACAAGAAGTGGAGTTACAAGATTTGCAACAACATATCTTACTTTACAAAGTTTGCATAAGCAAAAGTCAGCTTTGAGAACCATGTTTACTAGTGATAAATGGAAGGAAAGTAAATGGGCAAAACAAGCTAAAGGAAGGCGGGCTAAGGATGTTGTTCAAACATATGCTTTTTGGACCAATGTGACTTTCACTCTTAAAGTTATGGGTCCTATTGTACGCGTACTTCGTCTTGTTGACAATGAGAAAAAACCCGCAATGGGTTATGTATATGAAGGTATGGAAAGAGCTAAGATAACAATTGCAAAGGCTTTAGGCGAAAATAGCGTTGATTACCAAGTGGTGTCGGCTATTATTGACAAAAGATGGGATTGTCAACTCCACCATCCATTGCATGCGGCGGGTTACTACTTTAACCCGGAGTTCTATTGCTATAGGCCTGAAATTGAGAAAGATCAAGAGGTGACGGATGGGATGATCAAGTGTGTTCAAAGACTTGTTCCTTCAAAGGACAAACAAGACTTAATCATGAAGGAGATGGTGAAGTGGGTAAACCAAGAGGGCCGTTTTGCTTTAGATATTGCAAAGCGAGCACATTGCACAATAGCTCCTTGTAAGTTAACTTACTTTGAATTTTTTATCTTATTTTTTAGGTATACTACATTAATACTTGCTAAGTTTTATATTTGTAGCTCAATGGTGGAATTTGTTTGGGAAAGAAGTCCCAAATATCCAACAATTAGCTATGAAAGTGCTTAGTTTAACATGTAGTTCATCGGGATGTGAAAGGAACTGGAGCACATTTGAGCAAGTAATTTATCTTTCAAAGTATGATGATAATATGAAGTTTATTTATGCTTTAATAATTTAAAATTTATTATTTTAAATAATAGATCCATTCCAAGAAAAGGAACCGATTAGAACACAAGAAGTTGCAAGATCTTGTGTTTGTCAAGTACAACAAGACACTCAAGAACCGTCGTGATAAAGAGGTTGTGTATGATCCGATATCTTTAGATAACATTGATGATTGTAACGAGTGGTTGACTGGAAGGATGGAAGAAGAACGGGTTTTTGAGGATGAAGACTTGATATGGGAAGTTGTAGGAGATGCGAGTGGGGCTGGAGAGGTAAGGGCAACAAGATCATCACAACCATCATCTTCAAGAGCTTTAGTGGATGAAGATTCTGAAAAAGACGATACTGATGAATCCGAAGCTGAATATCCAATTGATGTTGATGGAAGTTCTGATGATGGTCTTGATGTTTGATGATGAACTATAAATGTTTTAGTAACCGCAAACGTTTGTGTAAGTCCTAGTAACTTTTGGTATCACTACGTTTGTGTAAGTCCTATACTTTTGCTACTAACTATTAGCTACATGATCTTAAATGACATATATGATAGTTTTTTTTTATTTTATATGTGGAATCTTATTTATTTTCGAAGCATAACATATTTTTTTATATTTTTTTCTCTGTGAGCGTTTTTCTTAAAAAAGCTCACGCTTTTTTTTGCGCCTTGCGCCTAGGCTTCTCTATGTGCGTTTTTCTTAAAAAAACACGTTTTTTTTGCGCCTTGCGCCTAGGCTCCGGGCGAGGCCGATGCGCCTCGCCTGCGTCTTGCGTCTTTGACAACATACGATTGTTTCTGAAAGGAGGTAGGCAGTACCTTAATTGCTTGCTTTCAAGATGCAATTAATTTGTGAGCCTCTAACTTAGGCTAAGGGAATTTGATACAAAAATGTTTATCTAATTGGACAAAAATGTAACAATCACTTGGTACGTATGTCACACGTTTTTATTAATGGGTACAGCATATATTTAAGATTACAAATATATTAATGAAACCTTAAGTTCTTTGTTTCTGGTTGTTACTCAAATTATTAACCCTTAAGTTCTATTTTCTATCATGTAAAAACTAAAATTTATGACTCGTCCCTTGCGATTTTTCGACTAAGAGAGGCAACAAGAAAACTACTCACTCACAGCAATATGCAGGAGAGAGGTTGAGGTGAGGTGACAAAACACCGCACTGGTTGAGGTTCCATATCCATTACAAAACACAATCATCATCAGTTAAGTTACAACAATTTTTAGTTAATGCATGGGTTCGGTTCTTGATGTCAAAAGTCGCATGTCCGAAGCTAGCTTCTCTGAATGCCGAGTACTCCGGTTGAAGCTCCGACCTCCGTCATGCTAAACCACCATACATATAAAAAACAATCTCAAATTAAATACACTCTTTTGTTATATATGTGTTAAAAACATTTGACCAGTGTGTAAATAATTACTTGGTTGAGATAAAATATCCAACCAGTTCAATTTTAGCCTAAAATACACAGTTACAAAAAATTAAAATAAGATTAAAAAAACGGTTAAACGTATCAACTCACGAACTTGTAATAAAAACAAGTCTACCTCAACGGGTTACTTCACCAATTCAACAGGAAAGTGACCAAAATCTATTTAGACTAACCACAAATCCACAAACTTCGGGTTAGATTGCATCATGCTTTGATATCACATGGCCACATTGGCATTATTAAATCATTGTATTTGAAATTTGAATAAATTAAATTCACAATTTTTTTCTAAAGTGAGCATAATAATGCAACCGGGTTTTAAATTTCTTAAACTAAACATAACAATTTCTTCTTTTTTTTCAAAGGGTTATTGGATTTTATCACCCTTAACTATTGGCCATTGGCCGCTGCCACCCCCAACTATCACTTTGACGCCTGTCACCCCCAACTTAACACTTAGTGTGTTCTGTCAAAGTGATAGTTGAGGGTGGCAGCGGCTAATAACCAATAGTTGAGGGTGATAAAATCTAATAACTTTTTTTTCTAAAAACAACAAACTATATCTATACTCCTAAAACTTACATCTCTCTTCTGTCTCTAACGAGACTTGAACAGTTAAACGGAAAGCTTAGCAAAACCGTGAGTATACATGATCCCCTTTTCGTTTTATCACTTTTGGGTGCAATATATACATTATACAAAAACTCACACCAACACTTATACTCAAACACTTTATTCATGCAATCGAATCCAACATACATGCTTTATACGTTTATAAATACAACACGTTGAGAAACAATTACGTTGAAAGCTATTTCTTAAACTAAAGGTTAAATAACTTCCAACAACCTTCAAAAACAAGCATAACTGCATAACCTAATCAAAGAACCTAGAAAAGAAAAATAAAAACAAACCTGTTGGGGTACATTATAGCCAGGCGGCATAATAAACACATCACTACCCATAGGCATTTCAATTGTTTTCTCAACTTTTCTTACACAGTTGCTTACCATCTGCAACCACAAACAAAGCTGTTTTCAACACCAAAACCCCAACAATTGACCACCACCATGCGCTACCTGGAAGGGGTATGGTCCCAAATCCTGCGCCGGCTTACGCAATGCCAAGCATGGGTCGCGCGCAATGAACCATACCAAACCAAACGTGAATGGCACTTAGTCATTTCCAGTAGATTAGCGCAGGTCATGTGGCGGTGTGAGTCTGTGCATGTGATGACTATCGTAAGTGTCATGCAAAAACTGAAGTAACCTAAATAGCTAGGGTAAGTCAGGTATCGAATCCAGAGGAGTATGGTGGAAAGCGTTATGAATTAAGTAACAATAAACTAATTGCAAAAATGTAAAATTCTGTTGTTTGGAAGTTTGTTTGAAAGCTATATTAACTACGAGTTGTAAACAATTGGAGAAAACAATGGTTCCTCCGGATTTCAGATTCAAAATAAACGTCAATTATGTGTTTGATTGCTACAATCACATAGACATGATTGCATAACTCAATTAATCGATTGTGATTATCTAAAGACTACTTACTTCGATTGGTAAACAACGGACGGTTATCATATAAATAATCAATTGAAATTACCAACCTTAACCCCTATCAAATATATCCCAATTGCTAGAATTCTCGGGAATTGAATGACTTAGAATTAAGAATTAAAGTAAAACCAATCGTTACAATCCAATCAATCGAATCAAATGGTAAAAAGCATCGAATGCTTAGATTACCAAGTTCAAACACAATCAAAAACACATAACTTAGTCTACTTACAAGAATCCTCCACCCGGAGGGAACCACTGGGAAATTAGCCGCTCATCTTAGTGATTTGATCTTCAAAAGCTTGATTAATGATCGGCTGCATCTTCAATCTTGTTGGTTTGGTGAAACGTATGATGATTAGAGGTGAATTGATGCCCAAGAATGTGTTCTTTATCCCCAAAATTCGTCCCAAAAGTTGTGTGAATGATTAGGGTTTGAAAAATAGCTTTTATACCTTCCAAAAAGTCAAACCCGCGTTGCATGAGTCCCGCCGTAAGCTACGACTTGCTTGCCATAAGCTACGGCGGCCAACTTCTGGTCAATTTTTTGTTGAGCCGCAACTTATGGCTGACTGGCCGTAAGCTACAGCAGACACTTTCTGAATTCTTTTGTTTTCATAATTCAACTTTCACATAATGACTAAAAAGGCCCCCGAACTTTATTCTTTCGCATTTCCCATGCTTCCAAGCTATCTTCTAAGCTATAACTCATCCCGAACAATGTCTTTAGCTATGCTTATCATCTTTGGATGTTCCGCTTCATCTCCTAGCACTTTAATTCCATCCATTTAAGTGATTAATTTGCAGAACCACAATTTCTCGTAGTTATCACATTCAAACAATATAATCACTTAAAACATAATAAAAACCCATAAGATAAACACATTAATGCTCGGGTTTTACCCTCTCCATCACATTCCCGCACTTAACCTTGCTTGTCCTCAAGCAACCATCACAAACATTAATCACCATATTGACAAATCACTTCTAAATCCCTTACCGATTTAACAATTTAAGATCCCAAGTCATACCCGTCCCATAGACTGACACAATCGAGATTGACAATCTGACAAGTATGTGATACATATTTGAAACTACTTAAGACTTGCCTAACTAAAACTAACATGCTTATGATACTACACACATGCCAACACACCCCTCACAATCAACTCTCCACTCGGTTGTATTTGGACTAGCGTGTAATGTGCTAGTATATATATATCGCTCAAAACCAGAATGAAACTTTGTACTCATAAGCTTGTATGACAATCACACCTCCACTGTAACACATAACATAGCACATATCAAAAGGACTTATGGGTTTTGGGCTCAGGTAAAGGTAAGGAGTTGTTGGTTTTTTATGTGGCTAATGGAGAAAGATAAACCAAACCATGAAAATCTTTATTCACAATGAACTACAAACACTTTGGTATATAATACTAACATGTTTCTTCTTCTTTCTTTTCTTTTTTTTTTTCAACACAAATATCTAAACACACAATTTGTCATTCGCGGTTGGTAATCAAGCAATTCACATTGGGTGTAACAAACGAATGGTCTACGGCTCAACATGGGTCACTAAGGTTGGATAAACAAGTAAAGTGTAACAGAGAAAGGATCCTAATGCCTTTATCATCTACGTGCGTATGCCACATCCACAGTCGCATGTATCAAATCACACACGTTCTAAAACAGAGTAACATACGGCCTACTCTCAACAAATGAACATTTATTAGATCAGACTAACAGTTCTAGTAGGCTCTCAAATATCTCACAAAACGAAAGGAATAAGGGTTACCGACATGTAGCATGTGTACTTCCTAAAGCATGTTACCCCTAGTTAGGCATCTCTTTTCAATTATCCTCTAAAAACACCTATCAGAAACACTCTCGTGAAACTTATCGGAAACAAGTCGTTTTCAGGATTGTTGCACTTGTGAAATCTTTTGCAAAACACTGCTTAGCATTTCGTGGATCAAATGAAAATTGTATCAAAAAGCAAAGGAAACTTTTGGGGATTAATTGAGATGATGGAAGAGTTTGACCTGATTATGAAAGAACATGTGCGACGTATCATGAATGATGAACTCCATGTACACTATCTTGGGCACAATATCCAAAACTTGTTAATACAATTACTAGCTAATCAAGTTAAAAGTATTAATCCATGATTGCACCACTGATACAAGTCACCAAGAAAAAAATGTCCATAATTATGAGGTATGTGAATTTTAACTCTAATTCTGTGACCGTTGAGGAATCATTTTTAGGTTTTTTAGATGTTGATGATACCACTGTTAAAGGACTTTTTGAAGTTACATCTAAGGAATTAGAGTCTCTTGGCCTTGATATCGTTGATATGCGTGGTCAAAACTATGATAATGGAGCAAACATGAAAGGAAAACACAATGAAGTTCAAAGGAGATTTTCAGGAAAAAAAATCCTAGAGCTTTTTATAGTCGTTATCATAGTCTTAATCTTGCAATGTATGACATGGCTAACACGATCACCAAGTCTAAAGAACTTTTTGGAACGATCACCAAGTTAAAGGATTGTTTCTTGAATCATTGTCTGTCACTTGTTAGGAAAGTCGTGTAGTTAAGCCTATTAGAACTCAACTTGTATATGTAAGAAAAGCTTTGCAAGAAGTTAGGGCTCTGATAAAGATCCCAAAATACAAAGCGAAGCTAAATGATTAAAAAATTTGAAGTTGGTGAATATGAATTTTTGATACAAATAGTCATTTGGTTTGAAAATATTATCAAATGTGAATGTGGTGAGCAAAAGGTTGCAATCGAAGTATGTGATTCTTGGTCACACCAAGAAATAAGTAGCTCAAGAACCGGTTGACTCGCTCAAATCAGACGATGGAAAGAACACATTCAAATAAGATTATGGAAGGAAGACATAAAAGACCAAGCATGTAATTAGGAAGGAACACATCCACTTATTTGTCTAGCAGTGCCTAACCTGCCAACAACAAAAATATGAGACTTTGTCTCCCTGAGGTTTGCTCCAACCTTATCTTCAATAAAGTTTGGCTAAGTGTTGGTACAAGAAATTGACTCACAGGTTTTTCAGACCTTATCGTATTAAATGCATTGTGGGCCCAGTTGCTTATGAATTGGAGTTGCCTCCTACCGCCAGAAATCGTCCTGTCTTCTATGTTTCTATGCTTAAACGAGCTCACGACTCTTTTTCTTTTCCGACACTATTGCACCTCTACCTATCCACTTCATCGATACCAACATCAAAAACCACATACTTTGATTGCAACCTTTTGCTCACCTTTGATAATATTTCAAACCAAATGACTATTTGCACCAAAAAAATCAAATTAATCTACTTAATTTAGCTTCACTTTGTATTTTAGGATCTTTAGTAGAGCCCCTAACTTCTTGCAAAGTTTTTCTTACATCTACAAGTTGAATTCTAATATGCTTAACTACACGACTTTCCTCACGAGTGACAGACAATAATTAAAGAAGCAATCTTTTAACATTGTCTTCCAAATTCTATCACCTAATCACCTATTAATAAAATTGCCAAAGATAGTATAAATTCGTTGTATAGTTACAAAAAATTCTCTAGACTTAGTAATCGTGTTAACCATGTCACACAATAATTTAAGAAGCAATCTTTTAACATTGTCTTCCAAATTCTACCACCTAATCACCTATTAATAAAAAGTCTTTTAACGGTGGTATCATTAACAAGCAAAAACCTAAAAAACATAGCTCAACGGTCACAGAATTAGAGTTAAAATTCACATGCCTCACAATTATGGGCATTTTGTATCAGAGGTGCAATCGTAGATTAATACTAAAATTGGTGTATCCTCTTGATGATTTCTGTTTTAACTTGATCAGCTAGTAATTATTGTGCTCAAAATAGTGTACATGGAGTTCATCATTCATGATATGTCACACATGTTCTTTCATAATTGGGTCCAAATCTTCCAACATCCCAATCAATCCTAAAAAGTTTCCATTGCTTTTTGATACATTTCTCATTTGATTCACGAAATGCTAAGCCATGTTTTGCAAGAGATTTCACAAGTGCAACAATCCTAAGAATGACTTGTTTCCAATAATCTATTTCTTTTTTAATTGCTCATGTGCTACTTTGTCAATTGTTTCGTTGCATTTCAACTTTTAACGCATTTCGGTTCTAAGCTAACTTCATGCTATTTAAGTCTATGATTGGCATGTTTCCAATTCATATAACCTTCATTATCCAATCCACCTCTCCATGCTCTTTTCTAAGAAGTTTCCAACAAAAATAAGAGTTTGTCAAGCTCTTTCAAATACACTAGCCATTCTCTACCAGACGTCTCCTATTTCATAGAATTATGGTACACATGATCATAGAAAATCGTCTTCCAAATTTATCCACGGGGCCTTTAACAAGTTATGATCAAAACCCATCCCATTCTAGAATCAAAAATATCAATACCTGGATTAACATTAGCATCATCTTCACTCACATTAAATTCATCTACATTAGCATAAACATCATCTTCATTGAAGTTCATTATCATCTTCACCCACAATCCCACATTAGCATTAACATCTTCATTCTCATCAACATCCACATTAGCAAGTGTTACATAAAGCGCTAGGCGCTAGTTGGGCGGTGGGGAACCGCCTAAGGATTAATTGGGATTAATCGGATTGGACTTTTTACGTATAGTTTTACAAATTTTATATATATAAGGTTAATTTTATCCTTTTGGTGTATAAATTTACAAATTAATTTATAAATAACATTTTTGTACAACATAAAAAGCTATACATACAACCAAAAGTAGCATTTTATTCTTTAGCTTAAGTTTGGAGACTAACTGTAAAGTAGTGAAAAATGAGGGGATTAACTGTTAAAATACCAAAACTGATTAAACCTAATCCCTACCACCATTCTGGGGGTGTTTGGCATTCCTTGTAACTTGTTAACTTTTTATAAGTCATAAGTCAGAAGTTAGAAATTCTAACTTCTCATTTTCTCCTTTTCAAGCCATAAAACTTCTCCCAACCCTTATCCAAACACTATCAAAATGACTTATTAACTTTTTATAAGTCAGTAAGTTAAAAGTAGCTCCAAAAGAAGCTAACCCAAACATCCACTCTATAGTACGCAGACTTCTTTCTTCTCCCCTTTCTTCTATCAGGGACGCAGAAGGTCACTCAAGTCGCAAACCCTAGTTCTGATTCAACCAAATTGATCTATTTTAAGGTCTAATCGAGATCTATCCAACCAAAAGCCAAAACCCGACGTATCTTCACAGCTTAGCGAGCGCTGTTATAGCCAATCGGAAATCATTCGCCGGAGACTCTTGCCGGCTTTTTCAAATACTTAAAAAAAAGGATGTGACTAGCTCTGATTAGCCCCGAGTATCTCCGACTAGGTCCGACTAGCCATGATTTTGACCGGCTTTGACCAATACCGACCATTTTAAACGATTTCTTAAAATGGCGGTGAGGTACCGATTACCGCCCAGGCTGATTTCCACAACAAACATTAGAACTAACATCATTTTCACCCACATTAGTATCCACATTAGAACTAGAACTTTGAGGTATTTTGAGAAAAAACTTGTGTATATGGTTTTGTCTTACTTTGTCCGCCTTCCTTTTGTTCTTCATCTAACTAATTCTTTTTACGTTTTTGACTACCTAGTAGGTGTTTGTATTTGGAAACGGGAGACATAATTTCTAAACATTAAACAAGAAACATTCAAAATTTCAATTATTCAATAGTATACTACATTTCATCTTCATCTTGCATATATATAAAGTAACTATAAAGCCTAAACATATAATGATATAAATTAATCAACTAATTAAGTAAACATCAAAGTATCAAACTTTTATACATTCAAATCGGTAAATGAAATCACGCAATAATACTTATGTTTTAAACATCAAAATTAGTAAAACGAGAATTCCATACCTGATCAGTGATTCGTCAAAACCCTAGGTCGATCTCAACTCTTCTTAACAACCTTATAATCGAAGATTTCACCATTGTCCGTGAAAACTCAACAATTTTGGTTGAACCCTTTAGAATCGAAGATTTTTCCGTCGTCGTTGCGCTAGCGTGTGAGACTATGTGTGTCGTCGTGTTTTTTTACCCCCCTCGCCCTCCCTTAATCGACGATTCGATCTATTATTTTATGGCAAATTGGCCTGTAATAATCCCACCTACACCTTTTTGGCCAATAATAATCCCACCTCAGAATATTCCCCACACCAGTCCCATTTTTCAGATTTTTGGCCCACACTGGTCCCCAGTTAAAAATCCCTAACTCAGTTAGTAAAATGGCTGATGTGGGATTATTATTGGCCAAAAAGGTGTAGGTGGGATTATTATTGGCCAAAAAGGTGTAGGTGGGATTATTACAGGTAATCAGTTTTTAACACATCATCTGCCACATATCTGCCACATAATCAGTTTTTAACACATCATCTGCCACATCAGCCATTTTACTAACTGAGTTAGGGATTTTTAACTGGGGACCAGTGTGGGCCAAAAATCTGAAAAATGGGACTGGTGTGGGGAATATTCTGAGGTGGGATTATTATTGGCCAAAAAGGTGTAGGTGGGATTATTACAGGCCAATAAGCCTTATTTTATCTGGGTTTTAATTTTTGAAAATATAGGCCTGGGGGTTGGGTTTAAACAAATTGGGACTCAAAAATCTAAAACAGATTTGGCCAGTTGGGCCAGTTAAACAGATTGACCAAGGCCCAGTTTAGGCTTACTTTGGGTTTAAATATAGTTACATAGAGGTTTTTTTAAAAGATATATAATATATAGAAAAAAACAAACAATTTTTCACGCCTCATTACGTTTTTGGCTTTGAGCCGGCGCCCACCCGGCCCATGCTCAGGGTCGGCCCTGTCTGTTAGCTGAACATATCCCTCATTTTCACCTTGAGGACACGTCGTTTTACCGAGCGGCTAATAATGATGCAATACCTCTCACATGCGATGGAGCTCCAGAATGCCTTATTCGGTCATATCACTACCCCTTCAAATCAGACGATGGAGGGAACACATTCAAATCAGATTACGGAGGGAAAATTTAAAAAGACCAAGCATGTAATTAGAAGCAGTTACAACTATACGTAGACGGTAAATCAGGCTTTTCCCGTTGTGGTTGTTTAAGTTTTATTCTGTGTGTTTGTTTTGTATCGGAGACATAGCCCCTCTCGAATCAGGCCTTTTAACCTGCTAGATTTTCTAGATCTTAGTAGTATCCTATCAAGTAAAACTATACCTACATGATGTACACTAATGAATCACATTGATGTTCATCAATACAAGGAAAAAGTTGAGCATGAATTGCAAGATATTATGTTGGTATTTCTTGAGCATATAAGAAACATACCAAAAGTATAGCAGCTGCTACAGAGTTTAAACAGTTTAATGCGACCGATATGAAGTTTATCGGGGCTTCACGAGGTAGGATGCCCAGATATCGTCAGCTGGTGGAGGTGGTTGAACCCAATGACCGGGTATTCGACTGCAAAAAACAACTCGAATTAAATAAAATAATTAACGCTACAAAGAGTGAATCATTCTCTAAAAAATTATAATTTTTTTATTTTCTGAGCCACTTAAGGCTCTAGAAAAGGTGCTTCTAGAAGATTTAAACTGCAACAGAAAATAATGTGCTTACGTTCCTCCAGGTCTTATATATGCATCCCATGTTCGTCTGACCTGTAAGATAAAAACCGTTTAAAATTACCAGTTTCTTAATAAGGTCGTAAACTCTTTTGGTTATTTAGTTTTTTTTAGTAAGTGGGGTGTAATAGTCATTTCACAAAATTTAACAAAACTTTTGAAACCAAATGTTTACAACGAAGTGAACAGTGGGAGGAAGCGGTAGATGTAATTTCTTAAAAGAAAGGACCAAAACCGCATTCTGGTCTTAAATAATGGGAATCGTAATGATCACTCGGCCCAATTAAGATTTTAACTGGTGGTGATATGTATAATAAAAGAGTAAAATGCCATTTTTGTCCCTGAGGATTGGTCAATTTTGCGACTTTCAATCAAAGGTTTGTCTTTCCGCATTTGAAATCTTGTCATTTTCATCCGGCTCGTTAACTCCATCCATTTTTCTCCGTTATGTCAGAGATATTTTTGTACATAAAGTGAAAAAGACCGAATTGCCCTTAAAGTGAATACTTGTACATTATGCTAAATGCTTGCACATAAAGTGAAAAAGACCAAATTACCCTTTAAGTTACCAAAAGACGGAAATACCCTGACTTAACGGAGAAAAATGGATGGAGTTAACGAGCCGGATGAAAATGGCAAGCTTTTAAACCTTTTGGATCCAGATGCGGAAAAACAAACCTTTGGACAAAAGTCGCAAAACTGGCCAAACCTCAAAGACGAAAATGGCAATTTACTCTAATAAAGATTAAAAAACTCACCTCGATTAGTGTTCCCATATCAGTATTGCTTCCATGATAATAGTGATAAAACTCAAGTGGCAAACTTGCTGAAAAATCATATCCAGTGGTAGAGCCTGCAACTTTGGCTCTTTGTTTCCCGGATTCCATATCAGTAACGACCGTTGAGCTTCCTTTTGCTTCAGCATCGGTTATTTTTTCCTCATTTACTTTATCTCCATCTTTCACGTTAGTTTGATCTTCTGGATTTATAGTGCTCGCACCTGTTGCATGTCGAGATTCCTCAGCGGATGCAATGGCGTCTTTAGCGGAACCTGTGTCGGCAGCCGCCATTGCTTGCCGCTCCTCTTCCTCAACCGCAGCACGAATTTTTTCAAGAAATTTGTTGTCCTCGTCCGGGAGAAAATGGCCTGCATGATTATTAGAAATATTAATGGCATCCACATGTAAATAAAATGTTATTTATAAGCATATTTTAGTAAGTTTAAGAGTGATGCATTGGTCATATGATGACATAATTATATTTTTTTTAAACGGCCAACTAAATCACCGGATAAGCATCCTGGGATGCCCTCAATCGAGCAAATGCATCCCCTCCTCCATAACGGTCAGAGTTGGATGCATACCCAAGCCACCAGTTCCGGGGAAAACCTGCCCGCCCAAATGCCCACTACGGTAAAACCCGGTTCAGCTCGGTTTTGAACTGGCGACCTCCAGAGAGGCCTAGTTCTAAACTTCATTGCCACCACCAATGTCCCATGAGTTGAACTTGGGACCTCAAGGAGAGAAACCAAGTGACTAACCACTAGACCAACTTGTCAGGACGATGACATAATTATTAATAGAGTAAACCACTATTCTCGTGTTGAGGTTTGGCCATTTTTGCAACTTCCGTCCAAAGGTTTGTTTTTCCGCATCCGGATACATAAGGTTTGAAATCTTGTTATTTTCATCCGGCTTGTTAACTCCATCATTTTTCTCCATTAAGTCAGAGACATTTCCGTCTTTTTGTTAACTTAAAGGGCAATCCGGTCTTTTTCACTTTACGTAAAATAACCAATTACCCCTGAAAAAGACCGAATTGCTCTTTTAGTTAACAAAAAAGACGGAAATACCTCTAACTTGACGGAGAAAAATAGATGGAGTTACCGAGCCAGATTAAAAATGCAAGATTTCAAACCTTTTAGATCCAGATGCAGAAAAACAAACCTTTAGACGAAAGTCGCAAAACTGGCCAAACCTCAGGAACGAAAGTGGCATTTTACTCTTATTAACAAGATAAATAACCAACTATATAAATGGCATATTGGCATTCACATGTAAATTATTGGTTACCATAAAGTAAAATATACTACAAACCTTGTTTTGTTAATTTCTGAATCCTGATGGACCGTAATTCTTGCAACTTCTCCACAATCAACAGTAGCTCAAGCTAGAATAGAGTAAATTAACATAAAAATAAATTAGAAAAAACATATGCTCTTTTATATAATTATAGCATCAGCAGCTAACAACCTCGTATAAACAATAGATAAACTACAACCGTACATTACAAGATTATCACCTCAGATTCTAATCTCCTTCTCTCCTCGTTAGCCTTTTGTTTTGCAATTTCCTTCATTTTCTCGACCTTACGCTTAGCGGTTTCCTTTGCAATTTTCCTAGCCCTCCATTCATCAGCTTCTTGATCAACTTGGTTAAATCGCTCGCGTTCCTATCGTAGAAACTCATAGTTTCACAAACTACAACTAATAGACGAAAGAAAAACAAAAGAAAACAAAACAAAACGCGTATACAGGTACAACCTTTGCAAGCATTTCCCCAACGCGTTGTCTCTTTCTTTTCCGCCAAAGTTTGTTTCTTTTGTGCTTTTGCATTTTATTCGACAGTCTCACTGCTGCAGACTTCTCCTCCCATGGCGTTTTATCATCGGTTATAACCTTAAATGGTTCAAGATCGTTTTTTAGCTTCACTATCAAACCGTTAGTTGCTTCCAGTGAGATTTTCTCTTGAGTATCCAACGATATCCTGTTATTCTCTAAAAACTTCGAAAGCCTTCTGGTTGCAGTTTCATTAGCTCTGTCATCTGTTCCTTCAATATGCTGCTCGGTACCTTTCATTGCAATAAGCGTCTCCAACTCTTTCTCCCTGCAAGAAACCCTAAATCTTAAAGATCTATCACACTAAAAGTAGAACAGGTCGCTTTAGAAATGATTATCGTATACTCACATTGCTTCTGCAAGATCAAGAGTGTTTCGGAGTTCCTTCAGGCAACCTTGCACATTTGTGGTGTTCCAAAAACCGCTAGTCACTGGTGGTGATGGTGGAAACCATGGTGCAGGTGCCATCTGCTGAAACGGAGGTGGAACCATTGTCCGGATCATTGGATTCATACTAACAGTTGCTGCAAAAGACATCACAGAAACACAAAAAAAAACAACATTATGACTGAACCATTGGCATTTTCCCCGCTCAACCTATTCCCTAGTAGCATTTTTTTTTACTTAAACCCTTGTTGGACTCTTTTGAGATAAAACAACACCCAAATTGACCCATTTATAAGAAAATGAGTCAAAGCTATATGATTTTATCGAGGTTGTCGCTAACATTAAAGTAATAACAATAACGATTAGAAACAATCTCAAAATGTAGATCTAAACAACTCCCCATTAGCTGCTAATAGAATCCACAAAACCCCACCTCAAACAGAAGCATATGTGAATGTAAGAAATTGAACAAACAGTTGCATCCTTGGCTGGTACATATTTTCTATCTCTAAAAAAATCCAGAAAAAAATTAAAAACCTAGACCTGTTTGCTTGGTTGAGAATGTGCATATTTAAAACAGGCTCAAACAATACAAGTGATAATTATCGCTATATCAAGTTGAAAACAAAGTGTGTTTTGGTTCAAGCATTTCATCAAACAGCTGGTGTGCATAAAATTTTATCAACTTAACACGATCAATATCAACCTATGCATACTGTATAAACACAAACTGCACAATCGTATCTAGTTATCTGAACGAAACACAAAATCATCACAGAAAAATAAGCGATTTGTTATCATTAATCAGGTTAATGGTGTGTACCTGAGAAGTCAGCCAAAATAAAACAAAAATACAGAATTTGAGTGTGAAACAGAGATCAGAATCGCTGCAAGTGTCGAAGAATCGGCTGAGATGAAATGAAGCAGAATCTTTTGAAATATAGTAATCGTTTTGAGGAAGTGTGAGAGTTCACAGGCTCTTCGTGTTTCAATTTCACCTTGACAACCATGTTTACGACTGGCACCCGAAACCGAAAGCCATTCGTGTTTCAATTTCACACGGGCCAGCCCACTCGATTTTTGGGTTAAACCGGAGAGGTTTTAAAACTACAGATGGCAAAAATACCCGAGCCCGACGAGTATATCCGAAACCCAAAGCATTTGGGACAGGTATACCCGATACCTGACGTCCTGACGGGTAATGGGTCGGGTATGGAAAAAAATATTTTGCGGGTATGTGACACGTATTGAATTAGATGATACCCGACAGCACAACCATCACTACCAGTCGGCCATCTGACTAGTTCCTACCACCGCCATTGTCGCTCTCTGTCTCTCTATTTTCACAAGATCTTCTTCTATCTCGCTGCCAGTGACCTTCGGCCGGCGAACGTGAACTATTCATAACCGGCCCAACCCGCTTGTCCATCCTCATAAACGTAAATCTCGACAAGGCCATGCCGCCACCACTGTCGCGGTGGTCCCGTGGAACAGGGAAACACCTCAAGAGTACAGGCCGGTGGTGCCTGACGGTGATGGTAGTGGCCAGGGCCGTCTCCGAAAATAACAAAAAAATTGGCCATGTGTGAGATAAAAAATTTGGGTACTATTCGCAAATTTTCATGTATTATAAACTCATCAATTATTTAATCACTAAAATTTATGTGAGAGTAATTTAAATAGTTATTTTTAGCTATCGTAGTTAGTAATTTATTAATTAAAGAAAAAGATGTAGTTGACAAAGTTAGGCATTAAATGTCATATACAGCTAAAAAAACTAAAAAATAAGGCTAAAATAGAGAATTTGGAGACGCTAGGATTAGAACATGTGTCTCCTTGTTGTCTAAGCAAGGCAATAACCACCCCAATAAGAGCTTGTTTGTGTCATATTTCGATTCAGTATATATATATTCTAGCTTATACAACATAAATTCTATACAAAATTAAAAAGATTTGAGCCCCCGAATGGTTTGGGTCCCGTGCCGTCGCCCACCCCGCACCCCCTCAAAGACGCCTTGGTAGTGGTGCATGATGTTCGAATGGAGAAGGTATGGCAATGATGCATAATAGTCGGAGAAAGAGAGCGTGAGAAACAAATAGAGTAGTAAAAGAAATTGAATAGTAAATATGTAATTGTCTATATATAACTACTAGCTTAAGACCCCGTGTGTTACACGGGTGGTCTCAAAAAATATATATTATTTAACGATGTTTTCATAAATCTTTTAATGAAAGATTTGTTTCAGTATTAGTACTAACGTAAATATAAAATTACACTTAATTAAAATAAATGAATATGAAATGTGACTTGGACGTTATGGCTTCGGCTCATCTGGTTTGTTTCTTTTTATGACCCATTACATAACCAAGCCCATTTGCCACAGATCGGTGTTTATAGACCACAACCACCGTGGCTCGGAACTCATAACCCCAGTGTACGTGTGTTATATACAATATGTGTACAAAGTAGACCAAACATGTACGCACGGTTTGATCAAGACCCGAATTACAACACAACGTTCATAGACTGCCGCAACAAAAGAAAAAAAGTTGACATTTAAATGATTCAAAACGATAACTAATCAAATGTAATTATAAATAGGTGTGATGAAAAAGAATAATTATAAATATAAATTTTAAAATGAAAAAAATGTTTCGCTATTTTTGTAAATATTAAATTATAATGAACTGATAGTTATGTAAATTCAATCTTGACTTTGTTTATCAATAATTGATGCATAAAGGGGGTTGCCCAACTAACTTATCAAGTAATTCATGCAAAGAAATATTTATAAATTCACATGAACTTTAGGGTCTTCAGAATCATTGGCCATTTGAACCAACATATAATATCTACTGGCATTGAAGTCCATGTAGATCATCATTTTTGTTCTATGCCTTTCCAAACTTAGGCTTCACGTCTAAGGGTCGCCAGATAGATACCTTATGGACCAAATATTAAAGCACCAAACAAAACTTTAGAATGAAAAGGTAACATAAAGCATTGATGAAGCATGTCGGAACTAAATCACAACATACCACTACATTTTGCGCTTGAATATATGAAAACTCATGTTGTATCAACTATACCCGCTTGCAGGAACCCCCATTATTTCTGTTTCAATATTAGCAGCCTGATAAATTCATATATATCTAATTAGTGTCAATCAAACTATAGTTTTAAACCCGAAACTATAAGAAGATTATTAAAGCACCAAACAAAACTTTAGAATGAAAAGGTAACATAAAGCCTTGATAAAGCATGTCGGAACTAAATCACAACATACCGCTATATTAAGTTCTCGTGTGTTACACAGGTGGACCAACAACAAAATATATTATTTAACAATGTTTACATAAACCTTTTAACGAAATAAATGTTGAACTACTAATGTGACTATAAAACTGCACTAAATTGAAATAAATAAATAAATACGACAAAAATGAAAGAAATGTTCCATTACTGACAAAAACAAATACGAAATAATCACAAGTGCTGCTTTAAACTTATCGTTTCAATCTATTCTTCACCAACAAATAACTCATAACTTTGATTTCTTTCACAACTTTCACCAAAGACACCGCGTGATTAAACATTTTATCCTTTCGCATACATCACACACACCAAATAGCAGTCAGAATAACGGCGTGGAATGCGTTCTTGTTCCTATAACCTTGAATAAAATCGTGTAACCCAAGAAAATCATGTAAGCTGAAAGCATGGTCTAAAAATTTAATTTGTATTGCCATGAGTGGAGGAAATATCGAAAATTAAATTTTCAAACATTATAGAAAAGGTATATGCCCAGTCAAGGGTTGACACCTTTATAAAGCAGAGTGAGTATTATCTACAAAAGCATAACTTCATATTCAAGATTTATAAAACGGCTTACCATTTTCATATTCCAGAACTTGAAGTATAAAGAAAAACTAACATCAAAAGTTATAAAAAAGGTAAGCCTTATATCTTTCATGTTAACAAATGTTAATGAACTCATTATTACACACAAAATCATACCTTATCAAAGAGCTTGACAACCTTAGCTTCAGTTGTAGAATTTTCTTTATATCTCATCCACCCATAACTCATGAATCTCCTAAGTGTAATATGCTACAGCAAGTAAGCAATTACCAAAATACCCATGAATAGCAATTACACAAATAATGGCTTTGTCCAACTCGTGAATGTATATTTATTTGTTATTTTTCAATATCCACTCTTCCTACACGTGTATATAGAAAAAAATAGTATCCTCGGATCTAAGCATAAGTGGTACAGTTGTTAAAGGAAAAAAATTGAATAACTACAGAAAAGTTATTAAACAGTTAAACCCAAAAACATTGTCTATGTACACGTCTATCGTTAATAAGAACACATGGTTATCGTAGCTTTAATCCAAATGTTAAATAAAAACCATACCATATTCATGATGCGCCAATCCCATAAGTCTGTTATTGCCAGCGTTGTCTGCTTCTTGAAGACAGCTTCATACATATAAAAAGTTTTTTTATAGCTAAAAACTTTCCAACCATCTGTACATGTAATAAAAAATGTTTTGACCAGAAGTGGAATTGGTTGAAAGTTGTAAAAATTAGAAGTTTTGCCAAATTCCAACTTTTCTACACCACATTTCAACATAAGCAAGAAAAAATCCCAAGTTTTAACCAAAAATTCCCATTAATTATTATAACTTTTATGAAATTGATATCATAATAGATTAACTTGAACAAAAAAATTAAAAAAATAAACCAAATTAAAATATCATTTGTTTCAACATTTAAGTCCAAGGGTAATGACCTGCGTATGTTGCGCCACGGGTAATGAAGGTGAAAATATGGCCAACCAAAGGCTAGCCAACATGATCATCAGTGCCGAATTTTGAAGGTGTACATCTAGGCTGCATTATATTAGACCATGAAACAAAACAACTCCAAAAAGGGTTAGTAAAGAGGCTGGTAAAGTCTAGTAAAGAGGCTGGCATGTTTCTTAATAGCAAAAAGTCAATGACGTCTACAACTTGTTTAGCAATTTGCCTAAGAAATGTTATCAGATGTATTGAATTACAATCAAAATCATTTCTTTGTAACCTAATCATACCACTAACTTCACTGCAACCACGAAGACCATTTACAATACTTTTTTATCCAACTATTAGCCCGTCGTTCAAGTTAAAATCATTTGAACTCTTGCCTACCACTAACCTATCCTTTACAACTGCAGAACTTGAATCTTGCTAAAGTTCACTAGCCAGTAGCCATTATGCAATCTGGCATCAAAACTTGTAAATTTAACCTGCACACACGTGGACACTATCATGTTTAAAAACAGAAATGACATAAACCCAAAATTTGTATTCCACTAATTTTAGCAATCAAGTTATGTTGTATAAGTATTCCCACCACAGCAAGGGCCCAACCGTTTGAATCTATAAAAAAGAAGCTGACAAAAACACATCAATAATTCGAAAGAACACTTCATGGATTATACGTCAAACAAACATATGAAATTCATGACCAAACAACAAAGCTATACAAAACAACATTGTTTATATAAAAATTTAAGCAATACCTGCAGAGCAGCACCATGATGCTTAAAACCCCCAATCCTCGATTAGAAAGAGGGGGATTATCGCAACCCCCGATCCCTAATTCCCTGGGAACGGGCGGCCGCGAGCCAGTTTCGGTGGTATCGCATGTTTGTCTAATTTGGCAGCGGAAATTTTCATCAGGACCGTAGTTAGGAAACATTTGATCATAGTAAAATACCACAATTTCGTAATATTAAACACATGGGATAAACCCAAGTTTGCAGTACACACATTTTCATAGGAATAAATCCTATGTTATTTAATAAAAACATCTATTTTATTTTAGGTAACTTTATTGCCACTTTTCCAAGCCTTCAGTGCTGTCCAGCTGGCTTCTATTTGGCTTTCACAGTTTGTTACCTGAAACGCGTTTTAAAACATTTGTCAGTGGGAAATACTGGTGAGTGAATCCCAGTTTAATTAAGTTTAAATAAAAACCATTGTACAGTATTGAGGGCGGTCTCGCAATTACATTTGTTTCCAAGTTATAACAATTAACATCCATGGTACTGTCAGACCCGACTTGTGGTCATGTTACTCCTTGACCAGGTGGTAACAAATTTTGTATACAAAACCCCAACATACTCATGATAATTGTATTCTTACAAATACTCAATAACTGCTTAATATATAATTAATTAAGTGAGGTTTTGTAAAAACAGTTTGCAAAAAGGAGATTACTCACTTTGCTGTCTTAGATTGTCCTTTAGGGTTTCCTGGTGACAATCTAGAATTTACACAAATGCACACGTGTTAGTATAATAACCCAATTTAACATTAGTAATACCCTCCCCGAGACGACATTCCAACGAATACGTCGGGCAGAACCACGACAGCCGTTACGGAACCCTAGATCAATCGGACAGCGTATCTAATACGTATCCAGGGGTTATAATACTTACAACGGAGCAGAACTTCGCTATTTAGAGGGGTATAATACCCGTGTATAATGCCTATTATCAGAGAATTCGTTGAGAATGAAAAGATTTGAGCGACGGAAAATGAAATCCCGAGGCCTTCTTATATAGGGCCTGATTCTGGTCCTCACGCTGCCCGCGTAAAGGAAGACAAGGGCCTACTCGGCCCGCGTCAACCATGGTCAACGCTGTAGCTTGTCCGGGTCACTATGTAGGCTTGACGGGTGTTGGGCCACGCGGCGTCCCAGGGTTTCGCCAGTTTTTAAGTTCTCGCGGCCCGCGTAAGCTTAAGGGGTGGCTTACGCGGCCCGCCTAAACCCCAAAAATTCAATTTTTAATTATTTTTATTAATATTTAAGGTATTCAGGGCCCGTTTTCATGTATGGGGTGTATTTTAGGACATATTGGGATATTTTAAAATATATTTGGGCGTTAGAAAAATTCGAGGGTGTCGGTTTTCTTGAGGATTTTTATATCCTCCCCACCTTGTTTTAGAGCTCGTCCTCGAGATCTACTGGAACAAGTGTGGATATTTCCTTTGCATTTCTGATTCTAGCTCCCATGTGTACTCAGGTCCTCTTTTAGAGTCCCACTTCACTTTGACCAGAACTAGTCTCTTGTGTTTGAGGTTTTTGACTTTCCTGTCTTCAATTTGTAGAGGCCTTTCTACAAACTTGAGTTGTTCATTTACCTCTATATCCTTAAGAGGTACCATCAGCGATTCATCGGCTAAGCATTTCTTGAGATTTGATACATGAAATACATCATGTATTCCTGCCATTTCCTCTGGCAGTTGTAGCTGATAGGCTACAGGTCCTATTCTTCTAATAATGTCAAAAGGTCCAACATACCTGGGACTTAGCTTTCCTCTTTTGATGAATCTTACCACCCCTTTCCAAGGAGAGACTTTTAGTAATACTTTATTTCCTACTTGAAATTCCAAGGGTTTTCTTTTGTTGTCAGCATAGCTCTTCTGTCGATCACGTGCTGCTTTCAGTCGTTCCTTGACTTGAATAATCTTGTCAGTTGTTTCTTGTACTATCTCAGGTCCAGATAGTTGCTTTTCCCCAATTTCTGCCCAACAGACTGGGGTTCGGCACTTTCATCCATAAAGTGCTTCGAATGGTGCAGCATTGATACTTGTGTGATAACTATTATTATAAGAAAATTCTATTAAAGGTAAGTGATCGTCCCAATTACCTCCAAAATCAATTACACAAGCTCTAAGCATGTCCTCCATTGTCTGAATTGTTCTTTCGCTTTGTCCGTCCGTTTGAGGATGGTAAGTTGTGCTTAGATTTAACTTGGTTCACATTGCCTTTTGGAAACTTGACCAAAAATGAGAGGTAAAACGGCTATCCCTATCAGAAACGATTGATAAAGGAATTCCATGTAATGAAACTATTTCATTTACATATAATTTAGCTAGCTGTTCCATACTGTAAGTTTCTTTCATTGGTAGGAAATGAGCTAACTTGGTTAGCCTATCTACAATCACCCAGATTGTATCATTACCTTTTCTTGTTTTGGGTAATTTGGTAACAAAATCCATTGTTATCAATTCCCATTTCCACACTAGCATTTCTAACTGTTGTAACAAACCTGAGGGTTTCTGGTGTTCAGCTTTAACTTGTGGAACAAGTTAAACATTTAGAAACATAGGCTGCTATGTCCTTTTTCATTCCTATCCACCAGAAATTCTTTCTTAAATCCTGGTACATTTTATCACTTCCTGGATGCATTGTGTATTTAGACTTATGGGCTTCTTCTAATATATGATGACGCAGATTTCCTAATTTTGGTTTCCACATTCTCTTATTATGGAATCTCCAAATTTCATCTGTTTCTTGTTCTAATTCTTTAATCATACCTTTTAGTTTTTCAGTATCATCCTTGATTACTGATTCTTGTGCTTTTCTAATTTAATCATTTAAATCTACTTGTAGATTTAATTTAAGAGAACATACCTTTTTTGGCTTTTCGTGATACTTTCGGCTTAAAGCATCTGCCACTACATTTGCTTTTCCTTCATGATACTGGATATCACAATCATAATCACTAAGCATCTCCATCCAGCGTCTTTGTCTCATATTTAATTCCTTTTGCCTGAAAACATACCTTAAACTCTTATGATCAGTGAATATAGTAAACTTACTACCATAAAGGTAATGTCTCCAAATCTTAAGAGCAAAAATTATAGCTCCTAATTATAGATCATGGGTTGAATAATTCTCTTCATGGTTCTTAATTTGTCTAGACGCATATGCTATAACCTTTTGGCGTTGCATCAACACACATCCATAACCTAATTTAGAGGCGTCACAGTAGACTACAAAGTCTTCAGTTCCTTCTGGTAACGCTAGTATGGGTGTATGGGTTAATCTTTGCTTAAGAATTCTAAATGCTTCTTCTTGTTTTGGTCCCCATTCAAACTTAATGGATTTACAGGTTAACTTAGTTAAAGGAATGGCTATTCTAGAAAAATCTTGAATAAAACTCCTATAATAACCGGCCAATCCTAAGAAAATTCTAACCTCGGTTGGTGATTCAGGGGTTTCCCATTTGGTAATCGCCTCGATCTTTGTTGGATCCACATGAATTCCTTCATGATTAACTAAGTGTCCAAGAAACTGTACATGTTCTAACCAAAACTCACATTTTGAAAATTTAGCATAAAGCTTTTCCTTTCTTAATAGACTTAGAAGTGCGTACAAATGCTTTGCATGATCCTCTTTACTTTTAGAATAAATGAGAATATCATCAATAAAAACAATTATGAATTTATCCAAATATGGCTTACATATTCGGTTCATCATGTCCATAAATGCGGCTGGGGCATTGGTTAAACCAAATGGCATGACAGTAAATTCATAATGGCCATACCTTGTTCTAAACTCGGTTTTAGGAATGTCCTCTTCCTGTACCTTTAATTGATGATATCCTGACCTTAGATTGATTTTAGAGAAAAATCGAGCTCCTTGCAGTTGATCAAATAGATCATCGATTCTCGGTAATGGGTATCGGTTCTTGATCGTGACCTTGTTTAATTCACGGTAATCAATGCACATACGCATCGATCCGTCCTTCTTTTTAATGAATAAAATTGGCGCTCCCCATGGCGATGAACTTGGCTGTATGAATCCTTTCTCTAATAATTCATCTAATTGTTTCTTTAATTCCTGCATTTCTGCGGGTGCCAAACGGTAGGGTGCTTTGGCAATTGGTGTTGTTCCAGGTAGTAGATGGATTCTGAATTCGACTTCTCTGTCTGGTGGTAGTCCTGGTAATTCTTCTAGAAACACATCTGAAAACTGAGACACGACTGGAATGTCTTTTAGTTCTTTTCCTTTAGTGTTAGTGATTATAGAAATCAAATACACTATAGATCCTTTTCTTATATAACTTGCAGTTTTCATCACAGAGATGAATTTTGTGGATCTAGATGATTTATCTCCTTTAATTGTGATCTTTTCACCCTTTGGTGAATTTACTTGAATTGACTTTTGATCACATAAAATACTGGCTTTATAGATTATTAACCAATCCATTCCTAAAACGACATCAAATCCTGCCAAATTCATGGGATAAAGGTTTGCAATAAACTTTTGATTTAAAATTTCTATTCTTGCTCCCTGCAAGATTTCAGAAATCCTAACAGTTTCTCCATTAGCTGTCTCTACGAGACATTCTTGTGGTAGTTTAGTTAATGACTGATTTAGAAGTTTGCAAAATGAAGTATTAATAAAACTTTGGTTTGCACCAGAGTCAAATAATACTTTAGTAAAAACATAATTAACTAAAAACGTACCAGCTATCACGTCTGGAGTCATTTTGGCTTCATCTGCAGTCAGAACAAATGCTCTAACATTTTTAGTGTTCTTGTTGTTCGCGGCTGGAGCTAGTTTTGGACAGTTCGGCTTGATGTGACATTTTTCTCCACAGTTGAAGCATAGTCCATTACTGGATTTTCTCCTGCAATCTTCTTCCTTATGTCCTGGCATCTTGCAGAAATTGCAAAGAGTGGAGCATTTTCCCGAATGCTTTTTCTTGCAGACCTTGCAGAATGGTGCAGATGTAGAACCCATATTCCTACGATTGTAATTACCAGAACGGAATTCTAGGGTAAGCCTTTGGGTTAGGTTTCTCCTCTGGTCTTCTTCCCTAGTACGGATTAATTCATCTATCAAGGTGTTGGCTAGTTCTACAGTTTCTTCTATAGTTTGAGGTCTAGCTGCCTTGACTACATGCCTAATTTCTCCAATTAATCCCCATATGTAACGGGAGATTAACACTGGTTCAGGTGATGCAAGTGTTGGTACTATTCTAGCATATTCAAAGAATGTGGTAGTATAACCCTTACTATCTACCCTGGTCATTCTTAAGTTTAGAAACTTATTTGCTATCTGTTCTTTTTCATTGGGATGGCAGAATTTCCTTTCTACCATATTCTTAAATTCCTCCCATTCCATGTTGTATACCCTATCACTTCCTTTTGATTGGAGGATAGTGTTCCACCATTCTAAGGTTGAGTTCTTAAATAGATTAGAAGCAAACATTATTTTGTTTTCTTCAGCACACTTGCTTATTTTTAAAACAGCCTCAGTCTTCTCTATCCAGCGTAGAGCTGCAATGGGTCCTTCATTGCCTGAGAATTCTATTGGTTTGCAGGACCAGAATTCCTTATAAGAACAACCATAAGGCATGGTTCTTCTTCTTTTGAGAATGGGCATTTGAAGTACGGGTCCATTGTTCACGCTGTGTTCTGGCTCAATTGGTCGCTTACTGCTATGTTTACTTTTATTATTCGCTTCCTGAACCGTTTGAATAATAAATGGCATTGCATTTATAATTCCTTGTGCCACTATGTGTTGAACGGCATGATTATCCATTTGGTTTCCATTGTTATTGATGCTTGGATTCTCATTAACCAAGTTAATGTTACTCTGGTTATCATTATTCAGATTTTCTTGATTTCCTTCGTCGGCCATCTAAATTTTAAACAATTACCCCGTATTAATATCACAAAATAATATTTAATATAGTCAATCACATGATACGCATATTAGCCAAAAGCGTCGATCATTGCGACTTTACTCTATTCATATACTATGCATCTATTACACCCCAGTACTGAAATAAAAATTACAATACCAACTGAAATAAAATTACACTAATAAGAGTAGGCATCCGTACACACATTTTATTTTATTAATATTATTACTATTACCGTCTCCACCATCATATTCATGGATATGGATTCATCCAGAAATCCATATTGCGCTCGTCATACTTCCAGACGAGTCGCTCTCCCACCTGTCTCATTCGTTCACTACTTTCTAAAATTTCCTCACCAAATGTCCTAAGTTCTTGTACGTTTTCTGCACTCATTGGGGGTGCAGGTTCTAGGACTGGGTTCGGAATCTGGGGTGCGGGTTCTTGATATGGGGGTGTAGGTGCCTGGAATTGGTAAGGATTCTCGAAAATCTCCCTAATGAATACATCATGGTAATAGGGATCTAAAGGATCCAAACCTGGGTAGGCTCCTATGTTTGGCATGGGAATGTCTTCATGTATCGGGTAACGTTGCACATAGTCCCTATTGTCGTCCCACCAGGGGTCGTAATTTAGGTCTAGGGGGTTTGGTGCGGGTACCCTAGGTATTTCTTCCTGATTGAAGTCATTCATTTCTACTTGATTTTCAGGGTTTTCTATTTCCATGGGTTGGTCAGGGATTGGTAGTTGTGGTTGGGGTGCTATTATTTGTTCCAGGTTAGGGTCAGTTGCAGTGGTTGCTAGGATGTGGATGTTGGCTATACCCCTATTAATCATATCCTGGGCATAGGCATCAGTCTCTCTTTTAACTACTGCTAGTGCTCTCTGGTCTTGTAACTTTTTCATACGCTTCCTACGCTCGTGTGCCCCTCGACTGAACCATCCTCTCTTTTTCTGAGGGAATGGCTCCTCGGATTTGGCCTTAAACACGAATATTCCTTCTTCCATATCAGCAGAGTACCCTGAGAGGGCAGGCTGAGAAGAGGAGGTGCCTTCGCTTCTAGGAGAACCAGACAATTGACGATACGCGTCAGATGGTCCTTGGTCGCTCATACTGTAAACTAACAAATAGCCACATAACAAGAAATACAATTATGCATGTATTCCCCTAATTTATTTCCTAACAGATTGAATTTGGATGTCAGCAGAACGCTTCTGTGGCTGAATCAGTGGCATAGCTCTGATACCACCTTCTGTCGCAACCCCTGATCCCTAATTCCCTGGGAACGGGCGGCCGCAAGCCAGTTTCGGTGGTATCGCATGTTTGTCTAATTTGGCAGCGGAAATTTTCATCAGGACCGTAGTTAGGAAACATTTGATCAGAGTAAAATACCACATTTTCATAATATTAAACACATGGGATAAACCCAAGTTTGCAGTACACACATTTTCATAGGAATAAATCCTATGTTATTTAATAAAAACATCTATTTTATTTTAGGTAACTTTATTGCCACTTTTCCAAGCCTTCAGTGCTGTCCAGCTGGCTTCTATTTGGCTTTCACAGTTTGTTACCTGAAACGCGTTTTAAAACATTTGTCAGTGGGAAATACTGGTGAGTGAATCCCAGTTTAATCAAGTTTAAATAAAAACCATTGTACAGTATTGAGGGCGGTCTCGCAATTACATTTGTTTCCAAGTTATAACAATTAACATCCATGGTACTGTCAGACCCGACTTGTGGTCATGTTACTCCTTGACCAGGTGGTAACAAATTTTGTGTACAAAACCCCAACATACTCATGATAATTGTTTTCTTACAAATACTCAATAACTGCTTAATATATAATTAATTAAGTGAGGTTTTGTAAAAACAGTTTGCAAAAAGGAGATTACTCACTTTGATGTCTTAGATTGTCCTTTAGGGTTTCCTGGTGACAATCTAGAATTTACACAAATGCACACGTGTTAGTATAATAACCCAATTTAACATTAGTAATACCCTCCCCGAGACGGCATTCCAACGACTACGTCGGGCAGAACCACGACAGCCGTTACGGAACCCTAGATCAATCGGGCAGCGTATCTAATACGTATCCAGGGGTTATAATACTTACAACGGAGCAAAACTTCGCTATTTAGGGGGGGTATAATACCCGTGTATAATGCCTATTATCAGAGAATTCGTTGAGAATGAAAAGATTTGAGCGACGGAAAATGAAATCCCGAGGTCTTCTTATATATGGCCTGATTCTGGTCCTCACGCGACCCGCGTAAAGGAAGACAAGGGCCTACGCGGCCCGCGTTAACCTTGGTCAACGCCGTAGCTTGTCCATGTCACTATGTAGGCTTGACGGGTGTTGGGCCACGTGGCGGCCCAGGGTTTCGCCAGTTTTTAAGTTCTCGCGGCCCGCGTAAGCTTAAGGGGTGGCTTACGCGGCCCGCCTAAACCCCAAAAATTCAATTTTTAATTATTTTTATTAATATTTAAGGTATTCAGGGCCCCTTTTCATGTATGGGGTGTATTTTAGGACATATTGGGATATTTTAAAATATATTTGGGCGTCCGAAAAATTCGAGGGTGTCGGTTTTCTTGAGGATTGTTATAGAGATAGTGACGGAGGTAGAACAACTCGGTTCAGGTGGAGGCTTAAAGCCGAAGCGCCCCGTGCACACCCTGTAATCCGTTGACACTCCCATGGACACCATATAGAATAGTTCTATGAGCAACAAAACTAATTGCATCAAAGTTATTGGCCAAAAGCAATAGTTTTGCCAGCAATGCAGTCAGTATCTGTATGTGTATATATATATATTAACCATGGATCCGGGCGGAGGAAGTATAAGACGTTATTAGAGGCAAAAGTTACAGTTCATTTACTTACATATGGGCCGATTAAGGGTTTTTTATCTTAAGGTTAAAGAAGTGATATGAAACATAAGCTGAAAACGAAACGGGTGAAATGGGTAGAAAGTTGCCCAAAGTGAGTCTAAATGTATAAAACATCTAGATCACTTCAATAAAATAATTAGATTATTATTGATATAACAGTGCATTGTAACCATATTTGGAAACATAATAAGAGTAGATGATCATGTTGGCTAACCAAATTAAAATATGATTTGTTTCAACATGTAAGTCCACAGGTAATGACCTGCGTGTGTTGCGCTACAGGTAATGAAGGTGAAAATATGGCCAACCAAAGGCTAGCCAACATGATCATCAGTACCGAATTTTGAAGGTGTACATCTAGGCTGCATTATATTAGACAATGAAACAAAACAACTTCAAAAAGGGTTAGTAAAGAGGCTGGGAAAGTCTAGTAAAGAGGCTGGCATGTTTCTTAATAGCAAAAAGTCTATGACGTCTACAACCTGTTTTAGTAACTTGCCCAAGCCACCCATGTTCCACCTTTACTCATATCTATACCCACCTTTAAATCAAATTTGACATGATACCAGTTGATTGGAAGCCATAAGACGCTTTAATTTTAAGGTAGTTGATTGGAAGCCACAAGTCACTTTAATTTTAAGGAATTTGCTCTTGTTAGAGATCTTCTAAGAACCACAAATAGTTGTTGTTGAATATACACTGATGTGGACAATACCGTTTTAAATAATAATGATGACAACATTTTTCGATCCGAACCAAATCTACACTTTTTTAAGAATGGTATATTTTGACCTGAACATAGTTTGACACAAACCAAATTGATACTTCTTTGAAATAACTTGTTTTGACCCGAAGCAAATTGACACTTATTTTTTTTATAAAAGACTCATTCTAACCAGAATTTGTGTGAGACGAACCAAATTTAATGACTCGGGAGTAGGAAAAAACACAAATGACACATTTTGTAAGGTTGGTGGCGGCCAACCGTGGTATAGTGGTATAGAATTATGAAAACTAATTGCGGTAAAGATAATTACAATGTATATTGTCTACACAATATATAATAGCTTATATATTCTATCTACTCCTCTTAACTTACATATTCTATCTGGTAGATTATTGTGCTCAAAAACCCAAACATAATATATAAGAAACAGAGACAAAAGTATATGGAAACATATACATACCAAGCCTCATCCAGAAGAGCAATGATCCCCCAGGTTTCTGAACTAACAAAAAACCTCAATTATGGCATAAAACATACTGAAAACAATAAACTAAACAAACATACAGATTACAGAAATGTCAGAGACCTTTTAATGAGATCTAAAATATCTTGATTATCCTCAAACTGTATGCAACTCCAGTCTATTTCCTCCTTAGAATATTCTTCTTGCTCCATCTTGAAAACATGCTGCCAAAGAGATTATTTTATAAAATAACACATTAGAAATATTGGCTGGTATTGTTTGGTGAAATAACTGGAACATGCTCAGATAAAATGTCAAATTAATTCACAGACCTATAACTGGAGGCGACAATCAATGGAGGACAACAAATTTGGGATTAGGGTTTGGAGGAGAGAAACGGCTGGAGCATGTGAGGCGGCGGAGAACAACTGATGAAGAGAGGCTAAATTGGAGAATGATTTCAATTGATTGAGATGTAAACAAATCAATCTTGATCTTATTCAAGATATCTATAATATATATATATATATATGCACAGATAAATTTGACAAAAGAACCTAAAATAAAGCTATGTTATTATCTAATCGTTGGTCAAGAATACCTTTACATCGCCTTGCTTCCAATCTCTTTAAGATCCTGAAATTTCAAAACCTGAAAATTCCCAAACAATAATCTTGCAATTTCAATTTTAAGGTAAAAATCAAAACCCTTAACACAACCCAACGGATGCATAAACGAAAAGATGAAAGCCAAAGGAACAAAAATTCAAGAAAGTAAAGGAGGAAAGTGAAGAAATAACGGGATTATAAAAACATCCAAAAGACACACAGGAAAAAACATTACCAGTTCACTTCACCAGAACCCTAATTCATCAATACCGTCTTTCCAACAGCATGCCAATTCTGGATTGGGGAGAACTTTATACAATGGAGAAAGAAAACAGTGGTATGGAAGAATTAGGGTTTAGATGCTTGAGTGAAAGAGAATCGTACGATGATGATTGGAGATTAAAAGTGTTAATAAAAAGTTTAGGCGAGATTTGCAAGTGGCGTGGAACAAATTAGGGTTTGCTAAGAGAGAGAATTCATGTTAAAGAAGACAGATGATTGATTGAAGTTTCCATATGAACACATACGACGGTTTCACAAATGACAATGAAGGAAAAACCTTTTGCCGCTCATCACAAGTGAAGGAGAATAGAGGAAATTCATTTTGCCGCTCAAAACACAATTATCAGCCTAAGTAGCTATGCCACATAAGCAGGCGATGTGGCAAAGATGAATTCATTTAGTATAGTAGATAGATATTATGTAATATAAAAGGTATAATAGTTTTTTAGCTATTGTATCTTGGGTGTGTATCTATTGTATTTGTAAAAATAAACCGTCGTCACATCGCACGGGTTTTCCAATATATATATATGGGAGGGTTTAAATGAGAAAGCTAAATATCGCGAGAACCGTGAGAACGAATGAAAAAAAAACCACGAGAACTTGGTCGAAAACAATTCAAATTCAAAATTTCTTTTTACACTTATCATTATTATTCGAATACAACGTTAGAAATTAAATTTACACGTTTAAATTTACATGTATTCTTAAAAAAAAAAAGAAAATTTACACTTGTGTAAAATTGTTTTTATTTACACACGTGTAAAAAAACTCATCAAGAATGGTTCTGAAAGAATCTATCTACTATAATAAAAGAAACAATTTTGGGGACACTTGTCATCATATTAGGCCATGTTTTATAGATAAGTATTATTTTAGTTTAATTTTTTCTAATTAATTATAGATAATTCTCCTATTAAATATTATTTAGTTTAATTTTTTATGGATAATTATTATTTAGTTTAATCTCCTTCTCATTTATAATATTATTTATTTAACTAATAGAGTAAATTACGATTTTGGCCCCTGTGGTTATAGCACTTTTACTCTTTTAGCTCAAAAAGAATTTTTAACATCTGAGCCCCAACGTCTTTTTTTCTAATCTTTTTGGCCCTAACGTCTTTTTTCTAACCCTTTTAGCCCCTAACATTTAATGGATGGGGTTAGTATTAGGGGCTAAAAGGGTTAGAAAAAAAAGACATTAGGGGCACAAATGTTAAGAAAGTACGGATAAAGTTCCATAAATTATCTTAATATTTATTTATATTAATTACTAGGTTAGAAATTATATTTTAATAATTAAAACAAATATCGAGCATTTTCATAACGAGGGTGGAGGGAGCGATTTTCTTCTTTATATTAATTACTAGATTAGAAATTATATCTTAATAATTGAAACATACATCGAGCATTTTCATAACGAGGGGGGAGGGAACGATTTTCTTGCTTAACAAATAATTTATTTATTTAATATATTTAAAATATAAGAAAAATAATAACTACATTTATCATACTAATAAATTTATCAAAAAACAACCATCTTTTTAAGATGCAACTCAAGTCTATATGTTTAAATTTTAAAGTTATATAACTTAATAATTACCGATAATTTATACTTATCTAATTAATTTAAATATTATTTTGTAGCTATAAGTTTATCTAATTGGCTAATTGCTATATGCCTAATCTAAACATTTCAACAATATTTTTAGAACTAATAAATTAAGATCACTGTTATTTAAATAAAACTTGGGTTCACGTCGTGAGAAAGTCGATGATATAGTTTGTCTTCTAATCGATGGTTCAAATGTTTTTATATTTATAAACTTGACAAACATCACAAGTTTTGATCACACATAAAACAAAATTTTGTTCGGATATCATAAAAGTGTCTTAAAATATCGTTTTATAATTGTTAAATCTTCGTTATTAACTATTTGATATTTTATTTTCTCAACCCGTGTAATACACGGGGTTATAACCTAGTATATGAACTATTTAAAGAGTAAATTCTTTTTTTAATGTTGTATTTTAGTTACAATGAGGTTTGCATTAAAAAAAATGATTTGGATTGGTTTCTCCTTCGTTCTCACGGTTCTCGCAATATTTAGCGTTATTAAGATAACCCTCTTATATATATATATATATATATATATATATATAGGGGATGGTTCAAATGAAAACCACTTTTATTGTGAAAACTCGAAAACTAACTAAAAAAGCCTAAAAACCACACCAAAAAAAAAATCAATTTTTTTATAAAAATCGCAGGCTTTTATATATAAAAAAACTTTTTTTCAAAAAAAAAAAAAAACAAAATTTTTGTAGTACACATACACATGTGTAGTATTACACATGTGCACTACAATTTTTTTTTTTTTTGAAATTTATTTTTATATACATAAACCTGCGAAAATTGGTATGCAAAAAAAATTGGTATGTTTTTTTGGTTTTTTTTAATTAGTTTTCGAGTTTTCACAATAAATAGTGGTTTTCATTTGAACATTCCCCTATATATATATAGGCTAATTATAATAAGAAAACTCACCCCAGTTAAGAAAACCCAAAAAACTCAATTGTGTGGACTAGAAATATCCACGCCATTTATGTAAAATATGATATAAAGGGTAATTTTGGAATCTTGCACTAGACATGGAGAAGCTTTGTGTTGACATCTCATTAACCTTCATCACCCTCACACTTCTCTACCTCATCCCACACACTTCTCTCTCTCTTTTCTCTTTCTTTCTCTTTCTCTGGATAACCATTTTCCAGATCAAAATCTGAACTAAAAATATTCTTTTTCTAATCAAAATCCTTCATAATCAACCACCAAAACTCCAGATGCTCCGAACAAAAAAGATGCTCCAGATGCTCCGTTTGAAGATGCTCTAGATGCTCCGGTTGAAGATGCTCATAAAAGATGCTACCATATCCAAAAGATGCTCCAGATCCGGTTGAAGATGATGTTTCAGATGACGGTTCGATGTTGAAGATGATCCAAAAGATGTTTGATGTCGAACATGATGTTCCAGATCTAAAAGATCCTCCAGATCCATAAGTATGTTTGTGTTTTTGTAGATCTTCATTTTTTATGTTTTGTAGATATTCACTTTTTTGTAATTTTCAGATTTGCAATTTTTTGTGTTTTGTAGATCTTCATGTTTTTGTGTTTTGTAGATCTGCAACTTTTTTTTTATTTTCTTGTTTAAGAAGATGAATGTTATTAAGTTCTTGTTTTCTGGATATGCTGTTTTTTTATTACTGATTTTATGGTTGAATCTAAAAAATCTATTGTTGTTGGATTTTTGTTAATGAAGTTATATTTTATATACATTTTGTAACATTGCTAGTTACATTACTTATGTTGGATTATTGTTAATGAAGTTTATTTTTGATGTAACAATTCTTTGCGTCTTAGTTACGAAATGTAACAATCAAAGAAAAAAAATGCATGTTACATTTTTTCGTGTTATATAAATAATGTATGTTACTGAAAATAAAGTGCATTGTTACACTTTTTTAGATTCTTGTAAAAATAAAATGTGTTGTTACATTTTTTTTCCAGATTATTGTAAAAATAAAGTGGCTGTTTGTTACAGAAACAAAGTGTTTTATTACATTTTTTTTGTGTTAGAAATGTAACAATCAATCAAAGCAAAAATGTCTATTACATTTTTTTGTGTTACAGAAATAATGCCCGTTACAGAAAATAAAGTGCATTTTTACACTTTTTTAGATTATTGTAAAAATAAAGTGTGTTGTCATTTTTTTCCAGACTATTATAAAAATAAAGTGTCTGTTACAGAAACAAAGTGTTACATTTTTTGTGTTACAAAAAAGTAGTTGTTACATATGTGACGTAAATTTGATCATGTAAAAATTATATGTTACGGTTCTATGTAACATTTGATCAAGTAAAAATTATATGTTACGTTTCTATGTAATATTTTATGTTACATAAATAAAGTGTGTTATTACAAATGTGGCGTAAATTGATAATTAAAAAATGTATGTTACATTTTTATGTGACACAAATACAAATGTATATAAAAAAGAAACAAAAGATCTGATGTATATAAAAAATGAAAAAAGGAGAATTACATCAAAAGAAACAAAAATCTTACACATGCAATTTCAATTTTCCCAACATTCATAATTTTAACACATGATACCCGAAAATACCCTTGGTTGTACTCTCAATTATTATTATATTAAAAAGCAATAAAGGTGTACAACAAAAATGTTCAGAACCATCCATCTTATTAGTCAGTGGCTATTATTGGGTTTTCAGGGTTTCTTTAACTCAAGGGGGTTTTCAATTTATCATTCTCCTATATATATATATATGTGTGTGTGTGTGTGTGTGTGTATGTGTATGTGTGTACAGGATCAGGAAAAAACACCCTAAAGCGTGAGAACGCATCCTGATCCACGTGGTGCGTGATATAATCAGGGTTTGAGGGGCTTTTTGTCTTTTTAATCTTCATTTTTCCCAATTTCGTGTGTCACATGCTGCTTCATTTTTGCCGTCTAAGATTATTTTGGCGTTAATTAGATTTATTAACTACATGGCGTTTTACTGTTTTTTGGATCTGTCTCGTTGAATTAATTGTTTTTGTGTCACATAGATATTGCTTTTGTGGCATTTTAGATAATGTGTAAAGTGTTTGAGTTGTGTTTACATGTTCTACTTTTATAATAACTTTTTTTACCGTGCATGTGGGATGCAGTCTATAAAGTGACAGGTAATTACGGCGTTTTGAAAAGATAAAAAAAACTCAATTTCCCATGAAGTGGTTTTTAATATAATAAATGTTATTAATAAAGTTTCCGTCACTTCAGTTTACTGTTTTGTAGTTACAGTTTGTTCAACTTCATTTGTTTATCGTTTCAGTTTTCTATTTTGTAATTAGTGTTTGTAGTTACCTTTTCGAGATTTTGGTGTTTTGTTTTTTTTAATGTGGTTTAGATAAAGATGACACTTTTGTTCTATTCTCTTGTACCTTGTTCTGTACTTTTTTTTAAGTTTTTAATAATACATGTCCAAAGTAATTTTATTATAGTTTGGGAGTTTTGGGCGTTTTATGGTATGATGGCGTTTCACAAGCATTTGTCTGTGTGGCGCTTTATTATTTTTTTGAGAAATAATGTATTTGTTCTTAGCTGAAAAATACATAACAAACAACTGAAAAGGAAAATTAAAAAAAAAATAGAAACAATTCATCTTCCAAATCTTCACTGTCACCAGTCTCTTTCTTCTTTGAAACAAGTCTCTTTCTTCTTTGAAACATCTTCACTAGCGGTTTGACTTTGGTATGATTCGTTTGTTTTTTTATTGTTGAAGTAGCTTTTTTGTGGTCGTTTGGAAACACAAAATGACGTGAGTTTTTTTTATTGAAGTTCATCTTTATCTTCAAACCACTCATCAGTGTCATCCGTCTCTTCACGCCATTCAAATATTCATCAAGAACAAAGCACAGAAAATGACATAAGTCTGACATCAACATCTTTTTCTTGAAGATTTGCCCATCTCATGCAGCAAAATGTTATTGAGTTACACCCCTCAGCTAACAATGCATTCTGTGAAACTTCGCGTAGAACAATAATAAATATACGAGAATGGATGTTTGTCATTTTTGGCGTTTTATTGAGAAAATAGTGTATCTAAAAGAAACATCTATTTGAATCTTTGATGTTTTGGGTTTTTGGCGTTTCTAAGACGAATGGTATATAGTAAAATATGGCGTTTTGGGTTTGGTGTGTTTAATGGAAGGTCTGAGATGTTGTTTATATAGGATGTTTTTGACGCGTATTTTAGGCGGGATTTTATTAAAATAAATGGTATTAATTAAGTTCAGGCGTTTCAGTTACTGTTTGTTCTGCTTTATCGTATAAAAACAAAGTTTGACGTTTTATATTTAATGGCATTTAGATTAGGATGATGTGTTCTTTGTATTTTAAGGGGGAATTTAATGGCGTTTTATTCATCAGTTTGGCGTTTTGGGTAGAGAAGTCTAAAGACTTTTTGCCCTTAATGAAGCGTGTCCACGTAATAAAATTGATGTTATTTACGAAAACGCCACTGGCCCAATCTAGTCCATAGATTGTTTTGATCGGATGATCCATAATCGTTCTCACTGTTCTCACACTTTTCACCGTTTTTCCTAAATCCTGACCCTATATATATATATATATATATATATATATATATGTAACAACTCGCATTTTGAAAGTCAAAGTACAAGTCAAAGTCAAAGGAAAAAAAGATTGCTAATTGCGATCTGTCACTCCTTGTTTAATTACTGATTTGTGCTCCTTGACTTGTAATCGATACCCTAATTTTATTTTGCTTTAGTTGTATTATGTGGAGTACTCGTTAATAAATCGCTATTTAATCCCAGTTTAATCGCTAATCGCATCGCTATCGAATCGCAACTCGAATTATTGGTTATGGATATTGTTTTCCGTGTGTGTGCTATTATGTGTTACTTGTGCATGTTATGTTTATGTTTAGGTGATTAATTGCAAACGCAATCGCAACTCTATCGCAACGCACTCTCATCACAAACTCGAGATTCAAGTATTTTATTTATGTTATTTAGTAGTTAGGTTATTTGTATAACTAATGGGTAATACTATCGCATCGCTCACTCTAAACGCATCGCAACGCTCAACACATGAAACGAAACATCGAAAACCAACTCGTCGGATCACTTCGATCGAATGGTCATCCGTACGGATGGCCATCCGATCGGTTTGCCACCCGATCCGACACTTGTGCATACCTTTCCTCTTTTGGCAACCTATAAATACCCCCTGTCACATTATGAACAGTGATGTGACAACTCACTCCTTCGACCAGCACGTTCCAGCCCTCTTTCTCTCGATTTCTCGCGATTATTGTAAGTTTTGAACTCAAATCTTGTACATCTATCATCTACACACACTTCTTCATCATTTTCACCTTTGAATCTTCACTTTTAACTGTGAAATCAACGGATTTGAGGTGTTCTAGGATGATGTCATCATGGGGTTCTTATGAACTTCAAGATTTGGCCTCATTCCACCAAGAACAACTAAGATATAAAGGATTTCAACATGATTCAACACTGTTTTTGCATAGATCTAAACGTTTTCTTGATTAAAAGGATTGAAAGATGGTTTCACAACTTTCTTTCAACTCTTTTACACTCAATGCACTCAAAACCGATAGAATCGGAGCTCATTCAGGCCTACCACTCATTTTCTAGTGAAGTGTCGGTCTGAGATCTGATTCGTATCAAAGGGACAACCGATTCCGGGTTGAACATGAACAACCGTCACGAACAGTTAGCTGGTCAGTCTGGGGTGATTCCCACTTCGATCGGATGACTCGGTCTTGACGGGGTTCCTATTGTTCAATACGTTATCATACCGTCTCGATCAAATCGCAAAATTTTCAAACTTAACAAAATACTCAAGTTTTCAAAACGATCAGGTAGTGGAACGGATTGCCGTCCGATCGGATTGCACTTGGTCTTCAACACTTAAACTTTTTATCAAAATTTCAAAGATCATCAGTTCTAACGGATTGCCATCCGATCGGATTGACATCCGATCGAATGACTATCCTGCTGTGAACTTGTTCTCACTAGAATGTCTCACTGATCGGATCGCTCTCCGATCGAACGACCGTTTGATCGAACGACCTGAAAGGTAGAGATACTTCTCTAACTTTAAAATGCTACAACGAAAACTTCAAAGCCATCATACACAAACACATCCATCCCAAACAAATGTCAATCCGACCGAGTGGCAATCCGAAGGATGACCATTTGTCACTTGGTTCACTCTTCACCGTTTAACGCGCCGTTCATTCGCTTATGCTATCGTTCTGTTCAGGCTAATCTTTCTCAGTGCCCCCTTCAATCCAAGAGAGTGTTTATTTACTAAACACGATCTGTGAGTGTACTCGATCCCTTTTTACTTTAAGCACTTTTGAGTGTTACATATGTTATCTATATCAAATCACATCGATCACACAACGCAAACACTTTTATACGCTAACCATTACTGCATTTTATACGTGTTACTCGATGAATGCTTGTATGTTTTGTTTACACAGTGATTGTTGCTTGACACCTTAGCAACGATAGTACTATAGTTTGGATCAGCACCTGTCGTGGACAGGGGTTGTTAAGGGTTTTTCTCACACATCACAGTGATGATATGTGTTGCGCATTTTACAACTCACAGTCACGTCTGTGCATATTACATTGTCGACAACCTACTTGCTTCACATTGTACATGTTACATGCTGGTTATGCGTAAACTCGCTTTCGCTACTATTATTCTATTAAACTTGTATGCTCACCTTTACACTATGTGTATTGACCTCTATTTTAACGTATGTGACATGTGTTTGAGATGCTAGGATGCTTGCTTTTGTGGAATCAATGTAGGAAGAGTCTAGAAACGAACAGTCTATAAATCTGAGTTGTCGGAACATTTATTTGTCTAAGAGATATCTATGTCTGTAATAACTACTTTATTGTGATGAATTATGGTATGGGACATAATATTAATTATCTGATAAATTAGTTGTTATGGATTTCTCCTAGACAATCTGTTTCGCTGAGTGCCGCGCCCCGATGTTTCCGCCATCGGTTGGCGTGTGATAGATTGGTATCAGAGCCATAACTATAGGGAATTAGGCAAGACTCGACCTAGTCTGGGTTGATGTCTTAGAATCGACCTAGGCAATATTCTAAGTACCAATAGACCAACTTGTGCATACCCGGTAGGGGTTTTGCACGAGCTTACTTGATATTCTCGCTCGAACTCGCTGTACACTACACTCTTGCGCGAACATCGCATACTACAGTTTCGTGCAGGATCATATAGCCTTTCCTAAGGCTAGCACCGCACACTATTTTCAAAAACGAATGAGTGATTTGATCAAGAATAGGTGTGGAAACCGTAAACTCTCAATTGAACTACGCGTTCGACACGCTATTTTTACTATAAACAAGAGAATTTGTGTTGAATCAGGAGTGAACTCCATACTTCGACGCGATTCTCCTTACCTAACTCGTGATTCTATCACAGAAACAGGAATGCATTCGTTAAGTTAGGGGTGAAACCCGAACCTTGATGACTCATTCCACTCCCTATTTTGGTTTTACAAAACTCTCACCAAAGTCTCGATGGATTCCAACGACTCGAGTTGCGTAAATAACCAAAAGGATGCGTGCCATTCACCGTATATCGGTGATAGAGCACAGTCCATTAGGACAAAAGCGCGTATTTTACGTCCTTGAGAATAGTCAAACCGCTTTGGGTAGTCGACGTCTATCAAGCCGAGACAGTCTCTTTTCAAATTTTATGTGTTTCGATTCTGGATTTCGCCGCCGCCAACTCTGTGACTTATCGATTTTATGCGTTTTATGTGATGTTATGTGTTTATGTGTTTTCAATTTTCGGTGATTTACTCGCTTTTTCGTTGTTCGCTTTGATCAACACACACGACTCGCACTGCACATCTATCCCAAAATGCTAACAAATCGCTTGTGTTATTCGCAATCGCTACTCGCTACTCGCACCCGCAATACTCGATCGCTCTACGCTGCTATGAAGGATAGGTGAATACGTGCAATATATGTAGGCCAATACATGCAAAATATAGTGAATGTGTGGACTATGTGCTTCTGTGCTTACGTGGAATATGTGTTTATGTGATTGTGTGCTTCTATGGATTATGTGCCTACGTGATTTTGTGAATTGATGTGTTCCTGTGCTTTATACAAAGTAGCTTTTGGTGAGATCGCTAGACTATATTAGGGTTAATCGAAATTGTGTCTGAGTCCTGTGACGATGTCTGTTTGCAGACAATGTCGTCATTTGGATCACACATTGCTCGCTCCGATCGTCGCAATCATGAAGACAAACGCATCGCTGCACTAGTCGCTAAGCGGATGGCGAAAGTCATTCCGCAAATTGTTAGCGAGCTGAACGAAAACGCTAGCAAGTCCTCGGAAGAGTCCAGGACTGATACTCCTAAAGTAACTTTTAGCTTCAAGCAGTTCAAAGCATGCGGACCCAAAGAATTTACCGGATAAGATGGGCCTACGGCCATGTTTCAATGGTTTGATTCGATCGAAGTCACCCTGCGCCAAAGTGGCTATCCAGAAAACCTTCGCACTGTTAACACCACCGGCGTCTTCCAATCCAGGGCTCTGGATTGGTGGACAGCCGAGAGAAACAAACGAGGGAACGATGCAGCTTTTGGGCTGACATGGGATGAGTTGAAGGACATCATGATGCAAGAGTTATGCCCTCCCCATGAACTCCAAAAGTTGGAGGACGAGTTCTGGCATATCAAGCAGGATGGTGGAGACAACGCTGGTTTAACTGCTCACTTCAAGCAGCTGAGTATCATCTGCCCAGCTCAGGTTACTACCCCCAAGATTACAATCAACAAATACATCTGTGCTCCGCCAGATTGTGTTGCTGACTTTTTGCAAGCTGCAAAGACAACAACTATTGAGGAAACCTACCTGCTCGCTGCTGAAATCAACGACAAGTGAATCAGGGCTGGTTACTTTGATAAAGCTTCCAAGAATCTGCACCAAGTCACCTCTGCTCCCACCGCTAAAATCGCCGCATCACAATCTTCAAGGCCCTCATGTCGCAAGAGAAAGAACAACAGCTCCAGCAACAAGAACTATGTAGTAACTGCCGCTCCACTCCAAGTCGTGCCTGCCAAACCACAACCTCAGAACCGCCAAGTAGCGGCGCCAGTGGTCAATGCACCGCCAGCCAAGCGTGCATACACTGGACCACACCCGCTCTACCCTACTTGTACTTATCATAACCCGGTTGGAATCGCATGCCGGTTTTGTGTTCACTGCAACCTGTACAGCCATTTCACCGCTAATTGTCGTACCGGTCCTCACCAAGCCCCAGTTCAAGCTCCTGCTCTACCAGCTCCGCAAGGACAGCAATCAGCTCCTGCTCACGCAAGAGCTTGCTTTGCGTGTGGTGATCCCAACTACTTTGCAAACGCCTGCCCCAACAGAGTGGTGAAACAAGAGCCACAGCAGCAGCAGCAACAGCAGCCAGCACTGCAACAACACCAACAGCAGCAAGCAGCTCACGGGCGAGTCTTCAACATCAATGCCCGTCAGGCTCAGGCGGACAATAACGTTGTTAATGGTACGTTCTCGTAAATGGTATATATGCTTTGTGTTTATTTGATACTGGAGTCGATAACTGTTTTGTATCGTTCGAATTCGAAAGGCTCCTAAACCGTAAATGCGTTAATCTCCCATCAACATTCGACGTAGAAGTTGCCACTGGAAGAACCGTCACTGTTAGTTCCGTTCTGCGTGACTGTATTCTTGAACTCAACGGTCATGTTTTCCTGATCAATCTTATCCCGATGCAACTTGGTAGCTTTGATGTCATAGTAGGTATGGATTTCCTTTGGGAGAATCATGCTGAAATTGTTTGCTTTGATAAAATGATTCGTTTTTCTCTCACGAACGGTGATCAATTGTGTGTTTATGGCGAAGTCGCTTCGAAGAAGTTACAACTCATATCATGTGTCCAAGCTGGCAAGTATCTCCGCAAGGAATACCAAGCTTTCTTGGCGCACATCGTAGTAGTGGAGGAAAAGGAAGTTAAGGCAATAGACAAGGTGCCTGTGGTTCGTGAGTTTCCTAACGTCTTTCCTGGTGATTTACCTGGTTTATCTCCAACTCGTGATATCGGTTTTCGAATCGACCTTATTCCTGGAGCAAATCATGTTGCTAGAGCGCCTTATCATCTCGCCCCTTCTGAAATGCGCGAACTCTCGAGTCAGCTCCAGGAAGTGCTTGATAAAGGCTTCATTCGCCCTAGCACCTCTCCTTGGGGCGCGCCTGTCCTTGTCACACCCCCAAAATCCACCATGCGAGGTATCACCGCTTGGAGGCGTGACATGACCAGGATCGAGCCACCAATCATATTGAACAACGTAATCTTAGTAAGTAAAACCAATCACAATACAATTGGTGACCATAAGACAGTAACCAGTTTTAAGTTAACAGCGGAAGCATAAAACAGAAGTTCAAAACATAAGGTTATAGTTCATAAGTTTAATGTCCAAAACATAGTTTATAAAATTCAATTATTAAGTACAGGACATAACAGTCCGCATCCCACAACAACCTCCTCCTCGTGCAAGCTCCATAAGCATCTAGCGACCTATAAGGCATGTAACAACGAGTCAACAACAAAGTTGAGTGAATTCACAGTTGGTTGTTTAGTTATAGCATTCGTTTCGTAAATCATCTGTTCGTTTTGTAAACCATGTATCGTATAAATTCGTATCGCAGTCTTTCTGACATGTTTGCGAAGATTAGTGGGGGCTTCCCATGTGTTACTAGACCACACGTATCGACTGCTACGAAAAATGTAAGAGGTGTCCTAAGTCAATGTCTATCAGCATTGACCCTTTGCCCATAGTCCATTAGTACACGCCCGTCCGACTGGCAGAGTGTGAGGTTTGTTAAACCTAATAGCGCTATTAACTAATGACCCGCTCGCCATAGGCCTCGGCGATTAAGTCGATAAATGAGGGACTTCAATTGATAGAGTTGATGGTCTTATGGTCGTGTACGTAGGCTTTACGTACGTGCCCTTCAATCTGAGGACAGTAGTAAGTAGTCTAACAGTAATGATAGTTCGAGTAGTCATTCAATCCCATTCCCAACCCACCGGGAATCCCATGCCTTGGAAATAGTGTGAACTCACCTCGGTTGCTCGGTTTGACTCTCAAATATAGCTAACAGTCAAGGTTGGTCAATCACGTCCTAGTATGACTACCACTTAGTTTATTAGTGATTTCAAATAGAACACAAAGTTCCTACACGTATCTATCACATAACATGCATCACTTTAACTGTTCATGCCCACTCATAGACAAACATACAACATTGCATATAACACATATAACATATTACATCATTCACAGATAACATTCCCGACATTTAAACACGCAAATCACAACCTATGTCATTTCAGCATTAATATACAAAACCGGGCTGTTTTCGGACATTTTAATAAAATAGTTAACTTATTCTAAAAATTCCCAAATTTTTACAGAATGTCTTAAATGATCCAAAAATTTTTGCATAAAAATATCGGGGTCCAGTTCATTACTAATATTTTATAAAAAATTATTTTCCGGACTGAACTCATATTTATCTTTTTCTGACCACAGTCCACGGAATAATTTATTTAAAATTCATCGTTAGTCCGATTTACGAAATTCCAGTGGGGTAATTACGAATACATCAGTTTCCATCTACTGTACAAATTTCATGAGCTGATTCATTATAGATTTCCAGTTATGACTAAAAACATAACACCTATTTTCAGCAGCAAAAATGCAGCTTGAGCTGCCGTTACAAAATGACCTTTTAAAAATAGTAAACTAAGTCCAAAAATTATGATTCCAGTGCCATTAGAACTGTATTTCATAATACATAATTCCAGAGTTCAGAAAACACATTTTTCGCTTTACTAAGGTTCGGTTACAGCCAACTGAAGTTGGCTGTAATCACCAAACAGCTTTCTGTTTTTCAGCTTTTAAATTCTAATGCGAGTTCTGTTGGTTTTGTTAACATGCATAATGATCAACAACATTTCTAGTAATCAATATTAACAAGTAATCAGCAAGAAATCAGTAACATCTCAAGATAACATCATACCAACATAAATACATCATGTTACATCTTTTTGTTTAAACCCTTTTTAGTGTTCTTGTAGATTTAACATATTACATCTTTTAATCATAAAACAAGATGAACAAAGGTGACATAAGGAACTTACTACTAGGTTAAAGCTAGGGATGATTCTTAGTGAAGAAGATGATGAAGAAATGATGATGAAAAGCAAGAACAAAATTCCTTGAATGCTCTTCAAGATGCAACCTCCATAGCTTCACCTTCAAAGCTTTGAATGGACTTGATAATGGAAGAAGATGAAGATGAAAATGGTGGGGAGTGGGTTCGGTTTTGAGGGAGGCCGAATGAGAGAGAGAGAGAGGTGAGGAGAGAGAGTGATCTAGAGAAGATATGTTGAAGATATCAAGGGATCTCAAGATCTAGCAATCATTCTTATAGGATTTGCAATATATTGGCAAGATATGCAAGTAACCAACCTACACAAAATATAGCCATAAAATCTTGTAGTAGGATATGATGAAGATTTTGGGTGGGGTCCATTGTGACTGAAAATCGGTTGGGGGGGGGGGGGGGGGTTGGTGTAACATTTCAACTAAATGGTAATTGGTAGTTAGAATGTAAGTAACTTGATAATATATGCTTGTGTGATGATTTTTGGTGGGTGTTATGGTATACGGGGATCATGACTAGCCAAAAATAATTAAATAATGTGTTTGACAAATATTTAGTGTCCCGGGTAATGTCCGGTTGTTCGGTCGGATACTGTTCCGTTAAATTGTTTAATTGTTCCGTAAGGCGTCTAATGCATATATTTTTGTAACGAAATTTATTCTTAACACATAGGAAAACATACCGGACTATTTAGTAACTTTCTGTATACTACTAGTATGCTAACACACACATGTAAGTATAACACAGTAATCAGAGAGCAGTTAAATGATTCAGCACAGTCATCAAGTACTTTTATTATCATTAATAAACTGTACGGTTACATGTAAATTTGAGGGTTGTCACAGTCCTTTTCGTCAAAAAGAAGGACGGATCGTTCCGGATGTGCATCGACTACAGGGAATTGAATAAGCTTACTATCAAGAATCGCTATCCCTTGCCTCGAATTGATGATTTGTTTGATCAGTTACAAGGTGCTACGTGTTTCTCGAAAATCGATCTATGCCCAGGCTATCTCCAATTACGAATTCAGGAGGAAGATATACCCAAAACCGCTTTTTGAACCCGATACGGTCACTACGAGTTTGTTGTTATGCCTTTTGGTTTGACGAACCCCCCCGCAGTCTTTATGGATCTAATGAATCACGTGTGTAAACCCTTCCTCGACCGCTTCGTCAATGTGTTCATCGATGATATCCTGATCTATTCCAAGTCAAAAGCCGAACACTCGCAACATCTCCGTTTGGTTCTTGAGTTACTCCAGGGAAACCGTCTATATGCCAAATTCTCCAAGTGTGAATTATGGCTTCAGGAGGTTCAATTCCTCGGTCACATCGTTAATAGTCAAGGAATTAATGTCGATCCTGCGAAGATCGAAGCCGTTAAGAGTTGGGTTACACCAAGGAACCCGTCCGAAGTTCGTTCTTTTCTCGGATTGGCGGGTTACTATCGCCGATTCATCGCTGACTTTTCAAAGATCGTTGTGTTGCTTACCTCGCTTACGCACAAGGACAAACCTTTTGTTTGGGGAACCGGACAAGAGGAGGCCTTTCAGACTCTCAAATCTATTCTTTGTAACGCTCCCGTGCTTTCACTACCCGACGAAAACGACGATTTCGTAGTCTACAGCGATGCCTCTAACTTCGGTCTTGGTTGTGTTCTCATGCAACGGGACAAGGTTATCGCCTACGCCTCTCGACAGCTCACGATCCATGAGAAGAACTATACAACCCATGATCTCGAGCTTGGTGCAGTTATTTTTGCGTTGAAGATTTGGCGACACTACCTTTATGGTACCAAGTGTACGGTCTTCACCGAACACAAGAGCCTACAACACATCTTTAACCAGAAAGAACTGAATATGCGCCAGCGCCGATGGGTTGAACTTCTCATCGATTACGACTGTGAGATTCGTTACCATCCAGGCAAGGCAAACGTCGTTGCCGATGTTCTCAGTCGACGAAGTTATTTGCATAGTATTCGTAATACTCAAGCTCAGCATAATCTCGAAGCTCTTATCCGTGACGCCCAACATGCTTGTTTTACCGAACGTACTTTGAAGAAAGAAAGGATCATCAATAACGGCGAACAACTGGTGAATAAATCGAATGGTATATTCCAATATCTAGACCGAATTTGGATTCCCGAGCATACCAAATTACGACAGATTCTACTAGACGAAGCCCACAAATCGCGGTATTCCATTCATCCCGGTGTCGATAAGATGTACCAGGACATGCGCTATAAGTACTGGTGGCCGGGCATGAAGAAGGATATCGCTATCTATGTTTCGAAATGCCTGACTTGTTCGAAGGTCAAGGCTGAGCATCAACGCCCCTCTGGCTTACTCGTATAACCCAAGATCCCTATGTGGAAATCGGAGAGTATAGCTATGGATTTTATAACGAAACTCCCGCGCACGCCATCAGGTCACGACATCATTTGGGTTATCGTTGACCGTCTTACCAAATCCGCTCACTTTCTACCGATACGGGAAGACTATAAGGTAGAACTATTAGCTCGAATCTACACCGACGAAGTTATTTGTCGACACGGGACACCTCGTGATATCATCTCTGACCGCGATGGTCGATTCACCTCGCGTCTTTGGGAAACGTTTCAATCTGCTCTCGGTACTACTCTCAATCTTAGTACTGCTTTCCATCCCCAGACCGACGGTCAGACTGAACGCACGATTCGTACCCTCGAGGACATGCTTTGCTCGTGTGTTATAGATTTCGGTGGTAATTGGGACACGCATTTACCTTTAGTCGAATTCTCGTACAATAACAGTTATCACTCTAGCATTCAAATGTCGATCGCCTATTGTGTGGCACGAGATCGGGGATGTGCAAATTACCGGTCCTGAGCTATTGCAAGAAACGACTGACAAAATCCTCTAAATTCGAGACAATCTACTGAAAGCTCGGAGTCGTCAGAAAAGTTACGCCGATAGACGCCGCAAGCCCCTTGAATTTGACGTTGGCGATCACGTACTCCTAAAGGTTGCACCGTGGAAGGGGGTGATCAGATTCGGCCAGAAAGGAAAGCTCGCGCCTCGATATGATGGACCCTTTAAAATTCTGGAAAGGATTGGCAAGGTGGCCTATAGACTCGAACTAACGGAGGAACTTAGTAATGTCCACCCGACTTTCCATGTTTCGAACCTCAAAAAGTGTCTAGCCGACCAGGAATTACATGTCCCTCTTGAGGATCTACAAGTGGACGAAACATTACACTTCATGGAGAAGCCTGTCGAGATCATGGGCTGAGAAACCAAAGTACTCCGACGCTCACGCATTCCCATTGTGAAGGTTCGCTGGGAAGGCAAACACGGCGCCGAGTTCACCTGGGAACTCGAAAGTGACATGAAGGCGAAGTACCCGCAACTGTTTGTTACACCTGCTTCTTAAATTTCGAGACGAAATTTCCTAAAGTAGGGGAGGCTGTAACAACCCGCGTTTTGAAAGTCAAAGTACAAGTCAAAGGAAGAAAGGATTGCTAATTTCGATCTGTCACTCCTTGTTTAATTACTGATTTGTGCTCCTTGACTTGTAATCGATACCCTAATTTTATTTTGCTTTAGTTGTATTATGTGGAGTACTTGTTAATAAATCGCTATCTAATCGCAGTTTAATCGCTAATCGCATCGCTATCGAATCACAACTCGAATTATAGGTTATGTATATTGTTTTACGTGTGTATGCTATTATGTGTTACTTGTGCATGTTATGTTTATGTTGAGGTGATTAATCGCAAACGCAATCGCAACACAATCTCATCGCAAACTCAAGATTCAAGTATTTTATTTATGTTATTTATTAGTTAGGTTATTTGTGTAACTAATGGGTAATATGATCGCATCGCTCACTCGAAACGCATCGCGACGCTCAACGCACGAAACGAAACATCGAAAACCAACTCGCCGGATCACTTAGATCGAATGACCATTTGATCGAATGGTCATCCGATCGGTTTGCCATCTAATCCGAAACTTGTGCACACCTTTCCTCATTTGGCAACCTATAAATACCCCCAGTCACATCATGAACAGTGATGTGACAGCTCTCTTCTTCGACCAGCACCTTCCAGCCCTCTTTCTCTTGATTTCTCGCGATTCTTGTAAGTTTTCAACTCAAATCTTGTACATTTAGCATCTACACACACTTCTTCGTCATTTTCACCTTTGAATCTTTACTTTTAACAGTGAAATCAGCGGAATTGAGGTGTTCTAGGATGATGTCATCATGGGGTTCTTATGAACTTCAAGATTTGGCCTCATTCCACCAAGAACAACTCAGATCTAAAGGATTTCAACATGATTCAATACTGTTTTTGCATAGATCTAAACATTTTCTTGATTAAAAGGATTGAAAGATGGTTTCACAACTATCTTTCAACTCTTTTACACTCAAAACCGATAGAATCGGAGCTCATTCAGGCCTACCACTCATTTCTAGTGAAGTGTCGGTCTGAGATTTGATTCATATCAAAGGGACAACTGATTCTGGGTTGAACATGAACAACCGTCACGAACAGTTAGTTGATCAAGCTGGGGTGATTCCCACTTCGATCGGATGACTCGGTCTTGACAGGGTTCCTGTTGTTCAATACGTTATCATACGGTCTCGATCAAATCGTAAACTTTTCAAACTTAACAAAATACTCAAGTTTTCAAAATGATCAGGTCATGGAACAGACTGCCGTTCGATCTGATTGCCATCCGATCGAACGACAAATTGATCGGATTGCACTTGGTCTTCAACACTTAAACTTTTTATCAAATTTTCAAAGATCATCAGTTCTAACAGATTGCCATCCGATCGGATTAACATCTGATCGAATGACCATCCTGCTGTGAACTTGTTCTCACTGGAATGTCTCACTGATGGGATCGCTCTCCGATCGAACAATTGAAAGGTAGAGATACTTCTCTAATTTAAAATGCTACAACGAAAACTTCAAAGCCATCATACACAAACATATCCATCCCAAACGAATGTCAATCCGACCGAGTGGCCATCCGAACGGATTGTCATTCGATCGAATGACCATCCGTTTAGATTGTCATCCGATCGGATGACCATTCGTCACTTGGTTCACTCTTCACCGTTTAACGCGCCGTTCATTCGCTTATGCTGTCGTTCTTTTTAGGCTAATCTCTCTCAGCGCTCCCTTCAATCCAAGAGAGTGTTTATTTACTAAACACGATCTGTGAGTATACTCAATCCCTTTTTGCTTTAAGCACTTTTGGGTGTTACATACGTTATCTATGTCAAATCACATCGATCACACAACAAAAACACTTTTATACGCTAACCATTACCGCATGTTATACGTGTTATTCGATGAATACTTGTATGCTATGTTTACACAGTGATTGTTACCTGACACCTTAGCAACGATAGTACTATAGTTTGGACTTAGCACCTGTCGTGGACAGGGGTTGTTAAGGGCTTTTCTCACACATCACAGTGGTTATATGTGTTGCGCATTCTACAACTCGCAGTCACGTCTGTGCATATTTCATTGTCGATGACATACTTGCTTCACATTGTACTGTTACATGCTGGTTATGCGTAAACTCGCTTTCGCTACTATTATACTGTTAAACTTGTATGCTCACCTTTACACTATGTGTATTGACCTCTATTTTAACGTATGTGACAGGTGTTTGAGATGCTAGGATGCTTGCTTTTGTGGAATCAATGTAGGAAGATTCTAGAAACGAACAATCTATAAATTTAAGTTGTCGGAACATTTATTTGTCTAAGAGATATCTATGTCTGTAATAACTACTTTGTTGTGATGAGTTATGGTATGGGACATAATATTAATTATCTGGTAAATTAGTTATTATGGATTTCTCCTGGACAATCTGTTTCACTCAATGTCACGCCCCGATGTTTCCGCCATCGGTGGGGTGTGATAATATATATATATATATAATATAGTGAAGAGTTCAAACGAGAAGAAATTTTTTGTAAGAATAAAAAAGAAGAAATTTCAACCAATAATAATGTTTCATTTTACTTCATTTAATTTTTGTATTTAATATTAGTGTAAGGTATATTGGTAAACTTAGATGAATCATTAATTGTTAGTCTTACTTTTTAATAGCTAACTACATTAAATTTGTAACTTATTTTGAAAAACACATATTTTTCATATATATATATATATATATATATAATTTAAAGTGTAGCAAAAATTACGAGGAGTGTAGGATAAATTTCAATATGTGTAGGATAAATTTCAAAACGTATAGGATAAATTTTGATGTGTGTAAGCAAAAATTTAAGTGTGCAGGATGATAGTGTTTATGACTAATTAATTAGTAAAAAATAATAGGGTAAATTACTTTTTGAGTCCCTGGGTTTTAGTGGTTTTAACCACTTGAGTCCAAAATCAAAAAGTTTAACGCCCTGAGTCCCTAGTCATTTATTTTATAACGTTTTGAGTCCAATTTTGTTCATTTTATAACGATTTGAGTCCAAAAAAAAAAAACTGGACTCAAAAGGTTATAATTTAGACTCAAAAGGTTATAATTTAGACTCAAATGGTTAAATAAAATGCCTATAGGGACTTAGGTCGTTAAAAATTTTTATTTTGGACTCAAGTGGTTAAAACAACTAAAACACAGGGACTCTAAAAGTAATTTACCCAAAATAATAATAAATGAGTTGAGAGAAAAACTATTCAATGTCTTACATTTGTACCCTTTGTTCGTTTTCTTCTTAATTTAATTTTCTTCTCAAATGAACCTTCCCCTATATATATATATATGAGTAAATTACTTTTTGAGTCCCTGTGTTTTAGTGGTTTTAATCACTTGAGTCCAAAATCAAAAAGTTTAACGCCCTGAGTCCCTAGCCATTTATTTTATAACGTTTTGAGTCCAATTTTGTTAATTTTATAACAATTTGAGTCCAAAAAATTGGACTCAAAAGGACTCTAATGGTTAATGGAAATGCTTATAGGGACTCAGGTCGTTAAACTTTTTGCTTTTGGACTCAACTAGTTAAAACCACTAAAACACAGGGACTCAAAAAGTAATTTACCGTATATATATATACGGGATCAGGAGAAAACGCTCAAAAGTGTGAGAAGGGTGAGAACGCATCCTGGCCCAACACGTGGCGCGCGATATAATTAGGGCGTATGGGCTTTTTAGTCATTTTATCTTCTGCTTTTCCAGTTCCGCTTTTTCATAGTATTGTTTTATTTTTGGGGTTTAAGATTTTTGGTGTTAACCAAATTCAATAATTAATGCCGTTTAATGGTTTCATTGTATTAACATTTTGGCGTTTATGACGTTTTCTTCACTGGCTGTTTCGACTTTTGTATGATTTTTTTTTATTTTTGTTTTTCGAAGTAGTTTTTTTGTCGTCGTGTGGAAGCACAAAGTCTGAAATCAACCTATTTTTCTTGAATATTTGTCCATCTCATGCAGCAAAATGCTATTGAGTTTACACCCTTCAGCCAACAATCATTGAATTTCCAATGAACGATGTTTAGTTTTTTAACTTTTTTGACGTTTTACCGAGAAAAAGAACACCACTAAATAAGCCACCTTAAAACTCTAAATTTGATCATGCTAAAATCAATAATGTTTTGATGTATGGTGATGGACAACATTGTTAATCCTTAGTTAAGAAAGATGTCTGACAATGTTGTCCATCCCATGCAGCTAAACTTTATTGACAACAAACCTCAATAATGTTTTTGTATATTTTGGCGTTATAAATTGGATGGAAGTTGATCATAAAGTCGATAAGATTTTACTCAATGAAATGGACAATATCCTCACTTAAGGATTTTGTCCATTACATTGAGCGAAAGCTTACAGACAACCAAACTGAATTTCAAATAAACGTTTTGGTTTAGAAGATATTTGATATTTGAATCTTTTGGCATTTATAAGACGAATGGTATATATTAAATATGGTGTTTGGGGTATTGTGTGTGTTTTTAATTGAATGTCTGAGATGTTGTATATATAGGTTTTTTTGTCGGTTTTTTAGGCGGAATTTTATTATAATTAAGTTTGGCGTTTTATATCTAATGGCGTTTTTAGTTAGAATAGTGTGTGATATTTGTTTGGCGTTTTCTTTCATGAGATGGCGTTTTGTGTAGAGAAGTCAAAAGACTTTTTTACCCTTAATGAAGCGCGTCCACGTAATAAAATTTATGTTATTTACGAAAATGCCACCGCGCCAATCTAGTCCATAGATTGTTTTGATCGGACGATTTATAAGCGTTCTCACCGTTCTCACACTTTCCACTGTTTTCTCTAAATCCTGACCCTATATATATATATATATATATATGGGAGAGGATCATGAGAAAACTACATATAAATGAGAAAACTAGAAAACTAACTAAAAAAAGCTAAAAAACATACCAAATTTTTTTTTTACATTTTTTTATAAAAAAAATCGCTAGCTTTTATATATAAAAAAAATTCAAAAAAAAAAAAAAAACCATTTTTTTTGTTGTACTGCACATGTGCATTATATGTGTACTACATATGTGCACTATATCCGTAATAGTGCACATGTGCAATACAACTAAAAACTTTTTATTTATTTTTATTTTTTTTTTGAAAATTTTTTTTCATGCATAAAAACTGCGATTTAAAAAAAAATTGGTATGTTTTTGGGCTTTTTTACTTAGTTTTTTTTGTTTTCTCATTTAAACTAGTTTTCTCATGATCCATCCCCTATATATATATATATATATATATACACTTGATAGTAATACATGTACAAACACGGTCATAGGTTTCAATATTTTTGCCAAAGTATATAGCTTTGTTTTCATTAGGGGGTGTTTGGAATTGCTTATTTAACTTAAAAATAATTTTTTTTTGTAAAAGTACTTATTGACTTATGACTTATTCAAAAGAAGTTTTTATAAAAGTGTTTGGATGAGCTTATGATGTGAGAAAAATCAATAAGTTGTTTTAAAAAGTTTTTGGATGAGCTTATGAGGTGGGAAAATGTGATATTCATGAAAAGTTAAAAGGAGTTTCAAAAAGCCAAGTTTTCATAGCTTTTCAAAATGGTTTTTCCACCTTATACAAAAAGTTGTTTCAATAGCTATATATATATATATATATATATATATATATATATATATATATATATATATATATATATATATATATATATATATAGGGTCAGGATTTAAAGAAAACGGGGGAAAGTATGAGAACGCTTATGGATCGTCAGATCAAAACAATCCATGTACTAGATTGCGCGGTGGCGTTTTCGTAAATAACATCAATTTTATTATGTGGGATGCGCTTCATTAAGGGTAAAAGGGTCTTTTACCGTTTCAAAACGCCAACAAATGATAACACACCATTAAAAAAATAAAACGCCAAAAAATTAGTGATAAAACTTGTTGGATATTACAGGAAGAGGAAACAACACAATAACTGAATTTCAGTTATTAACATTTATTAGAAGAAATTCTCTCCTAAATTACGCGCCAAAAACATCATTATATAAACGACGTAAAACATCGCTTCCATAATCACTCAAATCTATCATTTCTGCAAAAATATCTTTAACCAAAAACACCAATTTAACAAAACGCCATAAATGGCAACAATCGTTTGATGGAGATACACTCTGGCAATCAGACGATTCGTCCTGCGTTTTGACAACAGAAGGAGGGTGTATGTTATGACGATCAAGTCAATTTTGAAAATGGAAGAAGAGGTACAGAGGGGTATCCTATTTCTTGGCATCGCTCTGGATAACGAATGCCATGAAACACATATGCTTATGAAAGCATTAACATGGAAATTTGGACCAATCAAAGCAGATGTAAAGCCGGACCCTGTCATGACATCATGGCGTTTTGATTATGAAACAGACACGGTGATCGTTATATACGACAGCGGAGAGCAGGAAGCCTACTGGCTTGAAACAATCATGACAAAGCAGGGGCTTGGGTTCATGGAAGAATTGCATAACGCCATTTGTTTGAACACAGAAATCGACTCAAAATTGGCGTTAATGCAAGACATGTTCAAATGGAGGCTTCAGAATCTTCAGGAACAAGAAGCCGATGAAGGTGAAGGTGATGACATGGATGAAGATCCAGATGAAGACTCCGAGGAAGAAGATGACGCAAGTGATGGATACTTTTCAGATAAAGTACCTTCTGACGAAGGGTTTTAATTTTTTTTTCTTCTGTGTAATCTTCTTTTTTTAAGATAATTAAATGATATATTTATGTATTTATTTGCAAAACGCCAAAAGAATACTACAAAAGGTTATTGCTTACAAAACGCCAGAAATAACAAAAAATATTTTTCCTGCTTAATAATTTATTTTCTCTGTTATTGTATTTTCTCATCTTGGTCTGCATAAAGCCATTTAAAAAAAAACGCCAAACTTGGAAGATGGGACGTCTAGCACCCTAGAAAACTGAAAAAAAAACTGATCAAAACAGTAAATACAAACAGTAACTGAAAAGACGGTTACTTTATTACTATAATTTATTACAATAAAAAAATCTCGCCTAAACTACGCGCCAAAAAACTCCTATAAGAAAGGGGTCTACACACAATGAATTGATCACACCCAGAAAACAAACGCCATGTTCTCTAGAAACCACTCACTTTAAAACGCCAAAAAAAGTTTGTTAAAATAACCACATATGACAAAGCTTTCACTGATGGATTCTTCTCTGGGGGGGGGGGGTATCTCTATAATCTTTTGCCGAATGAGATTGACAAATATTCAAGAAAAAGAGACTGATGACAGTGATATGTCATCATGTGAGCTTTGTTCTTGATGAATAAAGCCATGGCATGAAGGGATCAACACAAGTGTAAAATGCTATTTTGGAGTCCATTATTATAAATAGCATTCACGCAAGAGTTGATCTTTAATGACATGCCACCAAACGAGAATATCACACCAAAACACAGGATGCCACTAACAAGCTTCGTCTAAAAAAGACGGGGTTTATGTAGGAAAGTTGGCATCTAGCTAAGGTATTCAAAGGTTTAAAACGCCAAAACAAATTCAAAAAGAAGAGGCTGATGACAGTGAAGATTCGGATGAGAAATTAGATTATCATTTTTTATTTTTTTTCCTTTTTCACTTTATATTGTTTTGTTATCAAATTATCTATTGTTTTGTTATCTAATTCTCTACAAATAAAATATATTATTATATAAAACGCCAAAAACTACAAACACAAAAACGCTAGTAGTATGAAAACTGTGAGAACGGGTGCTGGCAAAGCACCTTGTCAATGTATTAAACGCCAGAAAAATTGACTAAACGCCATAAAAAAAACATTTGGTCTTATTGTAATCTTATGAAAATATTAATGACTCGTAGTGAATTATTATACAACGCCACAAAACGCCAAAAAAATTGACCAGAAAACGATGTAACGCCAAAAAATTATCTATGTGACACAGAAACAATTAATTCAACGCCAAAAAGTTTAATGAATACAATTAACGCCAAAATAATCTTAGACGCCAGAAAATGTTATAGCGTGTTGGGAAAATAAAAGAAGATTGAAAAGACAAAAAAACCCCTCACCCCCTGATCATATCCCGTGCCACGTGTTGGGCCAGGATGCGTTCTCATCGTTCTCACACTTTTGGGCATTTTCTCCTAATTCCGACACTATATATATATATATATGCTGTAACGCCAAAAAATTATCTATGTGACACAGAAACAATTAATTCAACGCCAAAAAGTTTAATGAATACAACTAACGCCAAAATAATCTTAGACGCCAGAAAATGTTATAGCGTGTTGGGAAAATAAAAGAAGATTGAAAAGACAAAAAAACCCCTCACCCCCTGATCATATCCCGTGCCACGTGTTGGGCCAGGATGCGTTCTCATCGTTCTCACACTTTTGGGCGTTTTCTCCAAATTCCGACACTATATATATATATATATATATATATATAGTGGATGGTTCAAATGAGAAGAATTTTTTTGTAAGAATAAAAAGAACAAACTTCAACCAATAATAATGCTTCATTTTACTTCATTTAATTTTTGTATTTAATATGGGTGTAAGGGTATATTGGTAAAATTAGATAGATCATTAATTCTTAGTCTTCCTTTTTAATAGCTCGCTAAATTAAATTTGTAACTTATTTAAAAAAAATATATATATTTTCAAAGAAGAAAAAAATTAATTTAAAGTGTAGGATAAATTATGAGGTGTGTAGGATGAATTACGAGTTGTGTATGATAAATTTCAGTATGTGTAGGATAAATTTCAGAAACGTGTAGGATAAATTTTGATGTGTCTAGACAAAAATTTTAGTGTGTAGGATGATACTCTTTATGACTAATTAATTAGTTAAAAATAATAATAAATGAGATGAGAGAAAACTATTTAATGTTTTACAATTGTACCATTTATTCTTTTTCTTCTCAATTTAATTTTCTTCTCAAATGAACCTCCCCCTATATATATATATATATATATATATATAGGGAGGAGATCATGCGAGAACCACCCTTATTGTGAGAACCGCGAGAACCAATGTGAACACAACCTAAAATAGCTAAAAAAAACCTAAAAAAACCTAACCCCCCCCCCCCCCCCAAGCTAAAATGCTAAAAACTAAACCCTCAAAAAACCAAAAAAAATCTAAAAATTTTTTTTTAATATTTTTTATGCTCAAATCGCTACTTTTAGTGGCCAAAAAATTTTTTTTTTTTAATTTTTTTTTTTTTGCTTCGAAAAGTAGCGATTTTTATATAAAAAATATTAAAAAAAAATTGTGTGATTTTTAGCTATTTTTAGGCATTTTTTGTTGTGTTCACATTGGTTCTCGCAATAAGAGGTGGTTCTCGCATGATCTTCTCCCTATATATATATATATGCACATGTGAGGTGATTTGTTTCATTTTCTTTGACAACATGATAAATGTAGATGACAAGGCCATTCACAAACCAAGTTGATACATTTCCTTCAAGGCATTGAAAATGAGACGAGCTTTATGTTTCTTTAGTGGTTGGGCATGTCATAAAAATCGGAATGATGTATTTCAAGAATTATAGAGTTGTGTTTATGCATAGAAAAGGGAAGAACTAAAATTTACGGGGTCTAAATGTAATTGAGAGAGTGATGTTTGTGGAGTACACCATTTGAGACCATGTTGAAGTAGACATCTAAAAAGACTTGGTCGCTCATTTTACTTCTAGAATATAAGTGGTTGTCATACTCACCCCACTTGTTATTGTGCGATAACATGAACAAATATGTAAAATTGTGTGTGTATATATTGATTAAATGTAAACAGATTTTTTATGAGCATGATGCGTCTCGCATCGTTGATTACACTATTCCAATAGTCAAGATTCAAAATCATTCCCAGTGTTAAGCTTTTTATTTGATTCTACCCATATGTTAATATAAACAACTCGTATATAATTTATTATTTTTTAAATATTTTTTATAATATAAAAAAGTGATTATCTTTAATTTGATTATAGCAGTGTAATACTTAAAAAAAGCCATGATGTAGTGTCCAACCCAGAAATCATAGTGCGTCTAACCATTTTACAACAGTGTATCAAGTAGTTTGGGTATGATGCTGCAAATGAACCGAATAAACACGAATAAGTTCGTTTGTTAAGAAATATATGTGTTCACGAACTGTTCACGAACACTTACCGAACGAGATTTTATGTTCGTGTTTGTTTGTTAAGGAAAGGAACTTGTTCATGTTCGTTTGTGTTTGTTTGTTAATTTTAGACAACGAATGAAAACGAACGATGATGAACACAAACGAGCACAAATTAATGTTCATGAACACAATGGTAACAAACGAAAACAAACGTTCATGAACAAAATATATAATACATTGACACTTATTAAATATTTTACTTGTCGTAATTTTAAAGTATTTAAATAAAATATAAAAGCTAAAACACTAATGAACTATCGGACACAAACGAACATGTTACCGAACGTTCACGAACGTTCACGAACATAAATGAACGAACATGCCCACTGGTCATCTTTGTTCATTTAACTAAACGAACGAAATTTCTTGTTTGTGTTCGTTTGTTTAATAAACGAACGAACACAAACGAACTTTCCGTCGAATGGTTCACAAACTGTTCGCCGAAGTTTAGTTCGTTTGCAACCCTAATGATGCATGAATGAACTGTGAGCTTACAATGATGTATCCAAGTTGTCCATATATAACACATAGAGGTGCTATGGGATCACAATTGTGCGTCACACTCAATGGACTCATACATCTAAAACCTCTTGTAATTTAAAGGACGAATCTACCATCACCGTAAACTACATGTATTGCATCTTGGAACGTTCGTATGATTCACACGTAAAGATCAATTTGTACTCCACGAGACCTTTATAATTTTGCGTTATTTACATAGTTATTATTAAGTACATAATCACATAAGTACTTGTACAAAGTGCTTTTTAGATAAAGCGGAGGAAGTTATGCGATTACATAACCATGTTAAAGCAATATATATATATATATAGGGGCGGACCCACATGGTCCGGATCGGGGTCCACGGACCCCATAAAAGAAATTAGTTGGACCCCATAGAATAATAAGTTGTTCATATAGTAGAACCGGTATGTTAATTTTATCAAGGACCTCATAAAATAAATTAGTTGGACCCCATAGTATTAAAAGCAAAGATGGTGTGATGGTAAATACTCTTGTAATCTAACACATAGATCCCAAGTTCAAGTCTTACAAGTCTTGTTTTTTAGTTTTTTAATAAAGCAGTGGTTTCATGTCCACTAATGCTTCTACATTATTTCTTAGCCCTGACCCGACTACGATTACCGACCCAAAAATTTTAATATTTGGTTGTGAAAAATTATTCGACAAAAAATGGACCCCGGTAAAAAATAATCATGGGTCCGCCACTGTATATATATATAGAGAGAGAGAGAAAGTATAATGTACAAAACGCCTTAACCTACATTAACGTACGCGACAAAAAACATAACGTGCGTGATTATTTTTTTTTACCATTATAACGTGCGTGATTATACTTTCCATGCGTGATTATCACCCCCCATGCGTGATTATCACCAAAAAATGGATCCCATGCGTTATTTTGTGTCTTATGCGTGATTAGTGCCCTGATCCGACGGTTACTGGTGTCGCGTACGTGAAGTACGATAAGGCTTAATGTATGTTAACCTCACACTCTCTCTCTCTCTCTCTTTCTCTCTCTCTCTATATATATATAGGATTAGGTTCAAGAGTGAACACTAGTGTAGTTTGCGAACTGAACGAACTAATCCTGGCCATACATGTGTGTAGATCAATGGCCAGGATTTGATGATGAAATACACTAGTGTATTTTATGATTTGATAATTAAATCCTAGCCATCCACGTATGTAAATCAATGGCCAAGATTTGTTCACTTAGTTCGCAAATACATTAGTGTTCACTCTAGAACCCTATATATATATATATAAACGGGATCAGGAGAAAACACTCAAAAGTGTGAGAATGGTGATAACGCATCCTGGCCCAACACGTGTCACGCGACATAGAGAAGGGCGGAGGGGTTTTTTTGTCCTTTCATATTTCTTTTTTTTAACGCGTGTCACATCACCTTTCCATTTTTTTGCGTTCAATAAATACGCGACGTTTTTATTGTTTTTAGATCAGGATCATAGTAAATATTTTGGCGTTTTAAGTATGTTTGGCGTTTTTATTGTTTTTAGATCAGGATGCAGGCCTATAATGTAAAAAACATTAGTAATTTTCTTGATTTTTTTTTTCTATCAAGTGTTGCTCCATGTAGGATACAGGCCTATATAATGTGACAGGCAATTATGGCGTTTTGAAAAGATAAATAAATTCAATTTTCCATGTAGTGGCTTTTAATATAATAAATGTTTGACAATAATGTTACCGTCTCTTCATTTTACTATTTAGCAATTATTGTTTCGCTCAATTTCATCTGTCAATTAGTGTTGATTTTTCCAGCAATACTTTGTTTGGCGTTTTTTAGCGTTTTATATGGCAACATCGTGCTTTGCTAGCATCCCTTCTCACAGTTTTCACACTATCAGGCGTTTTGGTGTTTGAAGTTTTTGGCGTTTTATACTCATTTTTTTATTAGTAGAGAATTAGATAATAAACAACAAAGAATTAGATAACAAACAATAGAAAATGAAAATAAAAATAAAAATTATAATCTAATTTCTCATCCAAATCTTCACTGTCATCAGCCTCTTCTACTTTAACCTTTTTGGTGTTTTGAACCTGTTTTTGAATACCTTATGTAGATCCTTATTTTCCTACATAACGCCCGTCTTTAGAAGATGCTTATTTTTTGTGGCAACCTTTATTGTGGTTTGATATATACTTGTTTGATGACATGTTGAAGATCAACGCCTGCTCTAATGTATTGATCACTTCATGACATCAATATATCCATCAAGAACAAAGTGACATGATGACATATCAGTGTCATCAGTCTCTTTTTCTTGATATTTGTCCATCTCATTCAGCAAAAGCTTATAGAGATACCCACCTCAGAGAAGAATCAATTCAGTGAAACTTCATTCAGAACAATACTCAATATAGAAGAAACGAGGTTCCGCATCTGTGGCTTTTTTAACTATTTTTTGACGTTTTTAAAGTGAATGGTTTTTAGGAAATATGGCGTTGTTTTTAGTTTGTGATCAGTTGATTGTGCAGAGACGTCTCTCTTATAGCATGTTTTTGGCGCGTAGTTTAGGCGAGATTTTACCTATAATAAATGATATTAATAAAGTAACCGTCTTTTCAGTTACTGTGTATCTTTACTGTTTTTGTTCAGCTTTTTATGAGTTTTTAGTGTCATAGACTTTCCATCTCCCAAGTTTGGCGTTTTTAATGGCTTTAAGTAGAATTTGACGTTTTTTTTTTTCCATTTTTAGCTTTTAATAATACTTCTGCAAATTACTTTTATTATAGTTTGGAAGTTTTTGGTGTTTTACTGCATTATGACGTTTCACAAGCATTATGACTGTTTGACGTTTTATTAATATAATGTATTTTTTATTCTAAGTTGAAAAATACATAACAAACAACAGAAAAAGAAAATTAAAAAAATAGAAATAGAAATAATTCATCTTCCAAATCTTCATTGTCATCAGTCTCTTTCTTCTTTGAAACATGTTCACTGGCGGTTTGGCTTTGTCATGCTTGTGTTTTTGTGGCCGTTTGGAAAGACAAAATGACATGAGTTTTTTTTTGAATATGTATCTTCAAACAACTCATAAGTGTCATTCGTCTCTTCATGCCATTATAATATTCATCAATAACAAAACACCAAAAATGACATAAGTCTGACCCCAGCATCTTTTTGTTTAAGATTTGTCCATCTCATGCAGCAAAATGTTATTTGAGTCACATCACCTTAGGGAAGAATGCATTCTTCGAAACTTGGCGTAGAACAATATTGAATATACAAGAAACGATATTTGCCATTTTTGGCGTTTTACTGAGGAAATAGTGTATCTCAAAGAAACGTCGATTTTTTGGAATCTTTGATGTTTGAGTGTTTTGGCGTTTTCTAAGATGATTGGTATATAGTAAAATATGGCGTTTTTTGAGTAGGTGTGTTTGATGTTTTGGGGATTTTGGTGTTTGTAAGATGAATGCTATATAGTAGAAAATATGGCGTTTCAGGTTCTGGGGGTGTGTTTTTATGTCTGGGATGTTTTTGTTTATATAGGGATGTGTTTTGGTCCGTAATGACGTTTTATTCATTAGTTTGGCGTTTTGGTATAGAAGTGTAAAGACCTTTTTACCCTTAATGAAGCGCGTCCATTTAATAGAATTCGTGTTATTTACAAAAACGTCACCGCGCCAGTCTAGTCCATAGATTGTTTTGATCGGACGAAATGAAAAGTTAATACCCTAAAATGTGATTTTAAACTATTAGTACCTAAATATATTATTTTATGCAAACCACAGGGACTAACTATGTAATTAACTCTTAAAAATAACAATAATCCATTAAAAATAAAAATTGCATATACTCTTTAGCTAAACCAATTGCTTCATGACACCAAAAAATTAAAAATTGCATATACTCTTTAGCAAACCAATTGCTTTATGACACCAAAAATTAAAAATTGCATATACTCTTTAGCAAACCAATTGCTTTATGACACCGTAAGTCCAAAACTTGATAGCGACCATACGTATTCAAACTCACTTCATCTCAACCCCACTTGCACACACCTAGTATTGACAAAGTAATGGTTCCTTAACGGAGTGCTAAAATGACACCTATAACCTATTCCTTTACTTGTGGTAGTCATTGCTCCTTTATACTACAAGCTAAGCAAAAGGAAGTTTCCATCAAACACAGTGGCGGATCAAGCCGGAGAAATCACTGGGTTCCTTTTTCCAAATCATACAAGGTTTACACTACAAAAAAACGTTTTTTTCCAAATCATACAAGATTTACACTACAAAAAAACGTTTTTTTCCGAAAAGACTGGGTTCCTGGGAACCCGGTGAATGGGTCTAAATCCGCCCCTGATCAAACATAACTCAAAACAAAAGAGAAATTCAAATCATGCTACTTTAATATGATATCATTATAATTATTATCATCTTATTATAACTATTTCATATGTAAATTAGTTTTTTTAAACGGTCAACAAATAAAAGCTCAGGTACCAAGGGTAATCTAATGGCGAAAGGCGACCCGAACGCCTGCCATTGTAGATAACACTGGGCAGCCCAAACTCTCCAACTTTAGTTCCTGGGGAAATCTCATTGCCCAAAGCTCCAGTGCGCCACTATGATAAACATAGGTTAGGATCATATTCAAACTCATTGGTCATATGTAAATTAGATACTAGTTAAATTTGATAATCTTTTGAAACGTTATTAATAAAGTTTTTTCAACTAAACATGCATACAATAATTTAAATATTAAAATCGTCAAAGATATGTTAAGTAAAAAGGTGTGGCATTTGAAGAAAAATATGCGTTGGATTTTAATAAAAAAACTCCAATTAATTTCACGTGGTATCTCTCCTTCATTTTAGTAATGATATTATTAAAAATATAATATATATTATATTAATATATTATTGATAATATAACTAATATTATCAATAATGCTAATAATATAAATGACAAATTTTAATACATTATAATATATTATTAAAAGTTTGTTGAATTGGCCATTAACTATCTTCTACAATAAAAATATTATTCACCATAACCGGATTCTCGGATAGTGTATATATCGTTGTTCTAATATCTTGACCAAAACACTTGTGTGGTTTAATTATCATTAGATTAATAGTTTATTAATAATATACTAATATTAATATTGGTAATGTTATTAGTATATTATAAAATTAATAAAATTATCTAACTAATATTTTTATGCATAATCTTTATATTTTTTTTTTTTTTGAATATGTTACTTTCTGGTGTCTTTTCACCCTTATTTTTTCGTTTGACTCTTCTATTAAATAAAATAACTATTTAACATTTTATTGATTCAATCACGTGAAATACATAATTTTATAACCTAATAATAAATAAAATAAAACAAAGTAAAGTAAAGTTTTATAACTCGTATAATACACAATTTCTAATTTCCAAGCTAAATAATAAAAAAAAAAAACAAAGTAAATGTTATAAGAAGTAAATAGTACATCAAAGATATTCCTCTTTTCAAAAAAAAATATATTAGTGACTGTATGTTTAAACCGATTACACTATATTTATTCAACCTGTGCAATAAACATTTTTTTTAATGTAACTTTTTTTAATACTTAGCACATAAAATTATATTTATTCAACTCGTGCAATACACAAGTTTTTTAAACATATAACTTTATGACTTTTGAGTTTATTTTAGAACTTTAAATAATTTTAAAACTTTCAGAACTCTTATGAAATAATTAGTTTATTTATACAATAAATTTTAAGAACTATATGACATATTATTTAAATTAATATTTTTTAAAAAACATTTATTCAACATGTGTAACATACAAGTCACTAATCTAGTTTTATTTAATAGAAACATGGATTTAGTAAAGTAAAATGGTATTGTTAAGAAGAAAACGGATATTCATATTATATCTTAGAAATTATTTATAATGAAAAACAAAAAAAACCAATCATCCGACCGGAAAAAATCTTGATCTCAGAAGAACTATGGTTTGTGATCTGAATAGGTGATACGGTATAAAAGTAAATATTAAACTATAAAATTGTGGAAAATTCTTGGGGTATAACGTATACCTTCAACATATTGTAGATTAAAGCGAGAATCTTTCTATATTGATAAATGAAAATTATTTTGAACACGTGTCATTTAGTGGTGTTTTCTCACCTTATTTTTCTATTTATCTCTCATATTAAATAATAATAAAATTATAAGGGATTATAATTTTAAACAATTTTCCTATTTATCTCTCATATTAAATAATAATAAAATAATAAGAGATAATAATTTTAAACAAAAAATTAAATAAGAATAAAGATTTGTTTTTCTATAAATAATTTAAAAAAAATAGACATGGATAAATGTTTGTTTATTTATTTACATTCCGAGTTATATGAGGAGATATATATATTTTGGGGTTCGGTTATTGAAATTATGGTAAATTAGGAATCAAAGGTTCCCGTTTGATAGATACTTAATAATTGTATTATTGTTTTTTTTTCACTAGATATAAAAAATTATTCTCGGTCTGGGGCATATGCTTATACCAAATTATAAGTGTTTTTAGACGCATCGCTATAATAGTTTGGACTCACCATTATAGTCACACAATTCTTTCAAATGTCAAATCTAGACAACTTAGTTTTAACTTTGTAACGTTAGGTGTTCTGTTAGAATTGGTTTAAACTCATCATTTATCACAGATTGCATCAACATTTAGAAAGAACACCATTTTTAAGTATAATAATTCTCTACTCCATTCAAAGAGAATTTAATTCTCGATTTTTACGGTATAATTCATAATAAATGATGAAATATATAAAAACATGGGGATCGATCTCCACCTTTTTTGTATCGTAAACTCTCTTGAATACAAATTTGAGACGAGTGTTTTATGAATGAAAAAAACAAATAAGCATGAAGGTGCATAAAATTAACTAAAATCATTGTATCTCATAATTTGAATGTATCATAAAAACGAGATTCAACTCCATGTGTTTTTAACCTAATAATAAATAAAAAAACAAATTAAAATATTATAACAAGTAAATAGAACATCAAAGTTCATTGTTAAAGGATAAATCCTTGTTGGGATTGAACCCTACCAAAGGAACAGATAATTAAAGCCAAAACTGGATCAGAGCAGTGGATCCAGAATAAGCAGATGTTTAGTATACAAGTCTCTCCTCTTGAAAGTGGTTTCAACATCTGCTGATCTCCTATCTACTGATCGTACAAACTGCTGACCTACAAACTGCTGATCTAGTAAAAGCCTGATGGAAGACTAAAGCTCTGCTGTTCAATCTACTGCCTTGAGTCAAGCTCTGCTGATCCGGACAAGTACTTCTGGGTTCACATCAGTGGAGGGATGCAGTAGTAGTTTAGATGTCTTTATGTAATGAAATGTAATAGCAGTAGTTAGCATAGCAGAGGTTGTATAGATCAGAGGTTAGAGTTTGTTAGGAGGTTAGATGTCACTTTCATGGTGACATCAGCTTAGATGCCTCAGTGGTTTGCTCGTGCCTATAAATAGAACAGTGCTCTGTACTGTTCTATCAGCTCTTTGCAACATCTTCTTCTTGCACGAACAAACACTGTGAGCTCAGGCTGAGGGGGAGTTTGTATTCAGACATTGCATTGTAATCGTTGTTGAAATAAATTCAATCTTTCGGTTCTTTGTGGAAAATGTTTGATTAAAGCAATTCTCTCGTTTGATTGTGTGCAAAGTTTGTTTCCATATTAATTCCGCTGCACAACTCATCCATCTCCATCTTAAACTCAAACGTAAAACACAATCAAAACCAAACTCAGATCCTAACAATTGGTATCAGAGCATGGACAGTCAAATTTGATTTAACAATCATTTTGACATAAATAGTTCAGCTCATAACCGTTGATATCGATAGTTTGTTCGGTTTGTTGAAAAACAGAGCAAGGTTTAATCACCATTAAAGTTGATTAATCAGTGCCTGTAAAACAACCAGGATGATGTCACAATCACAAGATGATAAGAATAACATTGGTTCTCTTTTCAAACCACCCATGCTTAAACGTAATGAATACAACATCTGGCAGAGAAGGATGGGTCACATCCTTGCTCAACAGAATACTGGATGTTGGAGGTCTGTTGTTTTTGGTCCCCATGTTCCTATGGTGCCAAGTGCTGAGGATGCAAAGAAGTTCGTACCTAAACCATCTGAAAACTATACTGAAACTGATTTTCAAAAGTTCGAACTCGATGCCAAAGCATTTAGCATCCTAGCATCTGCATTACCCAATGAGATCTATGCTGGACTGTTACATTGTAACAGTGCCAAAGAGATATGGGATGCATTGAAGGAACAGTTTGGGGGAACATAAGAAGTCATTGAAAACAATAGGGAAATTCCGAATCAGTAGTATGAAACATTTTGTCACATTAAGGGTGAATCATTGACCCAACAGTTTGAACGGTTCAGTTGTCTCATCAGTGAGCTAAGACTTGTTAATGTTGAAATTCCAAAATCAACACAAAATAATAGGTTTCTTAGATCACTACCTGATAAATGGGACACAATTGCATTTGTGACTAGAAACTCTGTTGAGTTCAAAGATCTGACCCTGACCCAACTTCATGGTAGACTCCTGACCTATGAAAGGGAGTTGAACCAGAAAAAGAAGTTGCAAGAATCTGGCAAAGTTGCTGATGATTATTCATTCGGTAGCACAACTCTTTTTGGTCAGGAAGAATCTGGTAGCAGTGGTAAGGATCAGGGTTATGATCACTTCATTGATATAACTGCTGGTGGAAATTTTAACAACCCTGATCCTCACTCTGCAAATTATGCTTTTACTGCAAATTGTGAAAACCAGATGTCAGATCATTTGTGTTTTGAACTCAATGATTTGCAACATTTTGATCCCACTGACTTAGAAGAAATGGACATTTTGCATCAATTGGCTTTGCTTAGTGTAAGAACAAGCAAATTCTATAAAAGAACAGGGAGAAAATTCCCAGGGTTACATGAAAATTTAAAAGTGGGGTTGGATAAGTCAAAAATCAAGTGCTATAAATGCAATAGGCTAGGTCATTTTGCTAGGGAATGCAGGAGTCAAACCACTGGTCCAATAATCACTCATCCCAACTCAAACCCTAGACCACAACAGCAAAGCACTGTGCACTATACCCAATATACCCCTGCTGCCCATGTTAACACTGCTCACTATGCTGCAACCCCTGTACCTGTGCAGTATGTTCAAACCACTGTTCCACAAATTCAGTATGTTCAAACCCCTGTCCCTCAAGAACAAGTGCAACCTGTTGCACCTCCACCAGCTGCTCCAACAGTAACACAACCAGATCAGCAAAGCTTTTTCACTCAAGGCTTTGTTGACTGGAGCAGCATGCCTGATGAGCTTGGTGATGAAAATTTTGCACTCAATGCTTTTAATGATCCTTCTAATGATGAATTTTGTTTGATGGCATTAGAGTCAATACCAGAAGGGGTAGAAACTGAAGGTGAACAGCTAAGTGTTGAAACAGTGGATAAAGTGGCTGAAGCAGTGGTTACTGCAGTTGCTGGTGAACTACTGCTGGGAGAAAATTCAGAAACCCTGATTGAACCACTGACTGACCCTTGGTCTGAAGAAGACAAGGAAGAAAAGAAAGCAGGTGAGAAAGAAGAGAGAGTTGATGAAGAAGGTGATCATCAATGTGATTGTGCCATGATGGCTGCTGCTAAGGTAACACCTCAAGTTCTTGAAAAACTGTGTTCAGATGAATGCATTATTGCATTTGCTAACATCAAAGAGGTAAATGAAAACCTTAGGGATAAAATTTTAACTGATGAAGTCAAATTTGAAAAGTCATTAAAAGAACTTAGAAACAAATTGGCTGAAAAGGATAAAGAGATCAGCAGTCTCAAAGAAGAGCAAAGCATAACCAAAACTCAACTCCAAACTATGGTAGAAAAATACCAAGTTTGCAAAAAGGAGTTAGAGTCCACCCAAATCACATGTGAAAAATGGGTGGAATCCTGCAAAGGATATGAGGTAATGCTTGAAAAACAGATTAAAAGCAATGTGAAATTTGGTGTTGGTTATAGAAAACATGATGATGAAAACATTGCTTCTGAAAAATCTGTTCAAACCACTGATGTAACCACTGAGTTCATCCCCATAAACAAGAATGGCCAAGAAGTGAAAATCACTGATAAACTTGGTAACAAAATCACACTTGACAGACCAGTGGGATCCTCTACTTTTGAGGAGCTTGAGAAATACCAGTTTAAACCCACATGGTCTGATGAGTGTGACATTCTTGAAAATTTCAAGCCCATGGATTTTACAACCACTGATGGTGTCAAAGCTCCTAAAGCAAAAGTCATTCCTCTTAAGGACATCCCAGCAGAGGTTAAAAACTCTGCTGCAAAGGAGTCTGAAAAGAGAAAGAAGAGAGAAAAGATCAACAACCTGTTTTGTGAATTTTGTGAAAAAAGGAATCATCTAACAAAAGACTGTTTCCATTTAAAAGCATATGATCTAAATAGAACAAGTGTCATTGTTCCTGCTGAAAGCTGCACCATCTGTGGTAAAAGTAACCACAAAACTCAAGCATGTGTGTATCTCAAAAACTTTGATGTTAAAAAGAATGAGTACACTGCTAAACATCCTTGAGTCCATCAACTTCATCTGTCAAATTCACCAAGAATCAACCACTGTTTGTGCCAGTCCAAACAGCTGTTACAAAACAGCTGAATCAAACATCTGTCCAAAGAGATGTTCAAGTGACTGATGCACCCCCTGCCAACTAATTCAGAAAAGGCAAGGGACAATCATCTTACCAAAGGATTCCACACGTTTATGAGACCTACAAAAGGCCCTCTAAACCAAAAGTGAACAGGCATCCTTTTGGGTATCAACAGGTGATTGGTCAAAACCCACAACAGTGGTTAGAGAGAAACAGTCCTAAAACTGTCCAAACCCCTGATCTAACTACTGTCCATACATCTGCATCCATCCCAGACATTGTTGAGACCCCATCCAAAGCCTTATTGGCTTTGGAAACCCTAATGAACTAATCCTTTTACTTCATGTGCAGATAGCTTCTGCATGCTTAGATAGTTTTTGGTATGTAGATAGTGGAGGCTCCCGGCACATGATAGCATGTAAAGCCCTACTCAAAGATTTCAAAATCCATGGAGGGGGTGATATATCATTTGGGAATAATAGTAAAGGGAAAGTTCTAGGGTCTGGTACAGTACAGTCTGGAAATGTAAAATTTGAAAATGTCAATCTGATAGACAATCTGAAATTCAACCTCCTAAGTGTTTCACAAATGTGTGATAAGGGGTATGGGTCATTCTTCACAAAGGAGTGTTGTAGGATTGTTGGACCAGAAATGGTTGAAAAGATTGAAGCAATAATCAAAACAGGAAAAACAAAACTTGTTGCTCAAAGAAGTGGCAATGTTTATGTTGTTGATATGTCAAAAGAGAGTCCCAGAACTGATGCCTGTCTGTTCTCAGCTGCCTCTAACAAAGAGACAGAACTTTGGCACAGAAGATTGGGGCACACAAATCTCAAGACAATCACTGAAATTTCAAAAAATGGCTTGGTAAGAGGCCTACCACAAAAATTGTTTTCATGTCCTGAGCATTGCATTTCCTGTTTAAAAGGAAAACATCATAAAAGCTCTTTCAAGTCCAAAGAAGAGTCCAAAACAACCCAGTGTTTGCAAATGTTGCACATGGATTTGTTTGGCCCAGTTCAAGTCATGAGTCTCAAGAAGAAGAGATATTGTTTGGTTATTATTGATGACTTTTCTAGGTTTACATGGACCTTCTTTTTACACTCAAAAGATGAGACTGCAGGCATTTTGCAAGACTTTGTGACACAGGTTGAAAAGCAATTTGACCTTCCAGTAAAAGTCTTCAGGAGTGACAACGGCACATAATTCAAAAATAAGGAGTTGGATGCCTTCTGTGTGAAGAAAGGGATTGTAAGGCAGTACAGCATCCCTAGAACACCAGAGCAAAATGGGGTAGTTGAAAGAAAGAACAGAACTTTGATTGAGGCTGCCAGAACCATGCTTGCTGATTCAGGTTTGCCATTAACTTTTTGGGCAGAGGCAGTAAACACTGCTTGCTATGTCCAAAACAGAGTTTTAATAAACCCCAGGCACAAAAAGACTGCTTATGAAATTCTGTATAAAATCAAACCACTGATCTCATATTTTAAAGTCTTTGGCTGCCCATGCTTTATTTTGAATTTAAAAGATTCCATCTCAAAATTTGCAGCCAAAGTAGATTGTGGTTATCACCTGGGATACTCAACCACTGCCAAGGCCTACAAAGTGTTTAATGCACGGACCAAAGCAGTGGAGGAGACCTTGAATGTAAAGTTCAATGAACTTTCATCAATGAAAATCCCAGCAAATCCTACTGATTTGTTTGATCTTGATAAATTCACTTTTGAAAATACTGCTGTCAAGACTAACAGTGCAGGTCCATCAGAGGATTCATCACCAGACTATGGGTATGAAATCATCATCCCTCAAAAGTCTGCCACAATGGGAAAAGCATCAGTTGTTCAAAACAGCTGTCAAAGCTCAACCACTGCTACCTCAACAGTTGTTGACCAAAGTATCCCATCAACCATTGCTTCCATATCATCAAACACTGCTTACAAAAGCCCCCAAACAGTGGATAAAATCCAGTATGTGTCCTCACCACTACCTCCTATTCCACCACCTTTTGAAGCCACTACTGGGTCATCAAAGTCACCAGCAGTGGTTAGCTCAGATGATACACATTTGCAGCCTTCACCAACAAATACCATCATACCATACCAAGGAGATTTAATCTTCTTGAGATCTCATCCACCTGATCAAATCATTGGCAACATAAATGAAGGGGTGCTCACAAGAAGCCAAACCCAAAACATTTGTCTTTTTGCTGGTTTTCTATCACTCCATCAGCCAGTCAAGTACCAAGAGGCACTGAAAGACAACAGCTGGGTAGAAGCCATGCAAGAAGAGCTCCAACAGTTTAAAAGACAACAAGTATGGGAGCTTGTACCACTGCCAGAAGATGTAAGTCCCATTGGCACAAAGTGTGTCTTCAAAAACAAAACTGATGAAAGGGGCATTGTTGTCAAGAATAAAGCCAGACTTGTGGTTCAAGGTTACAGACAGGAAGAGGGGATTGATTATGATGAAACTTTTGCCCCTGTAGCAAGATTAGAAGCTATAAGACTGTTCTTGGCCTTTGCTGTCAACCACAACATGAAGGTGTTTCAAATGGATATCAAAAGTGCTTTCCTCTATGGTACAATTCAAGAAGAGATATATGTTTGTCAACCTCCAGGTTTTGAGAATCCATTTTATCCAGATCATGTCTACAGGTTAAACAAAGCCTTGTATGGCCTGAAACAAGCACCAAGGGCCTGGTATGAAACTCTTTCCACCTTTCTACTTTCAAATGGTTTCAAAAGAGGTACCATTGATAAAACACTGTTTCTAAAATGGAGAGGAAAGGATTTAATGATTGTCCAAATTTATGTGGATGACATTATTTTTGGAAGCACATGCAATACAATGTGTGAAGAGTTTAGGAAACTCATGACAACTGAGTTTGAAATGAGTGCAATGGGTGAGCTGCAATGCTTTCTTGGTCTCCAAGTTCAGCAATTGCAAAATGGAACCTTCATTCATCAAAGCAAATATGCTAAAGAACTTTTAAACAAATTTGATATGAATGATTATAAACCATGCAGCACACCCATGGCAACAAATAAGCTTGTCATGTCTGATGAAAAGGATGAGCTGATTGACCAAACCTTATATAGAAGCATGATTGGGTCTCTTTTGTACCTAACTGCATCTAGGCCAGACATCATGTTTGCAACATGTGTCTGTGCAAGGAGTCAATCAGCCCCTAGAAAATCCAACCTTATTGCTGTAAAAAGGATATTCAGATACATAAAAAGTGCTCCCACACTTGGTATCTGGTATCCAGCTAATAGGAATATCAAGCTTTCAGGATTTTCAGACAGTGACTTTGCTGGATGTAACTCAACAAGGAAGTCCACATCAGGAGGGTGCCAGTTTCTAGGTGATTGCTTAGTTTCATGGCAAAGAAAAAAGCAAGCAGCTGTGTCGCAACCCCCGATCCCTGATCCCCGGGAACGGGCGGACGCGAGCTCAGAGTTTGGTGGTATCAGTTTGTTTAATCTGGCAGCGGAATTTTCATCAGGACCGTAGTTAGGAAATGTTTATCAGAGTAAAACCACCTTCTTTTATATTAATAATCACATGGATGAAATCCAAGTTTCTTATTACAATACATTTATAGGGATAAACCCTATCTTATTGAATTTAAAACATCGTTTATTAGGTAACTTTTATAGCCACATTATCCCCAAGCCTTTAGTGCTCTCCAGCTGGCTTTCTACTAATTGGCTTTCACATTGGGTTACCTGAAACGCGTTTTAAAAACATTTGTCAGTCGAAAATACTGGTGAGTGAATCCCAGTTTAATCACAAAACATTTTATTGATTAAAACAGTATCGAGGACGATTACAATGTTTATGTCTACACAATTACTCCATTTGGTACTATCAAACCTGACTTGTGGGTCATATTACACATTGGCTAACTCATTGTCCAATGGTAACGTACTGTCAACCTTGACTTACTACTCACAAGTAGTACAAATTTTGTATACAAAACCCCAACATACTGGCAGTAATTGAAGAACTACAAAGACTCAATCACCGCTTAATCACATTGTAAAATATTAAGGTTTTGTAAATTATTCCAAAAACATTAACAAAAAGAAGATAAACTCACATTGCTATCTTAGGCTTTTTGTAAGGGTTTCCTGGATATAATCTATAATTTATACAAATGTACATTGGTTAGTATCATAACCCTTTGAAAATATTAATAATACCCTCCCCGAGACGGTATTCCAACAACTACGTCGGGCAGAACCACGACAGTTGTTACGGAACCCTAAATCAATCGGGCAGCGTAACTATTATGAAACTGGGGTTATAATACTTACAACGGAGCAGAACCTCGCTAATTAGGGGGTATAATACTTGCAAAATGTGCCTAATACTTTCAGAATTCGAGTTTGAGAAGTGTGAATGAGCGACGGAAAACGAAAACTGATGGCCTTCTTATATAGTGCTGATATCTGACTTCCAGGCGGCCCGCGTAAGGTAAGGCGAAGCCTTACGCGGCCCGCGTCAACTCGCGGTCAACCTATAGCTTAGCCTGATCATCCAATAGACTCGACACGATGTTGACACGTGTTAGCACCGGATGCTTCCGCGTTTCATGATCTGTCGCGGTCCGCGTTAACTAACGTGAACACTTACGCGGCCCGCTTCAACTAAAGAAACTAGCGCAGTCAAAACCAACCTTGATACGGCCCGCGTGAGCTTGAGGTGAGGTCTTACGCGGCCCGCCTCAACCCTATATTTCTGGTTTTTGATTTATTTTATAATTATAACATAACTAGGGCTCGGGTTTCACATACGGGGTGTAATATAAAACATATTGAGACATTTTATAATATATTTAGAGGGTCAGAAATATTATGAGGGTGTTGGTTTTACTGAGGGTTGTTACATTCTCCCCACCTTGTTTTAGAGCTCGTCCTCGAGATCTACTGAAATAAATGCGGGTATTTCTTTTACATTTCTGACTCAAGTTCCCATGTGTATTCCGGTCCTCATTTGGAGTCTCACTTCACTTTGACTAGAACTAGTCTCTTATGCTTGAGATTCTTGACTTTCCTGTCTTCAATCTGTAGGGGTCTTTTTACAAACTTGAGTTGTTCATTTACCTCTATATCCTTAAGAGGCACTATCAGTGATTCATCAGCTAAACACTTTTTAAGATTAGATACATGAAACACATCATGTATTCCTGCCATTTCCTCTGGCAGTTGTAGCTGATAGGCTACAGGTCCTATTTTTCTAATAATCTTGAAAGGTCCAACATACCTGGGACTTAGCTTTCCCCGTTTGATGAATCTTACCACTCCTTTCCAAGGAGAGACTTTCAACAATACTCTATCTCCTACTTGAAACTCCAATGGTTTTCGCCTGTTATTAGCATAACTTTTCTGTCTATCACGTGCTGCTTTCAGTCGTTCCTTGACTTGAAAAATTTTATCAGTTGTTTCTTGCACTATCTCAGGTCCAGATAATTGCTTTTCCTCAATTTCTGCCCAACAGACTGGGGTTCGACACTTTCGTCCATAAAGTGCTTCAAATGGTGCAGCATTGATACTTGTGTGATAACTATTATTATAAGAAAATTCTCTTAAAGGTAAGTGATCGTCCCAATTACCTCCAAAATCAATTACACAAGCTCTAAGCATGTCCTCCATTGTCTGAATTGTTCTTTCACTTTGTCCGTCTGTTTGAGGATGATAAGCTGTGCTTAACCTTAACTTGGTTCCCATTGCCTTTTGGAAACTTGACCAAAAATGAGATGTAAAGCGACTATCTCTATCAGAAACAATTGATAAAGGAATGCCATGTAAAGAAACAATTTCATTTACATAAAATTTAGATAATTGTTCCATACTAATTGTTTCCTTCATTGGTAAGAAATGAGCTGACTTAGTTAGTCTATCTACAATCACCCAGATTGTATCATTTCCTTTCCTAGTTTTGGGTAATTTAGTAACAAAATCCATGGTTATAAATTCCCATTTCCAAACTGGCATTTCTAATTGCTGTAACAAACCTGAGGGTTTCTGATGTTCAGCTTTAACTTGTGAACAAGTTAAACATTTAGAAACATAGGTTGCTATGTCTTTCTTCATTCCTATCCACCAGAAATTTTTTCTTAAATCCTGGTACATTTTGTCACTTCCTGGATGCATTGTATACTTGGACTTATGAGCTTCTTCTAATATACGATGGCGTAGATTTCCTAATTTAGGTATCCACATTCTCTTTTCATGGAATCTCCAAATTCCATCTGTTCCTTGTTTTAATTCTTTTAACATACCTTTTAACTTTTCAGTATCTTCCTTGATTACTGACTCCTGTGCTTCTCTTATTTGATCATTTAAATCTACTTGCAGATTTAATTTAAGAGAACGTACCCTTTTTGACTTTTCATGATACTTTCAGCTTAAAGCATCTGCCACTATATTGGCTTTTCCTTCATGATACTGGATATCACAATCATAATCACTAAGAAATTCCATCCAACGTCTTTGTCTCATATTTAACTCTTTCTGCCCGAAAACATACCTTAAACTTTTGTGATCAGTAAATATGGTAAACTTACTACCATAAAGGTAATGTCTCCAAATCTTAAGAGCAAAAATTATAGCTCCAAATTCTAAATCATGGGTTGAATAATTTTCTTCATGACTCTTAAGTTGTCGAGATGCGTAAGCTATAACCTTTTGTCGTTGCATCAACACACATCCATAACCTAGTTTAGAAGCATCACAATAGACTACAAAGTCTTCAATTCCTTCTGGTAATGCTAGTATAGGTGTATGGGTTAATCTTTGCTTAAGAATTCTAAAGGCTTCTTTTTGCTTAAATCCCCATTCAAACTTAACAGATTTACAGGTTAGCTTAGTTAAGGGAATGGCTATTCTAGAAAAATCTTGAATAAACCTTCTATAATAACCGGCCAATCCTAAGAAACTTCTAACCTCAGTTGGTGACTCAGGGGTTTTCCATTTCGTAATTGCTTCAATCTTTGTTGGATCTACATGAATTCCTTCATGATTGACTAAGTGTCCAAGGAATTGTACCTGTTCTAACCAAAATTCACACTTTGAAAACTTAGCATAAAGTTTTTCCTTTCTTAACAGACATAAAAGTGCGTGCAAATGTCTTGCATGATCCTCTTTACTCTTAGAGTAAATTAGAATATCATCTATGAATACAATTATGAATTTATCCAAATATGGCTTACATATTCGGTTCATCATGTCCATAAATGCAGCTGGGGCATTGGTTAAACCAAATGGCATGACAGTAAATTCATAATGACCATACCTTGTTCTAAATGCGGTCTTAGGAATATCCTCTTCCTGTACCTTTAATTGATGATATCCTGACCTTAAATCAATCTTAGAGAAAAATCGAGCTCCTTGCAGCTGATCAAACAGATCATCGATTCCCGGTAATGGGTACCGATTCTTAATCGTGACTTTGTTTAATTCACGGTAATCAATGCACATACGCATTGATCCGTCTTTCTTTTTAACAAACAGTATCGGCGCTCCCCATGGCGACGAACTTGGCTGTATAAATCCTTTCTCCAACAATTCGTCTAATTGTTTCTTTAATTCTTGCATTTCAGCAGGTGTCAAACGGTAAGGTGCTTTGGCAATTGGTGATGTTCCTGGTATTAAATGGATTCTGAATTCAACTTCTCTATCTGGAGGTTGTCCTGGTAATTCTTCTGGAAATACATCTGGAAACTGTGATACTACTGGAATGTCTGTTAAATCCTTTCCCTTAGTGTTAGTGATTATAGAAATCAAATACACTATAGAACCTTTTCTTATAAAACTTGCAGTTTTCATCACAGAGATGAATTTTGTAGATCTAGAAGATTTATCTCCTTTAATTGTGATCATTTTACCTTTTGGTGAATTTACTTGAATTAACTTTTGATCACATAAAATACTGGCTTTATTAGCTATTAACCAATCCATTCCTAAAACGACATCAAATCCTACCAGATTCATGGGATATAGGTTTGCAATAAATTTCTGATTTAAAATTTCTATGCTTGCTCCCTGCAAGATTTCAGAAATTCTAACAATTTCCCCATTAGCTGTCTCTACTAAGCATTCTTGTGGTAGTTTAGTTAATGATTGATTTAGAAATTTGCAAAACGATGTATTAATAAAACTTTGGTTTGCACCAGAGTCAAATAATACTTTAGCAAAAACATCATTAACTAAAAACGTACCAGCTATGACATCTGGAATCATCTTGGCTTCTTCTGCAGTCAGAACAAATGCTCTAGCATTTTTAGTATTCTTGTTGTTTGCAGCTGGGGCCAATTTCGGACAATTTGGCCTGATATGACCTTTTTCTCCACAGTTGTAGCATAATCCATTACTGGATTTCCTCTTGCAATTTTCTTCCTTGTGTCCTGGCATCTTGCAGTAATTGCAGAGATTGGACCATTTTCCCGAGTGCTTTTTCTTACAGACCTTGCAGTATGGTGCAGAGGTAGAACCCATATTTCTACGATTGTAATTTCCGGAACGAAATTCTTGTGTAAGCCTCTGGGTTAAGTTCCTCCTCTGATCCTCTTCTCTAGTACGAACTAATTTATCAGTCAAGGTATTTGTTAATTCTACAGCTTCTTCTATAGTTTGCGGTCTAGCTGCCTGACTATGTGTCTAATCTCTCCAATTAATCCCCAAATATAACGAGAGATTAACACTGGTTCTGGTGAAGCAAGAGTTGGCACTATTCTAGCATATTCAAAGAATATTTTAGTGTACCCCTTACTATCTACACCAGTCATCGTAAGAATTAGGAATTTGTTTGCTATCTGTTCCTTCTCATTGGGTGGGCAGAATTTCCTTTCTACCTTGTTCTTAAATTCTTCCCATTCCATATTGTAGGTTCTATCACTTCCTTTTGTTTGGAGGATAGTGTTCCACCATTCTAGTGCTGCATTCTTAAACAGATTAGAAGCAAACAATATTTTATCTTCTTCAGCACACTTACTTATCCTTAAGACTGCCTCAGTCTTCTCTATCCAGCGTAAGGTTGCAATGGCCCCTTCATTGCCCGAGAATTCCATTGGTTTACAAGACCAGAATTCCTTATAAGAACAACCATAAGGCATGGTTCTTCTTCTTTTGGGAATGGGCATTTGAAGTACTGGTCCATTGTTCACGCTGTTTTCTGGTTCAATTGGTCGCTTACTGCTATGTTTACTTTTATTATCAGCATCCTTAACAGTTTAAAGTATAAATGGCATTGCATCTATAATTCCCTGTGCTACTATGTGTTGGATAGCACTATTATCCATCTGGTTCCCATTGTTATTGATGCTCGGATTATCATTAACCACATTAATGTTACTCTGGTTATCGTTATTCAGATTTCCTTGATTTCCTTCATCGGCCATCTGAATTTTAAACATTTATCCAACATTAATATCACAAATAATAGGTAATATAGTTAATCACATGACACGCAATTTAACCAAAACCGTCGATCATTGCGACTATACTCTTTTTCATATACTATGCGTCTATTACACGCTAGTACATAAATAAAGATTACAATACCAACAGAAATAAAATAGTAATATGCATCCGTACACACATATCTTATTTTATTTTATTATATTATTATTACTACCGTTTCCTTCATTCTAACATTCATGGATATGGATTCATCCAAAAATCCATATTGCGCTCATCGTATTTCCATACGAGACGCTCTCCCACCTGACGCATCCTTTCACTGTTCACTAAAATTTCCTCCCCGAAAGTCCTAAGTTCTTGAACGTTTTCTGCACTCATTGGGGGTGCAGGTTCTTGGACTGGGTTTGGAATCGGGGGTGCTGGTTCCTGAAATTGGTAAGGATCCTCTAATATCTCCCTAATATAATCATCTTGATAATAGGGATCTAAAGGGTCCATACCTGGGTAAGCTTCTATGTTTTGTATGGGTGGATAATCCTGGATAGGGTAACGTTGCACAAAATCCCTATTATTGTCCCACCAGGGGTCGTAATTCGGGTCTAGTGGGTTTGGTGCAGGTACCCTTGGGATTTCTTCTGGGTTAAAATCGTGCATCTCTACTTGGTTCTCCGGATTTTCTATTTCCATGGGTTGTTCTGGGTTTTATGGTTGTGGGGCTACTAATTGTTCCAGACTTGGGTCGGCAGCTGTTGTAGCTAAGATATGGAAATTAGCTAAGCTTCTATTTAACATATCTTGAGTATGGGCATCTGTCTCTCGCTTAATAGCTGCTAAAGTTCTTTGCTGTTGCAATTTTTTCATTCTCTTCCTATGAGCAAAAGCTTCTTTACTGAACCATCCTCGTTTCTTAGTAGGAAATGGTTCTTCAGATTTAGCTCTAAAAGCAAATATTCCGTCTTCCTGGTCAGCAGAATACCCTGAAAGGGCAGGCTGTGATGATGCACCTTTACTCCTAGGTGAATCAGCTAACTGACGATTCACGTCTGATGGTCCTTGATCACTCATATTGAAAACTAACAAATAGTCAAATAACACATAACACATAATTACAGTTATGCACGTATTTCTGTAATTATTTCCTAACACAAATTTTAGAATTTAAGTGTCAGCAGAACACTTCTTTGGCTCAGACCAGTGGCTAGGCTCTGATACCACCTTCTGTCGCAACCCCCGATCCCTGATCCCCGGGAACGGGCGGACGCGAGCTCAGAGTTTGGTGGTATCAGTTTGTTTAATCTGGCAGCGGAATTTTCATCAGGACCGTAGTTAGGAAATGTTTATCAGAGTAAAACCACCTTCTTTTATATTAATAATCACATGGATGAAATCCAAGTTTCTTATTACAATACATTTATAGGGATAAACCCTATCTTATTGAATTTAAAACATCGTTTATTAGGTAACTTTTATAGCCACATTATCCCCAAGCCTTTAGTGCTCTCTAGCTGGCTTTCTACTAATTGGCTTTCACATTGGGTTACCTGAAACGCGTTTTAAAAACATTTGTCAGTCGAAAATACCGGTGAGTGAATCCCAGTTTAATCACAAAACATTTTATTGATTAAAACATTATCGAGGACGATTACAATGTTTATGTCTACACAATTACTCCATTTGGTACTATCAAACCTGACTTGTGGGTCATATTACACATTGGCTAACTCATTGTCCAATGGTAACGTACTGTCAACCATGACTTACTACTCACAAGTAGTACAAATTTTGTATACAAAACCCCAACATACCGGCAGTAATTGAAGAACTACAAAGACTCAATCACCGCTTAATCACATTGTAAAATATTAAGGTTTTGTAAATTATTCCAAAAACATTAACAAAAAGAAGATAAACTCACATTGCTATCTTTGGCTTTTTGTAAGGGTTTCCTGGATATAATCTATAATTTATACAAATGTACATTGGTTAGTATCATAACCCTTTGAAAATATTAATAATACCCTCCCCGAGACGGTATTCCAACAACTACGTCAGGCAGATCAAGACAGTTGTTACGGAACCCTAAATCAATCGGGCAGCGTAACTATTATGAAACTGGGGTTATAATACTTACAACGGAGCAGAACCTCGCTAATTAGGGGGTATAATACTTGCAAAATGTGCCTAATACTTTCAGAATTCGAGTTTGAGAAGTGTGAATGAGCGACGGAAAACGAAAACTGATGGCCTTCTTATATAGTGCTGATATCTGACTTCCAGGCGGCCCGCGTAAGGTAAGCCGAACCGCGTCAACTCGCGGTCAACCTATAGCTTAGCCTGATCCTCCAATAGACTCGACACGATGTTGACACGTGTCAGCACCGGATGCTTCCGCGTTTCATGATCTGTCGCGGTCCGCGTTAACTAACGTGAACACTTACGCGGCCCGCTTCAACTAAAGAAACTAGCGCAGTCAAAACCAACCTTGATACGGCCCGCGTGAGCTTGAGGTGAGGTCTTACGCGACCCGCCTCAACCCTATATTTCTGGTTTTTGATTTATTTTATAATTATAACATAACTAGGGCTCGGGTTTCACATACGGGGTGTAATATAAAACATATTGAGACATTTTATAATATATTTAGAGGGTCGGAAATATTATGAGGGTGTTGGTTTTACCGAGGGTTGTTACAAGCTGTTTCAACATCCACTGCTAAAGCTGAAGACATTGCTGCTGCAAGCTGTACAGCCCAACTCCTGTGGCTTCAAAATCTGTTGCTGGATTTTGGTATCACTGTCTTAAAGACACCACTCATGTTGGATAGCCAGGCAGCATAAAATATCATCAAAAATCCAGTTTCCCATTCAACCACCAAACACATCGACATCAGACATCACTTTGTGAGGGATTGCTATGAAAAAGGTTTGATTTCTCTGCATCATGTTCCAACTAAAGACCAGCTGGCAGATGTGCTCACAAAAGCATTAGATACAGCCACATTTGAAAGTTTGGTCTCTAGGATTGGCATGCTAAACATGGAATAACAAGCAAAATCTTGTTTTTCTATGAATAAAAGCATAAAAATGTTTTCAGAAAATCAAAAATCCATCCTTAAAAATAGCTAAAAATGAAGTTTTCATTAAAATCCTTAAAAGTCTGCCATAACCACTGATTGTTCAAAAGTCTGCTCTACTTCAAAGTCTGTCCACTGCTGAAAGTCAACCCCTGTTCTCTCTTTTTCTTAATAAACACTGTTGTTCAAAAGCAGTGTCCTACCCACTGATATGCTATCCACTGATAGTGAAAATCATCCACTGCCTCCATTTGTTACCGTTGTAACCACTGCCTTCATCAGTAACTTTCATAAAAGTAATGTCCTTCATTTCATCAGGGGCTGGCATGTGGGCAGTACATAGTGGTCAGGCCTTTTGTAACCGCTGCCACGTCAGCCTTCACTTTTTCCTCTATAAAACCCACACTTCACACCAAAACAGGGTTTTACTGTCGAATTGAATTCTAAAAATTCTCTTCTCAAAGCAGTTTTTCTCAAACTTCTTCACCATCTTCTTCGATCATCATCTTCAAAATGACAAAATCGAAGTCATCTTCAAAACCCACTTCCAAATCATCATCAAAAGAAGCCTCTCAAAAGGCAAAACCCACTGAAATTCCACACAAACCGTCTCATAACCTTCAGGGTTTACTCACAAAACCAGGCACCATAGAAATTTTTGATTCCATCATTGATCTCATGTCTGCGTCAAAGTACAAAACTTTGCTTACAGCAGATGCACCCATTTACCTGCAAACCCAAAGGGAGTTTTGGAAAAATGTAACCCTTGACAAACAAGGCGACGATGTCATAACCATTAACGCCACTTTACAGGGTAAAGCAGTCAAAATCACACCACAATCCATATCAGAGGTCTTTCAACTCGATGATCAGACAGGTTTAACTTCTATCCCTAAAAACGAGTTAAAAATTGACTTCATTGAAAGAGGGTATGCAGATACAATGATGAAAAGGGATACCTTACAAAAAGGTTTCTTCCCCTCTGCAACAAGATTTTTATTCCATACCCTCCTAATGTGTGTTTTAAACAAAACCACTGCTTTTAATGAAATACCATTAAAGATTCAAAACCTGGGGTATGCTATTCTTCAAAACGAAAATTTTAATTATTCTCAGGTAATCTTTAATGATCTGGTTAAAAATGTTGAAACAAAGCCATTCTTACTTTTTCCAAGATTTTTAAGTTACTATTTTGAAAAGAAACTTGGTAAGAATGATGCTGCTGCAATAAAACAAGGTGACTCTATTCAAATAAACAGCTTAACTGCTGAAACTTTTACAAGAATGTCAACACCTTGCAAAACATAAGCAGAGGTGCCTGAGGAGAATTTAGCAGCTACCACTGCTCCTCAGGTATCTGCTGCTGAGCCCACTGCTCAAGGTGATCAAAGTAGCAAAACAACTGTTTTGAAACCCACACCTACAATCACCAAAAAGCCAACAAAAAGAAAAACTCACAAACCCCCCAAACCCATCAAAAAGGCAACTCTGGAGGATGAGATACCAGAGCAACTGCCAGTGACAACACAAAAGTCACAAGAAACCACTGCTGCTTCCTCCTCATAGCAGTTGGTACAAATATCTCAACCCATAACCGAAATTCCTCCTGCTTCTTCTAAAAAAGAACAGGTTGCACACATAGGGACTCCACAATATGATGCTCTAGAATCACTTGCTTCCATCATCCACAGCCCAATGTCCGGGGCAAATTCTCTTCTAACACCAAACCTCACATCCACAATTCCTCCCCCAACTAGACTTTTGTTGGAAGCAATTGATTTGAACCAGGCACAAACCAGTCCTTCTCAATCACCCATCAGTGAGAACATGCCTCAACAGATGACTGGGTCTGATGTATCAATCTTTGCTAACCCACCAACACAAACTGAGGAGGTTACACCCCTTGAGTTACAAGTAACTCTTGGTGGTTGATGTGTGTAAAATGCAACATATAAATTACATCAAATAAGGCATAAAAGTAACCCTTTTTTAGTACTAATGTTGGAAAAAGTGTGTTTTTGTCTTCCTTTTGAATTTACAGGGTCAAATGAGCTTAAACGAACAAAAGGAACAAAAATACAGCCAAAACCAACATAAATACAAAGAAAGGGAAGAAACGTGGCATGCCCGACCCCTCGACAACAACTCCCAAAGCAAAAACAAGAAGAAAACTGAGCATGGGGCTGTGCCCATCTGAGCATGGGGCTGTGCCCAGCCCGACACGGGGCGTGCCCAGCTCGACACGGGGCGTGCCTAGCTCAGCACGGGGCCGTGTCCAGAATGGTCAGCCCTGGCACAAAAGACAAACCTTTAGAAGCTTCTATTGCCCACCACGGGGCCGTGTCCAGTGAACACGGGGGCGTGGCGAAAGTACAGCAGGCGCATTAATTGTAATTGCGAATTACAATTAATGAAGAGAGAGAATGTCAGACAAGCACGGGGGCGCGCCCAGCGGACACGGGGGCGTGTGGAGCTAATAAAGACAAACTGTATTAATGAAGAAAGAGAAAAGGGTGGACACGGGGCCGTGTCCAGCGGACACGGGGCCGTGTCCAGGCTTCTGTACAGGCTATAAATAGGAGTGCTTGGCTCAAGCTCAAACCATCCCTTGGCACACCACCTCTCTCACACTTCATCCACCACCCACCACCATCACAACACCATCATCCACCACCATCATTCATTGTCCATCGTAGAGTGTGTGAGTCGTCTCGGGATCCAAGATTGATCGTAAGAGTTCTTGACAATCAAGGCCATGTTTGCCTAAGTCTCTTACATCACTTGGTGAAGACAAAGTGTCTAGTATAATACTTTTTATTTCTAATCTTTTGCACTTTTTATTTGGTTTTGTATTAATGACTTTAATAACTAGTTACTTATGTTGAAGGTGATCTTTCCTTATCGTTTGTCCGTGGTGTCTTGGCATTATTTTACTGTCTATATAAAATAAAGGATTTTCACCATTCATATCTCCACGGTCTATATGGAGGTATGTTGGCTACCTGGTCGGGGGTTAAGGGAACGGTTTGGTAAAGGTCTTGCCATTGTTCAGCGTTTAGAGGTCCTGCAATGGACCTGGGTCAAATTTAGTAGGACCTCCTTCAATACTTCACGGTATTGGATGGCGGGGGTCCAAACTCTTTGATCCCCTCATAAGTTAACTACTATTAATACTATAACCCGGCTATTTAGGACTGTATCCCTGCTGACTCAGACTACTTAGCCGAGGGTAACGTCACCGCCAAAAGCGGGGCCTACCATAATACTGCACTAATAACTTAATTCATTATCTTCCAATAATCCACCCTTTTAGGATTGTATCCTTGCTGACTCAAACTACTGGGGTGAGGGTGACGTCACCTTCAAAAGAGGGGCCTACTACAATAACTAAGATAATCTCTTAATTATGTGCAAAAGTGCGGAAATAATCAAAGGTTATACTAGATACGAGTCGGAACCAAGTGATTCATCTTGTCTATCTGTTTTTCTTTTATTTTTATTTTCAGCATTTTAGTTAGTTTTTATTTTTCTTAGTTTAAAACATTTTTCTAAACTTTTTATTTTGATTAGACGTTGAGGATAAACCGGTACTAAAAGCTCTTGTGTCCTTGGACGACCTCGGTATCTTACCAACGCTATACTACGCTCACGATGGGTGCACTTGCCCATATGTGTGTTTAGTGTTAGTAAAATATCGTGTTTTATAAATTTAAAACTTGGCTAAAATAAGTGTTAAAAAGGGCTTAAAATATACACCTAATATATATAACACTTCGCACGCATCAAGTTTTTGGCGCCGTTGCCGGGGACACAAGGATTTTAGGAAAGCTTAAAATCGACGGCCTAATCAGTTTTTCAAAACCTTTTCAAAACGGGCCCACATTTTTCTGCATTTTAGTTTAGTTTTGCATTTACAGTAGGTTGAACACGGGCCGTGCTCGCTGAACACGGGGCCGTGCCGCATATTTTTCATAAAACACCCAGTAACAGAAGCTTGAACACGGGCCGTGCTCACTGAACACGCCCCGTGCTCAACGAAATCAGTAAATTTAATTAAAACGCCCAGATACAGATTCTGAACACGGGGCCGTGTCCACTGAACACGGGGCCGTGTCCAGCCTTTGTTTCCGTTTTTATTTTTGTTTCCTGATCTCGAGACTCAGTTGTGGTCTGCTGAGTGATTCTTATGGATCAATACTCAGGAGGTTACAACTACACCTATGAGGAGGATGATTATAGGGGTAATTATTGCACTAATTGTCGTAACGCACGTTCGGTTCAAAATAATCACTCATATCAACCATCCAATTCATACACTTACTATGAGGAACCCAGGTACGAGCCATCAACTTCATACACATCATATGAAGACCAAAGGTATGAACCTCCTCCCTCATACTCATATTTTGATGAACCAAGGTATGAGCCTTCATACTCATACTTTGAGGAACCAAGATATGAGCCACCACCTTCGTATGCTTATTATGAGGAACCATGGCGTGAACAACCCACCTCATATGAGTATTATGAAGGACAAAATTACGAACCTTATCCATCATATGCTTACAATGAAGAACAATGGTGTGAACCATCGACTTCATATGGGTGTTATGAGGAACAAAGGGTCGAACAACCGGATTCAAGCTTAGAAAATACCGATTCTTTTTCTATAACCGAAGTGACCGATAGGATATTAGAACACATTAGAGTTATCGATCGATGTATAAAAGAAGCTCGCGCAAGGGAAGAGGAGTCCCGCGCAAGAGAAGAGTTAAAAAAAGAAGAGATAACCAAAAGTGTAAAAATGGAAGAACAAATAAGTGAAAAACCGACACATGAGTTAAACAACGAAAAAGGTGAGTCCAACAACGTTAAAATTCAAGAAGAGTCTAATTTTGAAGAAATTAATCTCTTGTCACCTTCTTTTGAAAATCATTGTTTAGTACCCACTCATGCTAAGTTTTTAAAAGAGTTAAATACTAACACTAAAATTGACGAAATAGTAAGTGTTAAGTTAACTAATGATCAAACCTCACTAATAAAAGAAGACCCATTTGAAATTAACATTACACCGGTTCCATGTTTCTTTCAAAATTCGTTTATTAGTAATGTCACAATTGATAAAGATCTTTGTGTTAACATAATGCCTAACTACATTTTCGAAAAATTGAGTATTAGTGATTTTTCTCCACTTCAAATACCCATTTTTCTATCCAATCGGAAAGTAATAAAATCAATCGGTATAGTTGAAGATGTCTTGGTTCAAACAAATCAAATGGTAATCCCAACCGACTTTGTCATCCTCGATGACGCTCCTCTAGTGTTGGGAAGACCATTTGTAAAAACTCACGAAGCTTTGAAACACCGGAAGTTCAACAATCTACCTCTTCAATTAGGGGCATTTAAAAGAAGTGTCGATCTCGAACGATCAATGAAATATCCATTCGGCAATAATGACCCCCTAATTGAAGATGAAGATGAACCACCCGATACAAGTGAAGAGATTGACCACTTTGTTGAAGAAGAGGTCGCCATAGAACAAACTTTTAAAGTTCTTGATCGAAATGAGCAACCAAATAAGGAGTCTCCTAAAGACTCACCGCTTGAGCTCAAAGAACTTCCAAAAGGTTTGGAATATGCTTTTCTAGACAAAGATGACCATGCAGCCATTCGATATCTCTTCAAGAAGCAAGATGCAAAACCACGTTTGATTAGGTGGATTCTACTCCTCCAAGAGTTCGACATTGAAATCAAGGACAAAAGAGGAGCGGAAAATACCGCAGCAGATCATCTTTCACGCTTAGAAGACCCAGCTTTGGAGGCAACCAGGGACGAGCAAATCAACGAAAAATTTCCAACTGAGTCCCTGGAAATGGTGGAATACAAGGAAGAACCATGGTATGCCGACTATGCTAACTACCTAGCTAGCAGTATAGTCGCAAAAGGATGGCCACATCATCAAAGAAAAAAATTCTTTGCCAATGTGAAACACTACTTTTGGGAAGATCCATATCTTTTCAAAATGTGTGCCGACCAACTCGTCAGACGATGCGTACATGGTAGTGAAGCACGAAGAATTCTCCGCCATTGTCATGAAGGTCCATACGGAGGACATCATGGTGCTGCTAGTACCGCATGAAAGGTATTCGATTCGGGATTTTATTGGCCAACCATTTACAAAGACGCTCAAAGTCTTGTAAAAACATGTGATGCTTGCCAAAGAACAGGTAATATTTCTTCCAAAAACGAAATGCCACAAAATGGTATTCTTGTTTGTGAAATTTTTGATGTGTGGGGACTCGACTTTATGGGACCTTTCCCACCATCGAAAGGAAACAAATATATACTTGTGGCAGTAGATTACTTGTCTAAATGGGCCGAGGCCGAGGCACTTCCAACAAATGATGGAAGAGTCGTGGTAAGATTTCTGAAAAAATTATTCTCTCGTTTTGGCACACCTAAAGCTTTAATAAGTGATAGAGGTACCCATTTTTGCAACCATCAACTTGAAATTTTTTTAACAAGATATGGGGTCTATCACCGGGTTTCAACAACGTATCACCCTCAAACAAACGGACAAGCCGAAGTGACTAATAGAGGTTTAAAACGAATACTTGAAAAAACCGTAGGGTTAAATAAAAAGGAATTGGCTGATAAATTAGACGATGCTTTATGGGCTTTTCGAACTGCTTATAAAACAACAATAGGTACAACCCCATATAAGCTAGTTTATGGAAAAAGTTGTCATTTGCCAGTAGAAATTGCACACAAAGCCTACTGGGCAATCAAAAATGTAAACTTAGATTTAGAATTTGCTGGTAAAAATCGATTTTGTTAATTAAATGAATTAGACGAGCTTAGGAATTATGCATACTCAAACTCTGAAATTTATAAGGAAAGAATGAAAAATTTGCATGACAAACATATTAAACCTAATGAATTTCGGGTAGGGGATCTAGTTCTTTTGTTTAATTCACGACTTCGATTGTTTCCTGGCAAATTAAAGTCTAGATGGTCAGGACCTTTTTCCATCACCCACATTTTTCCACACGGTGCAGTAGAAATTAAATCTCGAAATGGGCCACCATTTAAGGTCAATGGCCAACGGCTGAAACTCTATCAAGGATTCATTGAGGATGAGGAAGAAGATATCTCGCTTCAGACGGTGGAAGAATAAAAACATCATGCCTGGTAAGTTACGAACGATTGAGACGACAAAATAAAGCGGCAAGTTTTCTAACCATAGCTTATGGGAAAAAGGGGCACTCACACGCGCACTTAAAAAAAAAAAAAAAACTTGCTCGGCACGAGGCCGTGTCCGCTGGACACGGGGCCGTGTTCGCGCTGCAGACGGGATAAAACCCCTTTTTCAAAACAGTTTCTTCATTCCACACGCCCCGTTTCCCCACAAAAGCTCTGGTTCCAGGCGATTTTTCGCGAAATTTCGACGTCTCCTATCGATCTAACAACGTCAAGGTATGATTCTATCACTCTTAGTAGTTAGATTAGTTACTTGCATGTAGTTAAAACACCACAAATTTGGGAAAAATCTAGGGTTCTTGAAGTTCATCCGGATCGAACCTAAATTTTTTGCCTAAATCTGTTTGCATTTAGTTAGATTAGTGTTAAGGAAAGTAAATACACTTGTATTGTTCGTAGATTCAACCGATTTCTCATAAAAACCCCAAACCCTTATTCTTGAACCGAAAAAGATAAAATTGATAGGGTAAACGGGATATTTTGGGAAAAACGGCACTTAGGGTTTCATTTTCGGGGGAAACCGCACCTATTGGACCAAAAATTTTCAAGTTTTCGAAACCGGGTCGAAAAATGAAGTTTTTGAGTAACAGACCTCGGGACACGGGGCCGTGTCCGCTGAACACGGGGACGTGTCCAGCCCGCTGTTTGCAGTTTTGTCCGAAAATATTTCTGTTTCATGCTAACTTTTGGGGTATTCTTGCAGATGGCCAGGAAGTTTACAAGATTCAACGCCAATGAGCTAGATGCAAGAGCTCGATACGAGCTTCTTCAAACAAGGCCGGAGGAATACCCGAGGCAGGCTTGCACAGAACTGCTAACCATGGTGAATCAAATTGACCGTTTCAACAACATTGTCACGGGACCACTCAGAGTCGCACTAACAACCCGACTCCGTTCCGTCCATGAATGCACCTTGGAATTCTACAGCACCTTTGCATTCACTTCAAGGTGCGACCCGTTCGATAATGACGGGGTGTCATTCCGGTGTGGCGGAACGAGGTATTCGATCTCCATGGCACAATTCGGGTCGATTATCGGGTTGTATGCGGAAGAGGATGCGGGAAACGAAGAAAATACAGGGGGATTGAGAGAGATTGAAGACAACGAACGCCAAGCCATGTGGGCTCAGATTGGGGAAGGGTTCTACAATCCGAGTAGCACTAAGAGTACCAAGCTGAGGGATCCGCTATACAGATACATTCATAGGCTCCTCGGTTACTCTCTTAGCCAAAGGTATGACAGTGGTGGCGTCGTTGGGTTAAGAGATTTGCTTGTCCTCCACTGCATTCACAACCGCAGGCCGCTCGATGTTCCGTTCCTCATGCTCCGAAACATGCATCACAACCGCCTTGCTAGTGCACCAACTCATATTTTCTTCGGGGGATGGGTGTACCGTCTCTTCAAGCACTTCGCCCACATACCTAGGTCATTTGAGAGGAGCCCATGGTCGGGTACGGTGGATATTCACATATGCCGCTCAATGAACCTGATTTATGAGGCAGAAGACGGGACGGTAACCTTTCAAAGGATGCAAGGTCATGCATGGAACCCGCAAGAAGCGCTTGTCCTCCCAGCTCCGCAACATCATCAGTACCACTATCAACCCCACGGTGATCCGGGCCAATCATCCTCCTCGGGAGGCGGTTTTCCTAACTTTCAAAGTTTGCATGATTTGTTGTAGGAAAACCTCATGTGTACTCGGAACACCTATAACATGGCGAGCAACACCTACCACCGGGTCGGAGCTATCGAGAGAAACCTATCCGAGATCCAAGACGATGTCGGATACATACGAGACCACATTGCACGCCATGGAGGGGATGATGACGATGATGATGATGACGATGCTATGGAGTAGGCGAGAGGAGCAGAGGAGGAAACGGTTGATTGATGACTCCACAGGTTTAAGCCCCTTTATCTATCGAACAATTGGTGGCCTGCGTGCCAAGTGTTAAACAATTTACTTTTCCTAACTATTACCTGCATTTTTTTTCTTTTTCTTTTACTTTATGCCTGGAACAATTAACTATGGTAATGTAGGATGTTTGTATTGCTTGGTGTGGTATTAAGTGATGAAACAGGTACAAACCGAGGCTTGGAATGCTAAGCCTCAGCACTTATAGGACCAGGATGGAAAAACCGGGGGAAGAAACCTGTTTTTCAGGCTTTCAGACTGTCCACACGGGGACGTGTCCAGCCAACACGCCCCCGTGCTCACCTCCCAGACCTGCTGTTTGGTTACTGTCCTGCAGAATTTTTGTCAGACACGGGGCCGTGCCCACCCAACACGCCCCCGTGTTCACCTTCTGTAAGTTCTCGTTACTGGCACCTGAACACGGGGTCGTGCCCACTCAACACGGGGTCGTGTCCAGGCTGCCAGTAACACAAATTTTTTTTCTTTTTACACCTATTTACACATCTAATCAACCTAAAAATTTATTTTTGGGACACATTGAGGACAATGTGTAATTTAAGTGTGGGGGGGATGCTAAAACCTTGAATTTTGCAAGTCCTAAATACAAGCCTTACACAAAACTCTATTGGAACCGCTAATCACCCCAAATTTTTTTTCAAAAATTTCATTTTTCTTACTTGTCTAGGTTTAACTCGGGAAATTCAAGTTCTCAAAAAGGTTATATTTTTACAAATTTACAACCGATAGCATAGTGATAAAAAGAACCAACATAAGAAAATTATGAAAAGGCATGACAAACTTAGTTAAAATTTGATTATATATACTTGATCACATAAAAACCCATTCCCAAAAAAGTGAGTTTTGAGCCTTTATTGAGCATACAAATTTACATCTTTAGACTAAATGCTCATTTTTCGTTTCTTGTGTGAATAGCCGCTTGGTTCTTACAACTCTAGAACTTGCCATGACGATACATTCCCGGTCCTTATCAACTTAAACCCGAGTAAGTAAATGATGGAGGCATTAGGACTACCCCTTTTTATTTCTACACCATTATTTTTCTTTTCCTTTTACCACCTACCCAAAAATCCCCCTAGTTAGCCCCTTTAAGCCTAAACCTATTCATTTCATCACCCAAACCAAAAACCCTTTTACCCACCAAAACCTTTTTATTTTTTTTAACCCTTTGTTTTAGTAACAAGTTCGGTTTTTTTTCGTATGATCGTTCAAAAAAAAAATTAGAAAGTCTTACGAAAACCGACACTTGTTACGCTTTTCACCCTTTTTCTACTAACCACTATCCCAACCATCTAGCTTTAACCCAAGCCTAACCCTTAACCCACAAAGTCCTCTTGATATTTACAAAGGTATAAAAGTTAAAAAGGAGGAGGATTGATTACTTGGCAAGCTTATGGTAGGAATAAGTTCCATGCCGCTCTCGAGTGATTCACTAAAAATACACCTTCGGCCGAGTGTGAGTGATTTCTCCCGTGAGGTATGTGGACTTGTATATAAATGGAATTTTAAAAAGGCATGTTATGCCCAAATAAGTAATTTCTCCTATGAAACGTTCTAAAATCATTACGAATAGGATTGTAAATAGATAAAAATAAAACCCAAAAAGATCTTGGATTCCCAACACTCTATGACAAGCCCAAAAACCTTCTCTTCTACCAATTCCATTTGGGAGTGTAAAGCCACATTATAAAGAGTTTTGCTTGAGGACAAGCAAAGATTCAAGTGTGGGGGTATTTGATGTGTGTAAAATGCAACATATAAATTACATCAAATAAGGCATAAAAGTAACCCTTTTTTAGTACTAATGTTGGAAAAAGTGTGTTTTTGTCTTCCTTTTGAATTTACAGGGTCAAATGAGCTTAAACGAACAAAAGGAACAAAAATACAGCCAAAACCAACATAAATACAAAGAAAAGGAAGAAACGTGGCATGCCCGACCCCTCGACAAAAACTCCCAAAGCAAAAACAAGAAGAAAGCTGAGCATGGGGCTGTGCCCAGCCCGACACGGGGCGTGCCCAGCTCGACACGGGGCGTGCCCAGCTCAGCACGGGGCCGTGTCCAGAATGGTCAGCCCTGGAACAAAAGACAAACCTATAGAAGCTTCTATTGCCCCCCACGGGGCCGTGTCCAGTGAACACGGGGGCGTGGCGAAAGTACAGCAGGCGCATTAATTGTAATTGCGAATTACAATTAATGAAGAGAGAGAATGTCAGACAAGCACGGGGGCGTGCCCAGCGGACACGGGGGCGTGTGGAGCTAATAAAGACAAACTGTATTAATGAAGAAAGAGAAAAGGGTGGACACGGGGCCGTGTCCAGCGGACACGGGGCCGTGTCCAGGCTTCTGTACAGGCTATAAATAGGAGTGCTTGGCTCAAGCTCAAACCATCCCTTGGCACACCACCTCTCTCACACTTCATCCACCACCCACCACCATCACAACACCATCATCCACCACCATCATTCATTGTCCATCGTAGAGTGTGTGAGTCGTCTCGGGATCCAAGATTGATCGTAAGAGTTCTTGACAATCAAGGCCATGTTTGCCTAAGTCTCTTACATCACTTGGTGAAGACAAAGTGTCTAGTATAATACTTTTTATTTCTAATCTTTTGCACTTTTTATTTGGTTTTGTATTAATGACTTTAATAACTAGTTACTTATGTTGAAGGTGATCTTTCCTTATCGTTTGTCCATGGTGTCTTGGCATTATTTTACTGTCTATATAAAATAAAGGATTTTCACCATTCATATCTCAACGGTCTATATGGAGGTATGTTGGCTACCTGGTCGGGGGTTAAGGGAACGGTTTGGTAAAGGTCTTGCCATTGTTCAGCGTTTAGAGGTCCTGCAATGGACCTGGGTCAAATTTAGTAGGACCTCCTTCAATACTTCACGGTATTGGATGGCGGGGGTCCAAACTCTTTGATCCCCTCATAAGTTAACTACTATTAATACTATAACCCGGCTATTTAGGACTGTATCCCTGCTGACTCAGACTACTTAGCCGAGGGTAACGTCACCGCCAAAAGCGGGGCCTACCATAATACTGCATTAATAACTTAATTCATTATCTTCCAATAATCCACCCTTTTAGGATTGTATCCTTGCTGACTCAAACTACTGGGGTGAGGGTAACGTCACCTTCAAAAGAGGGGTCTACTACAATAACTAAGATAATCTCTTAATTATGTGCAAAAGTGCGGAAATAATCAAAGGTTATACTAGATACGAGTCGGAAACAAGTGATTCATCTTGTCTATCTGTTTTTCTTTTATTTTTATTTTCAGCATTTTAGTTAGTTTTTATTTTTCTTAGTTTAAAACATTTTTCTAAACTTTTTATTTTGATTAGACGTTGAGGATAAACCGGTACTAAAAGCTCTTGTGTCCTTGGACGACCTCGGTATCTTACCAACGCTATACTACGCTCACGATGGGTGCACTTGCCCATATGTGTGTTTAGTGTTAGTAAAATATCGTGTTTTATAAATTTAAAACTTGGCTAAAATAAGTGTTAAAAAGGGCTTAAAATATACACCTAATATATATAACACTTCGCACGCATCAGTGGTAATCCAAGTGAAGCAGCCACTACAAATGTTGAACCCACTGGTTTACATTTGGACAGTGGTTACATCAATAAGACTTCCTTGGAGGCAATTCCCTACCTCAACCAACCACCAGTGGATTTGTTTTATCCACTGGCAACATCAAACGGTTGTCAAGTGTTGAAGGAAGAAGACCCCAAGAAAAAAGGGCATCAGTGGTTAATGTTTGGAGTACACTCCCTACCTCAACCACTGATAAAACCACTGCTAGTGGGAAATCAGATGATCCCATTAAATTGGGTGATGGTTTAAAGTACCTGGAATTGACGGATCGTGTTGACAAACTGGATACTTCAGTTGCTGAAATCAAAGAAATGTTGCAACAGTTGTTAACAATACAAAAGGTGCAATCCACTGCTGTTCCAACTTAAGCACCTGCTCCACCACAAGCACCTGCTACAAATGAGCTCTGGAATCTATTTCAACCTTTTCTCCAACATCAACAACAAATGGTTGATCAGCAACATGAAATACATGTATAAAAGCTGAGAAACATCATGGAGTCTAGGTTCAAGAACACACAAGCAGACATCAAGGCTCTCAAGGCCCACTTATTGAAAACCACTGGCACTGCTCCTCCAAACGTTCTCTTCATTGATCAATTACCCCCAGATAATGGCAAAAAGGGGGAGAAAATTAAAGAATGGAAGAAGAAGGGAGTAGATGATGGTCTCTACATAGAACCAGAAATGGAGAATATGACCAAGCAGATACCTTTGCCAGATGGTAGCAAAAAGGTTGATGTTACCCAAAATGCACTTGATGAAGCTATAGCAAGTGTAAAAAGGGACAGAGCGGCAAAGGATATGTCAAGGTGGAACAAGGAGAAAAGAGCTTACATGAAGCTGAATGCGCAGGGTTGTTCTGGGCTGAAGGATGTTCAAAATCCTGAGCTAAAAAGAAATCCCACTAGAAAAGTGAGGGAACCCAAGTCCACACCATCCAGACTCAAAAAACATACTCCTAAACCATCATCCAAAAGCCCCCAACATCAAACCTCCACCCAAACAGCTGCTGTAACTCCTGCTGTATCAACTACTGCTGGTACTTCAGAGGTTTCAACATCTGTTATCATTTCAACACACACCACAACCATTGCTTTACCACCACCATCATCACCACCAAAAACAACATCATCACCATCGCCTCCTGCCAAAAAGCAGAAGACATCAGATGTTACAACAGCTGTTAGTCAATCACAAATCACTGCCACTCAAATCACCACCACTGATCCACCCAAAACATCATCTGCCTCTCCTACAAGAAAAAGGAGAAGGATTTTCATACTAGATGATGATTCACCATCACCACCACCAACATCTTCAAAATCTCTATCACTTGTTACAATACCCAAACTTGTTCCTCTCTCATCAGCTCAAATTCAAAAGCCCTTAGCTCCTGCAGGTGTTCAATTCCCTCTTGAACTAATAGCAGTCAGAGAAGAAATCAAATCTTTCTACTATGAGGATGACCCTGCTAAAAGGAAATTGCCATCTGTTGAAGGATATCCCAGGCCCAACAATATTGAAGAATATTTGAAATCAAGGCTAAGCAAGCAGAGGATATCTCAAAAAGAAATACACATGGGAAATCTGATAGAGAAATTCAGCAGAATTATCAATACTTGCTCACACAAGTCAGATCTTTAGAGCAGTTTGCAAAAAATGTTTGTCAGCAAATCTCAGAGAAAGCAGATGAAACTCTGAGAAAAGACTACATTGAAAGCATCATGGCAACCAAGAAGTACAAAGGAGAAAAACACATTTACAAAGAGTGGACCATTCCTGAGCTTGAAAAAGAAGCAGCCAGGATTCAAGATATGATAAAAAATAAGGTCAAACATACTCCTCCGGATTGGGCAAAATTCAAAAAGAATGTACCTGATAAACAGGTAGAGCTGAGGAGAATGAAAGAGGAATTGGTTGTTGCTGATTATGGGTCCAAAAATCAAGTGATGAGATGGAAAGAAGATAAAGTCAGGGCTACTTACAAAAGCTTGGAGAAATTAAGAAAGACAGATCCTACTGCTCCACAAAAGCCTGACTATCCTGAAGCAGAGGTTTCAAAAAGACCATCAAAGCTGCAAATCAGGAAATCCATTGCTCCAGCTGGTGCAGCCATCTATAAAAGAAGGCCACAAAAAAGGTTGGATACAGAAACAGTGGCAGAACTAATGGCAGGAGATGAGCTTGTAAAAGTAGGTATTAAAGAAATGATAATTGATACTCTTGGCCTGAATCAACCTGCAAGCACTGCTCAAACAGTCACCAATAGGCCAACATCACCAAACTCCTCATCCAATAAAAATATCCCAAGAAACCCACCAGGCTCAAAAGTACTAAAGTGGGAAACTGACAAACAGACCCATGTATTGACTATGTTCAGGTTTGGTGGAGAAGTGAAGAAAATAACAAGGGAACAAGCACTTGGCCTAAGTCTTGAAGATATGCAAGATCTCCTTGATCTTCCACTTGGTAGGGATGAAGATGACACAAATTCCCTAGACTTTGAATTACAACTTAAAGGTCAGATAAGGGAACTGTTGATGAGGCAATAAAGTTCCACAATAATGAAGAGTTTTGGCATTATTTGTTCCAGGGGGAGGTTGTTGGGATTGAACCCTACCAAAGGAACAGATAATTAAAGCCAAAACTGGATCAGAGCAGTGGATCCAGAATAAGCAGATGTTTAGTATACAAGTCTCTCCTCTTGAAAGTGGTTTCAACATCTGCTGACCTCCTGTCTACTGATCGTACAAACTGCTGACCTACAAACTGATGATCTAGTAAAAGCCTGATGGAAGACTAAAGCTCTGCTGTTCAATCTACTGCCTTGAGTCAAGCTTTGCTGATCCAGACAAGTACTTCTGGGTTCACATCAGTGGAGGGATGCAACAGTAGTTTAGATGTCTTTATGTAATGAAATGTAATAATAGTAGTTAGCATAGCAGAGGTTGTATAGATCAGAGGTTAGAGTTTGTTAGGAGGTTAGATGTCACTTTCATGGTGACGTCAGCTTAGATGCCTCAGTGGTTTGCTCGTGCCTATACATAGAACAGTGCTCTATACTGTTCTATCAGCTCTTTGCAACATCTTCTTCCTGCACGAACAAACACTGTGAGCTCAGGCTGAGGGGGAGTTTGTATTCAGACATTGCATTGTAATCGTTGTTGAAATAAATTCAATCTTTCGGTTCTTTGTGGAAAATGTTTGATTAAAGCAATTCTCTCGTTTGATTGTGTGCAAAGTTTGTTTCCATATTAATTCCGCTGCACAACTCATCCATCTCCATCTTAAACTCAAACGTAAAACACAATCACAACCAAACTCAGATCCTAACAATCCTGAGGATTGTATGTATCAACAAATGACTATATATTGTATTCAACACATGCAATGCACAAGTTTTTTTAAAAGATATATTTTTATTATTTTTTATATAAAACTACATTTATACCGCGTAATACACGAGTTCTAACCTAGTTACATTATATGTTTATAACATAGTTAAGTTATATCTTCTAACTATGATAGATATAACTACAACAAACCCTACCTAATAAATTATACATAATTATAGCTAATTCATAACTAATAAATTATATCTAATTATAGCTAATTTATAGGAGATATTTACAATAAATTGTAAATCATATAGCTATTGCTATTGTTAACATACCCCCTCAAGTTAGAGTTCATTTATATGCCTAACTTGAAACAAAACAAGTTAAAAATTAAAAAGTGACATTGATTAACTTGAAACAAATAACGAAAAATAAACTAAAATATTAAAAACCTTGAGATTAAAAATTAAAAAGTGGCATTGATTAACTTGAAAGAAATAACGAAAAATAAACTTAAAAATTAAAAACCTTGACACTAATTCTTGTTGTCGTGTTTGTAAGATCTTTTATCTCTACTTTAATCTTTAGTATTTTTATCTTCATTCTTCTTCATCTTTGGTGTAACCATTACAGTTTCAAAAGTTCAAGGTGCACGACAACGCCTAATTTGAATTTGATTTGGTATTTAAACTTTATGATCGGTGCTTGATTTGTAACTCATTCATGTTTTTATAACTTAAAGTCACTCAAATTTTGGAGACGTATATGACCATAGAAAAACATTATAAATATAACTTATTATAAAACACGTACATGTACAACGAAAGCAACCACTGTGCATGGAATTAGGAGTGTAAACGAGCCGATCTGCTCGTGAGCCACCCGAGGTCGACTTGCTAAAAAGCCCGACTTAAGCTGAGCGGACCTTAAACGAAATCGAGCTTAAATTAAATACATTTTTTTTAAAATATAAAACAAATAACTAATAACCAATCCTATCCCAAACCAAACTCAAGCTTAAAAAATTCATCACAAACCGAACTCAAACTTTCGAAATGAAACTCTAAATAAACCAAGGTCAAGCCCGGACTCACTCAAGGTTAAACGAGCCGAGCATGAGTTGCCCCGTCAACTCACGCGGACCGTACGATGTCAACCATTGATATTTTCTCCCCCCAAACAGTCAGTCCTTCCTCCTATATAACATCGCTCATTATACCGTTAGGGTTCAAAATTCCAGATATTCGCATCCCAACACTTCTCCCATTTCCTCTCTCTCCGTCGCCGGACATTTCCGTGGAAATCACCGGCGGTCAGGTTCTCCGGAGAGGATTCCAATGGTGTCTGAAAATCCGACGATCGTTTCTCCTTCCGTTTCCGTCCTCCAAGGTTAATTCTCGTTCTCACTCAACATATATCATTCATATACGCATGTTTCATTTGTTTTGTTAGGTTTTCTGACGTTTGATTAACTTTTATAGCCGGATAAACCGGATCTGTGTGTTAATCTGCCATTTCGAATCGTTAATTTGCGATCACCGTTTAGAATCAAGAGAAACTGATGTTTTAAGCGTTTTCAACGTCTCGTAATCGTTATTATCGCAATGTCGGTGTGTTGAGAATGAAAATATATTAGAATCACACGAAGCTCCTCTGTTTCTGTATTGTTTTCGTTATACACACACTGTGTTTGGATCCGGATCTGGATCTGGTATTTAGTCGGACTTTAAAAAATATCCTGATTTGATCTCGTGGTTTTGCCCTAATTTGAGGCTACCAAAAATGCAAAAAAAAAGTAGATCAGGTTATTTTTTGTAGTATGTATTACCTGTAAGCATTGATTGTAGAGAATTAATTAAGCATTTATAACGTAGATTATGAACTGATTTGTTGATGGTATGTTTTACTTGTAAGCATTTATTATAGAGATTTGACTACACGATGCAACTAGGCTAGTTGATAGTACTGTTTTGAATCTCATCATGTCTTGTGAATCACTTATCACCAGCTGATGACAGATTTCAGTGGCTAGGATCTCTGTGTGTGTTTACTTCAATTAGGCAGTTAGTTTGATTGCTCATAGTATGATCTGATGCATATATTAATTAGGTAGATTGAAGGTTACCTACAGAACACCATTATCCTTACCCCTGTTTAAATTGGTAGGTTATTCATTTATTATGTTACTAACAAAATTAAAATCATGGGACCCACCAGTACCCTGTTAAGTTGTTATTTGTTAACCAATAGGATTAGGTAAAACGGCATGTAGGTAGATGGCCTTCAAGAGGGTTAGGGTGTCCGGAGTGGGGGCGGTAAACCCACCCGGCACCGCTAACAAACCCACCGCCAACATGTTGCCGAACACCATTTGCCGAAAATGTGTAGAAAATCGGTGAGGGAACACCGATTCGGGAAGAGGGAGGAAGGAGAGAGAGGGAGGGTATTGTGGGTGGGGTCCATTCCTATCTCAACCAATCACACCTTTTTCCTTTTTTTTTTTTTTAAATAGTTTACCACTTCACCAAGTGTCTAAACCATTGCCAACACTTTTCACCAAAGTTTAAACACTTTTGACTGATTGACATGGCGCGCTCTGATTGGTCGGTTTTTTGGTTTGCCACTCAAAGTGTTTAACCACTCCCTACACCCTTAATAGCAGTATCCAAGCCCAAGACCTCTGCTAGAGCGACTCAAAAACTTACCACTGTGAAGGTTTAGATATTAATGGAGTGATTTTGAACCATGGTGGAATCAAGTAGTCATGCTTATTTACTTATTTAGTTAACCCCTAGAAAACTTTGTCTGAAATAGTCATGTTCAAAGCTTGCTTTTTGTTGTCATCCTATTTGTTTACTAATTGATCTTGTCCGGCTTACAATTTCCCAGCCTGCCAAAATATCTAATGCCGTCTCGATTATGGGATATATGCACATGAGTAACATGACTCCATGATTCCTTGTCTACTTGAATTCTTTTTAAATCTATAATCTTTGTTCATTACTTTATTCCAAAGAAGTGTTAGTTTTAGTTATTTGTCTTAACCTTTAACAAGTCTAATGGTCCCACACACATACCTCTTTTCTTGACTTACGTGACATTTGTCATACTTGTAATAATATATATTGTCATTAAATAAAAGGAAAATCACAATAGTATCAAAGCACCCATTGATATTTTTTCCTTAAAATATCAGGTTGACTAATCTTGTATTTGACTGTTACACACGTTTATATCGTATCAAAACCAATCCCAACTAGACACGTGGCACTTGACAACGCTCAAGCTGAAAATTATATCTAAACTTTACCTCATATTTTTATTCTTGCTCATATACTAATTCGTATGTTACATTTTTCAGAGTTAAATTCAATGGGTGATGGAAAGAAGTACATAACATCAGAAGAGTTGAAAAAACACAACAATCCTAGTGATCTTTGGATCTCAATACAGGGTAAAGTTTACAACGTTACAGAATGGGCTAAAGAGCACCCGGGAGGTGATATCCCGTTACTAAATCTAGCGGGCCAGGATGTAACCGATGCATTTATCGCGTTTCACCCCGGTACCGCATGGAAACACCTTGACAAACTCTTCACTGGGTATCACTTAAAAGATTACCAAGTTTCAGAAGTTTCTAGAGAATACCGGAAGCTCGCTTCCGAGTTTGCAAAAGCCGGTATGTTTGAGAAGAAAGGTCACGGTGTGATTTACTCGCTTTGTTTTGTGTCGTTATTGCTTTCCGCGTGCTTGTATGGTGTATTATACTCCGAAAGCTTCTGGATTCATATGCTTTCGGCGGCGTTACTGGGATTAGCATGGATGCAAATCGCGTATTTGGGTCACGACGCGGGTCATTACCAAATGATGGCCACCCGCGGGTGGAACAAATTCGCGGGAATCTTTATTGGGAATTGTATAACCGGGATCAGCATCGCGTGGTGGAAGTGGACGCATAATGCACATCACATTGCTTGCAACAGTCTCGATTATGACCCCGATCTTCAACATTTACCGATGTTAGCCGTCTCTTCGAAGCTTTTTAACTCGTTGACCTCGGTTTTCTATGGGAGACAGTTGACTTTCGACCCGTTAGCCCGATTCTTCGTGAGCTACCAACACTACACGTATTACCCGATCATGTGCGTGGCCCGTGTCAACCTTTACTTACAAACAATATTGCTACTACTTTCAAAACGAAAGATCCCCGACCGCGGTTTAAACATAATCGGAACCCTGATCTTCTGGACGTGGTTTCCGTTACTCGTGTCCTGCTTACCCAACTGGCCAGAACGGGTCGCGTTTGTGCTGGTTAGCTTTTGTGTTACCGGTATCCAACATGTTCAATTCACCTTAAACCATTTTGCCGCCAATGTATACGTGGGCCCGCCAAAGGGGAACGACTGGTTCGAGAAACAAACAAGTGGGACCATCGACATCGCGTGTTCTTCATACATGGATTGGTTTTTCGGCGGTTTACAGTTTCAACTCGAGCACCATTTGTTTCCTAGGTTGCCACGGTGTCACTTGAGGTCCATATCTCCCATTGTTAGGGAACTTTGCAAGAAACATAACTTACCTTATATAAGTATTTCATTTTACGATGCTAATGTGATGACACTCAAGACACTTAGGACGGCAGCACTACAGGCACGTGACATTACGAACCCGGCCCCACAGAATCTGGTTTGGGAAGCTTTTAACACTCATGGTTGATTGAGGGAGTGTTTTTGTTGTAGCAAAACGATGGCGTTTGTCTTCGGCTTTTCGGTTTTGGAGTTGTAAATTTATTGATTATGTTTTGCTTTTGAATACAATCTACAGTTATATTTTTTGTTTTTTCATATGTTTGAAATCGATCATATATTTATTTATTATAGGTGGGACAATCGAGTGGTTGTACTAACCGAAAGGTATCTGTTTATGGCCCGGTTTGATGAAATGACTCGACCCGTTTAAGCCTGACATACTTTTGTACACGTATTAAAACGGGCCATTCTTAGTACATGTATAAGCAAACAAACAGGTTGAGCATTGATATTAATAGGCGTAAAGGCACATGGCAATTCTTAGTTAACAACTTCAAATGTGTAGATTTGGTTATTTTTAACTAGTAACATAGGAAATATGTTACAAGGGTAGTACAAAATGTAATTTTAATGCATAAACATCCTACTAAATCAATTTATTGGAAAGTTTACATTAATGTTGAAACAAATATATTTATGCAATCATACGACACCAACTAACTTTTAAAAGTTTAAAGATCTTGGACAAAATTACCCATTTTGACACGTTACATGTCATGCTTGACCCTTTTAACCCAACTCTTGTAACTAGTTACTCTAACAAATACCACGAAAGATATAAGTCTTGTAAACCACAACAGATTTCTTTATACTATGTGTCTATTAGCCTTCATCGCGGAGATGCTTACGATACTTATATTCATGAATTGACGATTAATGTAAAGATTGACGGATCAACTAATATTCGGCTAAATCATTAACGGGTTTTTATCACTTTGATATTATTATTTTTAAAATCTTAGTTATTGATTTTTTTACACTATAAAGCACAAAAAAAAAAAAAAAAACCAGAAGACCAAGTGAGCCGATGCCGCTGCATGTATATTGTACTTTGTAGGGTGCGTCTTGTGGCCCATGTAAGAATGAGAAGTGGGCTAGCTCAACCCAACAAATGTTGGACATGTTGAGATGTTGAAGCCTGGTACCGTTAAAATTTGCAAAATGTATATATTTGTACATCGATCTAAGACATTTTATTTTTAGTGTTTACATTTTATCATATTTTCAATGTTTTTTAGAGCTAAATATATTTATGTGCGTTGTTATTATATATATGTATATTTTATGAACTTCTTAGCTACAGTGATTTTTGTCATTTTATGATTTTTTTTCATTATTTTTCTTTTTTAAGTTTCAATCGAACCTGATGTTGTTCATGTAACAAAATGAATGGTCTAATACTGACCGAACAACGTTAGTTTGGAATTGATATTCGTTTTTATTTTTCCGATCAATGTAAACACATCTCGGTATTTTTTTGGTCGTATCATGACTTTTTTTTCTCTTTCGGTAAGCGTCGGTATCTTAATGAACCGAACCAATATCAAACGAGTTCCTGCCATTGACATTATTTTTACTATTGCGTCTGCATTTCCATTGAAAATTGGGTCGCCCCGCCGCAGAGCGCGGATGTAACCCACTATAGTTGTATTAAAAGTTCTTACATAAAGTTATCAATAATGTATTAAGTTAGCATGTAAAAGATCCAGATAAAACAATCAAGTTCATTAATGGGCTTAATTAGGGCTGGGTTTGTCAATTCTTTCCTTATTTTGGCCCAGAATCTCTGAACGTGAAAGTGTGATTTGTGAATAGTGGTGTAAAAAAAACTGGTTCATAATCTGACCCTGCCCAATATAAAAACCAATTTGGGCCTGACCCAGCCCGAGGATTTGTAACCAGCTTGTGATTTTGCAAGCCAAGCCTGGTTTGAGTCCGAACCGGTTCAGGGGAGTTGAAAAAAATCTGGTTTATACCCGTTGAAAAAAAATCGGTTTGTTGGCTAAACAGATTTAGAACTTGACCCATACCGATTTGAGTGGGTTGGGTTTTCAATCCAAAAATCGGTTCTCAACCAAAACTGGTTTGGGCCAAACCAGTTTCACCCCAAGGTAAAAAAAAAAAGGATCGGTTTACAAACCTAACCAGTTTTGAGCCCAAACCAAGTTTTTACACCTCCATTTGTAATGTGGACGGATTCTATAATGAAATTAAATAATTAAAAAATGAAGTCCACGAAACAAATAATCGTTTAAAATTAATAACATGTGTGTGTGTTTGGTCGACATCTACAGGAGGTGAAAAAGGGGTTCTTCTTCAAAACCCTAAATCACAAGAAATTGCTCAAAATCAAAGGGGAAATCAAGCTAATAATTGGGGCTTTAACTAAATTCGTGATCACCTAAGCTAGGAGATCACAAGGTATGTCAAATTTTATAATTTGGTGATGTTTTGAATTTATGATGAACACCAAAATCGAAATTTCTGTGATGAATGTTGTATATATGGGTGATGTTGGGTTGAATCTATGTCTAGGAACAAACCCTAGATGCAAACTTATAGGATTGTGCCATAAACTAGTGATTAGTCAATTAATCGAGTATGAGCTAAGTGGGTTTTTGACTAAATAGTAAGAATGATGATATGCATGTGCTTAGAATCATCATATTTGATAGTTGGAGCTAAATACTTGAACAATTTATTAGTTTGAGTGAATGCTCATATATGACTTGAAATGGGTTTTTACATGAAAATGGAAACTTTTAGTTCTTGCTTAACAAATGAATAATTAGCTTTGATAATCTAGAGCTAAGTTAATTTGGTGTTATTAATAGCATGGACTTAGACTTGAAAAGTAGTTAAAACAACGGCGTAAGAATAATGCATATCGGATACTTGACAAGTGCTTAAATGAATTGTTGAGTTTCATAGTATAATCATGTATGATAATAGGCAGTTTGACCTTTAAAAGTCAAACTGACCAAAATGAAATCAAATGGTGAATTTGGATGTAAAATCCGTAAGATGGAATAGTCATAATTAATGATGACTAATCTAACCGTCTTACGAATTATTATGATGATAGTTTGACTCTAGACAAGCTAGATGAAGGCTTTGGAAAGAAGCGGGTCAAACGGATCGAGTACGCGGAAAATAGCATAACCGGATGCAAGGTAAGTAAAAACTTACACCCTTTTTATAGTATACATCGGTTGTGCGAATTGAAAATGAATAAAGAAAAAAAAATTAGTAATAGAATTGTAATGTTCCGACGTAAATAATATGAGTCGGAACAAGTGAAAATGATGAGAAATCATAAACAATGGCAAAGAGGGTAAATTGGTAAATTACTCATGTAACTATGAACTAATAAGAAATTTTGAAACATTACGTTATGGTGTAAAATGGGCGAGATGGTAACTAGCTATCATCTCATAATGGAAAATGATCGTTAGGACTAAACGGATCAAATGACATTGGTAAAAACATTTGACAATATTAAATAAATGATCATTTTTTTAGTTTTGTGATTACAGGAAATAACATATGTTGCGTTGCTTTAACTAGAAAATTTAAAGCAAGAGGTATGTAAACGGGTCAATGCTATGACCCGAGCCAGGTACACATAAATAGATTTATAGTTAAAAGTTGTATTTTGGTCAATTAATTAGCGGAAGTCCTTCGTCGTAAAATGAGGGACTAAAATTGACCAAAAAGCCTGTGATGGGTAAATTGGGCAAACGACCCATATGGGTTGTTTGAAAATTTGCATTATAATTAGGAAATATAGGTAGATACCTGTCACACCCCTTTCTGCGGCGGAAGCACGAGGTGTGATCATGAAAGGTTCTCATTGCATACGAAAGGTAAACATACTACATGCTCAAAAATAACTTCAAACATTACATTACTGAAAACATAAATCAAGTGTTTACAACACGAGATAGCATATTGTCTTAAAAGTTACGACTTTATTTAATGATAAACATAGCGACATCCACGAGCATGAGTAAGACCACGCGCACATCCATCCTAGTTACTTGAAATACATGTGAGTTTTGGAAAAACGTCAACATAATGTTGGTGTGAATTCATGCAGTTTTTGTATTTCACGTTTGTATACTTTGTATGAAAACATAGTTTGTGTCATGTATAAATCAAGTTTTCATATATAAATCAAGTATTCATGTGTACACCACGTACTCATGTATAATTTAAATTTTCTTGAGTACCCCACGTACTCAAGTATAAATCAAGTTTTCTTGAGTACCCCACGTACTTCAAGTATAAATCAAGTTTTAGTATGGTATGAATTTATGTAAATAAAGTATTCCTGTAAGTATCAGGATTGTTAATGGGTTGCAAAGCCATTAACATGTGACACGACATAGGAAGTCACCAAACCTTAGGCATTTTTCTAGTTGGCATATTCTGAGACACAAAAGCACTACTCGATACTCGCCCTCACCGAGAGTGTGGCTGCCCGGCACCCGTTAGATCTAACCTTTTGTTCTGCGGTCTAGGTATATTGTTGATTAATGGTGCTTATGGTACCCTATTCGGCTATTCGTGACACGATTTCTCGTATCATTTCTCAAAACACATCACATCATACTTGGTTCTCGTCCTCACCAAGTGTGTTTCTTGTTATCATACCATTTATAAACATTGTAACATTTGTACATGTATTTCACCCCCGAAGTTATAAAACTGAAAACAGTTAAAAGAAAAGGGGGAGCATGAACTCACAACTTTGCGTTCCTTGCGTCGTAAACTTCACCGGATTTGCTTAATTAACGTCGTGACCTATACGCGTTTTCTTAACGTTAGTCACTAGACTTGCGTCGCACAAGTACAGTCACTCTCTTTTGTATTTGTTTTCTTGTGTTAAAAATAATTTATATTTTTAACTAAGTGTCTTACTTATATTATTTTCTCAAAAATTAATATAAGTATCTCATGTTTTGCACTTTGCACCCGAATTATGTATCTTGTATGTTGTATGTGTATTTTGTGTTTATACTTCTCATGAGTATTTAGTGTATTTTTAAGTCTTAATACACTAGCACGTATAACACATACTATATACACCTAGCACAAAAGTTGGTGATCAAATAATATATATTTTTCTCTCAAAAATATACATACTTAACATAAATTTTAATCTTGAAGAAATCATCATTTCTTATCACCAAAAATTAGGGAAACATTGGTAACATTTTTAAATACATTTTTAGGGAATAAGTTTCTTAAAAACTTATATTTTTCTAAGTGTCAAAATTTATAAAAATTTTGACAGAGTTTCCCCTAAAAATGGAGGTTTTCCTATGTTTTCAAAACATGTGTTTATTTTCTTTTAAATCATCAACAATATTAACACAATCTTTATTTACCAAACTTGTCAAAACAAGCATAAACCACAAACTTATGAACTTGAAAGTCTTGTAAAAATATGTAGCAACTTACTAGCACATTTAGTAAGTCTTGTTACCTTTAGAAATATGATTAGTTTCTTAAAAACTTTATTTTTAAAGAGTATGTATTTTCACAACTTCTAGTCATGAATTTCAAAAATATTTCTTTGTGGAATTTTCTTTCTACACAAGTGTTTACACACTCGTTTACTTGCTAAAAATGATTTTAGTTCATACAAGATCCGGGTTTTTAACAATCTAGTATTTTCCACTTGGTTCTTCCGAAAAACCACTTGTAGATCTTTAGATCTACAAGTTTACAACTTCATTTTACAAGAAAAGTCATGTTTATTCAAGTTCAAGACTTATGAATGGATGGATCCATCATCCTTCATTTTTCTAACTTTTACATCCTACTAGTTCATGCTCTCAAACATGGACTAGTATGTCTAGATGATGATCCATCTTGTTTCTACTAATCATCAACATCAAATAATAACAACTATACAAGATTTACAAGATTTACACACACATCTTTCCTTTATCCACCTTATTCATCTTATGTTCAAGACTTTAGGTTATGTTCTTTAGTGTTCTTAATTTTTAACCATTAAATAACCTATTAACCACCATAAACAAGAACAAGATGGTGTTTTAGAGCACTTACTACTAGCACAAGGCTAGGGAAGAAACAAGACGTAAATGTGGTGGATAAAAGAAATCTAGAGAGGTTCTTGAGCTTCCGAGTGCACCGAGCCTTCTTGTATGATCCCTTGCACACTTGTATGTATGTAAAATGGTTGGATCAAAGCTTGATGATGGGTGTGTAGTGGTGATGGTGTTCGGCCGAAGACAAGCAAATGGGGAAAGAGAGAGCAAGTTTTGAGTTGGTGTTTTGTGAAATGAAGGTTATAACCTCTTGTGTTTACTTATAAACTAATTCCACTATTAACCATCATACAATATGTCATCTAGATATCAAGTAAGAGTGATTAAAATAATCAAAGGAGGACAAGGGGTGGGTCACCCCTTGTGACCGTCATTTTGAGGGGGGGGGGGGTATGGTTGGGTTGCAACTTGCTAGTTACTTAAACTAGTTAGAAGTTTAGTTTATATAATTAGTGATTTAAGTGTGTTAAGTAATATATAGTGTGTTAGGGTGTTCGGGGACCCTAACTAGCTTAGAAAAATAAAAACAATGCTTCTAGCATTATTTTGGTGTTCCGGGTATTATCCGGTTGTTCGGTTAGATACCGATTCGTTAAAGTGCTAATTTGCACCTTTTAGTGTCTTTTAAGTATCCTTTTGTAACACTTTCGATTCCCGACACTTAGGGAAATATTCTGACTGATAAATTATGTTTTCTGCATAATATTCGTGTGCTAAAAGCTGAATTATATAAAATTCTGCACTTAAAGTGCGTTTCGGGTGCTTTTTAGTGCTTATTCTTGCTTTCGTAAGGTATATATGTAAACCCTTGTATGTATTCTTGGGTTTTAATGTATTCTTGTTGTTGGACCTACACCTAGGATCCAATTTTAATGTCTGACTGCTTTCTGCAGTTCTGTTGACACAATGTGTCTTACCGGTGAGTTTACTAGTATTTCTGACGCAACGCTCTCGTTTATGCATAAAGCAATATTTTGTAGTATACAACGTGCATGAATTCACTTGTTTAGCATGTAGTCAGTCAATGTTGACATATAAGCACATAATTGCAGTCATTAAGCAATAATTAAAGTGTACGGAAATTACCGGTTTGGTGCCAGTTGTCACAATACCTTGAATGAGGAATTATGAGGTGTGAAAGGAAAAGAACGAGTTTTAGACTAAAGTGCTTAAAATTCCTTAAATGGGTCAAAATGGTTTTATGTGCATACGTATTTCATAAAAAAAAAGAAGAAGTATGAACTCAAGTTAGAGATCTTGAGTTAAATACATTGACGAATGTATTTCGATTGGTAAAAAAAAAAACAAAAAACAAGTTGGTGGTTTTGAATACAAACAGGTCAAAATGTTGAAATTGAATAATAAGCCGAACGCTTAAAAATTTAGAATTTTATTAGTTCGAACGTTGAATTTTTACTCCACATGATGGAAAATCAAATTACGACCGCGTAGGAAAAAGAATCACGCAAAACGGATATGTAAATAAAAAGTTATGGCACTTGAAAGTTGATTTTTGATTAAAAACTAGAGCTAGGTAAAAATGCAGGTCCAGACACAGACCTGCTGGAAAATGTTCTCCCCCGCGGCACGCGAAAGGGAAGTATGACACTGGCGCGACACGCAGGTGCCGTCACGGCACGCGAAAAGAAAAGCGGAGCCTCTCGCGTGGCGCGAGAGGCATAAATCTGAAATTTATTTTGTTTATTTGATGTTGGAACTTGTTTATACTTGTTTCTAAGCTATCAAAACTAACTTTTGAGTTGGTTTTGATCATAGGTGAATATCAAGAGTACCCGAATGAGGATCAAGCGACGAAAAAGAACCGAACACATGAAAAAGAAGCTTCCGCACGTTGCATCGTTGTTATTTCTAAACGACGAATTTAATTACATTATGTTGTATTATTTTTATATTGTAAAAGTTTAAATAAACCCGTATTTTCATAAGTATGTGTAGTCGTAATTACATATTTCTTTTTGTAATTTATACGAAAAGCGTTAAATAATAGTACGGGTGTTACAAAAATTTGGAGACATTATCTATGTTATGGGTGGTTTTCTGCTCATATATCCTGACTAATATTCTGACTATGTTTCTTTTGTTGTGATCAGGATACTGGATCAGGATATTGGTAACATCCTGATGTAGTATCCTGGTAGTAACTGATTAATTCACGTGCAGATTAAATGGTGCAAGTCTCTAACGTTCAAGTGGACTTCTTCTCCCAAAGACTCAGGCAAATCTGTTGAATTATGGACGTTGAAGCCGGAAGACATGGACTACAACGTTCACAAAGGGAATATTCGATATATCCCGGATTTATAGGCTAGTTAATTAGTTTTATTTTACTATAAATAGGATTGATCGGATCAGATAAGGACACACAATCTCTCGAGCTCTCTTTCTCTCTAGCTGCAAACACTCACAACACACTAACACTTGTATCGAAATCACATTGTAACACTTAGTTGATCTGCATCATATCCTGCACTGTATCCTGACATTTGAAGCAATAAGAAGAACAAGGCAGCTGCGATTGTCAGCTCCCGAGGTTTTATGCCGGCGATCTAGATTGATCAAGGGCTTTCCTCGTACATCCCGTGTCACCCTTTACATTTTTGCTCATTGTTTGATCGTAAATACAGCTCGATATCCTGAGCCGTATCCTGAAAACTGTTTTTTACAAATAACTAAATTAGCATATTTTTTATACACATTCTTAGCACACTACCTCACTTAACTAATTTGATCACTTAATTGCTTCGGTAATTTTTGACCAAAACAATTTGGCGCCCACCGTGGGGCAAGTGGTGCTATATCTACTAAAAGCTTTTGCAAAATCGTTACTTGGTTTTCTATTTTCAAAACTTTTTGCTACACTATTTTCAGTGGCCTCAAGATCAAACATGAGCTCTTCTACCGTATCTGCTACAACATCTGCAACGATTGGTTCGGTGCTTCCACCACCTCCTCCAAGGACGCAAGCTTCTTCACAGCCTCAGGATATTATCCCCACTCGGAATATTTAGGGATCTGCTCCTGTTTTGGCCTCTAATGATGAAATTCTGACTTTATTTGGTAGTGTACAGGAACAGATGAGGCAACAGCAGGAGACCAACCAAATGCTGATGAGGGAGATACAGCTCTTGAAGTCTGATCCGAGTAGGCCTGCTGAGGATACTGTCACTCCCTTGCAACCCAGAGCTTTGAACTTCAGTTTTGCAGTATATACTGAGGATAACAGGGGGAATATTGTGCCTAGCTATTCTCAGAATCATACTCCTAAGATACCCTCTTCGGTTAGGGTATCAACGGTGAGAAGCTCAGGATATGCTTTAGGATATGGCTAGAATCCTCAGACTGGTAACGTATCAAATAATAATAATACTCTTGCTACTAATGGTATTGGATCTTTGCAGGATGCAGGTATGACGTCAGCATTTTCTAGGGAGCTTCAGAAATTGAAGGACATGATATCAAGTGTACCTGGGGTGGTCCAGCCAATTCCAGAAGTATCCCAAGACAGCCACAGGATATCCCGGTTTGCATATCCTATTTGTGATGCTAAAATCCCAAAAAGATTTCAGACCCCCAACATGAAGCTCTCTGACGGAACTACGGATCCTGAAGAGAATATTGCCCAGTATAGGGAAAGGATGGAAATCAACCCTATCCCTCCAGATCTCAAGGAAGCATGCCTCTGCAAGGGTTTTGGTTCTACATTAACAGGATCAACCTTAAAATGGCTCTTAAACATTCCTCCTCATTCAATTACATCATTTGCTCATTTAGTGAATTTATTTAATAGTCAATTTTCTTGCAGTCGGAGTTTTGAAAAACTAACCAATGATCTCTACAGGATAACTCAAGGACCTCAGAAATCCTTGAGAGATTATGTGAACAAGTTTAGCAGGGAATCTCTTGATATCCCACATCTTGATGTTGCAACAGCTGTGCAGGCTTTCAAAATGGGATTGCAAAAAGATTCTCAATTTTACCAGGATCTTGTAATGAATCCCTGCAGGAACCTGGATGAAGCTCGGAACAGGGCTTTAAGATATATTCGACTGGAGGATGACAAAAAGACGCAAGAGAGGATGAATTCATCCACAACCTATGATTCAACCAACAGGAAATCAGAATCCTCGTATAAACCATATCGCTCTAAGCCATATGGCAGGAATGACAACAAGAAAGTGAATGCTGTTGAAGACGAGGATCCTGAGGAGTATCCTGAGTTGTCAGAATATTGTTTCTCTGTTAACATACCTGAACTAATGTATGCTATGCAGGGTTTAGGAGACAAAGCAAGGTGCCCTAGGAAGAACCAACAGAAAGCTGATTGGAAGGATAAATCCAAGTGGTGTGCCTTCCATGAGGATTTTGGACATGTTACAGAAGATTGCATTGCCCTGAGGAAAGAAATAAGCTATTTTCTGAGCAAAGGATACCTAAAGGATCTCCTGGGAAGAAAGAAGAATAAGGGTCAGGATACTAAGAAGGATCCTGAACGAGCAGCACCACCTCCTGCGGATGCCAAGATAATTAACTTTATTTCAGGAGGATCTGATATCTGTGGGACCTCTTATTCTGCAGCAAAAAGACATGTAAAGGAGGCTAAGGCAGAGATGGGAGATAAGCCAACCAGGATGTCAACCCTCACGACTGATAAAGTGATCACGTTCGATAGTGATAATAGGGATACTGATGTGCACAAAATGCAACATATAAATTACATTAAATGTGGCATAAAACTAACCCCTTTTTAGTACTAATGTTGGAAAAAGTGTGTTTTTGTCTTCCTTTTGTATTTTCAGGATTAAATGAGCTCAAATGAAATAAAGAAGCAAAAATTCAGCCAAATCTAACAATAATACAAGAAAAGGAACAAACGTGGCATGCCCGACCCCTCGACAGCATCCTCCCAAGCAAAAACAAGAGAACAAAAGGCTGAACACGCCTCGTGCTCAATGAGCACGGGGGCGTGCCCAAGTGTCAGCAGAAAAGACAAAGTTGTAGAAGCTTCTATCACCCACCACGGGGGCGTGCCCAGCGGACACGGGGCCGTGGTCAACGCAAAGATTCGCAGAATCTAGGCAAATCTTGATAGTACAGATACGCTTTTGCACACGGGGTCATGCCCAGCGGACACGTGGGCGTGGTCAACTAATGCAGACAAACTGCATTTAATGAAGAAAGAGAAGATGGGTGGACACGGGGCTGTGCCCAATGGACACGGGGCTGTGTCCGGGCTTCTATGCAGGCTATAAATAGGGGTGCTTGACTCACTTGAAAACCATCCCTTGGCAAACCACCTCTCTCACACTTCACCCACCCACCACCACCATCACAACCCACATCCACCACCATCATCCATCATCCATCATCCATCATAGAGTGTGTGAGTAGTCTCGGGATCCAAGATTGATCGTAAGAGTTCTTGACAATCAAAGGCCATGTTTGCCTAAGTCTCTTACATCACTTGGTGAAGACAAGTGTTTAGTGTAATACTTTTTATTTTTAATCTTTTCGCACTTTTTATTTGGTTATGTATTAATGACTTTAATAACTAGTTTCTTATGTTGAAGGTGAATCTTCCTTATCATTTGTCTATGGTGTCTTGGCATTATTTTACTCTCTATATAAAATAAAAGATTTTCACCATTCATATCTCCACGGTCTATATGGAGATATGTTGGCTACCTGGTCGGGGGTTAAGGGAATGGTTTGGTAAGAGTCTTACCTTGTTCAGTGTATAGATCCTGCAAAGACCTGGGTTAACTTTAGTAGGACCTCCTTCAATACCCACTGGTATTGGATGGCGGGGGTTCGAACTCCTTGACCCCCTCATATGTAAGCTACTATTAAAACTTTAACCCGGCTATTTAGGATTGTATCCCTGCTGACTCAAACTACTTAGCCGAGGGTAACGTCACCTTCAAAAGAGGGGCCTACCACATTATGCATTAATAACTTAATTAATTATCTTTCAATAATGCAACCCTTTAGGATTGTATCCTTGCTGACTCAAACTAATGGGTTGAGGGTAACGTCACCTTCAAAAGAGGGGCCTACTCCTATAACTAAGATAATCTCTTAAAAAGTGGAAAAGTGTGAAAATAATCAAAGGTTACACTAAATGCGAGTCGGATCCAAGTGATTCATCTTGTCTATCTGATTTTATTTTTATTTTTATTTTTCAGCATTTTTAGTTTTTATTTTATAGTTTAAAACGTTTTTCTAAATTTTTGATTTGATTAGACGTTGAGGATAAACCGGTATTAAAAGCTCTTGTGTCCTTGGACGACCTCAGTATCTTACCAACACTATACTACACTCACGATGGGTGCACTTGCCCATATGTGTGTTTGGTGTTAGTAAAATATCGTGTTTTATAAATTTAAAACTTGACTAAAGTGTAAAAAGGGCTAAAAATATACATAAAATATATAATCACCACACTCGCATCAGATACTGTCCAGGATCCTCATCATGATGCTTTGGTAATAACTTTATATGTTGCTAATCATTTTGTGCGCAGGATACTGGTGTATAATGGCAGCTCCGTCAACATAATTCAGTTGGAAACACTGAAGAGAATGAATGTATCCCCGATGGATATTACTTCGAAATCCACTGTGCTTGTTGGGTTCAGTGGAGAAGCCAGGAATACCGTGGGAGAGATAAAGTTGCCTGTGTATGTTGAAGGGGTCAACTCAATGCGACGATTTTGTGTCATGGACTCCTTATCCTGCTACAATATTATATTGGGTAGGCCATGGATCCATAATATGAAAGATGTGCCGTCGACCTATCATCAATGCATCAAGATTCCTACCCCCTGGGGGTAGTCAAGGTGGAAAGTGATCAACAGGAAGCAAAGGAGTGTTACTCTTCTTCGATGAAATCCTTGACAAAGCCTAATGCAGCATAGCAATTAAAGATGCGGGCCCAGGATATCGTGGAGGCTTCAGAGCAGGATGTAAAGAAAATTATCTTGGATCAGGATAATCCAGATATCTCGGTGCTCGTAGGAACCAATATCCCTCAGGATATTGAAAATCAATTGACTAACTTTTTGAAATGAAGGATGTCAACATTCGCATGGAAACATGAGGATATGACAGGGATTTCCAAGGATATTATAACCCACAAGCTTGGAATCGATAGGTCTTTCAAGCCTGTCCAACAGAAACGAAGGAAGTTTGCTCCAGAGCGGAACACTATCATTCAGGAAGAGGTTGAAAGATTGTTAAAGAGCAACATGATTAGGGAAGTTAAATTTCCCAAGTGGCTAGCAAATGTGGTTGTGGTGCAAAAGAAAAATGGGAAATGGAGAGTTTGTGTGGATTACACAGACTTGAACAAAGCTTGTCCCAAAGACCCATTTCCTCTACCTCATATTGACTCAATGGTGGATGCTACCGCCGGCCATGAAATGTTAACCTTCATGGATGCATCCTCAGGATTCCAGTAGATCCAAATGGAACCTGCAGACCAGGAGGATACTGCTTTTATGACACCAACATGTATATATTGTTATACTGCTATGCCTTTTGGTTTGAAAAATGCAGGTGCAACATACCAAAGATTGGTGAACATGATGTTTAAAGATAAACTGGGGGACACCATGGAAGTATACATTGATGATACGGTGGTAAAATCTAAGAAGGCTGAGGATCATCTCCAGGATATTGAAGAAGCATTCGATATCCTGGACCAGTACAATATGAAACTAAATCCTGCTACATGTTATTTTGGAGTGGGGGCAGGAAAGTTTCTAGGATATATGGTGACTAAGAAGGGGATATAAGCAAGTCCAGAACAGATCAAAGCCATCTTGGATATCAATTCACCTTCCAACATGAAAGATGTACAAAGGCTAACAGGACGAGTAGCAGCATTAAACAGATTTATCTCAAGATCCTCGGAAAAATGCAAGGAATTCTACGATATCCTGAGGAAGAATAAGAAATTCGAATGGGGAGAGAAACATGAAGCAGCCTTGCAGGAATTAAAGCAATATCTCTCAACTGCACCTCTATTGATGAAGCCAGAGAATGGTGAACCATTATCCCTGTATCTTGTAATATCAGGGAATGCGGTAAGTGTTGTCCTTGTAAAGGATCACGAAGGTCAGCAATATCTTGTCTATTATGTTAGCAAAAGTTTATTAGATGCCGAAACTAGATATTCTCATTTAGAAAAGTTGATATTGGCCCTAGTTATGGCATCGACAAAACTTAGACATTATTTTGAGACACATAGGATTCATGTTAAAACTAACTATCCTGTTAAAAATGTGCTTAGAAAACCCGAGATGTCAGGTAGGATGGCTAAGTGGTCAGTAAAATTAAGTTCCTATGATCTAGTATATGAACCTAGAAATGCCATAAAGTCTCAGTATTTAGCTGACTTTGTGGCTGATTTCCGTAGTGATATTCAAAATGAAGTAGACTTAGAAGTTCAACAACTAGGAGAAACCTCAGAATCCTGGACATTATATACTGATGGTGCATCTAATGTAAGAGGTGTAGGTTTGGGTATACTACTAAAATAGCCACATGGGGACATATTACCCCAGGCTATTAGATGTGAATTCCCTGCCACTAATAATGAAGCAGAATACGAGGCTTTGATTGCAGGATTAGAATTGGCCAGGAATATGAATATTAAGAGTTTACAAGTGTTTGTTGATTCCTTATTAATTGCTAATCATTTTAGTGGATCCTATGCAGTTAAAGGTGAGAAGTTAATTGAGTATCTCGAAATTCTCAAAAAAAATAGCAGGATACTTCGATGTTTTTACACTTGAACAGGTACCAAGAGAGGATAATGCTGAAGCAGTTGCCTTGGCAAATCTAGGATCATCAGTCAGGATACCAGAGGGAACCCAAATACCAATACTACATATCTTGTATCCTGCGATGGATCTTCTCAAATCTCAGGATAAGGAAGTAGTGAGTATCCAGGATCCTAATGATGAGTATCCCGATGAGGATCCTAAGTCCTGGACGGCTCCAATCATGAGATATCTCAAGGAAGGACACATCCCAAAGGATGAGAATCCTAAGGCTTTTAGGATGAAGGTATCACGATTCACTATTATAAATGATGTTTTGTATAAGAAATCTCTTGCAGGACCATATCTGAGGTGCTTGGAGGATCCCGAAACTAAAGAAGTGCTTCAGGATATACACGAAGGAGATTGTGTAACCATACTGGGGGCAGGTCGTTATTCTCAAAGGTACTAAGAACAGGATACTATTGGCCGACGATGAGAAAAGATGCTGCAGAATATGCTCGAAGATGTGATGCATGTCAAAGGCACAGTAATATATTACATCAGCCTGCTGAACCACTGTATCCTATTGCTTCCCCTTGGCCATTCATGAAGTGGGGGATGGACATAGTAGGAAAATTGCCCAAGGCTCTAGGAGGAAAAGTCTTTATGCTGGCAATGACTGATTATTTCTCTAAATGGGTTGAAGCTGAGGCATTTTTCAAGTTAGAGACCAATAAGTAGTATCCTTTATAAAAAGGAATATCCTGACTAGGTTTGGAGTGCCGGCCGAGATAATTTGTGACAATGGCTCTCAGTTTATCAGTAAGAGAACAACTGATTTTTGTAAGAGTTGGGGAATTAAAATGATTACATCTACACCAGTACATCCTCAAGCAAACGGACAAGTAGAATCCTCGAACAAGATAATTGTCAACAATTTGAAGAAGAGGCTAGGAGCTAAGAAAGGAAAATGGGCAGAAGAATTACCCTTTGTTTTATGGGCTGATAGAACGACGATGAAAAATGCAACTGGGCAAACCCCATTTTCCTTAGTATTTGGAGCAGAAGCGGTGATCCCAACAGAAATGGTGATACCCACAGCGAGATCCAACCTCCGGGATCCTGAGCAGAATCCTGAAGCCCTATGCCGAGAATTGGATACTGTGGATGAAATAAGAGATGCGGCAAAGCTAAGGATGGCAGCATATCAACATAGGATATCCAAAGCATAGGGACTAGAAGGTTTCAATTGGAGACTAGGTGTTAAGAAAAGCCTTTCAGAATACTACTAATCCTGCCGATGGAAAGTTAGCTCCAAAGTGGGAAGGATCATATGAGGTTGAATCAGAATCTGGGAAAGGAGCATACCGACTCAAGAATATGGAAGGGGATATGCTACCAAGATCCTGGAATGCTATACACCTAAAGCTCTATGTCAAGTGAGTTTAGAATTTAATTTCTAACTCAGGATGGTATGAATTCTATCTCTTTTAATATATTTGATATTATTTATTCTTTTGAACCCAATACTGACTTAAGCATTAGAGGGGTGTTAGCCAGGCTAACACCCACCTTAGTTTACAGTTGTTTTGCAGTATATGCTTCGGAATATAGCTCCAGGATACATACTCAGGATACTTCAAAAGATTAGAGGATTGGCCCCCTCTCTCACGTTTAAGGGATCCTGATCCCTTCACAGGTTTAAAGGTATTCACCTTTCTCTCGAATTGGGTTTAAACACCGCACCTGGAGCGCAAGTTATCTAGGGATAGTTCAATATAGCGGGACCAGTCCATGTAAAAGTGGCTGACAATTTCGTTATTGTTGGCTATATCCTGGATCCTAAAGGTATATGAGGATTGATCACCCTCTCTCGCGAAAGGGTATTTTCATACTCTCTAAGGTTTAAAGGTTTTCACCTTCCTAAGTCTTGGAGTTTATACACTCTCGCCTGTAGCACATGAAAACTTGGGATTTTCCCCAGAATACTTATGGGTTTATCCCCAGAACACTAAGGATTTATCTCCAGTATATTTTAGGGTTTATCCCCTGTAATACAAAAATTATAGGAACAATTACAATTGATGTCCAGAAAATTTCTAAGTATTCAAAGACATAATGCACATGGGACATTCCTACTGAGGCAATTGTGCAAAGCTCAAAGGATCAAGCTTAGACCTAGTACACTAAGTGTCCCAGACTGGGGACATCTTCGTTGGAAAGATCGCAAAAGGATTGAAGTTTGAGAATGGGTTGTACTCTACCTCTGGTATGATCTTTCCTTTAAAAACCTTATCTAAATCGTTTAAATTTTTTAAACTATGTTTGAAAAAGGTTTGATTATAGCATTTATCATTATCCTGATTAGGATATGTTCTCAGGATACATTATCAAAATATATTTTTAGAATATGCTTCAGGATATTTGGTTGGAATGTTCGGGACATGGTACTTGGATTAAAAATTGAAACTATACTTGAGTCAAACATCTGTTATCAAAACAACAAGCTTTATAAAATGAAAATGAACTATCCTTTTTATTTTGAAAACTTTATCTAAATTGTTTGAGTTGTAAAAGCCCTATTTGACGAAAGTCTTAATAGGATATTTGCGAGTATCCTGATCAAGATATTTTCATGATATTTGGATAAGACATTTGAAATATTGCATTAAGTTTGGAACATTGAAATTATATTCAAACTAAACAATTCATAATAAGAATTGAAAAAAGACAACAATAAATGGGGCCAAAAGAAGGTTATATTATAAACATAGCAAAAGTTGTGATTTTGGTTTCATCTCAAACCGAGATCCATCCACCAAAAGCACATTTAGTTTTTTATCATATTTACCTAACAGTTGAAGGTTTCATCTCAAACCGAGACCCATCCACCTTTGGTCATCGTATTGTCTTAATGCAGGAAAGTAAATTGTTTAAACGACAAGAAACGAAATTGTTTGAACAAGTACAACCATCAAATTTAAAAAGTGGGCTCCGGCCTAGGCACGAACATCCATCATTGCCCACTTCGTTGCATTCAGGGAGCAGCACCCTCTTCATCCATCACGTCTTCACCAGCATTCGGTTTGGGATCAACTCGAACATCCTTCTCAGCCTCACCACCAGCCTCAGTTAGCTTTTCAGTCGCCTTAGAAGTCCCCTCAACTAGAGGTTTAGCAGGATGCTCCACAGGATTACCGCCAAGACCTTTTAGCTTCGTCTCCCAGGCGTCGACATTCCAAGAAGGGCATTCAAAGCCCAAGACCTTGGCTTCATAAGCCATTTTTAGCCTAGCCTGAAGAAGGGAGATGACGACGGAGCTCTTAAGGCCTTCCCGGTAAGAGACATATCCTGTTCATGTTGCACTTGGGCGGCGTCAAGATGGACTTGGGCTTCATGAGTAACTTTCTTGATGGCAGCCTGGTGTTCCTGGGTCATAGCCTTAAACTTGTCCTCGTAATGTTGAGATTTAGCAGCGGCGATCATTCCCTGGTCGGAAATAGTGATCTCGGCTTTCTTCAATTTAGACTCAAGTATCTATTTAAGCCTGCATGATTCTTCGTACAAATAGACTAAACGTTCGAGGCCCTGTAACAAAAAACGCATGTATTATTGTATATTTACCAGGATATCGATCTAATATATATATGCAGGATACGGGATAAGGATCAATACCTGGTTGAGAAAGGAAGTCATGAACCCGCTTGCCTCGACAAACCCGTGATTCACGTAGGGAAATGTTTCGGAAGCGGCAGGCGAATCAGTCTCTTTCCTCTTACGGGAACTAGAGGTCCGGGGCTTGGTAGCTGATGCAGGCTTGGGAATGGTGGCGGCTTTAGAGCTGTTGGGCTTGGATGGAGCAATAGGTTTGGGACTTGGCTCTTTCTTGACCGGGACAGGGTCGGAGTAACTGTCCAACTCCTCAATGTCAAAAACTTCTGGGATTTTGACTGGCGTTGCATAAAAGGAGAAGTTCTAAATCTTTTCTACTCTTTTAATATATTAAACTAATCAATCATTTGCAGAATAACCCTTACCAGACATATCAGACGACGAATATTGACTGGAACTTGGGAGGTGTGTGGAAAAGCTCCTATCACCTTCCGGTAACTGGTAAATCGCTTTGATTCTCTTTTCAGATTCTTCGGTAGGAGGGGCTACTTCTTTGAAGTTCACTACATAAAGGACAGATAAAGAAAGTATCAGTACATGATATAGGCCCAAGAGGTATTTGGGGATATTCTTAAAACCCTAAATCCTACCGGTGGTTAACCACTCCACCGGGAGGTTAGCACCCTCAGAGATGGAGTCTCGCTTAACAAAGAAGAATTTCCGTTGCCATCCATCCTCGTTTTGGTGGATTTGAGAATGAGGGATTTACTAGAAGTGAAAAAGGTAAAAACCGACTAGAACCATGAGATCGGAGACGATAGGCGATCGAGATATCCTCGATGCAGAGGTCAGGAAAGTGGAGGTTTTTGATTTGGTTAAGCACGATCAGTACCCTCCAAACCATGGGCATTGTTTGGGCAAAGCAAAGACCGGTGGTTCGAAAAAATTGCATTATGAAGTCGGGAAAAGGATACCGAAGGCCTAATGAGAAGGGATATGCCGGAAAACAGACCCAATCAGCAGACGAAACGTCCCATCAAACTAACCGGTCGAATGGTCTGATAATCGCACTGTGCGGAAAGGCGCCAGAGGCTCTCAACGCTGCGATATCTTCATTATCGAAGGAACAAAGCTCCTTCTCGGGGTTCTTGAGAAGGTTTTGTTGGACGAAGGTCTCCGTTGATTCACCAGTATGAGAACGAGTTCTAGTAGCCATTGGGAGTAGAATGAAGAGATTAGCAAGGAAGGAAGAAAGAATGAATAATTACCTGGAGATTCTGTTGATGATATTTGGTTTTCAAACAGAAAGAGAGAAGATATAGAGGCGTAATAGATAGCCATTGAGTGTAAAACGCGTTGGAAGTTGCACAATGATATCTCGACCGTCGTTTCAACTTAATAGCCTCGATTTATGAGATAAGCTTTAAAATATATCCGTTGGAATTGGTATACCAACAGATATATTTTGGGGACAATTGTTATGCGTGGTTTTCTGCTCATATATCCTGACTAATATTCTGACTATGTTTCTTTTGTTGTGATCAGGATACCGGATCATGATATTGGTAACATCCTGATGTAGTATCCTGGTAGTAACTGATTAATTCACGTGCAGATTAAATGGTGCAAGTCTCTAACGTTCAAGTAGACTTCTTCTCCCAAAGACTCGGGCAAATCTGTTGAATTATGGACGTTGAAGCCGGAAGACGTGGACTACAACGTTCACAAAGGGAATATTCAATATATCCTGAATTTTTAGGCTAGTTAGTTAGTTTTATTTTACTATAAATAGGATTGATCGGATCAGATAAGGACACACAATCTCTCAAGCTCTCTTTCTCTCTAGCTGCAAACACTCACAACACACTTACACTTGTATCGAAATCACATTGTAACACTTAGTTGATCCGCATCATATCCTCCACTGTATCCTGACATTTGAAGCAATAAGAAGAACAAGGCAGCTGCGATTGTCAGCTCCCGAGGTTTTATGCAGGCGATCTAGATTGATCAAGGGCTTTCCTCGTACATCCCGTGTCACCCTTTACATTTTTGCTCATTGTTTGATCATAGATACAGCTCGATATCCTGAGCCGTATCCTGAAAACTGTTTTTTACAAGTAACTAAATTAGCATATTTTTATACACATTCTTAGCACACTACCTCACTTAACTAATTTGATCACTTAATTGCTTCGGTAATTTTTGACCAAAACAATCTTTACGGTAGTAAGTTTACCATTTTCACCGATCATAAGAGTTTAAGATATGTATTTGGGCAAAAAGAGTTAAATATGAGACAAAGACGCTGGATGGAAATTCTTAGTGATTATGATTGTAGTATCCAGTATCATGCAGGAAAGACTAATATAGTAGTTGATGCTTTAAGTCGAAAGTATCATGAAAAACCCAGAAAAATACGTTTTCTTAAATTAAATCTGTAGATATATTTAAATGAACAAATTAGAGCCGTACAAGAATCAGTAATAAAGGACGATGCTGAAAAATTGAAAGGAATGATTAAGGAATTAGAACAAGGAATAAATGGAATTTGGAGATTCCATAAGAAAAGGATTTGGATACCCAAACAAGGAAACCTACGCCACCAAATATTAGAAGAAACCCATAAGTCTAAATATACGATACATCCTGGAAGTGATAAGATGTATCAAGACTTAAGAAAGAATTTTTGGTGGATAGGAATGAAAAAGGATATAGCATCTTATGTTGCCAAGTGTTTAACCTGTTCACAGGTCAAAGCTGAACATCAGAAACCCTCAGGTTTATTGCAGCAATTAGAAATGCCAATATGGAAATGGGAATTGATAACAATGGACTTTGTTACCAAATTACCCAAGACACGAAAAGGTAATGATACAATTTGGGTGATTGTAGATAGATTAACCAAGTTTGCTCATTTCTTAGCGATGAAGGAAACTTTCAGTATGGAACAGTTAGCCAAGTTGTATGTAAATGAAATAGTCTCATTACATGGAATTCTTTTATCAATTGTGTCTGATAGAGATAGCCGTTTTACTTCTCATTTTTGGACCAGTTTCCAAAAAGCAATGGGAACTAAGTTAAATCTAAGCACTGCTTATCATCCTCAAACGGATGGACAAAGCGAAAGGACAATTCAGACAATGGAATATATGCTTAGAGCTTGTGTAATTGATTTCAGGGGAAATTGGGATGACCACTTACCATTAATAGAATTTTACTACAATAACAGGCATCATACCAGTATCATGGCTGCACCATTCGAAGCACTTTATGGATGAAAGTGCCGAACTCCAGTCTGTTGGGCATAAATTGGAGAAAAGCAACTGTCTGGACCAGAGATAGTACAGGAAACAACAGACAAGATTATTCAAGTCAAGGAAAGACTAAAAGCAGCACGCGATCGACAAAAAAGTTATGCTGATAACAGGCGAAAACCATTGGAATTTCAGGTAGGAGATAAGGTATTATTAAAAGTTTCTCCATGGAAAGGGATAGTCAGATTCATCAAAAGGGGAAAGCTAAGCCCCAGGTATGTTGGACCTTTTAAGATTATTAAAAGGATAGGACCTGTAGCGTATCAGCTACAACTGCCAGAGGAAATGGCAGGAATACATGATGTATTTCATGTATGTAATCTCAAAAAGTGCTTAGCAGATGAGTCATTAGTAGTATCTCTTAAGGACATAGAAGTAAATGAGAAACTTAAGTTTGTAAAAAGACCCCTACAGATTGAAGACAGGAAGATCAAGAATCTCAAACACAAGAGATTGTTTCTAGTCAAAGTAAGATGGGATTCTAAGAGAGGACCAGAATACACTTGGGAGCTCGAATCAGAGATGCAGAGGAAATATCCACACCTGTTCCAGTAGACCTTGAGGACGAGTTCTAAAACAAGGTGGGGAGGATATAACAACCCTCCTGAAATACTTATAACACCCCCTATACGTCCTAAAATACACCCCGTATACGTAAAATAGCCCTGAAATACTTTTATTTTATAAAAATTAGAGTAAATTACAAGTTTTGTCCTTTATGTTTGTCCAAAATTGCAGGCGATGTCCTTTGTCTTTAAAATTGATGAGTTTTGTCCATAATGTTTGCAAATCTTGCACGTTACGTCCTTTAAGGCAAACCTATTTAATTTTTTTGGTTAAATCTGATCACCCAAGGGTATTTTTGTCTTTTTACCTATATATTTATTATTATTATTATTATTAAAAAATACTATTATTATTACTATTATTTATTTATATATATCTGATTCTCCTCTCTCTCTCTCTACAACTGCTTCTCTCTCTAGCTCTCTGCTTCTCTCTCGATCTCTACCACCATCAACCACACTATCCACCACTGCAACCACCATCCCCACCGGCCACCCCTACAACCACCATCCACCACCCCACTCTATCTCTCTCTATATCCAACCACCACAGGCGCCACCAGCCACCACTGCCCCCACCTACCACCGCCACTGTCAACACAAACAACCAGGCATTAGTATGAATCCGAACACTATACAAGCTCGAATCGAACCTCCCCACCTGCGATGATCCACCATCACCGTTTACATCTTCAAAAGATAGGGTTTTTGGGGATTTTGGGGGTTTTTGATTTTGTGGGTTTTAAGGTTATTGATTTTGTGGATTTTAGGGGTTTTTGATTTTGGGGGTTTTAACTTTTCAGGGTTGTGGTGGTGTCGACGATTGTTCTTTATTTGGTGGTGGAGGTGGAGGTGGAGGGTGGTGGTGGGAGGTGGCGGCATGCTTCGGAAGTGAGCAGAACAAAGGGGTGGTCCAGCAAGAACTCAGCATCGAGATGCTCGTTTCCTTTCTCGGATCCTGCAAAAGTGGATTACCAAAGTCCCAACCGATTGACGAGCTCACTGAGCCAACTCAGTTGGATCTGCATTCAAGAAAACTTCATAATTTACTCAATATTAAATAATGGTATGTCTGGTTGGTTAATAAAGATGGGATCCAGCTGTGTTTGTCTTTGACTTTATCGATGCATGGTCCTATCCATTAGCGAATCCTTGTCTCCGTCGGTGCATGATTTTTTTTTTGTTACAAAGAGGTGTTTATGGTTTTGTTCAGTAGGTTTTGAGAAAAGTTCTGCAAAACAGCAAATCAAATTAGTGTTGATGGTGATGATGGGTTGATGGTGGTGGTCTTTCCCGAGAGAGAGAGTGGGGGCGGTGGCAGATGATGATGTTGACAGTGACGGTGGTAGGTGGGGACGGTGGTGGCTGGTGGCACTGGCGGTGGTTGGGTAAGAGAGAGTGGAGTGAGTGGTGATAGTGGGTCAGGCGATGGTGGAGATGGTGGGTGGTCGGCGGCAGGTGAGGGTGGGAGCTGGTGGTGGTCGGCGGCAGGTGAGGGTGGAAGGTGGTGGCGGCAGGTGATTGGCTATGTTTTATTTGATTTCTAAAAATCATTTATAAATTAGATAAATTAGGATGTGAAAAGACAATGCTACCCTCATGTGCCTTGCACATGACCAGATTTAACCAAAAAAATTAACTGGGTTTGGCCTAAAGGACATAACGTGCAAGATTTGCAAACATTAAGGACAAAACTCATCAATTTTAAAGACAAAGGACAGCGCCTGCAATTTTGGACAAACATAAAGGACAAAACTTGTAATTTACTCTAAAAATTAAATAAAAACAAATATTATATTGCGCTCGCGGGGCGCGACAGCTTGACCACCAGGCAAGCCCCTGAGCTGCCACGTGGCGGGCTCATGTCAAGGCTAGTAGTCGAATCAGCCAAGCTAGAGCCTAGTCTAGACTGGTTTGTGGGGCGCGAAGACCCCCTTGATCTCTCTCGCGGGCTGCCAGGAACCCCCTGTCGGCCCTATATATAGAGAGTTCGAGCATTCATTTCCAATCCGTTCTTTTTCTCGATCTCTCTCTAAATTCTCTAAAGCTAAAGTAATACCCGGGTATTATACCCACTAACATAGCGAAGCTCTGCCTCGATGTAAGTATTATAACCCCCGGTTACATATTAGATACGCTGCCCGATCGATCTAGTGCTCCGTAACGCATGTCAAGGCTCTGCCTGACTCAGTCGTTGGAGTTCTGTCTCGGGGAGGGTATAACTAATGTAAATTAGGTTATCATACTAACGCGTGTGCATTGTTTAATTTATTAGATTATAACCAGGAAATCACAAGGAAATACCTAAATTAGCAATGCGAGTTAATCATTCTTTTTGTGAACTGTTTTTACAAAACCTCAAATGTTTTAAATTATATTTCACAGTGATTGAGTAATTGTAATTCTACAATTATCGTCGGTATGTTGGGGTTTTGTATACAAAATTTGTTACTACACTGTGAGTAGTAACATTACCACCAGTCAGGATTGACAGTACCGTGGGTGCTAATTAAAGTAGATGTAAATAAATGTAATTGCTGGATTGCCCTCAATGCTGTAAAATGATAAAACTTTTCTTGATTAAACTGTGATTCACTCGCCAGTATTTCTTGCTGATAAAATATTTTTAAACGCGTTTCAGGTAACAAAATGTGAAAGCCAATTAGAAGCCAGCTGGAGAGCACTGAAGGCTTGGAAAAGCGGCTATAAAAGTTACCGAAATAAAGAAGATGTTTTAATTCAATAAATTAGGGTTTATCCCTATAAATATGTTTGTAATGGAAACTTGGGAATTTCCCGTGTATTTATTATTATAAAAATGTGGTGTTTTACTCTGATAATTATTTTCTAACTACGGTCCTGATGTAAATTCTGCTGCCAAATTAATAAACACCGATACCACCGGCTCTGAGTAGCTCACGGCCGCCCGCCACCCGGGGCAGGGGTCGGGGTTGCGACAAAAGAAATGTTGACTTACGTAAAATCATGTAGAAATAATATAAATAAATGCTTTTCAGCTACTCTTTCAACTACATCTACAAGGAAACTATATATTTTGATTAACAATTTTGGTTTTAATTTTAAATCTATTATATAGACATATTGCTTAATTTAGTGTGTAATCGATTGTATAGGAATAAATGAAAGTATAATTGTGAAAGTGATTAAAAAAATTCGATCACAATCTAAATTTCAACGATACAAATGAATTATACCATAAATAAAAAAAAATCATATAGCGAAAAGTTGTAAACACAAATTAAAAAAGCAAATTATTGTAATTGTAAACAAAAATTAAAAAAAAACAATTGTAAAAACTGGCGACTTTTAAATTTGAAAAAATTAAGTATGCAATTGCTTTCTTAAAACTATGCCTCTGTTATGAATTATTGCATAACAGACAATTCTTTATCACATTCACAACAGTATTTTATTGTATATATATATGATGCATATGGTATCAATCGAGATAGAGGTAGCTCAATATCAAAACTGGAGATATTTACGGAAGCAATTAAATGGTGGTCAGTTACAAGCTTAGACCATCTTCTTGAATGAGCCATTTGTTTGATCAGCTGTACACAAGAGTAGTTCTATTTTTCACAGTGGTTTTATAACACGTTATCAGCACGAAGCTCTAGCCAAGCACGAGGCTCTAGCCAAGGAAACGTTCAAGCAATTATAATCAAAGTAAGTGTTTGATTAATTTATATAAACTATAATTGTTATGATAAACGTAATATTTCTTTTATACCGTGGGATTGTTTTCCTTTAGGAGACTCAGTTATCCAGACACTCCTATCATAAAAACATCTAAATCCCATACTTAATAATAAAAATGAGTACGAGGTACCTATTGCTATGGGAATATAATAACTATGGGACTACTAACAATCTAAATCAATGCAGAGAACCTCATACTATGGATATATAATAACTTTGGGACTACTAACAATCTAACATTTATTTATGCACCTAACATTTACATTTATGTTATCTAACATTTATTTATGCACCTAACATTTATATTTATGTTATCTAACATTTATTTTCTAATGTTTAATAACGTTTATTTATGTTATAAAACTGGCCTAAAAGCATTTTGTGTGATGGAAACTTAGGCTCCTTTTTGAGCTTCTTTATTGCAGTTTCTTTAAAGAAAAAGATTACAATAGGAAACAAAAGATGGATATATCCGTGTGTGATGTATGTTCACATATATAAGAAAACAAGACTTTTACTGTGCGCTTTTACTGTGCACAATAATTCGACTAATAATTATTTCCTTTACTGTGCGCATCGTTGTCATCTACTATTCATAATAATTTATTTATTATTGTGCATACTAATTATATATATATATATCCGTAAAATGGCTATGCATATTTTACTATAAAATTACCAATTATTAATATTATCACTGTTGTTATCAGAACCATTTAAAAGTGATACTCAGCACGTTACCCACGATACCTACCGAATCTAATATTAGTTTAAACATTTTGTTTGTTACCGAAATTTTCAAACCTACACTACAAAAAAAGTGAGCAGTAGGGACTAAATTATCAGAGACTGATGTTTCAGTCTCACATGTATCTTATCTGGGACTGATTTTCAGTTGCTGATAACATTGGGGACTAATGTTTACACAACACATTTTAGCGACTAATAGTCAGTCGCTGATATATAGGTGCCTTATTTGAGACTAAATTTTAGTCGCAAATATATTTCCTATATAATGAAATACGGTACAAATGTATTTGAAACTATTCTTCAGTCTCTATTATAAAAGAAATGTATCTGGGACTGAAAATATTCAGTCTTGAATGCCTTTTGATATAGGAAATGTTCAACGACTAATTTTCACTCTCTAGTTATGAAACCTATCGACCGTTAGTAATTGTCGAAACAAGGAAATTCAATAATAAATTGTTCAAAAGGTATATGCATTATAAGTTTAACATAATACATAATATTTCCAAGTCAAGTCTAACAAAATTGCACAAAAGAAGTTCAAATTTCATAAAATACAAAAAAAAAAAAAAATCGTTTGCTAGCATCCAAATCAACTTGCACCGGCATCGTAGCAACAACTTGTTTATGCCCAAGTAACACAAGCCCCTAAAATAAGTTCCTTCGAAATCCATCCTTATCGCATGTCTGAAAGATATTATCGTCAAATTAGTTAACCCGTTAAGACATAATTGCTTAAAAATTACAAGAATTTGTAAATTTCGAGTATTAAACTATTAATATTCAACAGAAACTTAAAATAGTTTTTTTTGAGTTTAATAGGTCGTGTTCATGTAAAACCGCAAAGGACCACTAATTATGAAACCCAAAAAAGCCTACCAAAAAACAAGTGTTAACAAAAAAAAACAACCAAAAATGAAACATCATACATTTTAAGCCAATTGCTTGACTCAACTTATACATACTTAAATGAGCTAAAATTCACCTTAGATTACAGTAAATTTCCTTAAAAAATACCTGAAATAAGACATATGCCTTTATCAATGAATCCAAACTGAACCAGAACGGATGATGTACTAGCCAAATTCGACAAAACTCTATTGAATACTACATGTGTTCCCATCCCTAGTAATTCTACCATTACCTGCAAGCATAATATCAATGGATGATGTTAGAATAAGGTGAAACAATTATACTTTTACATGTATAAGAATAGTATTTGTAAAACTTAAAAATCAAAACTCTTACGGAATTTATTGGTTGAACATTACAAATCATCATCGTCAGACTCAACATTTTCAATCTCATGATTAGACTTATCAGTGTCTGAATCATCCAGATTTAACTCTGAACCAAAATCTTCCATACTGCAGTCAGAATCATCTATATCTTCATCAATAAAATCATCTGTAGTGTCACTAGGACCCTGTACATCAACATTTTCAACAATTTCTTCTGCAATATCTTCACGAAGAAGGTTGACATCTTCTAACAAATCTTCAGCATTCTTGTCTTCTGGAATATCCCACAAGTGCCTGTGGGAAAATCTTTCAATGATTTTCCATTGTGAATTTCGTTTAAGTGGATCATCTATATAAAATACTTGTTTAGCCTGGTATGCAAGAATGAAAGGATCTTCCTTATAAGCATTACGAGACGTCAATGTTGTGACGAATTAACAACTTAGGCCAATATGGGAGTTCAAAAAAGATGCTTTTCTTCGACCAATTTAAATCAAGTGGGTCTCGTGTTCTTTTTTTTCCGCAATAAGACTGATGTTTTCCATGATGATGTATAGTGAGATGTTCCAACTGACGTAAGCATTCCTCTCCATTGACTGGTTTAGGTGCAAGCCTAGTCTCTTTCTGACCATTAAAATCTCGTGCTTTCCTCCAAGAGTGATTTTGTGGGAGAAATCGCCTATGACCGACATACGCTATTCGGTCTCGTATACGTATACTGCTCGCATCTTCATTGCATATCGGACATGCCTTGTATCCACTCGTGCTCCACCCAGACATGTAACCATAAGCAGGAAAATCATTGATAGTCCATAAAAGTGCGGTACGCATGTTGAATCTCTGTTTTGATTCGCAATCATATGTTTCAACACCCTTGTCCCACAACAGTTTCAACTCATCTATTAGTGGACGCAAAAATACATCAATATCCTTTCCTGGTGAATCTTTTCCTGGAATCAGCAATGTCAACATAAATGAAACATCGACCATAGACATCCAAGGAGGCATATTGTACGGTATGAGCACAACAGGCCACATACTATAGGAGAGACTTTTTGCCCCGAAAGGATTGAAACCATCACTGGCAAGCCCTAGGCGAACATTTCTAGGATCATTTGCAAAATCAGGAAAGATTGCATCGAAGTGTTTCCATGCCTTTCCGTCCGCTGGATGCCTAAGAACCCCCTCTTCTTTGGTTCGTCGATCATGCCACGTCATTTCCTTAGCAGTGTGTCTTGATGCATATAAGCGCTTAAGCCTACTTGTGATGGGAAAGTAGCGTAAGATTTTTACCGGTTTCTTCTTCCCTGTACCATTTTCTTCATAACGACTAGTACTACACACGGGACAATTTTCTAATTCTGCATTTTCTTTCCAAAATAATGCACAATCATGTTTACAAGCATGGATAGATTCGTATCCCAGTCCAAGAGTACGTAAATACTTTTTCGCCTCATAATGGTTCTTCGGCAAATTGGCGTCCTTGAAAGCTCGGCTAAATAAATTCAGAATCATATCCATTGAGACATTTGTCATTTTACATGTTACCTTCACATTCATCAACTCCAGTAAGAATCCTAGCACAGAAAACTCATCACACCCCGGGTATAAAGGCTTCACCATATCAGCAAACAACTTATCCACATGTGGGTTATTACGTGGATCAGCACCATCCCTTAAGTTTTCAGCCTCGGTTTCGCCACCATTAGGAAAAGCATCATCAAGTAATTCATCGACACCGTCATTTGATTCGTTTTCACTTTCTTCACACTCACTGTTTGTTTCATCCGTTTCATAACCCGGTAGATGTTCGCCATGATATATCCATATGTTGTATGATGGTTCAAAACCATTATGTATAATGTGAGTGGAAACAACTCTGGGAACATGCCTTCTTGCATTCACACATTTTCTACATGGACAATGTATCTGACCTTCACTATCAACGTATCTTTCACCCCTTTCTGCAAAATCTATCGCTCCTCTAACGAACGTTGGATCTACTTTATTAGTGATTTTAGTCCAGCTCTTATCCAAAGTCATTGTGAATACCTGGTTAACAATTAATGGCATAAACAATAATGATCATGAAGTAATGAAATTTCTTATAATGACATAAAAGGTACTGATCAATTCGTTCCAGTTCCTTGGTTGCAGCCTTTTGTGAAGCTAAAGAAAAAACGTTAACTCTTGAAGTGAAAGTTCATAATATCTCTTTCAATTACATATTATGTCATCTCTAACAAAAATCATATAGCTATTTCGTCGATCAGTCAGCCTATTAAACAGAACTGAGACGACATCCTCGGAAACCTTAATTCGAATAACATAAATAGATACAAACTCTAACAAACAAAGATCCATCCTTTGTAGTTATCTAATATTGAATGTCTTACAGCAATAAACTAAGATTAAAATCTCAACAGAAACCTAGATTTATAGCTAAAAATTAGACCTGGCAAACGGGTCGGGTTGGGTCGGGTCATGGGTCAAAACGGGTTCGGGTCGAAACGGGTCAATTAAAAAAAGGGTTGTTTTGGTTCGGTTCGAAACGGGTTCGGGTCGAAACGGGTTCGGGTCAAAACGGGTTCGGGTCGGAATGGGTTCGGGTCGGAACGGGTTGGGGTCAGAACGGTTTTCGGGTCGGGTCGGGTTGGTTAAAAAATGTTTAAAAAAAGTGATTGTACACCAAGGACGTTAACTGGCTATACAGTGCCTTCACTAACTCAATTAACCCAACACGGAGAAGTTGATCATTTTATTGTCTGTGAACATTTTACTCCATGAAGTCTTTTGAATAGTTGCATCTATAAAATCTTGTTGTCATCAAAACGACATTTTTACCCTTTGAATTAACAATGGTAAATTATTATATTATCATTTCTAGACAATGGGATTATCATCTAATTATATTCAGGTTTAACAGGGAGGGTGTCGTGCACTAACATAACAAAAATGATAATATAATAATACAGTGCCTTCAGAAACTTGTTGGTTCTTTCTTCTCACCAGATCCCAAGTGAGCAACAACAAAGCAGAAGCTTCTTCCTTCGATCTCCATGCTAACCGATACTGACCGGCTTTCGGAGTGGGGTCAGAATGGGTTTCGGGTCGGGTATGGGTCGAAACGGTTCGCGTCGTAACGCTACGCGTCGAAACGGTTCGATTCGAAACGGTACTGGTCGAAACGGTTCGATTCGAAACGGTACTACTTCTAACTAATTTGATCCTACCTATCAATTCATCAAAAACCTCAGATTTTGATAATAATAAATCTATGAAGCAACGTGATTAACACGCTATTCGTAAATAACCCTAAATTAAATTAAATTTCTTATTCATCCTTATTTTATAATTTATAGCCTTACCTTTTAGTTATGGTTTACTACCAAACCAAGCAATACCAGACTCAGATACAAAACCCAAAAACTTTAAAAACTTTAAAAACAAGGACAGAAGACCGGACCTGCAGTAGGAGGCAATCAATCTGGATATCGTTTTTAGAACACGGTTCAATGTGAAGACTTGCAGCAAACTCTAAAACTTATAAATGCCCAAAATACCCCTGAAATTCATTGAGAAATTTACAGCAAACTCTAAAGTAAAAGACTTGTAAGTTGACTTTTTTTTTATCAGTATGCATATTTGTAACTTAAAACTCATTGAGTTGAATTAAGTTTTTGAGATAATTTGTTGAAATTTTAACAGAGTATTATTCTTCTATTCAGGTTACACATATAATAAAACATAACAAATGTATATATATAACAGAAAAATCACATCCTAATTCACAAATCTGAACCCAAAACACAAATATGATCGAAAGTCGTTGAAATCTAAACAATACCTGAAGAAGCAAAAGTGATGGCCGTTGAAAGCAGCAGGTATTGATGATCGAAAGCCGTTGAAAGCTGTTGAAGATCGAAATTCAGAACTGGATGAATGATTACAGGTTTTTATGATCGATAAATATTAACTGCCGTAATTAATAGGTATTAGAGTTTATGATCAATTAATTTGGATTGGGCCTTTTTTACCAACAATCCAAGATTCGTCTATCATGTTTTATATATAAAAGATCAGCCTCATTTATTAAAACAAATAACCTGGTCTATTGGTTATCCTCGTTTGTTCTAGGGCTTGTAACATTGGTGTTTGGTGTTCGAATCCCCCTCCCCCAATTCATAACTAAAGTTTTTTTTTTTCCTTTTTTTCATGTTTTTAGATAGCTTTGTTACTTTAGTTCTTTTTTTTAGTTAATAAACAAATTTTGGAATGAAAACTTATCATCTTTCATTTTTTTAACGTTTTATATTACGACGTAAAACTGAGCCGCCACAATTTTTTTTTTCAATTCAGCACCCACGCCGCACGACGTGTTTTTAATCTATATTTCAATTAGCATAGCCAAGCCGCCCCAACGCGGCCGACATACAACTACTATTTTATATTGTTAATGGTGAGAACAAGGTTTGTTAGGCTTATTGGATCGTGAGCTAAGTTTGACCAAAATAAACATCTAAAGCGGTTAAGTGAAACCGAGTTAGACCTGATTATGTGGTTAAATGGAACAGATGGACTCCGAAGAAGGTTTGTATTGTTGCTTGGCGTGCTCACAAAGAGCGACTCTCAACCCCTGTCGCGTTGTCTCAAAGGGGTGTAGCGGTACAATCGTTGGAGTGTGTCATATGTGGGGAGTATAAAGCGAACACCTACTCCTTCGACCAAACGGTTCGGAGTGTCTTTGCATTTAGTCTTAAAGATATCTTTGATTTCCATTTAGTCTATCTAGACTCTTTAAAAATGTGGCTATTTCTTATTAGATATGAGGGTGGAGCCTACATGATGGTCATTAAGGCCATGTGTAGTCATAAAGCCTATTTGTGGGCGTTATGCGACACGTGTCGTGCCACATCACACAGGGGCGTTATATCACTAGAGTCTGTAGTCATAAAGCCCATACCTCATCATTACTCAATTAATTAATAACCCCTCAATTATACATACATATGTATGTGTATATATATATATATATATATGTATATATGTGTGTGTATGTGTGAGTGGGGGAAAGGTTTGCAAATCCTTCACGTCGTTATGAACATAGCGCTGGCAAGATTTCAACCCCCCAAAACGCCCCCCGTAATGGTGTTCAGGGGCGCTATGGGGCTTTATAGTGAGAGATGGCTCTATGTAGATCTCCATTACACATAACCTCATAGGCAGTTGAGGTTGTTTATGGTCATGTAGAACCATTTATGATCAAGTTCGGCATTATTGGTGGGTCCAACTCGACTCGAAACCAAAAAAACATATATTCTATCTACGGGTGCTAAACCGGTCGTGTTTGTGGGTTGGTGGGTCCAACTCGACCCGAACCCAAAATTCATGTCAGACACATGAACCCGAATACGACACGAATATTTGCGGGTTGACTTAAACACTGGCCGTTTAACCCAAATCTTATGTCAATTTCTCTTTTAAATATAATTATTGCATAAATGCCTAACCAATTTAACTTATGACGTAAATACAAATTAGACAAAATGAAATATAATAAAAATTCTTTAGCTAAACGGGTTTCCGGGTTCAACCTGACACTGACCTGAGCCCGTTTAGACTAAACCCAAACCCTTAAATTTCTTGTGAAGTTTGTGCCGTGTCAAAAATCCGTACTCCTAATTTTATCAACACTTACATTTAACTTCATTAATAAATAGAAATTAATAATATATATTGTTATAATTTGTAAATCCTTAAATTGAAACCATAGGATAACACCTTTAATTTTATTTGATGTGTACCGTGAATTCTATACCTCACGAATCATTAACTCATAAATTAACACATTATATTCATCAAAAAATCCTTAAGTTTTTAGGATTTTGTAGCAGCGGGAATCCTTAAAAAAAGAGGGCGGGAATTATCAAAAAATTAGGGCTCACGAATCACAAAATCACTGAAGAATCGGGATTTCATTCCATTTAATCCCTTGATTGAAGTCGCATAATGAATATCGACGATTATGTTGCCATCGAGTTCTTAACTCTTGCGAAGCATCACCCGGAAGTCACCTTCTACGTTATTGATCTTCGTGCAGCACTGTTTCGCTGCCACAAGGATCGACGGAAAAATTAGAGTTACACTATCGATTACTCGGATTCGCAAAACAAGGTAATAATGAACCCCTTTTAGAATTGTTCGTATGAAATTGGCACACAAGGTTTTGATTGTTTGAATATAGATCTGCGCTTTATAATCTTAGTTTATACTCGATGAAACAAATACGAGTTTTTTGCTGCTATAGTGTTGTTTTTGAATGACGATCACAACTTATGCTGGTTTCAAAAATATTGCACAAATAGATGAAGTTTTATTTGAAAGAATTTGTATAAATACATAGCACCGAATTATATCAAAAAATCATGAAGTTTAGTGCACAGGGGTATTAGTTTGCTTACCAAACTGAGTGGTTAACTTTACGAAACATTAAGGTCGTGGGGTATGGTGGGGCTTGGGTGGGGCTTGGGTTGGGGCATTTATTGACACGTGGAATGGCAAATTCAAACCCACGCCAATGGGGTATGATGGGGCTTGGGTTGGGGGCTTGGGTTGGGGGCTTGGGTTGGGGGCATGAGTTTGATTTGGCCATTGAGAGCCCTCCATGTCACCTACTAGCCCGCCCCACGCCCGGCTTCAAACCAACGCCTCAAGGGCCACGCCCAAACCCACGCCCAAACCCAAGCCCCCGGGGTGGTGGCTTGGGCGTTTTCAGCCAACCCACGCCCCAACCCAAGCCCCATACCCCATAGCCTAAATTTGGCCTCCCTGTGTAAAAGCAGCAATGCTCGAAATAAAACATAATATTTTCGGATTTTTCAAAAGGTTACAATATTGAATAATTACCTAACAGAAAGTGAGAACTACACAGAAGCTTGGATAAATAAAAATCCAAATTACACAAAGAGGTACTAGAATCAACCACATCATATTCATATTTCATATGTGCGTAAATACAAGTAAAATTTCGGTCAAAATAACTATACTAACTAACATCCTTGCCTTTTGTTAGTTGTGACCAATAACAGCAACATGATTCACTTTTAGTTTTTTTTTTTTTTTTTTTTTGGGTAAAGTGATTCACTTTTAGTTGTGTAATGTATAAATCTTTGTTAATTGACTATCAATTTCCTTGTAGTACAATGTGGATGTTTGTGTTACTCATGATGGTCCTTACAAGAACACAGTCTGAAGATGATTCTCGAGTACTTACAACTCAATCAACAGCCGAGGGAAGTGCATCTGCTAGAATGTCGCGCCCGAACCGCAGACGCAAGCGTATTTCGACCAACACCGGAACTACCGGTACATTCAACTCTTTGAAATTAATTTGACCAAAATAATCCTACGAGACAATGTTTATTATGCATTTACATTTTACTCCACTAATAGTGATATTTACCTTTAAACCATGCTAGTATCTTTATCTTGTCTGTATAATATAGGAACCGAATACCACCTTGTTAATAGTATACCGATTCGGTTTCGGGTATTTTTCAGTCCAGGTTTCAAACATGTTAATGTTTATTCGTTAATTCGGGTCTGGGTTTCAGGTTAATCGAGTTTCAAAAATATTACATTAAAATCGAATACCGACCTTAATGTTTATTCGTTAAGTTGGGTCTGGGTTATACTTCAAACAGGTCTGGTTAATTTGGTATTTAGGCTACATTCATACTCTCATATAAAACCCATTTTGTTTTGTTAAATTCATGCTCTTTGCTTCATTACTACTGAATCCAATTGTGTACATAACTATTATTGGCATTAAGCTAGTTGATTGTTTTGTGGATGAATTGCTAAATTGTTCTTCATAACAGTAGATTATGTATTAATTAAGTATTGTTTTCAACTCAAGTGTCATGATACTACTGTTGATAACGTTAGAATTGTAATTTTGTCATACATGAACTAGTTATTATTTAAATCGTATTTTACATGCAGAACAACCAGCTGATACAGAACAACAATTTGTTGATCCACCAAAGAGGCGCGGTCCGAATTTAAACCTTAGCGTCAATAGGATTCTAAAGGATTTGCCCGAGGGTTCTAAAATCCCTTTGAGAATGGATGAGCATACAATATCCTTCATTGGGACCTCAGCAACAGACTTTGCGACCGAGTGTGGAATCATTATGCGCAATTTTTGCCCGATGAACTATCACACATGGGAATCAGTACCGGAAGATGCGAAAACCTTGATGTATGAGAAATTAGAAGTAAGTTGTATTATTTTTACTTTTAAATATTTAGAAGCTATTATGATGTTACATTTTCATTTCTATCATTAACAATGTATTTGATTCGATGTAGGGAAAATTCGAGTTATTGCGAACAAATACCATTTTTATGGAGTATGTGAATGCTCGACTACATGCCCAGTGGAAACGCACCCGAGGTAAATGGAGTGAACATTGGAAGAAGAACGGAGGGAAAACCAATCCGCAGCTAGCAAGATCTAAAAGGAAATCTGATTGCCCGATTCAAGAATGGAATCATTTGTGCGACTATTGGGAGTTAGAAAAAACTAAGGTATGCTATTTTTTTTTTACAAATCCAATACATATACGTGAATTATTTTCTTACTTTTCGGGTCTAACATGTATGACGTTTTTTATTATTTATAGAAATATAGTGATAAGATGGAAGCTAATAGAGCAAAACAAGTTAATATAAGCAGAGGGGGCTCTCGGTCGATAGCTAATCATACATTTCAAATGGTAAGATTTAGACTTTCGACTCATAGTGCAATATATTATTGATGTTAACGTAGTAGTAGAATTTGATGAGTTTTTCTTAGGCTTATATCTATTATAAAAAGATTGATTTTACTCTTTTCAGAATAAATCTAATCTTCATTATTATAATTTTTATAATGTTAGATAAATCCCGAGACTCAGATGCCGCCTAGCCCGTTAGAACTTTATCACAAGCTGCATTTCAATGCCACGAAACAAGGATGGCTAAATGAAAATTCACGTATTGAATATGTAAGCATCTTCTAGTTAAAAACTTTTGATTGTGATTTTTTTGTCCAATATATATTCCGCGTTGCTACTAGTTTTAAATACTATTCTCTTACCTTCTATTATGATAGGAAAACATCATTGCACATAAGCAGGCAGCCTTGGATGAATTAAATTCTAAAGGAATAACAATTACCACTACTATGGAGCATCAACTTGAGAAAGAAGCCATAAAAAGTGTTTGTGGTAGGAAGAAAACAATACAATCAGCATGGGAGGTTGGTGTTGGGCCCGTGTTGAGGAAAAAAGATAGTTGGATGAAATCGGTAGCTGAATCATCTCAACGAGACTCAAGTGAGAACGAAAGTCTGAGAAATAAGGTTATTGCACTCGAGGCGAAACAGAAGCGAGATAAGGAGAAATATGAAAGAATGTTTGAGTTCATTGGCACAAAGTTTCCAGACTTTGAAAGCACAATACCCATAGATGCAAGTGATGAAGCTGTTAGTGATAATACAATTTAGGTAGTTAGTTATGATGTTCATTATCTTTTTTTATCTAGTACTCTTTTAAACTTTAGAACCGATTATTTGGTGTTATTTTGTTTGGTTATTGTTATGATATTAGTGCTTGAATGTATTAGATTTTTGGGAAGCAAAAGGCAAATTTATGAATTATATTACTGTAATTTAGTAACTGTATTTTAATATATAAACTAAAAAAATAGTTATCGCAAAACATATTAGAGACTGATTTTCAGACCCCTAAATAAATATATTAGAGACTGAACATGAATGTTATCTTAGACTGATTATTAGACTCCACAAGTACATATTAGAAACAAAAATAACATAGTATCGGATACTAATTTTTAGTCACTAAACTTGCCATATTAACGACTGAAATCGAGTCGTACCTGGGACTAATTCTCAGTCTTTAAAACAGTTTATTGCAGACTAATTTGATACGGAATCATGATGTAATGGAACCAATAGGGACTATATATACTTGTTTAGATAACTAATTTTCAGTCCCTAAAGTTACACAGAGGGACTGAAATATCATAGTATCTGAGACTGATTTGCAGTCATTGAAGATATGTTTTAGGGACTAAAATGATGTGGTACCAGGGCCAAATTAAGGACTGAACTCTTATGCATCGGAGACTGACTGTTAGTACCTGATGGTTTCATACAATGGGGACTGATTTTCAGTTACTAAAACCACTATTAAGGACTAGGTATCTGGTACTGACTGGGGACTGGCATATCAGTCCCTGAAAACCATTAGGAACTGATTAGGGAGCATCAAAGACTGATTTTTTAGTCCCGAATGCCGATCTTTTTTGTAGTGCTAATACAGTAAAACTATTTTCAAGGTATATCATGGAAGCCTTAACCAAGCGTATTGTGTAAGCTTAATTTTTATCTATATAAGTAACCCACCACTCGTGTAAATCCTCAAACCAACTGAACTTCTGATATAGTTCGACACATACCCAAAACAACTCATACTCAAATTCTATTTTTTAGAACTCAAACAAAGCCCAATATTACTATCATGAGTCTTCAGTTTTCTACTCGTGCACACGCTGAATCTTCAAACGCAGCAGAAATTCGTGCCCAGATCGAAGTCCATAAATTTCTTCAGTTTAGGGATGCACGCACCCATACGAAATGTCTAACCCTCAGGAGGCTTAAAGTTAATACTATTAATAGTATCGACTGGAACATAACGGGAATTCTAGACAAAGATGATCGACTGACGAGGTTACTACCAATTGGTTCACCATGGCGTCGTTTTTTTGATATCTTAGAACCTTCATACGATGAACTTGTATATGAGTTCTGGTCTACTTTTCATTTCACACGAAATAAAGACCTATATGAGCCCTCTATCGATTTTAGACTCGGTGGAAAAACTTTTAATTTGTCATTATCTGAGTTCGCAGTACATTTAGGTATTTATACAGAAGAAGAGGTTAGATCACCTATATTTATAAACGCATTAACCGAATATCCTGATCGCATACAAGATTATTGGTCTACACTTACACCAGCAGTGTGGAGTAGAAATAATAATTCAAGAACATTTAGAGATCCTCTTTATCAATATATGCACCGTGTTCTAGCCAACACGATCAGGGGGCGCACGTCTAATCTACACAGGGTTAGTGGTACCGATCTTTTCCACTTATACAGTATATTCGAGTCAGTCCATTGTAATATTGCTTACTCTCTTGCTATGTACTTTGAACAATACCAAACACGTCTCCCGAAAAACCTTATGGGAGGATCATACATAACAAAAATAGCCAAATCTCTAGGTGTCATAAACGATCAGATTATTCAAGGATTATCCCTACCACGATTACCTGGAGTGGTAAGTTTTACCAATATTGAGATAATACCTATTGATATTCCTACACAAACACGATCGTTTCAATCTGAGGTAGCACCGGTTATCCCAGAAAATACATCACAAAATCTACAACAGCAACTGTTGCAGTTTCCTCCACCATCTTTTTATCAGTTTGATTTGTTGTCTCAACAGCAGCTAATACCACCCGTGTTTGAACATATTTCAACTAACACATCTCAAACACCAGGCATCTACCAGGCACTTTCACCTTTACCTTTTGGGCAAGAAGAAATGATGCCACAATCTATATTTAATGATAACATGACATTCCAAGAGTTGTTAGCACCAGAACAACCCATATCACCACTATTACAGCAACAGTCTTCACAACATCCGGAGCAACAACAACCGTCAATTGTTGAAGCCGGACCAAGTACGGTGCCTCTAATAAATCCACTTTTAGATCCAATGAAGGTTGCTAAACTAATAAAAAAGAACCGAAAAATGTCCAGACAAATAGAGTGGTTGACGAAAAAGAATGAGTGGCAGGAAGAAATGCTAAGACAAGTAGCTGCTATTATCTCAAAACAATTTACTCCGCCACCTCCATCACCTCATGATTCTGATTCTGATTCTGATTTTGATTAAGTTCAGTTGTATACACAGACAGAGGTCTGCAAACATTAGAATATACTATAATCATTTTACTACGATTCAATTATTTTTAATATATCTATTCAAGTATATGGGAAATACGTACAAACTAAAAGACTTACTTGCTATAGCTGAAACTAAACCATTCGTAAGTCTGTGGATAAGCATAAATTAAAGGCTACATATCTGGATAAGTAGCCATATGAATTGAAACATGTTTACATACAACATTGATATGGAAGATAACACGAGCATTGCCATCCCAACAGCAACTCCCATCACTATTAGATGGATCCCACCACCATATTAATAATTATGTAACTGAATTATTTTGCACTACGAAACGAATATATATTTGTATTCAAGTGTATGGATTCTTGTGATGAATCATCATAGAGAGTTGTCTATAACTATAAACTATTTTTGGGAAGTTAGAAAACTGTCAGGTTTATTTGATTCACAAAAACAAGTTTATATTTACAAAATATAAGTGACTTTGACAGTATAACCTTAATATGTAACGTAGTTACATAAGATACCTTTTAAATTGTAAAGACGAAGCATGATAAACATACAAGTTTGGGTTGTACATACATATACACATACAAATGTTTTGTGGAAATACAAATGACAAATATATGTATATTATTCATAAATTAGACGAATAGCGCAAATAACGGTTATGCCTGGGACATTCAAAATTAATAGAAAGAATGGGAAAAGCTAATTACCTAATGGTACAAAGCTTTTAAACAGAGGACGCTCTATTTTTCCCAAATATCAACAAGAAAATTGTTGAGTTTCAAGAATATATATAGATCATCAAGGATATGATGGCATGACAGATTAAGCCATCAAGGATATACTATGATGAAAAGGATTCATGGTGGAGTGATAATCCTAAAAAGGATTAAAGGATACACATATCCTAGCATGATACCATTTAGTATTTAAATCGATGCATCGTCTAAATGGTTATCAATTCGCAACTTGAAGTTTGCACATATGGCTAAGCTAATATAGCAAGAATATTATTCCAGACTTCTAAATTATAAATGATCATTGGAACAAGTATTATTATTGAAACATTTACTCCCCATTACAGTTATTTAGAAACCAAATATTTATCATCTTTGGGTGTGCGATATATATACTATATATACTGAAATTATTACAACACAGCGCACAAAGATGAGTTTTAATGACATGTTGGGAATAAATAATATATAGCCATAAATGGAAGATTTCTTATGGGCTTCATTTACTGATTATAAATCCCAACATGAGGGGGAGGATATAAAACAACTAAAAGTGAAATAAATTTTGAAGTTATCATTGTATTATCTGTATCCTCGAGTAAAATATCTAAAAGATATTTTAAGAAGGAAATTCATCCAAAAAGTTTTGAATTGCTCCAGTTAAAATTATTGTCCAAGAAGGACAAAGACATATTGAAAATCTTATATACCAGATGCTAATGCTTTAGCTCGAGTTGATATTACAGAAAAGCAAAGGGATAATAATAATATGGCTATTGAATCCCGTTTGAAACATGGAAGGCCAGTCGGTTCAAAGGATAAAACATCCTCGAAAAAGAAAAGGCCCTGAAAAGGAAATTGGGTTCAAAAGATAAAACATCCTCGAAAAAGAAAAGGTTCTGAAAGGGATATTGACTATATATATAAAAAAAATGGTAATTCAAATATCGAAACCTTCCCTCAGGAAGGAGTGAAGGATAAAACTTTCCCTCAGGAAGGAGTAAATGATAAAACCTTCCCTCAGGAAGGAGTGAATGATAATACCTTCCCTCAGGAAGAAGTAAATGATTCCAACATAGAATTGTCGATCAATTATGGTCATACACATATATTATGGAATCAAGATGAAATAGAAAGTTTGAAGCATAATAGACCATTTGATTTTTCAAACATTAAATTTCTTGAAAAATAGGAAGTTATTGTACATATGCTTATATTTAACCAAAAAGGAAATATCACAAACTAGGCACCTAGCTCGGTTGGCTAGGTGCGCGAAAGGGTGTGGCCTAGACCCGGGTTCGATCCAGGGGACGGCCAGTTTCACCATTTTTAATTTTTCATTAACACATTGCAAGATGAATTATATTTTCCTTTTCATATTCTCCTAAGGTGAAACGAAATTTTTGATACACTTGAGGTATGTAAGGTATAATTTATATTTTTACTAACACATCGAAACAAGTTTGGTTAGTTTTTGTAAATGCAGGTAATGTAACAAAACACAGTTGTGGATCTTATGATATTTGTTTCCAAAAGGAACCAGAAGTCTCATATGAAGATCATATAACACTGATCGGCAAAAGATTGCCTACCTAAGGATCAAGCGAAAAATTGTTGTCTATAAAGCTTTGATCAACTTTCAAGGAAGATAGAGACAAGTCACATAAATGATACATATTAAAATGAGGGGGAGTACTATACAAGTTGCACTCTTTTTCCCTTAACTAAGTTTTATCCCATTGGGTTTTCTTAGTAAGGTTTTTAATGAGGCAACATACATGATCCAGAAATATCAGGAGAAGACTATACACTGCACTCTTTTTCCCTTAGCTACGTTTTTGTCCCACTGGGTTTTTCTAGCAAGGTTTTTAACGAGGCAGTATTCCATAGTTAAACCCCAAAGTTGAAAATTGTCATCCAACTTGGAACGTATGGATTATTGATCAAGTGAATGGTGATAATATGTCTGAGGGGGAGTGTTATGAATTATTGCATAACAGACAATTCTTTATCACATTCACAACAGTATTTTATTGTATATATATGATGCATATGGTATCAATCGAGATAGAGGTAGCTCAATATCAAAACTGGAGATATTTACGGAAGCAATTAAATAGTGGTCAGTTACAAGCTTAGACCATCTTCTTGAATGAGCCATTTGTTTGATCAGCTGTACACAAGAGTAGTTCTATTTTTCACAGTGGTTTTATAACACGTTATCAGCTGTAGGACACAATTTTTCCTGTCAAAAACCAAATCTAGAGGCTCTAAAAACATGACATGTGTCCTACACTTATTTTCATTTATTTATATATATATATATATATATATATAATAGATAATAGATAATAGATTGCTATTGCTTCATTCGATCAAACGAGTTGCAAGATTTAGTGGTTTCAGTTCTACTTTATGCAATGCAACTAATATGTTAGTTTTCCATTTCAAAGATCGTCTAAATATTGTAAAATGGTAGATGCACCACAATATTTATGTTGTACTGATGTGCGATAAAGTGTCGTATATATTAGGTGTATATTTTAAGCCCTTTTTAACACTTATTTTAGCCCAGTTTTAAATTTATAAAACACGATATTTCACTAACACTAAACACACATATGGGCAAGTGCACCCATCGTTGAGTGTAGTATAGCGTTGGTAAGATACCGAGGTCGTCCAAGGACACAAGAGCTTTTAGTACCGGTTTATCCTCAACGTCTAACCAAAATAAAAGTTTAGAAAAATGTTTTAAACTAAGAAAATTAAAACTAACTAAAATGCTGAAAATAAAAATAAAAGAAAAACAGATAGACAAGATGAATCACTTGGTTCCGACTCGTATCTAGTATAACCTTTGATTATTTCCGCACTTTTGCACATAATTAAGAGATTATCTTAGTTATTGTAGTAGGCCCCTCTTTTGAAGGCGACGTTACCCTCACCCCAGTAGTTTGAGTCAGCAGGGATACAATCCTAAAAGGGTGGATTATTGGAAGATAATGAATTAAGTTATTAATGCAGTATTGTGGTAGGCCCCGCTTTTGGCGGTGACGTTACCCTCGGCTAAGTAGTCTGAGTCAGCAGGGATACAGTCCTAAATAGCCGGGTTATAGTATTAATAGTAGTTAACTTATGAGGGGATCAAAGAGTTTGGACCCCCGCCATCCAATACCGTGAAGTATTGAAGGAGGTCCTACTAAATTTGACCCAGGTCCATTGCAGGACCTCTAAACGCTGAACAATGGCAAGACCTTTACCAAACCGTTCCCTTAACCCCCTACCAGGTAGCCAACATATCTCCATATAGACCGTGGAGATATGAATGGTGAAAATCCTTTATTTTATATAGACAGTAAAATAATGCCAAGACACCACGGACAAACGATAAGGAAAGATCACCTTCAACATAAGTAACTAGTTATTAAAGTCATTAATACAAAACCAAATAAAAAGTGCAAAAGATTAGAAATAAAAAGTATTATACTAGACACTTTGTCTTCACCAAGTGATGTAAGAGACTTAGGCAAACATGGCCTTGATTGTCAAGAACTCTTACGATCAATCTTGGATCCCGAGACGACTCACACACTCTACGATGGACAATGGATGATGGTGGTGGATGATGGTGTTGTGATGGTGGTGGGTGGTGGATGAAGTGTGAGAGAGGTGGTGTGCCAAGGGATGAGATGAAATGAATCCAAGCACTCCTATTTATAGGCTGAACAGAGAGCTGGACACGGCCCCGTGTCCGCTGGGCACGGCCCCGTGTCCGTCTGACACTCTCTCTCCTCATTAATTGTAATTCGCAATTACAATAAATGCGCCTGCTGTACTTTCGACACGCCCCCGTGTCCGCTGAGCACGGCCCCGTGATGGGCAATAGAAGCTTCTATAGGTTTGTCTTTTCTGCTGCTTCTTGGGCACGGCCCCGTGCTGGCTGAGCACGGGGCGTGTTCAGTCTTCTGTTTTCTCTATTTTGCTTTGGAAGGTGCCGTTGAGGGTTCGGGCTGTCCACTAATGTTCCTTTTCTTGTATTTATGTTGGATTTAGCTGTCTTTTTGCTTCTTTTGCGTTTTTGAGCTCATTTAATCCTGAAAATACAAAAGGAAGACAAAAACACTCTTTTTCCAATATTAGCACTAAAAAAGGGTTAGTTTTATGCCTCGTTTGATGTAATTTATATGTTGCATTTTACACACATCAAATACCCCCACACTTGAACTTTTGCTTGTCCTCAAGCAAAACTCTTTAATATGTGGCTTACACTCCCAAATGGAATAGGTAGAAGAGAAGGTTTTGGGCTTGTCGTAGAGTGTCGGGATTTCCAAGATCTTTTTGGGTTTTATTTTTATTTATTTACACTCCTATTCGTAATGATTTATTTAGAACTGTTCATAAAAGAAATTACTTATTTGGGCATAACATGCCTTTTTAAAATTCTATTTATATACAAGTTCACATACCTCGCGGGGAAATCACTCACACTCGGCCGAAGGTGTATTTTTAGTGAATCACTCGAGAGCGGCACGGAACTTATTCCTACCATAGGCTTGCCAAGAAATCAATCCTCCTCCTTTTTAACCTTTATACCTTTGTAGATATCAAGAGGACTTTGTGGGTTAAGGGTTGGCTAGGGTTAAAGGTAGGTGGTTGGGTTAGTGGTTAGTAGAAAAAGGGCTAAAAGCGTAACAAGTGTCGGTTTTCGTATTTTTGCAACTTTTTATTTTGATGAAGCTTTTATTCAAACTAAGTTATTTTTGATTAACTTGTTTGTTTATTTTCTTTTTGCTTCATCATTATCACAAAATTTTTTTTTTTCACGAAGAACCGAACTTGTTACTAAAATAAAGGGTTAAAAATGAAAAAGGTTTTGGTGGATGAAAGGGTTTTTGTTTGGGTGATGAAACGAAAAGGTTTAGGCTCAAAGGGGCTAACTAGGGGGATTTTTGGGTAGGTGGTAAAGGAAAAAGAAAAATAATGGTGTAGAAATGAAAAGGGTTAGTCCTAATGCCTCCATCATTTACTTACTCGGGTTTAAGTTGATAAGGACCGGGAATGTATTGTCATGGCAAGTTCTAGAGTCGTAAGAACCAAGCAGCTATTCACACAAGAAACGAAAAATGAGCATTTAGTCAAATGATATGTAATTGTGTACTCAATAAAGGCTCAAAACTCACTTTTGTGGGAATGGGTTTTTATGTAATCAAGTATATAATCAAATTTTAAATAAGTTTGCTATGCCTTTTCATAATTTTCTTATGTTGGTTCTTTTTATCACTACGCTATCGGTTGTAAATTTGTAAAAATATAACCTTTTTGAGAACTTGAATTTCCCGAGTTAAACCTAGACAAGTAAAAATGAAATTTTTGAAAAAATTTGGGGTGATTAGCGGTTCCAATAGAGTTTTGTGTAAGGCTTGTATTTAGGACTTGCAAAATTCAAGGTTTTAGCATCCCCCCCACACTTAAATTACACATTGTCCTCAATGTGTCCCAAAAATAAATTTTTAGGTTGATTAGATGTGTAAAATAGTGTTTAAAAAGCAAAAAATTTGTGTTACTGGGCGCTGAACACGGCCCCGTGTTATCCGGGCACGACCCCGTGTTCAAGTGCCAGTAACAAAATTGAAATAAGTCAAACAGAAGGCTGGACATGGGGGCGTGTTGGGTGAACACGGCCCGTGTCCAGGTACCTGTACTGGGCGTTTTTTCTGCAGGTGGTTCGGCACGGGGCCGTGTTGGTTGGGCACGGCCCGTGTTGAACCTTCTGAAATGGAGAAAATTGTCGGGTTGCCTCGTTCTTGTGCATTGGATCATTTTTCTCGTTCCCCTTTTCATCCTTTACCACCATGAGTGTGTTGTACTCATTACAAACCATCCAAACCTTAAAACCATCATTTCATTTCACCATAGAGAGAACTTACATAATCCTAAATTAAACTAGATAAAACAAAGAAATAACAAACCATGGAGTCCTAGCCTTTACTTTATTTTAATTTAGCAAAATTTCCAAGAAGTAATTAATCTTGGTTAAACAAGGCCTTTTTGAACTCCTTCTTCCGAGTGCGGTTCTCCTCAAATGTCGGCGAGCCATTCTTCTACCTCCCTTGGAAAGAGAAAAGAAGGCTCATTGGCATTAGTTTGAGGAGTTTCAACTTCCACCGGGATCTCTTGTTGGTGTTCCATGGGAGGTTCCGCCGGAAAGTCTTCCCACCCGGTAGGGTTGTTGATTCCGAGTGCCAGGTTCCAATCCTGTTGAGGAAGGACTGGTTCCATTGGAGGTGCTACAAGAATATTTAACCTCTGGTGCAAGAGGTTAATTTCTTGGAAGCTGCTTTCAAGTCCCATCGTAAGATCGTTAATACGGTCGATTAGGACCTCCTCTACTGAAGTCATTTCGTCGAGAGCCTCCCTTAATGCTATCACATAGTGTACAAGTGTAGCTTCAATGGAGGGTCTTCTTCCTCTTCGGCTGTTTGGCGAATGCACAGGAGATGTTTCGCTGTTTTCACTCGTCATCCTACGAAAAATAAACTAAAAATAGTTTATTTAATGAAACAGTGACCGGACACGGCCCCGTGCTCACTGAGCACGGCCCCGTGTTCATCTTTCTGCAGAGTTTTGGAACAAGGAAACTTGGATTTTTAAGTTATTTTCTGAACGTTGTGGGGCCTTTTTGGCTACTAATAACTTAAAACAATGTTTCATAACATGTTTTTACCAAGATTCTTTGAACAAAACTCATTTATCCCTACCATAGAGTTAGGGGAATTCCAAACTTTCAATGGTAGCTCTTAGAGAAAGATGAAGAAGAAGGAAATGGCTAAAAGAGGAAAGGACAAGATGGGTTGTTGAAACCTTCTTTTAGACTTACCTAGGATAGTTTGAGAGAAGATTCTTGCAAATCTCTGCCCCAAGTTGGTCCAAATGTGCAGAATTCTTGGCTGCATTTATAGAAAACGACAGCATCCTGGACACGGCCCCGTGTGCAGGTGGAGTTCTGACACAGTTTGTCCGTATTATGACGTACTGATCAGAATGGAATCTTTCGATGGACACGGGGACGTGTTGGCTGGACACGGCCCCGTGTCTAGGGACTGTTTTATGAAGTTGTCTAGTTTTTTTAAGGAACTTGTTAGTATCGGGTGGCTCCTGACTGGTTGGAACAACCCCAAAGTGCCTAATATACCTTAATTGTCCTAGACTAAGGCGAGAACGCAAGAGGTTGTCGGTGAGGGTAATTCCTATTTTCATTCTAGGTGGACAAGTCCAACCCTTTCCCGGGCTCTTGTTAAAGAAGGTATATGCCGAATCGCTCAGGTCTATGTATGCACCGAACGAAGTCGATGGAGAGTCCTTCACGGCACAATCGACACAGGGATGACTATCGTCCAAGTCTTTGCTAGGTACGAAGGTATTTTTGGGAGCAACGAGGTTGTCGGAATGCGGTTCCAACATTTCTTCATGGGTATCGTCTTGGGGTGGATCAATAAAATCCTTCCCAAGCTCTTCTATCCATTTCAGAATTAGCTCTTCTAGTTGAAATAACTCGCTAAGGAGCATTTCCCCTAGAATATCTGGCTGGGCGCATTCGAGGGAGAAATAGTGCTTATTTTTATTTTCGCCCCTCTTAAGGTTGTGAGAAGATGGTGGGTCCATGTAGTGGGGCCTATAATTTAGGAAGTAGCATTTTACTTCTTCATGTTCGCCACCACATAATTGACACCACGTACCATAAGAGTGCCGAAAGTAAAAATAATTACTATCACTCATGTTTATGTCAGAAATTACCAACCGTCGGGATCTAACGGTTCTGTTTTCAGTAACTGAAACTTGGGCACGGGGGCGTGTTGAGTGGGCACGGCCCCGTGTTCAGCTTACTGTCTGATGTAAAACAGGATTGCCAGTTCCAATGATTGAGCACGGGGGCGTGTTCAGCGGGCACGGCCCGTGCTGAGCTCTGCAGAAGCTGAAAAACTAAGAAAATCCTAAAAAAAATAAAAAGAAAAATAAAAGATGATTAGGCCGTTGATTCCTAACTTCCTTAAAATCCTTGTGTCCCCGGCAACGGCGCCAAAAACTTGATGTGCGATAAAGTGTCGTATATATTAGGTGTATATTTTAAGCCCTTTTTAACACTTATTTTAGCCCAGTTTTAAATTTATAAAACACGATATTTCACTAACACTAAACACACATATGGGCAAGTGCACCCATCGTTGAGTGTAGTATAGCGTTGGTAAGATACCGAGGTCGTCCAAGGACACAAGAGCTTTTAGTACCGGTTTATCCTCAACGTCTAACCAAAATAAAAGTTTAGAAAAATGTTTTAAACTAAGAAAATTAAAACTAACTAAAATGCTGAAAATAAAAATAAAAGAAAAACAGATAGACAAGATGAATCACTTGGTTCCGACTCGTATCTAGTATAACCTTTGATTATTTCCGCACTTTTGCACATAATTAAGAGATTATCTTAGTTATTGTAGTAGGCCCCTCTTTTGAAGGCGACGTTACCCTCACCCCAGTAGTTTGAGTCAGCAGGGATACAATCCTAAAAGGGTGGATTATTGGAAGATAATGAATTAAGTTATTAATGCAGTATTGTGGTAGGCCCCGCTTTTGGCGGTGACGTTACCCTCGGCTAAGTAGTCTGAGTCAGCAGGGATACAGTCCTAAATAGCCGGGTTATAGTATTAATAGTAGTTAACTTATGAGGGGATCAAAGAGTTTGGACCCCCGCCATCCAATACCGTGAAGTATTGAAGGAGGTCCTACTAAATTTGACCCAGGTCCATTGCAGGACCTCTAAACGCTGAACAATGGCAAGACCTTTACCAAACCGTTCCCTTAACCCCCTACCAGGTAGCCAACATATCTCCATATAGACCGTGGAGATATGAATGGTGAAAATCCTTTATTTTATATAGACAGTAAAATAATGCCAAGACACCACGGACAAACGATAAGGAAAGATCACCTTCAACATAAGTAACTAGTTATTAAAGTCATTAATACAAAACCAAATAAAAAGTGCAAAAGATTAGAAATAAAAAGTATTATACTAGACACTTTGTCTTCACCAAGTGATGTAAGAGACTTAGGCAAACATGGCCTTGATTGTCAAGAACTCTTACGATCAATCTTGGATCCCGAGACGACTCACACACTCTACGATGGACAATGGATGATAGTGGTGGATGATGGTGTTGTGATGGTGGTGGGTGGTGGATGAAGTGTGAGAGAGGTGGTGTGCCAAGGGATGAGATGAAATGAATCCAAGCACTCCTATTTATAGGCTGAACAGAGAGCTGGACACGGCCCCGTGTCCGCTGGGCACGGCCCCGTGTCCGTCTGACACTCTCTCTCCTCATTAATTGTAATTCGCAATTACAATAAATGCGCCTGCTGTACTTTCGACACGCCCCCGTGTCCGCTGAGCACGGCCCCGTGATGGGCAATAAAAGCTTCTATAGGTTTGTCTTTTCTGCTGCTTCTTGGGCACGGCCCCGTGCTGGCTGAGCACGGGGCGTGTTCAGTCTTCTGTTTTCTCTATTTTGCTTTGGAAGGTTCCGTTGAGGGTTCGGGCAGTCCACTAATGTTCCTTTTCTTGTATTTATGTTGGATTTAGCTGTCTTTTTGCTTCTTTTGCGTTTTTGAGCTCATTTAATCCTGAAAATACAAAAGGAAGACAAAAACACTCTTTTTCCAATATTAGCACTAAAAAAGGGTTAGTTTTATGCCTCATTTGATGTAATTTATATGTTGCATTTTACACACATCATGTACACATCAGGGCTACCAATTGGTAACCCAACGAATGTTTTTCTTCAAATGCTTCACCTTCCTAATTTACATATTTTTGGCGATTTTGATGACAGTTCATTTAAACAAACTTTAGGATTAATAACATTTGTCGAGTCCTCACCCGCGGGGGGGGGGGGGGGTGGGAATCCGTGACCAAGCTCCGATGTGAGAATAAGTAAACTTGCCGGAGATAAATGAGAAGCTTATTCCGACGAGTATGATCGCCGGAATATCCTCCTTGGTGTGGACTCTGATAGATGAGTTATAATGTCGGAATTAAATGAGAATGTATGATGGTCGGAATAAATGAGAGCATATAGCATTTAGTGAGAGTTACCTTGTCCCTTAAGGATCGTTACTTACCTTCCTTATATAAAGGAAATTACTTATCTTTCTCGGTAAATGATGCCTGGACGATCTAACGGCATTCTGCCGCCTTTGGGGGACTCAAACACGTGTCTGAGCTCCAACGGTTGGATCAAGGGCTTCAATTAATGAGGCCAGCTCAGTTGTACTAGGTTTTCGGCGACTTCTTTCTCCTTATCAATCAGACATTTAATGCCTTGCAGCATTCTTGAATTCCCTTCCTTTGTTTCCCGCTCATTTCAAGTATGTGAGATCTTCATTAAGAAAGGTTGTAAGCCATGGGCTTGCCAATTAGGCCCCGAAGATAACAGCCCAAGACGGGTTATGTTGGGCTACCAACTGGCCCATCATCAAGTCATCTCTAGTCCCTGGTTCTGAGACTCGAGTCTCATGATCCGGTGCTGTATTACAATTTGTATGAAGTTTGGTCTTCTTGGGCTACGAGAATGGGCCCAACTTCCCTTAATGATCATACCCCCCTCGTTTCCCGAGGGCCATCGAGTATCAAAGATCAACGGCTAGGGATAGCCTTCATGATGCACATGTTCTGATCGATTTTTAATTTTTAAAATATGGTGATGTGACGGTTTCCTCCCTGTGTCAGTTATTTCCTTTAAAACCCCCCATTGCCTCTTCTTTTTCCTCTAACTTCTATCATACTTCTTCACAATTCTCTCTCCCCCCATTCCACTACTATTTTCCGATCACCATTCCAGTCTGCAATGAGCCACACCAGCCGTTTTTCGATCCATTCTTTCTTGACGGCAAAGGACCTTGAGGCTTTTGTTGATGCCTACAAGATCTTGGAGTGCTTTTCCCCAATTCTTCCCAGACCGGATGAGTCAGCGGAATGTACCCCCGACAGAATCGTCATCTACACTTTGTCATTCTCTTCTTACGGTGTCTGTTACCCCCTGTCGGCTTTTAAAGTGGACCTTTTAAGGCATTTTGGAGTTCACTTCTCACAATTACACCCTCTAGGGTTCATGAGGGTTGTTCATTTTGAATTATCGTGTGTGGTGATTTCTGGCGAACCGTCGGTTCCTCTTTTCTGCATGTTTCACAAGTTGATCTCTGATGGTGACTGGTTCACCTTTGCCAAGCGAAAAGATAATGTTTCTCCCCCCTGTTACTCTTTCATGCCTACTTCTACTTACCCAAAGGAGTGGAAAAGCCGATTTATCTTTGTTTTCGCTGCTATGATACCGGAATAGTCGCCCCTGAGGGATTGAAAATCGACTATTGAAGATAGTATCCCGGTCTTGTCCGCTGATGAGATCGTTCAATGGAAAAGAATGTATGAGAATCCTACAAGGGCTTTCACATTCCCCGAGGGAGTGTTGGCCATGGGGGGCTTGAGCCCCTTTTACTCAGTCTGGCCAAAAGCCTTCTTCGGAAAGTTTTGTGGATTTGGGTAGTCATCTCTGGTGTTGTTTTTGTACAGAGATACCCTTGTGGGGCTTACTCCAGGGGGATTGTAGAGATGTTAAGTTTATGGTGGGTGATAAGGTTGAACTAAACATGAGCCATGGTGTGGAGAAGAAGGTCCCTGAGAGTTCTGTTCAAGCCAGAGATTCTGCTGTTGAAGGAAAAGATGAAGAGGGTTCCTCTGACGGCAAGGAAGATTCCCAGGGTTCCCTCCGGATGAAAATTTCTAGCAACAATGAAGATGATGAGGATCTGGAGACCCGTCTGATCCGTAAATGGAAAGCAGCCCAGACCAGTAGCCCCAAAGCTGCCCCTGCCCCTCGAAACATTCGGCTGAGGCTACGGAGTGCTAGTGGTCAGAAGACCTTTCCTGTTACCAAGGTTGCTTCTGAACTTCCCCCTATTGGGGCCAAGGGTTCCCTGTCCAAACACTTGAGGTCCTCCAGACTTATTAGTGAACCTTTATTGGTGAGTTCTTTTCTTTATGTTCTGCTTCGTTTTTTTTATGTGGTTGCTTTGCCAATTTCCCCTTTTTTTATCTGAAACAGGGAAGCTCCAAGGCTCAGATTGACATTCCTCCTGCCTCTTCGTCCTCTCGGGTCAGGGACAAAACTCCCGAGATTAGCGCTGCTCGCATTACCCCTGCCTTTGATATTTCTCATATTCATGCCACCGTGACTAGCAAGCCTTCTCAACCTATGGGGCTTGTTTCTCAGTCCCATTTAGCCCCTTTGTTTGCTGAGGGTCTTTCAGTCCCGTATGTTCCTAAATGGAAAATAACCTCATCCACTGTTGTGGGGACTCCTGAGACCGCTCGGGACTTCTTGGCTCATGTTGTTCCCCCCTCTCACAAATTTATGAATTATGTTTTGAGGTCTGATCTCTTTGATGATCAGTATAACATGTCTCTTTGTGAGGGGTTCTTTAGGGGAGCCGGTATTTTGCAGCGGATGGATGAGCTGAGGAGGGAAAATGAGGAGTTAAAGACTGAGTTAAAAACTTCCCAGATCGTTGCTGCTGAGCTCTGGTGCCGAGTGACTGATGCTGAGCGGAAGTTGTTGGAGGAGAAGGTGCCAAAGCCTTCTTCTCTCCTCCCCCCTCTTTTTTTTGTTTATATATATAACTCTTCCTGCTTTCTGTGCTGTTTTTTCCCTTCAGGGTGCTAGAGCTATGTTGGAGCAAAAGGAGCGGGCCTGAGAAAGGGAGAGGACAGCTTGGGCTGAGGAGAAGAAGGAGCTAGTTGCTGAACTAAAGCATCAGAAGGCAGTGGATTCTGTTTCCCAGGGAGATCTGAATACCATGTATGCTGAATGGGGGATTGCTGTGGATGATAATCTGAAGCTAGCTAAGGAGAGATACTGGCTTATTACTGAGTGGTTCGGGTCCTTACTCACTGCTGTTTCTCAGTCCGAGGAGTTTAAGGGCAGTCTTGAGAGAATTTATAGGGCTTATCGAGATGTGGGGTATCAATCGGGTCTAAAGGACGGGTATGCTTATTCCGCCCAGGGTTTGGGGAGGAAAGAAACTCCTCTTTATAACTCCAAGGCTAAGAAACAACTGTCCAAGCTGGAAAAAAAGTTTGGAGAAAAGACCCCTGCTCTTCTCGAGAGAATTCTTGAGAAACCCCTGATGTCTATTGATGAGCTCAAGGCCCTGCTTACTCCCGCCGGACCCTCTTCACCCAAGTCTTTGTCTGGGGATGCTTCCCATTAGTTTTAAAACAATGGTTGATTCGATATGGTTGTAAATTAATACTTATGTATCTTGGATATTGTTGACTTTTGCTTTTGGGAAAGCCTTTGTGTTGGGGTCTTCCCAGTATCTAACCGTATTATGCTTTTGTAGTTATTTCATACTTTTTCTATGGTTCGCCTTTAGACCCGAGATCATATGAAAACATCTTAGAATTCTTTTCAAGTTCACCAAATTTTCCTCTTTCCAATCCCCCATAAAAATCACGTCATTTGCGTAGAACATATGTGAGAAGTACGGTCCGTCTTTTAGTAACCGGACACCTTTGAATAAACCTTCACTGATTGCTTTGATCATCAATACATGCAATACCTACATTATTATTATAAATAAAAAGGGTGAAAATGGATACCCTTGTCTTAACCCTTTTGATATTGGAACTCGCCAGACGGGGAACCATTTATTATTACCGAGGCCCTACCCGAATAAAGTATACCCATTATCCATTGTCGCCACTTTGAAGGAAACCCCGTATGTCCGAGAACGGAAATTAGGAATTTCCAATTCACCGAATCGTACGCCTTTTCTATGTTGGCTATAAAAATAAATTGTTTCTTTTTTGTTTTTTTGTCGACCAAGCCACCAACTTATTTATCACAAGCGGACGCCTGTAAAAATATTTGGTAAGCATCCTTTAGCTTTAAATCTTTTAAATTGAGAATTACATAAAGTTATTTAGTTCTTACCAATTTAAGTTTGTTAAATAACGTTATAACTCAACGTCTCAACGTGTTTTAATGAAAACTGAGTGGATGTGAATTTTGTTAAAGACCAACAAATTTTTAAGGGAAATTGGCATGTAATAATCTCACTTAGACCTGGCCATTAATAATCCCACCTCAGAATATTCCCCCCACCAGTCCCATATTTCACCTATTTTTCCTACAATGATCCCCCGTTATAAAAACTTAACGGAGTTAAGCTTTTTTTCCAAATTATAAACAGTTTTTTTAGGGCTTTTGATTAGAACGACGATACGAGTCCATTGATGTAAAACTTGTCTCGAAACGGTGCTCTAAACGATGAAAACGACGCTTCAATTCGGGTGTTTAAATTTCAAATTAACCAAAATCAAGTCACTTGGAGCACCATTTCGAAGTAAGTTTTACATCAATGGACTCGTATCATCGTTCTGATCAAAAGCCCTAAAAAATCTGTTTGTAATTTGGAAAAAAAAAAGCTTAACTCCGTTAAGTTTTTTAAACGGGGGACCATTGTAGGAAAAATATGTGAAAGGTGGGACTGGTGGGAGGAATATTCTAAGGTGGTATTATTAATGACCAATAAGATCTAGGTGAGATTATTACAGGCCAATTCCCCTATTTTAAATAAAAACAATGATATCGGACATGACTATTATCTACTATAATAAAAGAAACCAATAAGTGACACGTGTCATTCATTGAAGGCGTCTACATTTGTAATTTCCTGTCTTTTCATACTTATCTTATATCAATTAATCAAATAATAAATAATCAATTAATATTAAATCTTATCTTACTTTGAATGTCGGATAGAATCATTCAATTTTTTCTAATAATATATTATCTTCAAATTTAAGTTATAAATTAAAGATATTTTTTAAATAATAACACAAAACAATAATCTTAAACTTAAAAAAACAATAATACGCTCATATAAAAAATTTAAAGTACAAACAAAATAACTTATTAGACATTAGATCAAACTTAAAAAAAAACACTAATTAGGAAGAGAAGCTAATTATATAATTCTGTTTTTTATTTCAAATTGGGGTTCTAATCAATTCGAATTAAACTTAACTAAGTTTGTGATTTGATTCGAATTAAACCGAACCAAATTTATGATTTTCTAAACGAATCTAATAGCATATTATTTACTATACAAAATTACATTTATTTAACCCGTGTAATACATGATGTTTTTAAAGATATAACTTTTTTATTATTTAGTATATATTCGCCCCGCTTGCGGTATACAAGGTTACAAAATTACATTTATTTAACCTGTGTATACACAGTGTTTTTAAAGATATAATTTTTTAGTATATATAATTAGATTTATTCAACCCGTACAATACACAGATTTTTATTATTTGGTATATAAAATTACATTTATTCAGTACAATACATAGGATTCTTAGAGATATAATTTTTTTATTATTTAATATATAAAATTACATTTGTTCAACTCGTGTAATAAACAAGATTTTTAAAGAATAACTGTTTTAATTCAATATATAAAATTACATTTATTCAACCCGTGTAATACACGGGGTTCTAACCTAGTATATAATAAATGAAAGGTGAATTGGGTCACATGTCACTTGATTAGGGCATTCTCAATTCCATTTTCCCGCCTAACAGTACCAAACTTCCATCCCTTTTATACTCCCCCGTCCCTTTTTTTCCTTTTTTCCTTTTTTTCAATCCCGGTAATAACCTAGTAATTATATAAACATGAGTAAAAGGGAAAAGTACAATGAATAGATGGTCCTGTAAACATTATATTTCTGATAAAACTGATCGTTGAATCAATCATATTTACCTCTTTATAAATCATAAAAAAAATAAATTATTAAATATAGTTTTGTGGTGCTCGTCTCAGGCCCCCACACACCCTAGCTATGTAAGTAGTCTCGAGCTGATTGTGAAGTTATTGGTTGAACATGCACGTCGTTTGTCGTCGAGATATCAAACATTAAACAATGTAAATTTAGTTTTCACATTAAAAAATAAATTATTAAATATACTTTTTAGAAAGCAAGTTTTTTTTTTCTTCTAAAGATAAATTTCATTCACAAAACACCACCTAGCCAATAGGCCTAGGCTGCAGAGAACAACAATTTATAAGAAATCAAATTTACACCATTTCGACCACGAAACAGATTGAAATTTAGATCTATTTTTAAACCAAAGAAAACCGTAACCTTTAATACTATTCTTGATGTCTTCTAGCTTCCAATCCTTGTTTGAGAACACCTTCTCGCATCTCACCTTCCAAATGCACCAACAACTAAGGATAATAACCCCGTGCACCACCTTCCTTTTGATCTCACCCGCTCCAATGTGATTGTGATATTCCCATAAGTCTCTAACTGAAAAAGCAAAAACATTAGGAATATTACACCACTAGTTGATTTTAAGTTTGTTAATTTTTAGGTTTATTTGGGTTTAAAGCGTCAATTTTAAAAATTTTAAATTATAGACAAGGTCACTATTATAAGCAGTGGCGGATCTAGAAGACAAGATCCGGGGTATCTTAAAAAAATTAGGGTTATTGGATTTTATCACCCGCAACTATCGGCCTTTGGCCGTTGACACCCGCAACTAACACTTTGACACCCGGCATCCCCAACTTGACTTTTTGTTTGCACTGGCACCACTCAGTTAAATATTCTCTAACTTGGTTAGTTATTTGTCCGACGTGGCACATAGCTGATGAGTTGGACAGGACGACGTGGCGAATTTGTGGCACAAGTAGGCAGCATCATCATCACTCATCACCAAATCACCTTCAAATATCTATAATTGCTTATTTTCTTCTATTTTTAAAATATCATCATCATCATCCTCCTGCGAACACCCAGTACTCGCCCCTGCTTTGTTCTCCAACGATCCACTGAAGCATACCGACCCACATGTTCACCAAATCACCCTTCCTAATCGGCGTGAACTGATCCGAACGCGAATCAAGCAGATCCAAATCAACGATATGCGAATTAACCAAATCTGAATGAATAGGGTTTCATTGAAGCCATTGAGAAACCAGATCTGGTTGAGAATCAACGTACCATTCTAATAGTATGACTAGATCTGTCGTCTTCTTGAACTCAAATATAACAAGATATGTCGTCTTCTTGAACTCGAATCGTCTTCCTGAACTCGAATCCTGAACTGCCCTCTGCCAACCGCCAAAGGCCGTCCACGAGATCCTCCGTCGATGTCCTCCGCCCACCATCGCCGCCGTCTCCGGCGGTGCCCATAACACACATTGACGAAACTCCGGTCGACCATGACAGAGTTCAGGTCTCTGCCTCCGAACGGTGGCGTTTGGTGATGGTTTAGTGTCGATTGGAAGGTTTAATTTGCAGTTGATGCTGAGGTAGATTCAGGAGTTCAGGTGATGATGTTGTAATTTAGGGTTTGTTAGTTAGTATATGATTGGGATGTGTGTTTGTGAATTGGGATGCTTTGTTTAATGAGATGCAGAGCAAATAGAGAGAGATGTGTCATGTAATCACCATGTCATCTGTCCACGTAAGCTAAGTTGTGCCACATAGGATCAGAAACAAACTCAGTTAGTAAAGATTTAACTGAGTGGTGCCAGTGCAAACAAAAAGTCAAGTTGGGGGTACCGGGTGTCAAAGTGTTAGTTGCGGGTGTCAACGGCCAAAGGCCGATAGTTGCGGGTGATAAAATCCAATAACCCAAAAAATTATGGACCTAGGGGTATCCTAATATTTGCTTAGAGACATCTCTGATATATAAAACGGAAAGAATCTTTTTTTTCACTAATTTTACACTACGCCGACAAAGTTGAGGGGTAGCTCGTGCTACCCCTCCTTATACACTACATCTGCCGCTGATTATAAGGTTTGCTAACTTAATATGGGTTCAAATAGACGAACACCACCAGTCACCATTATGTGTCACTAGCATCTACTAGTAGATGTCACCACCGTCACTTTGCCACTGTCGTCACCACTCACCTCTACCACCACCATCCGTCACTACTTGTTCGATGATACCTTGCCCATCACCCATTCATTTTGCCATACTTTTATATAAGTGCATATACATACCTTCGTATTATTTAGTAGACAATTTAAAATATAGGAGTTAAATGTCATTTTAGTTCCTGTGGTTTGGGCTATTTTGTCAGTTTAGTCTAATGGTTTTATTTTCACATGTGGGTCCAAAAAGGTTTCACCGTTGCCATTTTAGTCCACTAGATTAACTTCATCCATTATTTATGTTAACGAGAAGGACAATTCGGTTATTTTATATGTAATTCTGTTAACTAAAAGGGCAATTCGGCCATATAAAATGACCGAATTGCCCTTCTCGTTAACAAAAATAATGGATGAAGTTAACCCAGTGGACTAAAATGGTAACATCGAAACCTTTTTGGACCTACAAGCAAAAAATGAAACATTTGAACTAAACTGACAAAATGATCCTAACCACATGAATTAAAATTAAAATGACATTTAACTCAATATAGTAATATATAAATAACATATGACCAAAAATCCTTGAAAGCGACCACGTCATATAATAAACAAATTAGCCTAGTGGTCTAATTCAATTTGATTGCATGCAAAATTATGTACTAGAAGTTGTATTAATAAATGGGTCGGTCCCATGTGACCATGTGCAAAAATGACATTACCCAACAATAATTTTTCCAAAGTCAATTGTCAATCTATCATTCTTCTGCTATTTTTATTATTTAATATTGTGTTTATGAAGTTAATAATTAGCTTGTATTATAAATTTTAAAATCCTTTACGACGGTATTATATTTATTAACTTTTAACAAATAATTAGTATTTTTAATTACCATATAAATGTGTTTATCACATCATGAAGAGAGTACGAAGGAATGTAAGAATAGAGTTATCTATGTTTATCATGATTAATGAGAGATACATTGTATGTGTTAAATGAGAAGAGCGTATTTGTTTTTTTAAGAGAACTTTATTAAAAATGGCCGGCTTGACAAAAAAACACAGGACCGCGCCACCAACCATTACTCTCTCCAAACTATATCCTTATACTTCGACTTGTTTTTAAGCCAAAGGAACCCATAGGATCTAACTTCTCCAAAAATGTCTACACTATCTCCTCTACCGTTGGCAAAAACCTTTTCGTTCCTAGCTTTCCATATCGCCTAACACGACACAATAACCAGACCTCGAATTAACTCCTTGGCTTTATTACTCCGGCTAACCCCTTTGTGAATATTTAGGACATCCGAAAACGAGAATGCAAAGATCGGAGGGAGTTTAACCCACCTGCTGAACCGATTCCAAACCCTCATCGCAACGTCGCAAGCCGTAAAGATGTGATCCACTGATTCCACTCCTTCCCAGCAAAGAGCACACGATGTCGATTCGACCGGGATATTCCTTCTTTCGAGCGCTTGCCTAGTCGGAATCCGATCTAGCGCTGACCTCCACATAAAAATCCTACACTTGGCCGGCACCCATCCACACCCCTCGACTGAGAATGGAACCACCTCGAGTATTTGTGTTTTTGTTTAATTTCTTAATAGTAATAAATATCAAATTTGGTATCATAAACTATTTACTTATATTTAAAAATATAAAATACAATAAAAACAAAATATAATGTTATTAGACCATGTGTTATACCTTTCACACACCCAACTGAGGCTGAGGTGGACTTAAGGCCCGGTGGGAAACAAGATGCCCAAGGGCGTAGCTTTGTGGGGGTGGGAGGGGGCTGCGGATCCCCCAAACTTTTGCGCTCAGTGGTAGAAAGCATGTAGTTTTCGTATAGAAATTTTTGGGTATATTCGTTTTTGACCCCTCGTTTTTATAAAATTTTTTGTTATATGTGTTTTCAACCTCGTTTTTATAGAAATTTTTGTTATATGTGTTTTCGACCACCCGTTCGGAAATCTCAAGCTTCGTCACTGACGATGTCGTATAAACAAAGGCCGCTAGTTGGTGCCCCGCTGAGATGAAACCCCCTTGGTGGTGTAGAAAAAAATTACAAATTATAAATATATATCTTTAAACCTCAGAGCGTAGAAAAAAAATACACTTCATAAATATATCTTTAAACCTCATATTTTCACATAACTGCTTTCCTATCTATTTCTAAAATTTGTTAACAGAAGTATGATAAATTAAAGACGACTTTATCACCATCATCGGGCTTTGAAGAGTCATTTTTTATCACAACAATTGTAGTAAGGAACACCCTCATCTAAACATGCGTCGATATTCATAGAAAACATGAATGAGACGAGGACAATGTTTAATGAATATCAACAAGAAAACACCCTCATAATGTATGCATCTTGTTCTTCAAAAAAACATTATTTCTTATGTATTACAGGCGAAATATGTATGATGGTTGTTCTTTTAGCACAATTTGGAACATTTTTGTGCATGGAAACAAAGCTGAAGACTTCATTTCATGCTTTAAACAATAACATTGAGGCTGCCACTATGAAGGTGGATCGTAACGAGTCTTGACACTACGTACATGGGACATTTTAAAGCACACTGATCACTTGATAAAACAAACTATAAAAATACAAAATATATGCTACAAATATAGAATATAAAATATAATAATTGATATGTTCAAATCTTAAATTCTTAACGTATCAACGAAAATGTCCAAAATGTCAAACAAGTTAAAGAAATTCAAAAATGTCCAAAATGTCAAACAAGTTAAATTAAGAAATCAAGAATTATTGGACATAACTAATTAAGACCTAGATGGTAGATGCAATGTCCAATCGTAAACCGACCTGGGTGTAACTCATCTGCTATGTTATAGCGTACATTAACTGACAAGAGATGAATAAATTTAAAGAACAGTCAATAGAACCACGATCGATGGACTTAGTGTGTTGTTTAAAAAATCAATACTCAATACCCGTACGTGTATATATAGAGAGAGAGAAAAAGTGTATCGTATAAAATACCGTAACATACGACGCGTATGCGACGACAAGTTCGCATGTTATAAACCAGTGTTGTAAAAATTGCGACTAGGCGGTGACTAGTCGCCGATTAATCGCTACTCGGCCAGTAACTGAGTAATTTTTCGTTAATCAGTCCATTAATCGCTAGACGGCCTAGGCGGACCTAGTGTATATGTATACATAAAACTGAAAATTACATAAAAAAAACCAATCCGATTAATCCCAATTAAAGAACGAGTAATCCCGAGTAGTCGCTAGTCCCCACCTCACCGGCCGATTAGCAACTAGCGAGTTCTCCAACCTTGTTATAAACCCGTAAAAGAAATATCGCATGTTATAAAAACGAAAGTTCGCACGTTAAAATAAATACAATTCGCATGTTATAAACCCGTAAAAGAAATATCGCATGTTATAAAAACGAAAGTTCACACGTTAAAAAAAAATACAATTCGCATGTTCAAATAAAAACCCAATTCTCATGTTCAAATAAAACTACAATTTCGCATGTTGTTATTGGAACCCAAATTCGCATGTTGATAATGCATCGTGTACGCCTCGTACGTTAAGACATTTTGTACGTTAACCGGCCTATATATATATATATATATATATAATAGTATTTATCTAGCGTTGCTAATTATAGTGTATATTTTTGCATGCACCCAATCTCAGGCTAAGATTGATAAGTGAAGTTTTGTGGTGATTCATTGTTTTGTAAACTCATTACGTATTCGGAACTTTTCAATATTCCGCTAAAAGTTGAGAATGATGTTATTAAAATACTTTGTAAATTGTGACATATCCTTTTCTTATCTTTAATTTAGGTAATGAAAAAAAAATGGGTGACGTAGATACATCAACAACAATAATATTACATTTAAATATTATACTACGTTTGATCATGGCCGACAGTTATATATTTAGAAAAATGGTCATCATATTCATGGGTGTCCCAATTCTTTTATATTTTTTATGATTTTAACATTAGGTGATTCTACTCCTCGAAAGTGTTTGTTATTGTAAATTGTAAGTTTTGTCTATTTGCATTTACATAAAATAAAACAAAATGAGTTGTTTTGAACAAAAATACTGATATATGAAGCTTTGAAAATTGAATGGTTCATTATGCGTGAAGGATTCACGATTTTTTAGCTGTTTTTGATGTTTTAATTTCATTCATATGATCGAATATTTTCATATATGGGTCGGTTTAACATTTCTGATCGGGTAAAGTTTATCACATAATAAAAATATGATATAATTAAAAAACATCACTAAACTAAAAAAAAAACATAATACAAATACGATGGGTTAAGATAAAACACAACTCAACGGGTAGATTTCCTATTAATATGTTTCCATTTGAAAGCCTGCCAAAATTGTAAAACAATAATAAAGTAAGATCATTAACAAATTAACAAACCTTCTAATTTAACCCAAAACTATGTGATTCAAAAAGATACATCAGAAATGACAAAAGGTTCTATTTTGATACACAACTTAGAATTAACTTCTATTTGTATTATTCAAAATACTAAGTTCATATCAGAAAATATTATCATTTCGGTGTCAAAACAAGTAGTAACTTCTAATTGGCAAAGGCTTGTCCAGCAAAACCCGTCTCAACATTCGCTATAGAAACTTATTTAGTATTCGAGTAGGGGATTAAACTACTATTGTTTGACATCTGATGAAACACTGGTTAAATCCGATGATTAACTAGCTGGTTGGTCTCTCTTGTGGGTTCAATCTCCTTCTTCACTCGTGTAACAACCCGCACTTTCGTGCGTTGTTACTACTCGTTATTCTCGTTACGCCTAACACCAGAGATTCGGATCATAATGTACCTATATCACATACATCGCTATATCGCAATATTATCGCCTACTATCGCATATTTTATCACTATCACATTACATTACATTTGCACATGCTGACAACCACGGAGATGTCGAGTAAGGACCAATTCTACCCCCTTGACAGCCGCGATGTGTCGCAGTGCAACTCATTACTCGAAACGCACAATAACGTTCACGATGACATCGATAAAGGACCTATTCTACCCTCCCCGATGACCGTGAAGCGTCGTAAGCAATCGCATATTCGAAACGAAACCCGGATTATTGTATCGCAACTTTAAAATATGGATACGTAAATACGGCCCCTTGTGATTAAAAATATATATATATATATATATTAATAATAAAAATAATTAAATATAGGAAACGCGTACCCAAAACTATCGAAACGCTCGAAACAGTGAAGTTCTCTGCACCGAAGATCCAACCGGAATGGCTATCCGAATGGCTATCCGAACGGATGGGCCATCCGAACGGATGGGCCATCCGAACGGATTGCCATCCGACCTTGCACACTCAACCTCATCTCCTCCTCCTTGCCTATAAATACCCCTCAGTCACATCAAGAACACTTGATGTGACTGCTGCTGTTCGACCAGACGCTCTTGGACCCTTCATCCCTCGATTTCTCGCGATTCTTGTAAGTTCTCGATCTAAACCTTGTACTTCTATGATCTACACTTAATTCTACACATTTCTGTCTTTTAAAACTCAAATTGTAACCGCGAAATCTACTGATTTGAGGTGTTTAAAGATGATGTCACCAAGAGTTCATATGAACTTCAAAGTGTGACCTCATTTCACCATAAACAACTCAGATCTGGGTGATTCCCACATGTTTTATAACAATCTCACCTAAAAATCTATGTATCTAATCAAAGTACTGCGTGATTTCGGGTTAAACATGAGAAACCGTAAAAAACGGCCAAATCTGATGGAACGGGGTGGTTCCCGTCCGTTAGAACGGGTCGGAACTGATGAAATTTCATTTGTTTAATACGATATCACACCATCTCAGTAAAACCACATGTATTCCGTCCAAAAACCATCAAAAACAGTTTATCGGGATGTTGGAACGGACTGTTGTCAACCAGCTGGACAGGTCATCCGACCGGATAGCGTGTCATCCGACCGGACAACATGCCATCCGACCGGACAACATGTCATCTGACCAAACAACATGTCATTCGATCGGATAACATGTCATCCGATCGGACAACATGCCATCCGACCGGACAACATGCCATCCGACCGGACAACATGCCATCCGACCGGACAACATGCCATCCGACCGGACAACATGCCATCCGACCGGACAACATGCCATCCGACCAAACAACATATCATCCGATTGGATGTCTGTCATCCGACCCAAACCACTGTTATCCGACCGGATAAGGTTATCCGACCGGTTATCAGCATTCGACCCAAAGGACTGTTGTCCGACCGGATGAGTACCATCCGACTGGATAACTGTCATTACGATACTATTCCCGCTTAAACCGTGCATCGCTTACAATGCCATTCAATGTTTAGGCTAACGCAGACGCACTCTTAACCGATCCAATCAAATTGTGTTCTCGCTGATTACGCACTGTGAGTATACTCGAACCCTTTTTAATCGCATTTTTGGGTGTAACATACGTTCCTAATAAATCGAACTTATCAAACTAATTACTCAATCAAACTATTTATCACTTGCGAATGACTGTTATGTATATTTATACGTGATGCTAGTTACATACGCATTAGGACTCCTACTCGCGAGGTCCCGCCTTAACTAGTATAGTACTATAGCACCCGACGGGGTCTAGTTAGGATGAATAGCAATCGCGGTCGAATCGTGAGTGACTTAGCTGGTAGTATCTGTCTTTATGCATGCATGTTGAGGTATCCCGTTTATGTATTTGGTAATTCGCAGCACTTTTTACCATTTTTACGATACTCTATCAAAACTTGTATACTCGCCAATACTTTTGTATTGACGTTGTTTTAACGTATGTTGCAGGTTAGATCGCTATCTACATCAAATCAAGCTAGGAAGTCTAGAAACTCGCCTAAAATCTAGGTTGTTGGATTTGTATTGTTCGAGAGGACAAGAAATCTGTGATAACTTACGTGATTGTATTATTTGTTAGTATGGGATAACAAATGTAATAAATATTATCGCAATATAGTTGTTACGGATTCTCTTGAGCAATCTGATTCGCCTAGTGCCACGCCCCGATGATTCCGCCATCGGTTGGGGTGTGACAGATTGGTATCAGAGCCATAACTATAGGGAATTAGGCAAGACTCGACCTAGTCCTGATCGACGTCTTAGAAATTGACCTAGTCTATAGTCTAAGTACCAACAGGCCGACTCGTACGAACCCAGTAGGGCTTGTATTGGGCTTACTTATACTCTCGATCGAAATTGCTAAAAACTACAACTTTGTGTGAACACCGCGTACTACAGCTTCACACGAAGACGCCTTTCCTAAGGCTGAAATACTACTTAGCCTTTCCTAAGGCTGACACAATGCACATGTTTTCGAAAATACTCGCATATCACAACCGAGTGATCCAGTCGAGACCAGGTGTGAAAGCCAAGAACTCTCGCTAGGATTGCTCACTCAGCGCATTTTCTAGAACGAGAACCTTTAATCGAGTTAGGAGTGACATCCACATCTCGACGAAAGTCTCCATTTCGAACTCTAGTGGAACTCACGAATTTATTCGAAGAGCATAACCACAATTAGGAATGAAGTTGTTAAGTCAGGGGTGAAACTCGTACCTTAATGAACCGTTCCACTCTTTAAAATGGTTTTCAAAAAGCTCTCACCAAGGACTCGACCATGACAATGACTCAAGCCACGCGATGACTAGGAAGACAAATGCCATGAGCTGCATCCCAGTGGAAGCATGAAGTCTTCTAGGACAACGCGCGTGCACGAACTTGTTGAATATAGTTGAGTTACCTTGGGTAGTCAACGCCAAAACACCCGAGGCACTCCAATTATTTTACTAAGACTACGACTCGCCGGTTTTACGTACGATAAACTTGGTTACGCTTTATGTGTTTATCTTACAATCTATCAATTTTCGCTCCCTGTTTTAAAAAACGCACAACTCGCACAACCATCGCAATCTAAAACGAAGACCGAATGTTCGCAACAAAACTAATGCCAAATTACTCGCTTACGCTCTCGCCCACTACCTCTCATCGCGTCCTCGCATATTCTACATCGATATGTGTGTGTATAAGTGTAAACTACAACTATCTATATCTAAATACAAACAAATCATTGTGTGAGAACCTAGGAATGTCGTGTCTCCTATGTGGCTCCTATGTGAAATCTATTTATATTGCACAATACAAGTTTTGATCGCGCTCAATCGCATCGCAAACTCAAAAATCATTATGATTGAATCTCATTCCAAATCACTCTCTGTCTAGATGCCTTCCAACGACTCTACCTCGAGACGAACAGCTAGGAGAAGAGCCAAACAAAGCGCCGATAAGAGGATTGCCTCACTTGTGACCAAGGAAGTGGTCAAGATCATTCCTTAAATTTCCGCTCAAGTGCACTCTCTCAGCAACTCTCGAGCCTCGGAAGACTCCAAGACGGAAGCGCCACAATCTGCTTTTCTCTACAAACACTTCAAAGCCTGTGACCCGATGGAATTCACGGGTGAATGAGGTGTGACTCAACTACTCCAGTGGTTCGATTCTATCGAAGTTACCCTTCGTCAAAGTGGGTGTCCCGATAGTTTCCGTACTACTTGCGCTACCGGAGTATTTCAATCACGAACACTTGACTGGTGGACCGCCGAACGTAACAAACGTGGGATCTCCGTAGCTTACGCTCTCTCTTGTGTAACACCTCGAAAATTCACGTTCAATGAAATAACGACACGTGTCATGTAAGACAAAACGCGTTATAAACTCGGATTTATTAAAAATGTTTGACAGGATATAAAAGTGTCGTCATGTTAACTTTTGCACCTCTGAACGAACTCGTTATAAATCCCAAGACTCAAACCATATTAAAAACATCTAGTATATGTTCAAGTTCAGTGAATTATATCAATGAATGATTTATAATTTAATTGGTGGACTCCTACGAAGAAATTCCTACGGTAACCCTTAGTTTTCGGTACTTTTATAAAGGATCCAAGCAAACAAATTCAAATGGTAGGGTATATAACTGATAATTGAAGTCCCATGTTGTAAATAAGAAGTCCACAATTCGTTTATACCCACTTGCCCCTTCAAAACGTCAAAGAACAACAAGCTTTTGGTCCCTGATGAAGGCTTGCGCACCGCAAGCATAAAGCCTTACGGTGCGCAAGCAGTGCCCAGTGAACAAAAAAACCGGCTGCAGCCTGTTTTGCGCGATTTTGACCGATCTCACTGGTATTTCTCACTATTGGGCGACCCCTAAAATGTTCCTAGACCCCAGGGACACTTGTGGGACAATTGTGGTCACTTGTAGCCTTAGTTGTCAACATTTCATGGTGATTACAACTAGTATATAAGGCCTTCAAGTTTACAAACATTCTTGCAATCACTTCTGATCATCTCTGGAACTCCAAATCTGATTCCAAGACATCCTAATCAACCATTAGACCCTTGTAAGTCTGCTAATCCTTTCTTAATTAAGTTTAGCTTAGTTATTTAGCTAAAAGTCAAACCATCGTAATTACGGATTGACTTCGAGATTAATTAATAATGGCTCAGTCAAATCTCGAATTAAAAGTAGTTATAAGTTGGTAATTATGTGGGTAATAAACCCTTAAAAGGGTTCCCCCTGATTACCACTCTAACCAGGTCAAAATTCGGGTCAAACTTGCTAAGAAAAAGTCAACAGGATACTTAAATTACAATTTATGCATAATTAGCAATGTAGATCATATACAACCTGTTTGATCATTGTTATAACTTAGTAATTAGTGTAAGAACATGTCTAAACATGTTCAACCCGACAATTCCCTGTTTAGACCCGGTTCGGAACCGAAAGTCGCATAGTTTGACTTATACTTTGACTTTCAGTTCTGACCCGTTTAGGCATGATTTAGAAATGCCTTAGAGCCTTATTTGGACCAGGTAACATGCTAGTATAACCCTCTGAGATTATACACCATGGTTCGTTAGTTAACCAATTAATGCGCATGATTCCGTTAATTGCTCATATGTTGACCATTATGCCCTTATTACCTTAAAACGTGATTTTTGGAAATGTAAAAGAGTAGAAACTTTAATTACTAATATATAAACTTGTATGCAAAGTTTGACATCAGTTTGAATTGTAGATTGAGAGTTATGCTCATTATCGCAAAATGAAAGCCTTATGTTAATAAAATGGCGTAATTAGCGGATAGCCTAGTTAAACATACTTTTTTGGTATCAAAATCTTTACCCACTGATGTAATATATTATTTTGGGATTTTTAAAGATTTTTAATTAATTTTAGGCTGAGCATAACTAGTAGTCGTAGGCTTAGTCCAGTAATTGTCGGTTTTGCCCTTACGGGCCATAAAATGAGTTTTACATATCTAAACGACTCCAAACCTTTTGCTACTGATTAGATATGTTAAATAAATTATTTTAAGCCTTCTGGAAGTATAAAAATATCAGCTTTATGTATCGAACCCGTAAACGGCTCATAATCGCCTTATTAAACGTTTTTAACTCATAGTATGTATTAAAAACTATATTAAACATACCCGGGTTGATACCTACTGATATTATAGGCAATTTATGATATTTTAACAGTAAGCAAAAGTTGATTAACTCAGACTTCAGTTTTGAGCTTTTCGGCTTATGTGAAATTACCAAAATACCCCTACGGGGCATAGTTTGGTTATAATTGATAAATTTCACACATATATTTTATCCTATTGATATAACTTAGTAAATTGAGTATATTTGCTGATTACATCAGACCTGTAACTCAGCTTGTTACTTAAACTCTTTTATAAACCTTTAAATGACCAAACTACCCCTACGGGGCCTAGTTTGTGTTTAAACACGTTTCAGGCATAATGAAAGACATCTTACTGATGTTACAACATATATGAGGCATAATTAACTTAGGAAACCTGTCTATAGCTCTCATGAATACCCGTCACGCTTATTACGCGTACGGTTCGGTTTATGTAACAAGTTTACATAAATTAGCCGAAACGGGTCAAACCTTAACGGTTTTATCTCAAAATCCAGAATGTGAATAATAAACCCATATTAAACGAGTCTCTGAACTTGTCGGGTCTAAATCACATTCTATCCGGTCTTCGCTTAATCGTGCGTACGAACCGTATCTTTGAAACTAGCCGGTCTAAGCTTAAGCTTAATTAAAGACCCGTTAGGATTCTAATAGGTTATTATAAAACCTTCGTTCCAGATTAGGAGTACCAGTAAAAGCTACGTGCATTTTGCTTATTGTGATTTATACATTGCTCAGGTAAATACTTTTAACTTATTTTCCCTATACGGGCTTGGGTTACGGTATATAGCATACCGCTTGATCGAGCATCAAATCCTCCACCGTTGAGTGGGTAATTGAATAAATTTGATCGGCTCGTTTAAACAGTCTTGTTACTTAAAGCCTTTGGGGGGTTAATGACCATGTCCCGGATATCCTAGGCATCATTTTACGAAATGTCCACGACTTAAGCGCGGGGTGTAGGCGTACACCCGTCAGTGCACAAAAGAATATTGTGGTGTGTCTATTGAACTTTAACCCGGACAAGATCCGGGCTACTGAACGCACAAGGAACATGTAATTCGTTCACAAGATTATATATTTAAATAATTCTCCCAAATTAAAAATAAAATGTTTATGCCATGTGCATCCAAACCAATTTTCAATCATTTTCCAAAATGAGTCAGTTGATTGTATTTACCAGTGTAAACTGACGTATTTTCCCAAAAAGATTAAATGCAGGTACTATGCGTAATTGGCTGGGATTTCTCCTTAGCATCATTAGAAGTCTCGCAAGCTTAAGATGCCTGAAGTCTGTTGAACTATTGTTTCATTTTGTTATCGATCCTACTGTGGATAAACTTCTGAATATTGTGACATTTGATATTACAATATTAAATTCGGTTGTATTATATCTTTTAAATTGCTTCCGCTGTGCATATTAAATATTGTGTTATTTGACTATTATGTTGCCAACCACGTCACGATACTCCCCCACCGGGCCCACCGGTGACACGTGGAAATCGGGGTGTGACATCTTGGGATGTGCTGAAAGAGCTTATGAAGAAAGAGTACTGCCCTCCCCACGAAGTTCAGAAGCTAGAAAATGAATTTTGGGAAATCAAGCAAGACGGGAGTGACATTGCTGGCTACACCGCAAGGTTCAAACAGCTTAGCGTAATCTGCCCAAGTCAAGTCAACACTTCAGAAAAAGTCATTCCTAAGTACATTCGCGGCTTGCCTGAGTGTGTGGGTGATTTTGTCGAAGCTGCAAGACCTGCTACCATCGAAGAGACCTACCGTTTAGCCACCGAGATCAACGACAAACGAGTCTTGGACAGATTCTTCTCCAAGAATCCTGTCAAACAAGCTCATCAGGCAATCATCATCGATTCATCCGGTGATCCTTCCAATGATTCTACCGATGATTCTTCTGAAGATTTCACTGACGATGCCTCCAGCAAATCATCAGACGAATCCGCCGACGGCACCGCATCACCTCAGGAAGCTCAGCCCAGCCGCAAAAGAAAGACCAGGAGCCCAGACTCTTCAACAACTGGAATGACACAACCAGAACCTCTCCGAGCAGTTCCAGTTCAATCGAAACGCGCCTACAACGGAACGCATGTGTGGAAATTGCAATTGGTATGGTCAAATTGCAATTGGTATGGTCATTTTACCCGCCAGAAGCTAACTGTCGCTACTGCGCAAATTGGTATGGTCAAATTGCAAATTGGTATGGTCAACTTAAAGCCTTTGTGTTTCACGTGTACGTATCATCACCCGCCAGAAGCTAACTGTCGCTACTGCGCAAATTGCAATTGGTATGGTCATTTTACCCAAAACTGCCGCACAGGACCGCAACCTTGAGAAACTTCAGCAACAACCGCAGACTCTGCAGAAGTCCTCCACAGCAACGTTACTTTGCTTCTAATGTTGTTGTAATAATACGACTTATCACCATCAATCTCTTCTATGTGTGGAACTTATTTTATCTATCGTCGCATGTGGATTCTATCTCTCCCTTATGCTCGCATACAGTCTAAATGCTAGCACTATGTACTATATAATGTATTTTACCCCTATTATGCGTTCGTGAGATAAGGTACGATAAACGTGCAAGAATCAAATTAATCACGGGTGCACACAAGATTATTTTGGTTAGTGCACGGAGATCATAGTGAGTTTCAATGATGCCTTAACGTTGAGGGCATGGTTAAGCGTGGTGGATACGCCGCTGGTACTTCCTATATATAAACGTCTTGACCATGTCTGACGAAGTGTGACACCTATTCACGGAGCAGAGGCGCATGGTTGAAACACGACGGTGTTTCGCTATGCCAACCGAAGTTTTGTGAAGAAAGTGTCATGTGGAGTTGGAACGTAGACCTATTATACTATTGTTAGATTCGACACACTAAACTATACAATTGCAAGGCGTAACAATCCCAATCGCAACTCAAGGTGTGTAATCGACAGACTTTTCGTAAGTCAACACGCTTACAATCGCATTATCGCTAGAATCTATCTCGCAAATCGCAATCGTATTATGTGTCTCGCGCTATCGCTTATTGTGTGGTTCGAAATCGCAATCGCATATCGTGTGTATTACGTAATCTCTACCGCTGGTTATCGCTTATTGTGTGAATCGCTATGATCTCGTTTAATCGCTTATGCGTGTGTGTCACTTGTTATGTATCGCTTATTGCGCGTGTATCGCTCTATCGCTTACCGCTACTGTGTATTGCATTCTGAAAATCGCGTATCGTAAATCGCTTGACGAGTATCGCACATCACTCGCCGCCTTTCGCCATAACGCTTCTCGCACCTATCTCATCGCTTCGATATTTTCATCGCTTATCGCCATCGTTATTTGTGTTATTTGTGTTATCTGTGTTATCTGCGTTATGTTAGCACTCACGACCTTGCTTCACGAGACGAAACTAATAGGGCTAAGACATAGTGGTGTTTTAGCCATATCAGCAGACTTCCGTGGAAAAAGGCTATGTGGGCTAATGTTAGTTTAAAATTTTGGCGTTATTAAATCTAATCGAATCGTATGTCTTCATCGCTTACAACGCATCGACTGTCGCTTATCACTCGACGGTTGTCGTTATCACTTGACGCTATCGCTCGTCGCTTTACGCTTGTCGCTTTTCACTTATCATCGCCGTTTTCTCTTATCGTGTTATGTTGTTATATTAATCGATTATTACCTCACTTATATCGCTGAACTGAGTTCGAAAACGACTTCATCGCTCAGTTCGCCCTTTCAAGACTTAATCCAACCCTTCACGTTTGGATCGAGTCATCGCAATTCTGTCTGTACTGTGTCGACACAGATGACACTGCCTCATGAGACGGAAGCCATATGAATAAAACATGGTGGATACGCCGCTGGTACTTTCTATATATAAGTGTTTTAGCCATATTGTAGAGCTTTCGTGGGAAAGTGTCATGCGGGGTCAACCTTAAATTAAATTTTTGGTATAATTAAAAAGGCTTTGTTTACGCAAATTTTAAAACTGACCTTTTCTTACAAAACTTTCTAAAAGACTAACCAAAACCTTTGTACAAAACGAGATTTTCTTGAGACACTGGTGTGGCAATCGACTCAAGTCAACGCCGTGTGGCGAGAAAATTTCGTAAAACGAACTTTGATCACTTTAAAATCATTTAGTAACCTAACAAAACCCTTCTCATCGTGCGGGTGTGAACATCGCTACAGTTAACGCCGCACCGCGAGAAGATTTTCTTAAACAAGTTTTTCCAAATTAATCGACTTTTCGAAAGTCCAAAACGCTTTAGAATCGCATTCTTGTGTGTGTTATCGCCTTTTGTCACGCAAATCACCCTACTCGCTGCTATCGCCGGTTATCGCAACACTCTCGCTCGTCGAATTTTAATCGATCGCTCGCTGACTCGTCGCTTTTAATTGCTACTTTCATTCGCATCAACTCTCGCGACCCTTCTTGTGGATTAATTTCGGGACGAAATTTCGTAAAGCAGGGGAGACTGTAACAACCAGCACTTTCGTGCGTTGTTACGCCTCGTTATTCTCGTTATGCCTAACACCAGAGATTCGGATCATAATGTACCTATATCGCATACATCGCTATATCGCAATATTATCGCCTACTAACGCATATTTTATCACTATCAGATTACATTTGCACTTGCTGACAACCACAGAGATGTCGAGTGAGGACCAATTCTACCCCCTTGACAGCCGCGATGTGTCACAGTGCAACTCATTACTCGAAACGCATAATAAAGTTCACGATGACATCGATAAAGGACCAATTCTACCCTCCCCGATGACTGTGAAGCGTCGTAAGCAATCGCATATTTGAAACGAAACCCGGATTATTGTATCACAACTTTAAAATATGGATACGTAAATACGGCCCCGTGTGATTAAAAATATATATATTAATAATAAAAATAATTAAATATAGGAAACACGTACCCAAAACTATCGCAACGCTCGAAACAGTGAAGTTCTCTGCACCGAAGATCCAACCGGAATGGCTATCCGAATGGATGGGCCATCCGAACGGATTGCCATCCGAACAGATGGGCTATCCAAACAGATGAGCCATCCGACCTTGCACACTCAACCTCCTCTCCTCCTCCTTGCCTATAAATACCCCTCAGTTACATCAAGAACACTTGATGTGACTGCTGCTGTTCGACCAGACGCTCTTGGACCCTTCATCCCTCGATTTCTCGCGATTCTTGTAAGTTCTCGATCTAAACCTTGTACTTCTATGATCTACACTTAATTCTACACCTTTCTGTCTTTTAAAACTCAACTTGTAACCGCGAAATCTACTGATTTGAGGTGTTTAAAGATGATGTCACCAAGAGTTCATATGAACTTCAAAGTGTGACTTCATTTCACCATAAACAACTCAGATCTGGGTGATTCCCACATGTTTTATAACAATCTCACCTAAAAATCTATGTATCTAATCAAAGTACTGCGCGATTTCGGGTTAAACATGAGAAATCGTCAAGAACGGCCAGATCTGATGGAACGGGGTGGTTCCCGGCCGTTAGAACGGGTCGGAACTGATGAAATTTCATTTGTTTAATACGATATCACACCATCTCAATAAAACCACATGTATTCCGTCCAAAAACCATCAAAAACAGCTTATCGGGATGTTGGAACGGACTGTTGTCAACCAGCCAAACAGGTCATCCGACCGGATAGCGTATCATCCGACCGGACAACATGCCATCCGACCGGACAACATGTCATCCGACCAAACAACATGTCATCCGATCGGATAGCATGCCCTCCGACTGGACAGCATGCCATCCGACCGGACAGCATGCCATCCGACCGGACAGCATGCCATCCGACCGGATAACATGCCATCCGACCAAACAACATATCATCCGATTGGATGTCTGTCATCCGACCCAAACCACTGTTATCCGACCGGATAAGGTTATCTGACCGGTTATCAGCATCCGACCCAAAGGACTGTCGTCCGACCGAATGAGGTTATCCGACCGGATGAGTACCATCCTACTGGATAACTGTCATTACGATACTATTCCCACTTAAACCGTGGATCGCTTACAATGCCATTTAGTGTTTAGGCTAACGCAGACGCACTCTTAACCGATCCAATCAAATTGTGTTCTCGCTGATTACGCACTGTGAGTATACTCGAACCCCTTTTTAATCGCATTTTTGGGTGTAACATACGTTCCTAATAAATCGAACTTGTCAAACGAATTACTCAATCAAACTATTTATCACTTGCGAATGACTGTTATGCATATTTATACATGATGCTAGTTACATACGCATTAGGACTCCTACTCGCGAGGTCCCGCCTTAACTAGTATAGTACTATAGCACCCGACGAGGTCTAGTTAGGATGAATAGCAATCGCGGTCGAAGCTCGAGTGACTTAGCTGGTAGTATCTGTCTTTATACATGTATGTTGAGGTATCCCGTTTATGTATTTGGTAATTCGCAGCACTTTTTACCATTTTTACGATACTTTATCAAAACTTGTATACTCGCCAATACTTTTGTATTGACGTTGTTTTAACGTATGTTGCAGGTTAGATCGCTATCTACATCAAATCAAGCTAGGTAGTCTAGAAACTCGCCTAAAATCTAGGTTGTTGGATTTGTATTGTTCGAGAGGACAAGAAATCTGTGATAACTTACGTGATTGTATTATTTGTTAGTATGGGATAACAAATGTAATAAATATTATCGCAATATAGTTGTTATGGATTCTCTTGAGCAATCTGATTCGCCTAGTGCCGCGCCCCGATGATTCCGCCATTGGTTGGGGTGTGACAACTCGTCTAATGACTAAGGTCCTGCAAAACAGCAACACCGTTAGCTCGTTAAGAGGGGAATATGGGGGTTTCTCTCTTAACCGGGCTCCGGCGTGAGAATAAGTTCTGTTCTGAGGAGTAAAATAGTGTGTGTTAAGAGTGAGAGTGTGAGGAATCGAATGAATTAGCCTGAATGGTGAAGGGTCCTATTTATAGCCGGAGGGTGAAAGAGGGAAGAGCAACCTTGCCAGCTGCTATAGGGCGCCAGCTGTTCGACCAAGGGGGGATATCCTCTTGGTCTCCTCTGCTGTGGTCAGGGTAGTGGTACACGTGGCGCGCCTATATTCGTCCATGCTGGAAACCTCGTACTGCTGCTGTCGGCCTGCTCCTGGATTTGCTGCAAGCCTACATGGCGCCTGAAGACTGGTGACACGTATTGTCCTTTCTGTCGGAAGGAGCATCTTTGGTGCCACCTTGACGTCTTCCAGAAGCTTCTGGATTCGCTTGATGATGTAGGCGCCATGTTGGATGAAAAAGTGGTGTGGTCCTTGCCATGTAGGCAAAGAATTGGGACCATACCTCTTCAACATCAAATGACAGACAACAACCAGGGAGCTAAAATTGTAACGTTCTGTATATTTCGTTCTTTTTCACTTTTAATATAATATTTCGTACACTATCTTCAATTATTTGTAAATTAAAGACTTGATCATAATGGAAACTCTTTTATGTTATTTTTGCCTAATTATTTATTGCATAATGCATAAACACTCATGAATACACATTACCGAGCAACACATCGAGATTCTACTTTCTTATGAATGTTATTTCATAAGTGTTTTTTTAATTACCATGCTTGCATACACTTAAATACCCAAAAACATGCTTAATTATGAATTTCTAGCTTAAAATAATAGAATTATCAAACTCTATGGGTCAAACTGCAAATTCTGGAAAGTTTCTTAAATTCTGCAGGTGTCGCACGGCCATGAATCTGATGCATATGACCATGCGTATTGTGATCCGCATGACCGTGCACCTGATGTGGATGACCATGTGTGCCGCGATTTGCATGACCGTGCACCTGATCCGCACGACTGTGCAAAATCACCAGGTCTGTTAGCCCAACTACAGGTTTTAATGTTTTCACCCACTTTTCAACCTCCAACCACCTTATACATTAACTCTAACCTAACTCGGTTTTTACCTTATAAATTCAACACTTCTAATACCCCTTCCCCTTTACACACTCCTAATTCACCCCCAAGTTCTCTATAATTTCTACATTCTTGAAGATTATCCAAAGTCAAAACAGAAAGGTTTTCATTTCCGTTTGGTTATTGATCATACTTATGTTTATCATGAATCTAAGGCTACAAACCTTGTGTTTAATCCATAAACACGAATGGTTAAGGCTCATTTCCTGATTTTTCTACTATTTATGCATGTTCTTGACCATTATACCCTCTAACTCTAACTTGCCTTCCAACCCTTTACCAAACCAAAACACCACGTTTGAGTGTTCTTGTGTTACAGTTGGGACTCGTAGAAGTGTACTTACATGACCTAACTAGCTACATTCATGTCTTTCACTTATTTCTTCATTTTATGCATTGTTTGATCTCTCTGGGGCAAAATCGTCAAAACTAAACCAAGACTCCAAACTAAACGAATGTTTGGATGTCTTGTGTTAAGGTAGGCACTAGGGGTGAGCAAAAAAATGAAATAACCGAACCGTAACTGAAATAACCGAAAAATCCGGACCGAAAAACCAAACCGAAACAAAACCGACGGTTCGGTTTTCGGATTTTTAATAACCGAAAATTTCGTTTCGGTTTCCGGATAATCATTTTCAATAACCAAAAATAACCGTACCGAACCGATAAGTTTTAGTAGTATACCAAATCTATATATTTTTATGTTTAAGTTGTTAAGTGTTTACCCATGCTACTAAGAATTATTAATTTTATTCTTGTTTGTTAAATATTTATAATAAGAACATTACCATATTTATTTATCATTAAAATTATCCATTGTTTACAAGAACTATCAAAGTTTAATATAAAAATTAAATGGTTTTCAAAGTATTATAAAAGAAAACGTCTTAACAAAAACTTTGGAGAAACATTAAAATAGATTTGAATGTTAGGTTTATGTGAATAATACTAATTTAAAAGACTAAATATAATAACTTAAATGTAAACATGTTGGTGCATGCGTCTGTCGACTTCGTCTTGTATCGAGTCTTGTATTAGATTAGATAGATCAGGGCACGTAGTTCGAGAAAATGTCAAATATAGGTTGAAAGGTGATTTCGCACGAAATTACAAATTGTAATTCCGCACGAAATCAGTACTTGTTATTTCACACGAAATCAGTGATTTCGCTTGAAAGTGATTTCGCTTGAGCAGGTTCAAGCGAAATCAGCAGCCTATAAATATCCTTGATGTAATTTCGTTTGAGGCATTCTTGTATGTGTGATTCCGGAGCCGAAGTGTTGCCGAAGTGTCGTTTCACTGTAAAACTTTGTCAAATCAATCAGAAAGACATTTAAAGTGAATATCTAGCTGAATCAAACTTGATATGTCTGTTTCCGCCTTTCATATTGAGTAGAACGCCTTTGAACGACTCGTTTCGGTCGGTAAAACGATCCTACATGTGGTATCAGAGCTCAGGAGGAGGAGTTCTACTGTTTTCAGCTTGATTTCATCAGATTTTCTAATTTCTACACCTTCTTTTCAAAATTGAACAAGTTTTAACGGTTAAAATGGTTTGAATTTCTCATATCATACACGCAATTGTGTTTTAACAAACCCTTGAAAGTTTCAGATCTTAAATTGAGCTAAAACCTGATCAATTTGACAAAAGTTTGACCGAAATGATGACATCAGCATAATTTCGTGTGAAATCACATCATAATTTCGCACGGAATTACATTTTGAGCATAATTTCGTTTGAAATTGCACCTAATTCCGCACGGAATTAGTATTTCGCTTGAGTGATTCCGTTCGAAATTACTATTCCGCTTCAAATTGTTATTTCGCTTGAGTGATTTCGCGTGAAATCACTAATTTCGCACCAGATTGTAATTCCGTTTGAAAGTTTCACACGAGATTAGTTATTTCGCTTCAAATTGGTATTTCGTTTGAAAGTTGGTTTGCATGTGATTTCGCTTGAGTTGGTCATTTCGCTTGAAAGTTTAATTTCGCTTGAGAAGTTATTTCGTTTGAGAGTTTTCGTTTGAAAGTGACTGTTTTTGAAAATTGTTACCGAATCATGGAAGAGGAATTCTACAACGCTTTTGCTACATCTTCGACTACTCCAGCTGACATTGCTAAGAACATGAACATGGAAAATGAAACCGGAACAATGCAAAAACCCCCGAAACTCATGGGCATTGAGGAGTGTTATGGTTGGAAAGACCGATTTGAAAATTGGGTTCAAGCTAACCATTTGAGATCTTGGTAATTTGTTGAAAAAAAGTATGTTCTACCACGTACAGATTTAGGAGTTGAAAAGAAAATCTATGAATTTACGGATAAAGAACGAGACATGTACAAAGCAGAAAAAATGATGATAAGTTTACTCCAGCAAGCTATTAAAGAAGACATATTCATTTTGCTTCAACATGATAAAACTTCACGATCAATTTGGGAAGCACTTCGAATTAAGTTTGAGGGAAGTGAGAAGATGATCAAGAGTAAAAAAGCGTTGCTAAAGAAAGAATTTGATTTATTCACAAGTTTGCCGGGAGAAGACATAAAGAAATTGATTGAAAGATATTATCACTTAGTTCGATCAATGTTATTGTTAAACATCAACAAAGATCGTGAGGAATGGGTTGACAAATTAGCTAATGCATTACCTCAGAAAGAATGGGGTACATTTTTGATGATATTAAAGAATACTGGAGAATATGATGGTTTGACAATCTCTCAGTTCATAGAAAAGATTGAAGGACAAGATCTTGAGCAACAAAAGATTGCAAGAATGAACAATCCAAGTGCACAACAAGATGTTAAGATGTACTATAAAGGGAGTGTTCAGAATGTCAAAGCAAGCCCGAAAATTCAAACTGCTTTCAGTGTAGAAAATTCATCTGGATCAGTTAATCAAAGTTCAAACAGCAGCAGTGGATTTTCTTCATATCCGAGTGTTAATCCGAAATCTTCAAGCTCAAGTCATCAAGTTCAAAGCTCAAACAGCAACAGTGGTCATGTCTTAAATTGCAACATTGCATTGAATCTTCAGAATGGTCAAAATTTTTCTGAAGAAGTTATCAAAAGTCATATGGCATTACTTGTTACAGTATTGGAATCATATGAAGGATTGGTTACAGGTAGGATTGGAAATCCAATGTTGACGAAAGAAGATTATGATCAGATAGATGCTGAAGAGATGGAGCTGATGGATATAAAGTGGTGTTTAGCGAGTGTGTTGAGGAGAGCTGAAAAGTTTAAAATGATTACAGGAAGAGATGATTTCTTGGATGCAAAAGTTTCTACTTTGGGTTTTGATAAATCTAAAGTTACTTGTTTTCGATGCAGGGAGAAATGTCATTTCAAGAGAGAATGTAAAAATCGAGAAGCAAGTGGAGCACAGAATCCGTTTGGTGGCAATGATTACTATCGGAAAGCCATTTATCAACAAATTGCTCATCAACCATTTCAACAAAAAGAACCACAAACTGCACATGCTAAAATGATCGATGATGCAAATAAGAAAGCTTATTATGTTATTATTGATCAAGATGATGAGAAAGTAGCTGCAGGTTTTAGTTGGGACAAATATATTCCATCTGATTCAAAAGTTGTAGCTTTGATTGCACAAATAGTTAAAGAACCAGAGTTGATGAAAGAATGGATGAAAGCGTTTGCAAGTGATGAGAAGAATCAAGATTATGAATCTAGTTCTTCAGATGATATTTCAGAACAGACACAAACGTTTGATCAATCATCAACTGATGATAGTGATGATGAGGAAGAAATACATTTTAATATTGCAAAAACTCATTTATCTCCTGAAAGTTTTCAATTTTATTTTGCAGATAGAGTGGAGAAGCTGAAGGAGAAACAAGCAGCAAAAGAAAAGAAAAAGGTGAAAAGTGAGAGTGTTGTTCAGGAAAAGATTTCTGAAGAAAGTAATGAAGATAAAGCTACTGAGCAGGCAGTTGAAATTGAGAAAGTTGTTGAAGTAGAGAAGACAATCGAAATTGAAAAGATTGTTGAAGTTATCAAACCATGTCTCAAGTGTTCAGAATCTTGCAAAAAATGTGAAGAAAAAGACGAGAAGTTATGTGAGCAAGATAAGATGAAAGAACAATTGCTGTTCAATCTCAATTATGTGAAAGAGTCGTATGACGTGTTGAATAGAACTGTGAATAGTATACAAAAGACGAATTCTGAAAGAGAAGATGCATTAACCATGATGAATGCAGTGATGATGTCGAAGCAAAAAGCTATCAATCATTACATTGAAGAGTGTGCAAAACTAAAACAAGAGTTGGAGATAGAAAAGATTGAAAATGAAAGAATTAGAAGACTCTTACAAAGTTATTCTAGTTCTGATTATTTGATTGATCGAATCTATTTAACTGTTGCAGGTTTAGAAGTTTTCCAAGATGAGAAGCCAAAGGAGAAGAAGGATACTGGTAAGAAACAATGTGTCAGTTACAATAAGTGTCCGCCTCCAATCTGGGAAGGATATTCTCCCAGAAAACCAAATGGGGAGCAAGTCAAAAAGGCTGTCAATATAAAGTTAAAGTCCGAAACAACCGACGACTTACCAGAAAACATTGATGTCACATTTACATCGTCTGACACTAATCATGAGTCTGAGTTAATAAAAAAGGTGGTCGATCAGGTGTTGGATAAAGATGAGGAGTCAGAGTCAAAGTCCGAGTCTGGAGGTTCAAGTTCGTCTGTCAAAAATTTGAGTTCATCGGTCAACAGTTCAAAGACGTCGGTTAAACGGGTTTATCGTAAAGAGTTTCTTTTATCAAAATCTAATTTGAATAACGAAACATTTGAAATTGCATATACTTTGAATGATTCAGACAAATTATATTTTGATGAGGAATTTCCAATTAGAGGTGTTAAACCAGAAATGATAAAAAAAGGTTTTCAAACTAACAGAAATTAATATTTCTGAGATAAAAGATGTAAATTTTTCTGAAAAACCAAATCCTTACACCTCAAGAGTTCAACAACATTTAAACAAGAAAAAGGGTTACAGTTCTGGTTCAGGTTATCGAAAGAAACCAAACCATAACGGTAATTTCAAAAAGAAAGGTCTGGGTTTTATTCTACCTAAAAATAATAAAAATGAGAAAATTTATAAATCAAAAACTGTATTTGTTTCAGGAGCAAGCTTAGAGGAAGAAGAAAAGAGCTCATTCTGGAAGCAATCAAACAAAGAGTTCTTTGCTGAAAAACAAGAATTTGAGAAGAATGAAGCTTATCAGAGAAAGGAAACAAGAACCTGTTACAGATGCAACGAAGTTGGTCACATTGCATGGAAATGTCCTCAAGCTACAAAAACAAAACATGGAGTATCTGAAAAACTCAAAGAAAAAGTTGTTGATAAAACTGAACTGCCAATTGAAAAGTTCAAAATTTTCAAAAACTCTACATATGAAGTTGGTGAATGTTCGAAAAAAATTTACAAGAGAAGAGTGAATCTTGACAACCAGAAATGGGTTGCTAAGAAATCTGATGTGAAATCTGGCGATGAATCTGATTCCACAAAGTCAGAGGAGCCACAATTTGAGCTAAAAATTGAAACATTAGTACCTCTAATGGATGATGTCAATTTTCCACCATTGTGGGCTGAAAATTTTAAACAAAAAGTTGAGAAGGTTGAGATCTCGAATCAATTCTATTCTGAAAGAAAGAATTTGATGTCGAAAAAGCTTTTAATGGAAATGTTAAAAAGATTTTTGGGAAGATGGTCGATGGGAAGGTTCAAGGGGTAAAAGAGTTTTATAAAACAAAGAAGGCAACTTACACCCCGAGTGCAGATGAGGAGGTAACATCCAAGTTTGGTGAAGCTTGGATGTCTGTTTTTCATATGTGAGAAGTATGACTTGCCGGAGCTTCCAGGTTGGTAAGTGTGAAGCAGGTATCGGCATCTTTCTTGAGAAATTCACGAAAGTGATTTCGACTTACAAGTGGTAAATCAGGGACATTAAGTTGTACTTGATTTTCTACATGTGGTAGTTATTGATTTTAAAACTGTTAAATGTTTCAAGAGGTTGAAAGAACAAAGTGATTAACTGATCCCCATTTCCTACAAGTGGTAAAATCAACAAAATTTATTTTCCGGAAAAACCATTTAATTAAAACAAACTTAAGTGTTTTGAAATCATAATGGGAAAATAGTTTGTTCTCAGGGGGAGTTCTGATTGTTTATACCAAGTGGATGGCGATCTGAAGCGATTTGATATCAGTTGTCACACTTTACCTTGTACAGTTTGTTTTCAAATTTCCTTTTAATGATTTTGTATTTTAGGGGGAGTAAGAATTTCAAAAAATCCAAAAACATTAGAAAATTTGAAAAAGCCAAAAACATGATAAAATCAAAAACGAGTTTTGTTGTGAAAAGAGGAAATGATAGTACATCAGTGGACTATCACAGCATGCTAAAGAATTGGAAAGTAAAAATGTGATAAATGATCTCACAGATGATGTGCCAGTAGGTTTTTACACATTTAGTAGATTGTGACGAGATATAAATCTAAATTTCAAACTTGCTTATATCGTGGGGAACATCTCTAGGATATATGCGTAACCCCCGAAATCTTGTTTGAATGGTCCCTCTTTCTGAGATACTAGCTCTTTATACTCAGTGATATCTGGGGTATTATCCCGGGACTTCTGATTTTGCGGAAGCAATGGCCTAGTCCCCGTATAATACTTTCTGCTTGCTTGAAATATAGCACCACCCTCAGTACAAAAAATGATGAAACATTGAAAAAATGCTAATCATGTGCTGTTGAAGAAAAGATTCTCTAAAGGGAACACACCAAAAGTCGAAGCCGTCATCTCTCTGATTTTGCGGAAGCAATAGCCTGAGCTCTCACGGCCCTCGCAATTAACCCTTTACAAATATCATCTGTGGTATATTCACCTGTAAGACTGAATATTGGGATCTGGATATGGGAGTATATTCTGAGGTGGGACACGCGAATAAGTTTAAGTGCTTAAAACACTAATCTCGTATCTCGTAACAATTGAACTTTGTGTGAAAATTTAAGTGGATCAGTATACTGACAATCTAAGTGAATCGTTTAGAACTTAAAATGTTTAAAGCTTAACGGTGTTGGTGATTTGTCTTAAAAACTGATATGATCCTCTTACACAAGCTCACAAAAATATTGTCTGTAAATATTTCTTTACTAAAAAGATTTTGCGTGTGTTTTAGCATAATTTTTTGAAAAATGTAACAACTCTCATTAAAAGTCCTATTTATTATTTTATTTGCCCAATAGAAAACCCTAATTAAGACTCACAAGTGATCCTGCATAAACCCTAAAATTTTCAGAACAATCGGAATCAGGATCACGGCCCCTAAAACTCAGGGGGTATTTCCCCGTTAGTAATATCCACACAGTTTTACGTGAAAATCTAATTTTAACGAACGATCAACTCAGGAAGCCTACTGAGACACGGGGCTACCCTATGGTAGGGTAGCACCCCTCGTGCCACGCGACACTCCCTCGCGCCACGCGAGGGAGCTGTTTTCCAGGTATAAATAGAGGGGGTTGGCAATCGAATTCTGGCACTTGTTCGACGTAAAAACTCAAATTGTACGCTGAGATATCGCCTATTTACTTCAAAAAAACACACACTAGCACGAATTCTGCCGCAATAAACAGGGTAATAACTCGATCGCTGCTACGATTTAATGTCCGATCGATAGAAACCAATCCAATGAATGTTTAAATGCTGCTCAAACTTGGGTTATACTTTGTCATTCGTCGTGAATTCGATGGATGTTTAAGTATCGCACTTTGTCATTTGTTGTGAAGGTTTTGATCTCGTGAGTTGTCGTAAAAAGTTGGATTAAAGTTACTAACCTAGTTTTCGTGTGCATCGTCACCAGGTGACAAGGCGCCAGATAAAAATAAGATAGAAGCCATTGTAATCGCTCTTATGCTGTAAATTATAACTATGTGTCATTTTGTGAAAAATGAATGATTCACCAGTATTTCCCCGCTGACAAAATATTTTTAAAACATGTTTCAGGCGACCTGCTGTAAATCAAGGAAAACATGCTACGGAGCACTAACAAGCTTGAAGAGGTGGCTCCGTTAAAATAAATAAACATGTTTTAATAAATCAGGGAATTTCCTAGTAAAATTCCTCTATTGTAAATTACGCGGTTTATCCCGAATTATGAAATAAAATAATCGGGCATTTTGAGTTTTAAAAGACCCTGTCAAAATCTTCCGCTGTCGCATAAATTAAATACCACGGGTTCCTGTCCCGCGGCTCCTGACCGGGTCAAACCGGGGCTTGGGCCGTGACAGGAAAAGGTGGTATCAGAGCCACTGATCTAAGCCTATTAAGTATTTGAGAAATACTTAACTTTTACTGATTGCCATTTTGTGATTACGTGTTTTATTATTTGAATATTTGTTCACAGTATGGGTAAACAAAGACTTTCGGACATCTATCATAAAATAGATAAATTGCCGAAAGAAAAAGGAACTTCATACTCAAATTACCCAACATATATGGAGGAAGGAATATTTGTCCGTAAAGCACAATTTGAGGAACCACTTTCTCCTAAGAAAAGAAGTCAAATTATTAGGAAAAGTCAGGAGAAAAGAAAGAAATCACAATCAAAAGAAGTGAGGGTTAAACAGGAAACCCAGAAAATAAGCAATAAACCACCATGGGAAGATGAGTTAGATGAAAAATGGGCAGATCTCTATATGTTAGCCACTGTAGCAGTAAATGCAAATTTTTAAACCCAGTATTAGCACCCATATCATCTACAAACCAGAAACTCTAAAGAAAATTTTACCCAGTAAATAAATAAGTTTACAATAAACCCTAGTATGTTTTAATTTTCAGTTGTCCTTTGTATTAAAGTAATTATACGGTATGCAATAATACTTGAATGTTTACCTGTTAAATTTTTTTTTATAAAATTCTAACTTAGCATTTTGTGTGCATTTTGCATATATGCTAAAACAGCATGAATGAGTTATCTGAAGCCCTTCAGAATCTCAATCTTTATCCTGTAAAAGTAGAAGTTTCCAAAGACTTTACTGGTTACATAGCCGATGTGGAAGAACCTATGGAATTCCAAGCTCCACCTCCTGAGAAACCAAAGCCTAATAAAAAGAGAAGATTTGTAGGTTGGAGGCGAGTACGCAGGAGGAAACCAACAACTAGAAAAGTTCCCAAAATAGAGAATCCCATAGAGAAAGGAAAAGGGATTGAGATCGGGGAAGGTTCTAGGCAAATAGAAATGGAAATTGGGGAAAGTTCTAGGCAAGCCGAGGAATTGCCATTACAGGAGGAATTGGATCGAGTATTGGCAAGTTGTGATATTATCAGGCCTATCAATAATAACCTCTTTCCTTATCCTGCTGAAACCCAACTTCCAATAAATTTGGAACCAGCCATCCCAGAACCTTTAATCCACACCCAACCTTTAGGAGAAATGGACGAATGGTGGACTAATGACTGGCAGTTTCAAAACATCCTTAATAATCCTTATACCTTTTTCCCTCAGTTCGACCCAGAACCTATACCGAACCCACCAATGAGCAATGAAAACCTAGCTGAACTTCGCCACTTTGGCGAGGAGCTGATAAATGCAGGAAATAGGATCCGGGAGGAGGGAGAACATATCTCCTGGAAGTATGATGAGAGGGAGCATAGTTTCTAAGAAGATAGTTGATAAGAGATAGTATGGTTGTGAAAATGTGGTTGTATAATAATAATAATAATAGTAAAATATAAAATAACCTAAAATAAAACTTTTGTAAAATAACAAGTGTGTACGGACGCATAATATAATCTATAAAAATGGAAGTCGAGAAATCGACAATTTTGATATATGTGTGATATGATTCTTGTGGGATTATTTTACATATAGTTATTATTTATTTCATGCTAATAATTTATATATATTAATTACCAGATGGAACCTGCTAATAATGAACCAGTTAATGAAGTTAATCAATCTGAGCAAAATCAGGGAGATCAATTTATGACTAGGCAAGATATCGAGAATATCGTTGCTCAAGGAATAGCCAATGCTATTCCAGCAATCCTGGCTGCTGCTCAGAAACCTGTTGAATCTCAACAAATTATTCATAGCAAACGCACACAAGGCGACAATTTTAGTAATAGTATAAACGGAGGCGGCAACCATATTAATAATGACAATGACGGGTTGCAAGCTCCACTCCTTAAGAAAATGAAAGCTGCAACGCCTGGTTGCACTTACAAGGAGTTTCTTGCCTGTAAACCAGCTGAATTTGCAGGCAATGAAGGGGCGACTGCGGCGCTGCGTTGGTTGGAGAAAACCGAAGCAGTAATTATGATAAGTAAATGCGCTGAGGACGACAAGGTCATGTACGCATCACATCTTTTTAAAGAAGGGGCGCTAGAATGGTGGAATACGGTACTTCAAGCCAAAGGAAGAACTATGGCCTATGCCATGAATTGGGAAGAATTTAAGCAGCTAATGGAAATAAAATTCTGTCCTGAATATGAAAAGGAACAAATGGCAAATAAGTTCCTGAATCATCGGATGATGGGTGTAGATTGTCGAGGGTATACTTCGACATTCTTCGAATATGCGAGAGTAGTACCAACCCTGGTTTCGCCAGAACCAGTGCTTATTTCCCGCTATATTTGGGGATTGATTAGCAAATTTCGTAATATCGTTAAAGCTGCGAGACCTCGCACTATTGACGATGCTGTGGAATTAGCTAACACCCTAACTGATGAGTTGGTACGCACAAGAGAAGAAAACCGGAAGAAGGAAGTAGCCCAAAAGATTACCCAAGGATTCCGTATGGGTAATAGTAGCAATTTCAAGAGAGGGGGGACCAGGCAATCTCCCATTGCTCCATTTTGCAATACCTGCAAAAGAAAACATTTGGGAAGATGCAAAGGGTATTACAATTTCTGCAAAATTCCAGGGCATAAAGAAGAAGATTGTAGAAAGAAGAAAGCAACAGTCTGCTATAACTGTGGAGAAGCTGGACACTTTAGGCCAGACTGCCCAAAACTGGTCAAACCAGTTGATAATAAAGTCAAACCTGCAGAAGGAGCTACAAAGAAGAACGTAAGAGCCTTCCAGTTAACTACGCAGGAAGCCGAACTAATTCCTGATGTAATAGCTGGTACGTTCCTAGTTCACAATGTTTATGCAAAAGTATTATTTGACTCTGGTGCAAACCAAAGTTTTATAAATACTTCATTTTGTCAAGCTCTTAATTTACCTTTAACCAACCTTAGGCAGATTTTTACAGTCGAAACGGCAGATGGAAATTCTGTTAAAATAAATAAGGTTGTGCGAGAAGAAAAGATAGAACTTTTAGGTCATAAATTTTTGGCAAACCTGTTACCTATGAATTTAGCCGGATTTGATGTGGTGTTAGGAATGGATTGGTTAGTAGCCAACCATGCTCGAATTCTTTGTGATAAAAATGCCATAGAAATTCATATACCCTCAGGAGAATTAGTGGTGATTACAGGAGATAAGCCACGAAAACCAATGAAATTCATTTCAGTAATGAAATTGGCCAGTTATTCAAGAAAACAAGAAATGGTGTATATGATTTCAGTAATCATTAGCACTAAGAGTAAGGAACTTAAGGAAATTCCAGTAGTATCAGAATACCCCGAGATATTCCCAGAAGAACTACCTGGATTACCACCCGACAGGGAAGTAGAATTTAGGATTCATCTAATTCCTGGAACTACACCGATAGCCAAATCACCCTATCGGTTAGCACCCACGGAAATGTTAGAATTGAAAAAGCAATTAGATGAATTGCTAAGTAAAGGATTCATACAACCTAGTTCATCCCCTTGGGGAGCACCAGTGTTGTTCGTAAAGAAAAAGGACGGTTCGATGCGAATGTGTATCGATTATTGGGAATTGAATCAGGTTACCATTAAGAATCGATACCCATTACCTAGGATTGATGATCTTTTTGATCAACTACAAGGAGCTAGATACTTTTCTAAGATAGATTTGCGCTCCGGATACCATCAATTGAAGGTACAGGAAGAAGACATACCTAAAACTGCTTTCAGAACTAGGTATGGTCATTACGGGTTTACAGTCATGCCCTTTGGACTAACAAATGCACCTGCGGCATTCATGGACATGATGAATCGGATCTGTAAAACGTATTTGGATAAATTTGTAATTGTCTTCATCGACGATATACTTATTTATTCCAAAAGCCAGGAGGAACACTGTCAGCACTTACATGCACTCTTAACTTTGTTAAGAAAGGAAAAGCTTTATGCCAAATTCTCGAAGTGTAAATTTTGGCTACAGGAAGTGCAATTTTTAGGACACATGGTGAATCATGAAGGTATTCACGTAGATCCTGCTAAAATAGAAGCAATCACCAAATGGAAGGTTCCACAATCAGCACTGGAAATTAGAAGCTTTATAGGTTTAGCCGGATATTATAGACGGTTTATTAAGGATTTTTCTAAAATAGTTGTACCCTTAACTAAGCTAACCTGTAAATCAGTTAAGTTTGAATGGGGACCTAAGCAAGAAGAAGCTTTTAAGATTTTAAAGCACAAGTTAACAAATGCTCCAATCTTAGCTTTACCGGAAGGAACAGAAGATTTTGAAGTATACTGTGATGCTTCAAAGCTAGGATTAGGATGTGTGCTTATGCAACGCAGGAAGGTAATTGCGTATGCATCAAGGCAATTGAAAAAGCACGAGGAAAATTATACAACTCATGATTTAGAGTTAGGAGCCATAATTTTTGCTCTTAAGATTTGGAGACACTATTTGTATGGAAGTAAGTTTACTGTCTATACGGATCACAAAATCTTAAGATACATATTCGGCCAAAAGGAATTAAACATGAGGCAAAGAAGATGGATGGAAATCCTAAGTGACTATGACTGTGATATTCAATATCACGAAGGAAAAGCAAACGTAGTTGCTGATGCTTTAAGTTGTAAGTATCATGAGAAACAACGACGAGTTCGTGCTCTTAGATTAAATCTGCAATTGGATTTAATGGAACAATTAAGGAATGTTCAAGAAACAGCAATCAAGGACGTTGCTGAAGGAATGAAAGGAAGAATAAAAGACTTAGAACAAGGAAATGATGGAATTTGGAGATTCCATAAGAAAAGGATTTGGGTACCTAAACAAGGAGAATTAAGAAATAAGATTCTAGAAGAAGCTCATAAATCTAGGTATACCATGCATCCTGGCAACAACAAGATGTATCAAGATTTAAGAAATAACTTCTGGTGGATAGGAATGAAAAAGGACATAGCTAAATATGTTTCTAAATGTCTTACTTGTTCACAAGTTAAGGCAGAACACCAGAAACCTTCAGGTCTACTACAACAATTAGAGATGCCTGTTTGGAAATGGGAGCTCATAACAATGGATTTTGTTACTAAGTTACCCAAAACCAGAAAAAGTAATGATGCAATTTGGGTAATTGTAGATCGATTAACCAAATCAGCTCATTTTCTACCTATGAAAGAAACCTTTAGCATGGAAAGGTTAGCCAAGTTGTATGTAGACGAAGTAGTATCCTTACATGGAGTTCCACTCTCCATCGTATCAGATAGGGATAGTCGTTTCACTTCCCACTTCTGGACAAGTTTCTAAGAAGCTATGGGAACTCGACTAAATCTAAGTACTGCATATCATCCTCAAATAGACGGACAAAGTGAAAGGACGATCCAAACCTTGGAAGACATGCTTAGGGCATGTGTAATAGATTTTGGTGGAAACTGGGACAACCATTTACCCTTAATTGAATTCTCCTATAATAATTGTTATCATTCGAGCATCGAAGCTGCCCCATTCGAAGCACTGTATGGACGTAAGTGTAGAACTCCAGTATGTTGGGCAGAAATAGGAGAAAGTCAATTATCAGGTCCCGAAATAGTACAAGAAACTACCGACAAGATTACTCAAATCAAGGAAAGACTAAAGACTGCTCGAGATCGTCAAAAGAGTTATGCCGATAATCGACGCAAGCCACTGGAATTTCAAGTCGGAGATAAGGTACTTTTGAAAGTTTCTCCTTGGAAAGGAGTAGTTCGGTTCGGTAAGAAAGGAAAACTAAGTCCACGATACATAGGGCCATTTCCAGTAATCCAACGTATAGGACCAGTTGCCTATCGCTTACAATTACCAGAAGAACTAGCTGGAGTACATGATGTGTTTCATGTATCTAATCTCAAGAAATGTCTATCTGACGAATCCATGGTAGTACCTCTTCAAGATGTAGAGATAAATAAAAAGCTGAAATTTGTTGAGAAGCCATTACAGATAGAAGACAGAAAGATCAAGTTTCTCAAACACAAGCGACTAGTGCTTGTGAAAATCAAATGGGAATCAAAGAAAGGACCCGAATACACCTGGGAGCTGGAATCAGAGATGAAGCGAAAGTATCCCTACTTGTTCCAGTAAATCTCGAGGACGAGATTTTTATTAAGGTGGGGAGGATGTAACAACTCTCATTAAAAGTCCTATTTATTATTTTATTTGCCCAATAGAAAACCCTAATTAAGACTCACAAGTGATCCTACATAAACCCTAAAATTTTCAGAACAATCGGAATTGGGATCAGGGCCCCTAAAACTCAGGGGGGGTATTTCCCCATTAGTAATATCCACACAGTTTTACGTGGAAATCTAATTTTAACGAACGATCAACTCAGCAAGCCTACTGAGACACGGGGCTACCCTATGGTAGGGTAGCACCCCTCGCGCCACGCGACACTCCCTCGCGCCACGCGAGGGAGCTGTTTTCCAGGTATAAATAGAGGGGGTTGGCAATCGAATTATGGCACTTGTTCGACGTAAAAACTCAAATTGTACACTGAGATATCGCCTATTTACTTCAAAAAACACACACTAGCACGAATTCTGCCGCAATAAACAGGGTAATCACTCGATCGCTGCTACGATTTAATGTCCGATCGATAGAAACCAATCCAATGAATGTTTAAGTGCTGCTCAAACTTGGGTTATACTTTGTCATTCATCGTGAATTCGATGGATGTTTAAGTATCGCACTTTGTCATTTGTTGTGAAGGTTTTGATCTCGTGAGTTGTCGTAAAAAGTTGGATTAAAGTTACTAACCTAGTTTTCGTGTGCATTGTTATTTGAACTAGGTTAACAAGGCTAATCAGTAGGCTAGACTCTGCTCGTATTAAATCTGCAAAGTGAGTCATTCTCTTTTATCAAAAGTATTTTACAATACTCCATTTTCAAATGTTATAATTACAGGGAGTAAGTCGTGGTTATCTTAATCACTGGCTAGTGGGGTATTGTGCACATTACTAATTTCTCACGGGTTAGGCTAATAAATCATAACAGTGATAAACGTCACTACTTGGGGAAAGACCCAATAGTGGTATGACCATCGTCACCAGGTGACAAGGCGCCAGATAAAAATAAGATAGAAGCCATTGTAATCGCTCTTATGCTGTAAATTATAACTATGTGTCATTTTGTGAAAAATGAATGATTCACCAGTATTTCCCCGCTGACAAAATATTTTTAAAACATGTTTCATGCGACCTGCTATAAATCAAGGAAAACGTGCTACGGAGCACTAACAAGCTTGAAGAGGTGGCTCAGTTAAAATAAATAAACATGTTTTAATAAATCAGGGAATTTCCTTGTAAAATTCCTCTATTGTAAATTACGGGGTTTATCCCGAATTATGAAATAAAATAATCGGGCATTTTGAGTTTTAAAAGATCCTGTCAAAATCTTCCGCTGTCGCATAAATTAAATACCACGGGTTCCTGTCCCGCGGCTCCTGACCGGGTCAAACCGGGACTGGGGCCGTGACAAAAAATCAAAAAGATTTTCGACAACTGATGTTGGAGAGCTGATTTTCAAAATTCCATGTGCTAGACATGACGGACAAAAGGTTTGGGAGAGTGTATTTGAAATGTTTGAGTTGAAAAATTGTTTGAAAAAGAGAATGTCTTGTCTACAAGTGGTTCATCAAATATTAACATTGTGAAATCATTTATTGATTGATTAATACCTGCAAATGATATATAAATTTGTCAAATTTTAAATGTGTGAAATTTATTGTGAGGTAGAGAATGTGCATGATGTGAAAGTACAATTTAAGGGGGAGTCTGTTTATAGATCAACATCCGAGGGGGAGTAGAGATGATGATGCTGATGAACTTAAGGAATCAAGAGATCTGATCAAGAGAAGATGAGAGTCAGATGAGATCATGGAAATGAAGAGAAGACAGAGACTAAGAAAGTTTTACATTTTCAAGATAATTCAGGAAGAACAGAAAGACTGATAAAGACTGAAGATGTTGAAGACTCGACACTGAAGACTCGTCAACATTCGAGGGGGAGTCTGTTGGTGCATGCGTCTGTCGACTTCGTCTTGTATCGAGTCTTGTATTAGATTAGATAGATCAGGGCACGTAGTTCGAGAAAATGTCAAATATAGGTTGAAAGGTGATTTCGCACGAAATTACAAATTGTAATTCCGCATGAAATCAGTACTTGTTATTTCACACGAAATCAGTGATTTCGCTTGAGCAGGTTCAAGCGAAATCAGCAGCCTATAAATATCCTTGATGTAATTTCGTTTGAGGCATTCTTGTATGTGTGATTCCGGAGCCGAAGTGCTGCCGAAGTGTCGTTTCGCTGTAAAACTTTGTCAAATCAATCAGAAAGACATTTAAAGTGAATATCTAGCTGAATCAAACTTGATATGTCTATTTCCGCCTTTCATATTGAGTAGAACGCCTCTGAACGACTCGTTTCGGTCGGTAAAACGATCCTACAAAACATTTAAGAAAGATTCTTAAACTTTGAATTATACTTTTAAGTTTTAAATCTTACATAATTTTTTTCAAAAAGCGAAAAAAACGAAAAACCGAACCAAACCGTTGCTAAAACCGAAATCACCGAAACCGAAAAAACCGAAACCGAACGGTTTTTAAAAACCAAAAACCGAACTTTCGGTTATGGTTTTGGTTTTACCTAAAAACCGAACCGTGCATACCCCTAGTAGGCACATGTAGTGGTTTAGGATGCAAATCCACCATCTACACACTTACATGTACTTCTTATAGCTTTTTCGTCATTTTGCTTATTTTCCCAAAAACAGAACCAAAATCCCACTAACCAAATAGATGGCGATTTCGTGTTATGATGAAACTCTTATGAGATTTATGGAAAGGTTTAACCTTATTTCATTTCTTAATTTTCTAAAATTTTTATTATTTTATATTGATTTTTGCCATTTCTAGGCATTATTATCCCCTCAAACAACATTTAAAATCAACTAAAACAAGAAGTCACGCATCACCATAGGTTTCAAGCTCATTTTGTACATGAACTTCAATTCGATAAAGTTCAACACAACTTCATAAAAATGTAATTTATTTCCTACTCTAATGTTTTCAACAATTTAGTTACAGTTCAATTTACTTTATATTATCTTAATATGTTTTAGCCTTATAACTTGATACAAAAAGTAATCAAACGAGATCGTCAAATGTACCTTCCCATGTTTAGTTTCTCAGCTAAAATGGAAGATCCTAAAATGGCGATAATAACCATCCCAAGAGGGTTGAACGCAGTCACAAAAACTGGTCCTCTCTCCTGCATTACCACTCCAGAAATGTAATATGAGCAGCCAGAACAGATAATCCTCTGTATCCACACCATGTAAAAAAAGTTGTCAGATATAAGGAAAAAAAACATCTCAATTAATTTTTGTTTACAACATATAATTCAATTCTTCACATTTTTGTGGGTATATCTATAGAAACATGCATGAAGAAATGTGTCATGACAATATAATCTTTTAATATTTATATTTAACTGGTATTAAGCACCCACGCACTGCGGCGGGGGCGAGCACTAATGCCACACTACTGCCGACCACCGACACTGAAGTTGCGATGTTAATGTGAAGAAATTAAACCGAAACGTAAAACATAGAATAAAATAACTAAGTTGATCTAGGACTCGCTCATTACGATGAACCCGCGTCTATTTTTTCCCGTTTGACAGGTTCATCGTAATCTATATATAATATATATCATTACCACTATACAAACCATAATGCATACATTACAACAACTATTGCATCAATATGTTGCAAATTATATTTATACAAGATTTTGGCTAAATTAATTAGATTATTATAAATAATAATAATTTACAAATAAAACAACACAACTTTGAATGGATCAAACCGATTGAATATGTTAAGATAATGAAACAATTATTTGATTAGTGTACAACCACTTAAGCACACTTTACAATCATACATGCATACAAAACAGATTAAATTTGGTAAGGTAATGAAACCATTATTTGATTAAGGTACAATCACTTAAGTACAACTTAAAACCAATATTTGATTAATGTAAAACTACTTAATCACAACTTACAATTAAAGATGCATACAATTGTTTCAAATTGATAGTATATAAATATAATAAATATTTTGTGCAGAAAATAAGTATTAAAATTATAAGAGCTTCCTGTATTAAATTACTTATCAATCTTTTATCTAGTAGTATAAAAGCCTAGTTTTAAATAACTCAAACTATATATTTGACACCTTATAAAATTAGGATATTTTAGTATTTTAATACTTAGTATCCTTATATTTAGACATTATTTACCATACCATAGTAGTTTTATATATAATCATATAATAAATTTATATGATGATTAAAAACAACTATACATAAACATTTTTGATTAATCATCTTTTTAGACTTTATTTTTCCATTTTATTCTTGCACTTTCATTTCCTTTTATTTCATCTTTCATTTACTCTCTATTTATTCCATGAAATTATACATTCACGTTTTTACCCCTTTTAGGCTAGACTTCATTTCGCTCGTAAAATCCTTATGCTCTTTCTTGACTTAACTCGGGTTAACTTCGCAAAACCGTGAGTTCATACCAGACCCTTTTACATTTTAAACATTATTTGGGTTGCAACATGTATCCATACTAAATACACATACACATACAAGCAAACTTATTCAAACACTTAATCCTTAAACATGCTTATTTGTTATGCTAATTGTGAATGCATTGCTTATCTATCTATCATTAACCTTGCAGACCTTCCTTAACATGTATAGCGCTATAGGACTAGCTTAACCTTACATACCTTCCTTAACATGTATAGCGCTATAGGACTAGCACACCGCCCATTTTGTGGGTCATTGTTAAGTTATTCTTTACAAACTTAATTGCTTCAGTGTTAAGGTTACGGTAGTGCAAAACTTTGGATTGACTGGTAGCTTTTACATGCTCGTATGATACATAATTTAGTATACCATAAACATGTGGATTTGTGACTTATTCTATCTATGCTATGTAAACAAACTAGTATGCTCACCGACATAATTTGTGTTGACATATATTTTATACATGTTGTAGGAAAATGTTTGAAATGCGATTACAAGAAAACTACATAGGGTGGATTTAGATACTCGCTTAATTTATTTATGCATTTGACGTTTTTAGTCATGAAATTTTCAATTGTTGTAAATCCTTCTTGAATAATGTAATGTTTGATTCGATGATATGAAAATGAAATTTTGAGTCTTAATATATATCGCAATTTAGTGTTATGATGTATTTGAGCAATCTATTATGTCCCGCCTCAATATTTACGCCATCGGTTAGGGTGTGACAATAATATACTAAATGAAATCTAAAATTCTAACAAAGAGGAAAAAAACAAGTACCCATGAGCCATTGACAAAATAGTGCAGTCACCATTGCTTCTAGAGAACACAGGCTTGCAAACTTAGTAGTTAGTACTATAGTGAATATTATTTGTTGTTGAATTGTATATTTCTTTACACAAATGGATATATAAGCAATTTACAAGAAGGAATGATAGATTTATAGGAGAGATTAATGTGAATAAACTATGAAATAATACTAAAGCTTTGAGTACAAATGATTTGAACATTATGCCTTTTTATTGGATTCCTATGATGTCACCCTTCCTTATACGCTCACAAGATGGAGAATCCATCGGAAACACCAATCTTTGGCCTGTTACGTAGAAACGGTGCTCGTGATAACGGTTTGGTAAGCATGTCCGCAAGTTGGTCCTGCGAGATGATGTGAAGAACACATAAGTGACCAACTGATACTTGTTCTCGTACAAAGTTATAGTCAAGTGACACATGCTTCATATGCAAGTGGTAAACTGGATTTGCACACATATATGTCGCCTATGTATTATCACAAAATAAGGCTGGTGTATTGTTAGTATATATGCCTAGTTCTGTGAGTAGGCTCTTTAGCCAGGTTAGTTCGGCAGAAGCATTGGCCAAGGCTTTGTATTCAGCTTACGTAGAGGACGAGAGTCCGACTTTTGCTGTGTAGACTTCCATGAGACAATGTTGGAACCAAGGTAACAGACAACAGTAGTGGATCAACCAACATCATTTACACCACCCCAATCAGAATATGAGAAGGTTGAGAGATAAATAGAGGATTTTTTATTTAGAATGAGGCCATGATGAACAGTCCCTTTAAGGTAACGAAGGACCTCTTTAAGAGCTTACCATTGAGCTTTTCTAGGAGCGTGCATGATTTGAGAAAGTTTGTTGATAGCAAAGGAGATGTCCGGGTGAGTGAAGGCAAGATATTGAAGGGATCCAACAAGTTTATGGTAGGGGTGGCATCAACCGAAGGGGATGGGTCTTGGGTGATAAAGGGTCAGTGCCACTAAGAGGACTGGTGACAACTTTGGAACCTACCATGTGAAATTGGTTGAGAATGTTTTGTATGTGGTGATAAAAAGAGTCCAATTGGCATATGAATTACTTCAACACCTAAGAAGTGGTGAAGCATGCCAAGATCCTTGATTAAGAATTTATCAAAGGCTATGCTAAAGGCTTCAAGGAATTGTTGGTTATTTCCCGTTAGAACAATATCATCAACATAAACCATAAGGTAGCATGTGACATTTGTTTTTGGTAGATGAAAAGAGACGTGTCGGCTAAGGATTTGTGGAATTTAAACCGAATAAAGAAGTTGGTGAGCTCGATGTACCAGGCTCTCGGTGCTTGTTTGAGACTGTATAATGACTTTTTTGAGTTTGCAAATATGATATAGAAATTGAGGATTAACAAAACCAGGTGGTTGGTGCTTAAATACCTCCTCATGAAGTGTACCCGTGAAAAAGGCGTTGTTAACATTGAGTTGACGTAGCAAACATTTTTTTGGAAAGAGCTACCAAAAGAATGGTGCGGATGGTGATGGGTTTCATTACAGGGTTGAGTGTAACAAAGTAGTCTTTCCCATATTGTTGTGGAAACCTTTGGCCACCAAACGAATGTTGTACTTTGCTATGGAACCATTGGGGTTTGGTTAATGAAAAATTTTAATTACAACCAATTGGGGTTTTAGAGTTTGAGGGTACAAGTTCCCATGTTTGATTTTGGATAAGAGCGTTAAACTCCAAATCCATGGCCTTTCGCCATTGGGGTTTTTTAAGCTTTAGTGTGAGTTGTTGGTTCAAGAGTAGGTGGAAGATGGAAAAGAGTTGTAGTGTTAACTAGGTTTGAATTGAAATATTTTGTGTTTGGTTTTTTTGTTCGTTCTGGTTGAGTGATGCTTGTGGGTGGAGAGGAAATCAAAGTAGTGGGTAGTGTGGAAACTGTGTCGTGGAAGATTGGGATTCAGTAGAGGTATGAGGGGAATGAGGTGATTGTCTTGTTGAGGATTGAGGTTCGGTGGGGATAGCCGGTTGGGCGGAACTCAATGAGGGTGGATGTGTGGGCATGGATATTTGAGAAGTGGGTATTGGTTGTTGGTGTATGGGAGTCACTAAGGGTTGGGGGTTGACGTATGCATGGGCAAATGAAGGTGAAAGGAATATTGTCAGAATTGTTATTAGGAGGTGGTGGAGTTATTTGCACAGTAGGCGTGGAGAGGAAAGTATCAGTTGTGGGAAGGGGATTGGTAGATGAATTTTATTTTTGAATGGGAAAATGTGTTCCCAAACTCGATGTGGCGGGAGTGATAGAGGCGATGAGCTAAATGGTCATAGCATTTGTAGGTGGTTTTAGAAGTTGAGTAGCCTAGAAAGATACATTTAATTGATTTTGGGTGTAACTTAGAAGCCACATACGGACGGACGTAGCCATGGGAAGCACAAGCAACCAAACGGTTATGATTTTGTGTAGGCGGGTGTTGTATTATACAACCTATCATAAGGTGATTTGAATTCTAGGCTTTTTGTGGGAAGACGATTGATGAGATGGACCGATGTTTGGGACGCATGAGACCAAAAAGTGAGTGGTAAGTTAGCATGGTGTATGAGAGATAGGCCAGTTTTGATGATGTGTGTGTGACGTCTCTTGGAAATTCCATTTTGTTCCGGAATGTGAGGGGAAGTAATAAAGTGGGATATTCCATTTTGTTGTAGGTAACGAACAAGATCAATATATTCGTCTCCATTGTCAGAAAAATAGAAAAACGAGTGGAGTTTTGAAGAACTTTTCGACTGGCATTTTAAAGAGTGTGAATAAAATCGAGACATTGGATTTCCATTTCATTGGATATAACCATGTGTACTTTCAATAGAAATAAACAAAGATAATATAATAATTGTAGCCATCATTGAAGGTTTGAACCGACCCTAAACATCCGAATAAGCAAGTTTGGATGGTTTAGATGCTCTTAATTTTCACCAAAGAACTTTCTATGACTTTTATTTACTGAGCAAGCATCACAATGAAGGGGTATGGTCCCAAATATCGCGTCAGCACGACCGCGAATGACCATTACCCTCATTAAAAACCCCCAACAGCAATTAACCCTCCAGTGTCCGCGTAGACACACGCGAACACTGCGGTCCAATCTGTCCATTGATGAGAAGACTTACCTTAGGGACGGAAACTAATGTTACGCATAGCGATGCGGCCTCGCACCGCATCCTATGAACATTTTCGTCACGACAAGGGATCTGGACAACAGTAACGGTCACTCGACAGGCGATGCGGCACAACACCGCATCCCGCGCAAATCATGGATGGAACAACCAATGCGGGAACAACATCAATGACCGCAAGCAGCGATGCGGCTTGGCACCGCATCCTGCCTACAAGGCAAGTGGGTCTGACACCACAGTGCAAGTGGCACTGGGAACAGTCGCCTACCAGCCCACGTATGAACAACAGTCTGACACCACAGCTGGACGTGGCATCACCACAGTATCCGACTGGTCTGACACACCTGCAAATAGCTGTGCGATGTCAGACTAGCTACTCAACTACCCTCCTTCACTCCTCGGCTATAAATACTCACCCCAAACCAGGTTTGAGGTATCACTTTCCAACTCTCTCAATACTACTACTATCATACTTTGCTTCCCAAGCAAATTACTGATTCTCACGCCGGAGAGTGGTAACAAGGAGCACCCCCCACCTCATCCTCCTTGTTACGAGTCACGGTTTGTTTCCTTGTGCAGGAAACCCACCACCAGACGATCCAGCCAACGATCCTCGGAAAGAAGGGATTAACCCTCTTGACGAGACCAGTGAGTTAACCCTACCCGGTTAACCATTGTTTCATCATTGGCGCCCACCGCTACTCTTAGCACTTTTTTCCAATCATCCTTTTCTTTCCAAAGATGTCTGATCGTCAAAACAACACTACCGGGGATAACCTAAACCCCGCAAACCAAGGGCCTGCGGGAACCATTCCCCTGGCCCCAAATGCCCAACACATTGGCACGTCAGCGCAAGGGGGCTCATCCCTTACGTTCGGACACGATCTGTCACAATACGCTGCCGTCATACCTCCAGGCATGAGCCCTCATACCTGGTATGACCAACAAGCAGCCCTTCTGGCCGCAACGTACAACAGAGCTTGCGCCGACGAACAAGGAGGTATCGGACCTACACCGATACCGCGTACACCTGCCGGTCGTATTTTACGATACGACGACAGGGCCCCCACACATCCAGCCTCCAGAAGCAGACAGGAGGACCGCGGCTCCTCCTATTGTGATGTCCGCACAATCAATGAGGACGATTCCTCGTACGGGTCCCGCCGCAGGGACTCCGTACATAGCCGTTTAGGCTCTCAAGAAGAAAGAAGGCGGCAGTCTACAATGCGCCGCAACACAAACATTCATAGTCGTTTGGGGCCACAGTCCCACCATGAAGGGTATGGCCATACTGATCCAGATGACAGTACATACCGCGGGGAGTCCCATTCCACCAACAGTAGACCGGGCGGACGCAACTATGTTCCTCCCAGTCAACCCCGCAACACATACCTCCGCGCTGCAAAGCGCAACCAGGGCAAACCTTACAGGCCGAAATCTGCGGCCGAAAACTCTAAATTTGTCCCAGAGATCGCCAACCCCGATGTCACCACCACAAAATTCCCATTGAACATTGGGAAATACAACGGCTCGACCGACCCAGATGATCACAACAACATCTTCGTCGGCGCTGGGTGCAACGGTAAGCGGGACGAACCTACCTGGTGCCATTTTTTCCCACAGACCCTAACAGGTCTGGCCAGGGCATGGTTCGATTCTCTCCCACCAGGGTCACTGACCTCATTCGAGGACTTACAACAAAAGTTCCTCGCGCACTTTAGCCAGCAACGACGCCATGAACGTGATTCAATGGACGTCATGAACATCTGGCGCAGAGACAACGAATCGCTTGACGCATTCGTTGTCCGTTACAAGAAAAGAGATCCTAGAGATAGGCGACGTTGCCGACCAGATGGCACGTAACCATTTCATTGTTGCAGTCAAAGACGAACAAATGGTTATGAATATTTCCGGCGGTAACGGCTTGCCTAAGAAGTGGGAAGATGTCATGGCTAAGGTCAAAACATATGCCCAAACTCAGCGGTCTCTCAGACCGCACATGTCAAAGGCACAACCCCTAGCGGAAGGCCAGTCTTCCCGCCAAGAGCCCAAGCGCGACAATAAGCGCAACAGGGACACATGGAATCACGGCAGCGATCCCAAGCCATATGTCCCCCGGAACAACCAGCCCGACGCAAGGGCTACAATCAACGCCCAACGAGAAAACCGGGCGTCAAAGAAAGAGTCTCGGGACCACAGCTGAACCGAGATCAACCAGTCGCCACGCGACGTTCTCCTCACGGATTCACAATTCCTGAGACCGGCCCAACCAATGAAGTCCAAAAAGAATCAAGATCCCGCACTCTACTGCGAGTATCACAAGGACTCGGGCCACACCACGAACAACTGCATCAGTCTCCGACTGGAGATTGAGCGAGCCCTAAAGGAGGGGAAACTGCAACACCTTTTGACAGGCGCACAAAAAGCTACCAAGCGCATCACTCCCCACAACGAGCATTAGAAGGCGAAGGCGCGTATAAACTACAAACATTAGAAGGCGAAACTATCGCACGCACTTGGAACGCACAGCAACTTCGACGATGTTATATGTAAGCCATGTTTTCTGCATGTAATCTATTGGGCCGCAGGCCATTTGCAAATAAATAAATAGACGATGCAATGCAATATTGTTTATTTATTTCTATTACAAATGCGTGTTCCACTCTGAGGTATACACAAAAACAGATTAGCAAAATCTTCATTCGTGATACCCACACAGAATGGTAACCACACGCAACTATTGTAATAGGCCAGCAATGGCAATACTGTTTGTCTAACCAGAGACAAATCTTCATACTTGCATATCACCTAGATATGCAAAAGGCAATTACAGATTTAGTATTACTCACAGTAACACTAAACGCGTACAAATTCAAACATGCAAGTACTAAAAACACTTGTAAAAATTGAAACAACAATTCTTTATATTCAAAAAATTCCTGCACAAGGAATTTACATAAAGTTTTGTAACGGTTACATAAAGAAACAAAAGAGGCACGCAGGCCAATCTAATCTTCCTTTGTGCCACTGGGGCCCGCACCATCCGGGCCCTCAACATCTGGTTTTTCCTCATCTTCGTCTTCAGCAGCGTATAAGACACGCAAGCGGTCCACATAATCCTCCGCTTCTAGACACTTTTCAAGTTCTTCAAGATCTGTGAGGGTTGTATCATTAAACTCCTTAATCGCAGCAGCAAGAAGCGCTTCAGTATCCATGCCATGAAACCCAGACCGCTCATCAGTAAGCTCGCCACGCGCTACAGCGTTCAAATGACTAATACAGCGGTTATAGCCAGCTTTGAAACCAGCATCCCGGGCACGCTCCCTGATCTCGTTAATACCTGCTACGGTCTCGGGTGCGTCAAGAATGGCAGTAACAATCTGCGAAACATGAATACAATGGTTATCAAAGGCAAACTTACAACAAAAATAACAAGGCAACGGATACTTACATGCCCTATCCCGCGCATACGCATCCATTGATGATCAGCCTTGAGCAACTCAAGTGAAGCAGCGTGGCTATCCCTAGCCTCTTCAGCCTCTCTTGCCCGCACTTCAGCTTCAGCAGCACGGGCAGAGATTTCCTCAATAGTGACCCCCCGGGTCCGCACTTCAGCCTTTTTAACAAGAAATCAGAAATACACAAAAAGAATCAACAAACTTGTGAGACACAATTTCAAAGTTAGGAAAAACTTATACCTGAAGGTCCAAGATAGTTTTGCTTAACTTGGTGCGGTCAACATTTGCCCCTTCAAGAGCTTTTGCAGCACGAGCCTCCGCCTCCTTGGCCTCTTCCAGAGCCTTGGCAAGACGAACCTCTGCTTCCTTGGCCCCTTGGGCAGCCGCAACGGCCTCAGCTTTCTCTTTAGCCAACGCAGAAATTGCTGCCTTGGCATTTATAAGCTCCTGACGAACATGAAAGAGAGTTTCATTCTGTTTACCCCAAGATTCTTTCCAAGTCTTGCGCTCATCAGATAGCGTCTTGCGCTCATCAGAAAGGGTTTCTTTCCAACGCTTACGCTCATCAGACAGCAGTTTTGCAAGAGAACGAACCTGTTTAAGCTCAACAGTTGCAGCCCACTCTTCAGTCTGCTTATGCTTCTCAAACGCAGCTCTATCCCTCTCAAGCTGCTCTCTATCCCTCTCAAGCTGCTCTGCACCCTCACGTGCAGCCTTCACCAACTCCTCGGCCTCAGCCCGTAAACGCGCGTTCTCCTCCTCCTTGCGCCCCAGCACCTTGCACTTTTCCATAATGGCATTTGCCATTATGGAGCTCCCCACAAGCATGGAGGAGAGTTGGTTCATCTGGACCTCAGTCGGTAAAGAACGGGCCCGGTTTACCTCAAAAGGAGTGCCCAAACCACTCAAAATCTCCCTACACGCAGAGGGATCAGCAGAAATGTCATCCCCTTGCATCACAGACCACGGAGGGCGGTGGTAAGACATGGCCCGGTCTTCTGTGTAAGAGCGATAATAATACTCCAATTCAGGCTCTTCAGGCTGAATTGGAGTCTCTACAAAACCCGCACCACCAGCGGAACCGGAAGCCTTCTCGGCAGCAGGAGACTTTGGCTTTCCGGTGTAACCAAACTTCAAATCCATATCAACAGTATCCTCTGGGGTGATAACATTATCACTCGAATCAACCGTGTCATGGATTTGAGCCGCGGGAGCCTTTCCAGTGTCCACCCCCCGCACAGAGGCTTCAGGAGTAACAGCCTTATGAACCCCCACACCCGCAGCAGTGTCGTGCGGAGGAGGGGGAGGTGGAGCATCAAAGTCGAAGAACCCTTCATCTTGCGGTTCTGAAATCAACACAGAAATACTTTAAAGAACGAGTATAAGCACGAAATATTTGTTAGTCATGCATCACATACCACAAACAACCACAGGCTTCCTTGGTATGACAAAAGGCTTGCGCCTGGTCTGAATCTTCGGCTTCTTTCCCCTACCAGCATCACCAGCATCCTCCGTTTTTCTCTTCTTTTCATCACCTGGTTTCGAACCCGTAGTGGTTCCACCGGTGACCGCACCAACACCTGGAACACCCAACCCCTCTAGGGTGTCAGATACTACCACGTAATCGGTATATCTGCGAAAATGAGAACGAGAGATACCTGCTGCTTGCTTCACCAAGGGCGGAACAACAGATACATCAGGTTTCTTCACACCGCGACCCCGCCCAGGTTTATCCACATGCTTTTTCTCCGCATGTTTTTTGGGGGCAACCTTTGACTCAAATTTACCAAGGTTCCCAAGTGTACCTGCGTATAGAATATCAGCAACAAACCTTGTAAAGCAATAAAGGTTATGAATAATACCTTTGCCCTGTGGCAGGGGTGGAGTCATCACCTCGCGTGAAGCAACGCGGAAGAGAGGGACAATCGTCAAGTTAAAACCTTTACCATCCGCAGTCGGAATAAGATCAACTTTGCCAGTAAAAGTTGGATCAAATATCTTCCACACTTCCACAATTTCTGATAATACATATCCAAATTAATAACAAACACGGGAATAAAGCAACCGCAAAAGAGTGGTAACACTTACCACCAGTTTTCTCCCGCACCACATGCGTGAAATTCCTCTTAGGCCGGGTCAACATCATCCGCAGCACCCACAACTCATTATTGGTCAGCTGCCTATGCTCAATGGGTTTCAGCCTTGAGAACCACTCCGCAGTCTCCGCGGTAGGCATAGCAATATCCTCCGTAGGGATAGGCTCATTGACGTTCCGCATATTCATGTCTACAACAACTGCGGCAACTTTAACGTAGAAGAACTTACACTTCCACTTCGTAATACCCTTCGGAGGGGTCATCAACTTGATGCTTCCATACCGTTCTCTAAAGGAAAAGAAACCGGTGTTCACCGTCAACTGGTAAAACCCCCGGAAGTTTTCAACGGTAACCGGCAGACCAAGAGCACGAAAAGTTGATTCAAAATGTCTAATACGGATCATCCCAAAAGGACTCATCTGGGAGATATGGATCTTGTAATGTTCCAAGACCTGAGCAACAAAAACTGTTAATGGTAAACGAAGGTTACCATCAGTAAAACACTCGGCCCACATGGTGATGTGACCGGCCGGAGCACAGGCACCAGTATCACCAGTTTGGGGATAAACAGCCCCATACTCGTGAGGCATCTCAATCTTGGCCATCAGTTGGTCGAATGAAACTCTCGACCACTTCAATGGTGGTAGGTCACCACCAGGAACACTGCCACCATCATCTTCTTCTTCTCCGGCCACCGGAGAAGATGCTTCAGGGTTTTCACCCTCCACACTATGTGGGTTAGATGGATCAGCCATCAGAAATATGTAGAACAGAAGTTTCGAGTTAAAGAATAACTCAGAAAACTCAAAAGATTGCCGGAATAAAAGACATATTGATCGGAGAAGACGAAGGGAATGCTCTCTCTCTCTCAACAGAAATTTTTCGAAAATTTTGAACAGTAAGGGGAAACCAAACGGTTCCCCCTTTATATACTCATCGCAATAAATGCGATACAGTAAACCGCCTCAACACGTTCAAAATAGGCGAGTTACAAGGTGACACGTGGTCAGCAACCTTTCCGCTGACGGTTATCACGCGCGCGTGGCCGCCCACGCGCCTGACAGAGAAGACTTTTTTACTCCCTGCTACAGTGCAGTTATGACCTCGGTCAGTGCAAACGTCTTTTCAAATCAGCACATGTCAGAATCCTACCAACTTCAACAACCCACACGTGCAATCGTGACGTAGGCAACAGAAAGCGACAACCTTATCCAAACACAAGCGGCATGCGGTTTCTCTGGTTTACCGCACCATAACCCATACCGCATGTCGTTTTTTACATACCCCTCAAAAAAGGCAAAAATATATATCTTTAAATTATATAAAGGGGTATAAGTCATAAACCGCACATATCCACGAGCACACGTGGAATATGCAGAGATGACGCACACCAACCCGCACAGGTGTGTCAGATACTCAGAACCAGCACGGTTCTTTGGACTGCGAAAACCGCTTCTCAGGATGCGGTAAACCGCACTCCATGAAAGCTTCTTCAAGCTTCAAAACCCTCGTTTCCGGTTCACAACCACAGAGGGAACGCAAACAGCTTCTCCTTAAGGAACAGGACAAGTATGCTGAGCAACCGCACATCAGCAACCCTGTCCCCTAAACCTTCAAGAGCCACATCCAGGCTACAAGACTTCTAGAAGCGAGTTCTTTGCTGCAAACCGCAACCATTCTTACGTAGTTACTGCAAACCGCAACTATGCGAACGGTAGCTACGGAAGAGCCACAACTAAGCCACCACGCGGAAGAGCAAAGCTATTTCAAGAAAAACTGCTTTCCAACTAAGCGTGAAGGAAAGTGGCTACAAAACGAATGCGGAAGAGTTTCAACCAACTTCCCAAGTATCTAAAACGATCTCTTCCGGCAACGCTACTTACAGGGAAACTACTTTCCACCAAAGCGTGAAGGAAAGTGGCTCCAGAACAGCGGTAACAAGTCTGCCTATGACTAGTTACCCACCTATGGACCGCATAGAATAAACAATGGTGGGCACAACCCTGCCTATGATCATGTTTATTTGCCCATAGTCCAGATTCACATTGTTCGACCAAACACGGCCGACAATGACGCAACTACCCCACGATCCTCAAAGAAACATGGCAAACGAGGTTCGGCAACGAGGTAACCGCAAAGAATGTACGGTTACTAGAGAGCTACACCTCTGAGGACGTGCGGTTACTTGAGAGATAAACCGCAGAAGACGCGCGGTTACTAGAAAGCTTAACTGGAGAACACGAACACCCCACAAAACAGGGATCATCGTTACATGTCCAGTTGCTGAACATAGAGCTTGAGCAAAGTACTTACAACTTTGCACCAACTGACGCAGAGATTCCAACTACACTGAAGAAGACATCTTCAGTCACGATCTCAAAGGTTGGTTCGAATTCTGCTAATACCTTCAGTCACCGTCTCAAAGGTTGGTCCGAAACACCAACAGGTGGCTGATGACATCAGCAAAAGGTAGACAGAGTCAAGTCTTTGGCTGAGAATTCCGCATCATACGGAACTTGCTCACCACGCACCCTTCTCAAAGGAAGAAACAATCCACTAGAAAGGGCCTACTACTTAAAGAAGGTGCCATCTGCATGGCACAATCTTAACCTTCTAGACAACATAGTCCAGTATCCCTCCCACATGCGACTCGCATACGGAAGGAACACTAGACTGGGGGGACTTGAAGGGGTATGGTCCCAAATATCGCGTCAGCACGACCGCGAATGACCATTACCCTCATTAAAAACCCCCAACAGCAATTAACCCTCCAGTGTCCGCGTAGACACACGCGAACACTGCGGTCCAATCTGTCCATTGATGAGAAGACTTACCTTAGGGACGGAAACTAATGTTACGCATAGCGATGCGGCCTCGCACCGCATCCTATGAACATTTTCGTCACGACAAGGGATCTGGACAACAGTAACGGTCACTTGACAGGCGATGCGGCACAACACCGCATCCCCCGCAAATCATGGATGGAACAACCAATGCGGGAACAACATCAATGACCGCAAGCAGCGATGCGGCTTGGCACCGCATCCTGCCTACAAGGCAAGTGGGTCTGACACCACAGTGCAAGTGGCACTGGGAACAGTCGCCTACCAGCCAACGTATGAACAACAGTCTGACACCACAGCCGGACGTGGCATCACCACAGTATCCGATAGGTCTGACACACCTGCAAATAGCTGTGCGATGTCAGACTAGCTACTCAACTACCCTCCTTCACTCCTCGGCTATAAATACTCACCCCAAACCAGGTTTTACGTATCACTTTCCAACTCTCTCAATACTACTACTATCATACTTTGCTTCCCAAGCAAATTACTGATTCTCACGCCGGAGAGTGGTAACAATGAGCACCCCCCACCTCATCCTCCTTGTTACGAGTCACGGTTTGTTTCCTTGTGCAGGAAACCCACCACCAGACGATCCAGCCAACGATCCTCGGAAAGAAGGGATTAACCCTCTTGACGAGACCAGTGAGTTAACCCTACCCGGTTAACCATTGTTTCATCAGGGTGTAACTTAGAAGCCACATACGGACGGACGTAGCCATGGGAAGCACAAGCAACCAAACGGTTATGATTTTGTGTAGGCGGGTGTTGTATTATACAACCTATCATAAGGTGATTTGAATTCTAGGCTTTTTGTGGGAAGACGATTGATGAGATGGACCGATGTTTGGGACGCATGAGACCAAAAAGTGAGTGGTAAGTTAGCATGGTGTATGAGAGATAGGCCAGTTTTGATGATGTGTGTGTGACGTCTCTTGGAAATTCCATTTTGTTCCGGAATGTGAGGGGAAGTAATAAAGTGGGATATTCCATTTTGTTGTAGGTAACGAACAAGATCAATATATTCGTCTCCATTGTCAGAAAAATAGAAAAACGAGTGGAGTTTTGAAGAACTTTTCGACTGGCATTTTAAAGAGTGTGAATAAAATCGAGACATTGGATTTCCATTTCATTGGATATAACCATGTGTACTTTCAATAGAAATAAACAAAGATAATATAATAATTGTAGCCATCATTGAAGGTTTGAACCGACCCTAAACATCCGAATAAGCAAGTTTGGATGGTTTAGATGCTCTTAATTTTCACCAAAGAACTTTCTATGACTTTTATTTACTGAGCAAGCATCACAATGAAATAAAGTTTTACACACTTTATTGTAATGGACTCCTAAACTCTTAAGTAAGAATTTAAGAACATTGACTGAGTGATGTCCAAGCTTGTGATGCCTTAAGAGAATGGAGGCGGTTGACTTGATGGTGAAATTGAATTGAGACACATGGCAAAGAGAGTTGATGGCGGCATAGTAGACTTCATTAACCTTCACACCCCATATTAGTGGCGTCCCCATTCGAAGATCTTCACAAGAAAATGCGATGGAAAAAATATCAACCGAAACATTGTTAGATTTGCAGTTTTGCAACGAAAATAAGATTGTTACAGCAATTGAGATACAAGAAAAACAATATTTAAATTTAATGGAAGAGAGGAGGTGGAAACAGATGTGTGACCGGTGTGAGAGATGGAGAGAGTGTTACCATTTCCTAGCACTATCTCATCGGGCCCGCTATTGTTTGAGAGGGTGTGTAAAAAAGATATGTCGTTTGTAGAATGATAAGATGCCACACTATCAAAGGTCAATGGTGATGTAGGTAACGATGAGCTTGCCGTCAAAGCATTGACCATCGGGTTGGTAGGTGGTGTCATGGAAATAGTAGTAGTGTTGTCTTGTAGAAACCGGGCTAACTTCCTACAGTCTTTCGTCTTGTAACCTGTAATATTACATTATTGACAAAATAAATGAGTTATGGTTACACAATTTATGGATGTTCCCAAACTGCAACGCCCCATCGGTAGAGACAATACAAAAAGAAGGCATCGAAAAAAAATAATCTCTCGGTGAATCGAAGGTGGATAAGTTGATGATCAGGTTTGTCAAATTTAATGAACTACAATTGGCGAGACTTAAGTTGAATCAGAAAGAAAAGGATGAAGCAGCCTAGAGAGAAAACGAGAATCTTAGGTTAGAGAAAGAAGTGGCCAATCGTGAAGACTTTAAGATAATGGCAACCAACATCAACTCACTCCGGGATAGAGAGAAACAAGTGGTGGAAAAAATGAATGCGAAAATTGCTAAAAAATGAGGTCTTTAGTTTTTTTTCGTATTAAAATTATGTAATTTTCATTTTTATATTATGTACTTTTCGTTTTTAAATTATGTATTTTTTCTTTTTTAAAAATGAATGAAATGTTACTTTTATTTATTTAATTGTTTAACAAAAAAAAAAAAAGAGGATCATCACCACACCATATAGGTTGGTAACCACACCATATAGGTTGGTAACCACACCATATAGGTTAGTGATGTACTATGTAGATGATGGAGTGATGTTACTGTTTTGGTCAAAAATCAGACGAGGATAATGCAACCAAACTCTCTGTTACGGGGTATGATGCTTTAATTGGTAAACAACAATGAGGATCACTCAGAAATGAATTGCATAAGAGACACAAAGATTTATACGAGGAAAAAGCCCTTGATCAATGAATGATCTCCGGCATAAAAAACCTCGGGTGATGGAAACTACCGATCACCAACTCGAATTAAACAATAATTCCTTTACAACTTCGGATGATAGCGAGTTAAGTGCAAGGATCACTATAGTGTATCGTGTAGAATTGTATGAAAAATGCTAAGTGTTTTGCCGAGAGCTGGTGAGTGCAGTTGTACGAGTGTGTGTAGCCAAAAAATAGCCAAGTGTTGTCTAATTAGCTCGCTACCCCTTTTAAATTTAGTAAAATATCTAAATAACTAACTATCCGCAATTCATGCCTTCTCCCCACGATCTCCATAACGTTCACCATGGTCAAGCATGTGCGGAATAAGCTTGGAATATTCTCCAGGAACGTTACCAAGACTAAGTCCAAGCTGGTACTCCTGCAAAACAATATCGAATTCAAAGCAGACAATCATTAGTATAAGGATCCTTAGGATGATCCATGATCCTGATCCTGAAGCACTTCTGAGGATCACTAACTGACACAGAAGTAAGGATCACCAAGCAGGATAATAATTGAGGATCACGGGTCATTAAGAAATCCTCCCCTAACAATTGCCCCCAAAATATAAGGAGTAATATTGTAAATAAACGAGTTGTATTTTGTTGATCTTATCCGCAACAAACTAACGGATAAATAGCCGTTAAGATCGAACTCGCCGTTGCAAACCTGACGTCACTGAAGTGACTATCCTGCAAATCATCATTATAAATAGGAGTTAGAGATAGGATCAATTTGCATTTAAATCCAAGAGAAACTCCCTTTAAATTCTCATCCGAAGATCAATCAGGTATCTCTTTTCCTATTTCTCCTTCTCTTACTCTGTTTTTCTTTCTTTACCAACATCACGTTAAGAATGATGCTCCGGTCCTCCCCCGCCAAGGATCACCAGAAGGATAGCCCCTTGAAGAGTCAAGGGATCATCAAAGATTCAGCGAATGAGAGGTGTTGCTTTACTGATCCACAAGTAGATAAGATCCGGTACTGCTTTCCGGCGAACACCTTTTTCAAACCCTTCGATCCCACTGTTCTGAGCGACTATATTTCTGAGACATGGGTAGCTTTTCCTGTTACCCCATTCACCATAGGATACACCTATCCTTTTCCAGCCTTTACCCAATCCTTTTTCTCCCTTACCGGCATCTCCTACATCCAAGCTATGCCGATGATCTGGAGGGTCTTATATACCCTTGAAAGGATCATAGAGCAGGAAGGAATTGATTTAGGAATGTCGGAACTGGCAGAGATGTACGATCTCATGACGTTTGGATCCCACCGATATCTGTTTAAGCGAAAACCCGGTGAAGAACACCCCATTTTTAAAGCCACCAAGAACGATACAAACTGGAAACGACGTTTTTTCTTTGTCAGAAGGGATTCTATTCCAAACGGAAATGATCTACCGAGGAAGTGGTCCACTCATGGTAGGACAGAGGATCCTGAGAAGGATCACCAGATAGTCTTGTTTTTGTATAAGGATCACTAACACCCTTTTGTTTTATGTTATACAGCTGTCTCTGTTTCGCACCTCATACCATCACCTACCACCAAGGAAAAGCTTGCTGCTTTTAAAAGGCTTGAACCTATAACCAGATCATTCAAGACAGACACCCAGGATTCACAAGAAGTATCCTCAAGTTCTATCACCATGTCAAGTAAGTATCCTGTTCTTTGTATAGTTAAAGACTTAAATAAATAGTTAAATAGAAATAGGATAAGGATACTTATCTGTTTTGAATGTGTAGGTGCCGGAAAAGCTTCCAAGCCTGCCTCCCAGTTCAACATGGCCGACCTTGACACTGTTCGATCCAGAAAGAAGAAGGCCATTGCCAGCCCTAGTGTCTCCATCCCCAAGGCACCCACTAAAGGAAGGGGTGGCAAGAAGAGGAAAAACTCTGAGATAGAGGATCTACAAGGCCTGCCACTGATCCACCACCAGTTCCTTGAATACTTCAATGACGTGAGGATCACCAATTCTGCCTAGGTATCCTACTTATTTGAGGATCACCTGATCTTGAACTACTTTATCTTTTTTGCAGAAATTTGCTGAGATTGAAGACTACGTGGGGAGCGTTGAGGAACTGGATAAGAAGATTGCTGACCTCCAACAAGTTGCAGTGCTCAAGGATCTTAAGATTGCTGATCTCGAAAAAGCCCTTCAAGACGCCAAGACTAAGACAGCTAAAATCTTGATCGACATTGACTACGAGAAGCATGATCTCATAGAAGGTGCAAAGGTCTCCGCTGCCATCACAATGTACAAGACAAAACTGAAGATGGCCCAGGAGGCTCAAGATCCTGACTTCGACAGAAGCAGCTGGGATGTTGAGGGCTGGAAGGCGAGGTTAGCTGATCTGGAAGATGATGAGGAGGCTGAGGAGGTTTTGGCGATCGAGGCTGGAGGCAGTGCGAAGGATCAGGTGAAGGATACCGAAGCTGGAGGGGATGAAGATGCAGCGAAGGTGTAGGCTGCATGATTGGGCAATGATGGACATTCCAAGACGTAGCCGGAGCCCAATTTTTTTTAAATTCGGTAGTAGTTTGTTTTGTGGTTGTGCTGTTTTAAAACAATGATGGTCTGTATTTGAACAATAGTTTTAGGATTAAGGATCTAGGATCCTTTGGATAATAGGTAGGATTACAAATGGTGGAGGGATCCTCTGTTTGGGGGATGAAGCCATTGTGATCCTGCCGCCTTTGATTTCCTGCACTTGCTATAACCGCATTAACAATGGACACCCGTTGCCAACCCATGTGGACGGGCCACGTTTTGCTGGTAGAAACGTGGGTTGGCAATTTTGACAACCTTCGACGGTTAAACCTTTGTTAATAAAATAACTTTAATCTTTTTTTTTTGCTTATCTTGTGTTGTTATCCTTGTTTGTCCTTTTAATTTTCAATTGTTTTGATGTACACTTGTCTGAGTAAGAAAAGTTGAACAAATTAGATATAAAAAAAATTTAGGATATAATCCAGGATCAAATATCCTATAGTTGAAAAATTCCAAAAAGTAGTATATTTTAAGGATCATGAGTTCAGTTGTCAAAGTATAAGGGTTATTCAAATAATCAATGAATAAAATCAAAATAGTTAAGGATCATACCTGGGGATCCAAGTTAGGATCCTAACCCTTAATACTATAACCAGGATAACCATAGGACAAACCTTAGTAAGGAGTAAGGATCAAGGATCCTTGGTTGTTTAACTTCGAAGACCTGAAATAGAACATAACTTGGGACTAAGCCATTATAAGACAAAAGTTAGCAACTGGGGACAAGCCCAAAGGATAACTGGGGACAAGCCCAAGGATAACTGGGGACAAGCCCAAGGATAACTGGGGACAAGCCCAAGGATAACTGGTTGCTTCTGTAGATAATCAACCCTTTGCTAAGGATACCTGAACCTTCAAAACTCAGAATCACGTGAAAGGTGGATAAAGGATGCAGGATCCTTATCCTTATATGAGAAAATAAGAGAACGAAATAGTTTGAGATTAGAATGTTACCAAAATAAGGATCATCTGTGCTCTAAGGATCCTTTAAGGATACTTATCATGTGAGGATCATGGATCCTTATCACATGAAGTATTTCTTCAAATGGACAGCATTCCAAGCTCTAGGTAGCAAATCACCTTCCATTGTTAGCAATCGATATGCCCCCTTTCCTGCCTCAGCTTCAATCAAGTAAGGTCCTTCCCATTTTGGTGCCAACTTTCCATCAGCAGGATTGGTGGTATTCTGAAATGCTTTCCTTAGTACCATATCACCAATTTGGAATTTCCTGATCCTGACATTTTTGTTGTAGGCTCCAGCCATTCTTTGCTGATAACTGGCCATCCTTATCCTTGCCAAATCTCTGATTTCTTCTATAGTATCCAGATCTTGAACCAAGTTCTCATCATTTTCCTCAGGGTCACGGATACTTGTTCTAGCAGTTGGAACCACCATTTCTGTAGGGATCACTGATTCTGCCCCAAATACCAAGGAGAATGGAGTTTGGCCTGTAGCATTCTTAGGAGTTGTCCTATCAGCCCAAAGCACATAAGGTAGTTCTTCTGTCCATTTCCCTTTCTTGGATCCAAGCTTCTTCTTCAAATTGTTGATGATGATCTTATTGGAGGATTCTGCCTGACCATTAGCTTGTGGGTGGACTGGTGTTGATGTTATCATCTTAATCCCCCAGCTGTCACAAAAGTTAGTAGTTCTGCCCCCAATGAATTGGGAACCATTATCACATATAATTTCAGAGGGAAAACCAAATCTTGTTATAATATTTCTTTTAATGAAGGATATAACTTCCTTTTCTCTGACTTGGGCATAAGCTTCAGCCTCTATCCACTTGGAGAAGTAACCAGTCATAGCGAGCATGAACACTTTTCCACCAGGTGCCTTAGGGAGCTTGCCAACTATATCCATACCCCATCTCATAAATGGCCAAGTGGAGGATATAGGATGCAAAAATTCAGCTGGTTGATGAAGGATATTGCTGTGTCTCTGACAAGGATCACATTTCTTAGCATACTCCACAACATCTCTCTTCATAGTTGGCCAATAGTATCCTGTCCTCAGGATCCTTGAGAATAATGCCCTGCCCCCAGTGTGGTTTCCACAATCTCCTTCATGGAAGTCTTTTAAAACTTCTTGGATTTCAGGATCCTCAATGCATCTTAAATATGGTCCTGCAAGAGATCGTTTATACAACATATTAATTAAAATTGTGAATTGAGATACCTTAATTTTGAAAGCCCTAGGGTTTTCTCCTGTAGGAATCTCTCCATGTTGTAAGTATCTCATGATTGGGAGGATCCATGATCCTGAATGAGATTGAGTATCCTCACTAGGGATAATTGTAGAATCCTCTCCTATTTCCATAGCCACATGATCCTCGATGGCAGGAGCTAGGATATGGATAATGGGGATACTTATATCCTCCGGGATCTTCAAAGATGATCCTAGATTAGCCAATGCATCAGCTTCTGCATTTTCTTCCCTTGGTACCTGTGTCAAACTAAAGGAAACAAAATAGAGTGCCAATTCTTTGACTATCTCCAAATATTTGGTTAGCTTTTCACCTTTAACAACATAGGACCCATTAAAGTGATTAGTGATTAACAAAGAATCTACATGTACCTCAAGATACCTGATCCTCATATGCTTAGCAATTTGCAAACCAGCTATCAAGGCTTCATATTCAGCCTCATTGTTAGTAGTTTGGAACTCACAAGCTATAGAGTGGGGTATTATGTCCCCCTGTGGCGATTTTAGTAGTATTCCAAGCCCTGTTCCTTTGACATTTGAGGATCCATCAGTATAGAGTATCCAAGGATCCTTGGTCTCTTCTAACTGCTGGACTTCTAACTGCTGGACTTCTAACTCAGCTTCCTTTTGCAAATCACTACTGAAATCTGCCACAAAGTCAGCTAATGCTTGGGATTTAATGGCTGTCCTGGGCTCATATCTTATATCATATGCACTAAGCTTCACTGCCCACTTAGCCATCCTTCCTGACATTTCAGGTTTCCTGGGGACATTCTTAATTGGAAAATTAGTTTTGACAACAATGGCATGAGTTTCAAAATAATGTCTCAATTTAGTAGATGCCATAATTAATGCAAGGATAAGTTTTTCTAAGTGTGAATACCTGGATTCAGCATCAAGTAAACTCTTACTTACATAATAGACAGGATGTTGTGTACCTTCGTGATCCTTAACAAGGACGTCACTTACTGCTTTTGAGGATACCGCAAGATACAAGGATAACACATCTCCTTTTTCTGGTTTCATCAAGGTCGGGGCCGAGGATAGGTAATCCTTAAGAGCTCTTAGGGCACTTTCATGCTTCTCAATCCACTCGAATTTCTTGTTCTTCCTTAGGATATCATAGAATTCCTTGCACTTTTCTGAGGATTTGGATATGAATCTGTTTAAAGCTGCAATCCTGCCAGTTAACCTCTGAACATCCTTAGCATTGGCAGGGGACTTGATGTTCACTATAGCTTTGATTTGTTCTGGACTGGCTTCAATGCCTCTCTTTGTCACCATATATCCTAAGAATTTACCTGCTTTAACACCAAAGTGACATTTTGAAGAATTAAGTTTCATGTTATATTTGTCAAGGATATTGAATGCTTCCTCCAAGTCCCTTAGGTGATCCTCAGCCTTTTTTGATTTTACCACCATATCGTCTATGTAAACCTCCATAGTTTGTCCAATCTGATCCTTGAACATCATATTCACTAGCCTTTGATAAGTTGCACATGCATTTCTTAGTCCGAATGGCATAGCAATATAACAGTATATACCAGTTGGAGTCATAAAGGCTGTATCCTCTTGATCGGATGGTTCCATCTGAATTTGTTGAAATCCAGATGAAGCATCCATAAAAGTTAACAGTTCATGACTCGCAGTTGCATCCACCATGGAGTCAATGTGGGGTAATGGGAAAGGATCCTTGGGACATGCCTTATTTAAATCGTTGAAATCGACACATACCCTCCACTTTCCGTTTTTCTTTTGAACAACCACCACATTGGCCAACCATCTTGGATACTTGACCTCTCTAATCATACCTGCTCGGAGTAATTTCTCTACCTCTTCCTGGATAATGGCATTTCTTTCTGGTGCAAATTTCCTCCTCTTTTGATGGATTGGTTTGAAGGACCTATCAATGCCAAGTTTGTGAGTGATTATATCTTTAGATATACCTGTCATGTCTTGGTGTTTCCATGCAAAGGTAGTCTTTCTCCTTTTGAGGAAGGATATGAGGTCTTCCTTTATTTCGCCAAGGATCCCTGATCCTATATAAATTTTAGATTCAGGATCATCAGGATCCATAAGGATTTCTACTACATCCTGTTCTCTTGTCTCCAAGACATCCCTTGGAGGATGCTTTAATTGCTATTGCTCCCTTGACTTTGATGCTGGTTTCATTGATGAGGTGTAGTAGTTCTTAGCTTCTTGTTGATCACTGTCAATCTTCACTATTCCCCAAGGACTAGGAAGCTTCACACATTGATGATAAGTGGATGGGACTGCCTTCATGTCATGTATCCAAGGCCTGCCAAGGATAACATTACAACAAGATAAACAGTCAATAACACAAAACTTTTGGTAAGAATGTAGGCCTTCGATATAGATTGGGAGTTTAATGTCCCCCAGAGTATTCTTAGTCTCGCCACTGAATCCCACGAGCACAGAGGATCTTGGTATGATATCGGATTCAGGAATATTCATCTTCTTGAGGACATCAAGCTGGATAATGTTCACAGAGCTTCCTCCGTCTATAAGGATCCTGCGAACAAAATGGTTAGAAATAAAAAGAGTGATAACCAAACCATCGTGATGAGGATCCTGAATGTCAACACGATCATCCTCATCAAAAGTTATGACTTTTCCTTCGGAGACACTGGATGTTCGAATGGGTCTATCTCCATTATCCATCTTGGTTTCCTTTGCATGTCTTTTAGCTGCAGAGAAGGATGTTCCACAAATGTCTGATCCTCCAGAAATAAAGTTTATAACTTGTGCATCTGCTGGAGGGGCTGGAGCTTTCTCTGGGATCCTTTCAGGATCCTGAGTCCTTGACTTCTTTCTCCCCAATAATTCTTTTAAGTGCCCCTTGCTCAACAAGTATCCAATTTCTTTTCTTAGTGCGATGCATTCTTCTGTGAGATGCCCAAAATCTTCATGATATGCACACCACTTTGACTTATCTTTGGTTGCAGCTGGTCTATCATTGGAGAAAACCACTTTTATTTAGAAAACCCGGGAAACTCTAAGCTCTCGACAATTTTTTTTGAAAAAAATAACACATGTAATATACATGTTTTTAAGACTTTTGGGCCAAAAAAGGCAAAAAATGCTGAAATTTGTTTATTTTTTAAAAAAAAATCCCTTCGGCGCTTTTTTGTTTTTTTGGCCCAAAAGTCTTAAAAAACATGTATATTACATGTGTTATTTTTTTCAAAAAAAAATGTCGGGAGCTTTGAGTTTCCTGGGTTTTCTCAATAAAAGTGGTTTTCTATATATCCTTACCCTATATATATATATATATATATATATATATATTTGTAACTAGCTTAGAACCCCCGTGTTTTATATGGGTTGCTGACGTGTGCGCGACTATACATATTTTTATCATGAATAAACACACGATTGGGTTTTAAATTTATAAAAGTGATTATTACTTTTACATCAAAACACACACGAAAGAGGCAAGTGTACCCCGTCATATATGTAATAAAGTATTGGTAAGAACCAAGTATCGATCCAAGGAAATGGGCGGAGAAATAATACTAGACCTTTGTCATTAAACTACCGGTAAAAACATAAGTTTGTATGATTTAAACTAAACTAAAGCAAGCATAACCAAATACATAATAAAAACATAATAGAATATAGATAAAAAGCCTTGCTAAATACACAACCACAGCATGTCAACTAAGTCAGTTTTGGCACTAGAAGCATTCGGTCAATTTTCCAATTTAAGACAATTAGTATCCCTTTCGGGAGTCCTAACATGACAATCATTCGGAAAGTTAAAACGATAAACACACTTTAACCACCTAAAGTTGTTCTTTAACGTGCAATTGATAAATGTCTATGAAAATCTCTTAAAAATAAGTTAGTCAGCCGTTAGGATTGTTCTAACCTCACTTAAACAAGGAAAGCGACACCGATAAACACAATGCAACCACCGAGATAAGCATAAACTAGATTAAATCACAACCGAGTTCATTTTACAAATCTTGCACAATAATTCACTAAGATAGCAATTTTGGCCTAAACTACTAACTAAGCTAACAAATCATGGCAAGAATTTATAACGACACCATCTAACCCGTTTAGGTCCTTACGTGACGGCAAGCTCTCTTGATTATCAATAATTACATTTTATTAAATCACTAACCACTTCTAATATCATGATGCATACATTTAAACCAAGTTAAACTAGTTAACCAAGTTCAAAGTTTACTAATACAACATTAATTAAGCTTCATTTTTCAACTATCTTAACTAACCAAGCATCAATCATCCAACATAATTACTTATAATCAAGAATTCAATATCAATAACAAGGTTGCAAACTAATCATCAAAGATAATCATAGAAAATACTTCAAGTGTCATTACAAACAAAGTTTAACACACTAATGGCAATAATCTAGCAAGGGATTGTTTGTGTTTTTGCCCAAAGGCTACAATAATACATAAACAATAATCTAAGTACTTGAAAGATTAACAAAAACATGGAAAGATTAGAAAATCAAACCATAAACAAGTACTAGACTAAGGATCCGGGTAGTAATCGAGCTAAACAAGACAATGTGGCTTGAATCCGGGTGAAAGCTAATGCCTCCGGAGCCTGAAAATCGCCTGTGAAACTCTCCAAAATACCAGAATCTCGAACAGAAGGTTTATGTTCTGTTTTTATACTTTTTGCTGTTGCACGGTCGTTCTCTATATGGAACGACCGTTCACTTTATGCAATTATTGGGGATGGGTCACCATACTGCATACGTCATCAGATCGTTGACCAGATTCGAAATGGCACGACCGTTCTTTGTGTGGAACGGTCATTCAGTTCCGGGCTACTTGTTGCACGCCGAGTCGCACAGGTCGTTCATCACCGAGACTCTGTTGGTTCATCGGATATGCACGGTCGTTCCTCAGATGGAACGTCCGTTCTTCACCGAGCCGCCTTATTTCCTAGAACGCCCAGTCGCACCTCTCGTTCATCATCGAGCTGATCAACTTTGTCGGAGATGCACGACCGTGCATCAGGTGGAACGGTCGTTCCACAGGCCCAGTTCAGAATCCTTAACAGAATGTCCGCAGCTTCGTCGTTTTGTCCGGAAAGTCCTCGTTTTTGCTATCATCTTGTTTGGTATGCTGTTTTAGGCCTGTAAACATAAATGTAGATAAATAAGTATCCGAATGACGGTTTTACGGCAAAAAACGCATAAAATAGGGGTAAAACGGGGGACTAAAATATGTGTAAATTAACGAATATCAAATCTCCCCACACTTGAACCTTGCTTGTCCTCAAGCAAGCTAAACTAAAAAGCAATAAAAGACATAAACAAGAACGATAATTTACACACTATTTTATTGAAAACTAATATAAACGGTTAGCCGGTTTGTCGAAAGACAACATCAAAAGACTCAAACCCAACAAGCATAAGCAATTAAAAAGCGACAACCAAAAAGCCGTGACTAAACATTTAATTGACTCACATGTTAATCTTCACACAACTCACAATGTTCACACACACTCGGTTTTATTTATGAAACATACATAAAATGTGTACGTGCAAACACTCAATGCCTAGTCAATGAAATGCGCAATAACATAAGCTTGTCATAAGATCTCGTCTCCACCAACTAACATGCGAATAAGTGTAAATCAAGAGGTCTTTACGGGTTGTAACATTAGGCTTGGGCGAAGGGTATGGAAGTGGACATTTAAAGTGGCGAAAATGGTTAAAACTCGGTAGTAGCGTTTAACTAGCAATAAACAACACAACTTTACATACGAACGCCTTAAAAAGGCGACTAAAGCGCAATCGAGCTTATCAACAAAATTTTTAACATTTAAGCATTCAAAATTGCTCGATTTCTATCAACTTCACCCTATTTTAGGGTGTTTTTTTTTTTGCAAACTATACAATGAAATAAAAACAATAACAAGCTAGTTAAACTATTATTTTAACCGAGTTTCAACACTAAAAAGGTTTAAAAACATAAAAAGGCTAAATTTGGTTAAGTGGGCGATAATGTGGGTAAACAAAGGTGAACGGGAAGGCTCGACATGGTTAATCCTAAAGGGTAATATAAGGTGAACGGGAAGCACAACACAAAGAACAAGGTACACAACAAAGGGGGTAATCTAAGTGCCTCTATCACGTTTACACAAATCCGCACGTTCATGGTCTTAACAAGCATACTAGTGACAAGTTCTAAATTGCACATAACATCCGGCTCACTCCTATATCCGTAATGAACAAATATATAACAATCTAGGCTCAAATATGCTCACGTAACGGAAGGAATGGGTAAAAGTGTGAAAACTATCATGTAAGTCTTTCTTTGTTTGTCACGCTTTCCGGTTTCCTTTTTTCAAAAATATTTTGCTTGTCGAGTTTTTATCAAGTCCGATGCTTTCTAAAACATAACCAACCGGTTTATTTACCAACATATATACAAAACACAAGTATTTTTAAATGATTTTTCTGATTTTCTGTTTTTTTTTTATATATAAGAGGACAAACAAAGCTAAGTTAACAAAGTTAACCCCCTCCCCACACTTGAACTTCGCATTGTCCCCAATGCAAGACCCGAGATATAGAGAAAAGGATAAAAATTACTCCCCTCAAGATGATGTTGGTGCCACGAGACTTCCGAAGCTGTATCTGATACGTGCTCCGGTCCAAGATCTGATAGATAAAACCTGCGAGTATGTCATGTGCACCCAAAATATAACAGAAACAGAAAAATCACAAAACAACCATAATATACATAAGTACTAAAATCCAAACAAAATACAAAGGAAATTGTCTGAAAATACATAATCGGGGTGTTTTAAATAATAGTCAAAATAAACACCCAAATAAAAGCAAAGTACTGAAAGATAAAACACCACCAAATGCTATCACCACTGCCAACTACTCATCATCATCATCATCATCATCATCATCATCATGTCTCGTGCCAGATGGGCCCTGATCGGCATAGCCAGGGGGGTTCCACGGTGGAAACTCCGGCGGGTGCTGAAAATAGTCGGGGTATGCGTGATGTATCTCCCCGAAAAGATAAGAAAACCCCGCAGACACCCCCTGGTATAAAGTATCCTGGCGATGCTGAAGCTGGTCATGTGTGGCCCTAATCTCTGCCTGACTGGCCCGAATCTCGTCCTGGCTAGCCCGGATCTGGTCCTGGCTAGATCTAATCTCGCTGAAGTAGGTACCATGCTGCTCCTGCGTCACACGCATATCCTGGAACTGCTGGTAGAATGTGGGCCGGTCCTCATGCTGATGAAATGCATGGTGCTGTGGCGAGTGTGGTGGTGTCTGTGGATGGTGCTGGTGCTGCTCTCCCATCTCAACGTCCTCATCCTCCTCCTCATCTTCCTCCTCATCTGGAGGTAACGGGTCCCAGACCTCGCCATTCAATCCCCTCAACCTATCTCCTCTCTCAACCTCTACAATCACCCCCATGAACTTCAGAGACCGGATATCAACATGAACCCCCTCAGTAATCAAAGTGAGACCCCTAAGCACCCCCGGCGTCATATAGCGCTCATTGTACGCTATCTCGGTCACATACGAACCACCATGTATCTCACTGTTCACATGTCGCCCCGAGCACTTGACAAAGTACTCAGCCATTCGTGCGGCTAGGTTGATTGGTGCTTTGTCAACCAACGCATATAAAAATAGCAAATCAGGAGTGGGACAGTTACCTTGACTGTCCATGCGTCCGCATATCGAATGGCTGAATACATGGTGCATCACTCGCACCAGAGGGTCTCGGAGTCGCGAGGCTTTTGACATCCTCGGGTTGTAGGGGTCCCCAACGGCATTTTCTGCCCAGAATGCATCCCGCGCTGCATCATTAGGGAAGTTGAACTGATCGTTGAAGACGTCGGGATCATCCATATCCTCCCACGTATAAATCCCAAGCCGTCTACCTAATCGACCAACCGACCATGTATGCCAACGTCTACATAACCTGAAGGTTACCCGCTCCCTGTAGCGGAAATCAGGCTCTGTATGTGCAACAGGCCTTTCGTAGGCATACGATGCGAAGAATTCAATCGTCAACTCCCGGTACACGGGTCGGTTGCAACCGACCAAATTTGCAAGCGTGCGAGTCATCATTTCATCAAGTCGGTCATACTGGTTAAGTTCACGCATAACTTCCCAATCTAACCAGCGGGGGACTCCAAACTGCCCCCGTCTCGCCCACAATGCATCGCGCTTCGGTATGCACAACGCTTCTTTCTCAATGTTGGGGTCAAACTGTAGGAAGGGATGGTTCATCTGTAATGGGGAAAATTGTTAGAAATACAGAAACAGGAGAGAAATGAGTTGAAAACAAGCGAGCAGCCAATTATGAAGAAACTGTCTAACTGAACTGGGCAAATGGCACGGTCGTTCTTCGGGACGCACGGTCGTGCGTCTCCGAGAACTAACAGACCAAGCCCAGTGATATCGTGAACAAGCCGGCGAGGCACGACCGTTCCACACGAGGAACGACCGTGCAACTCCGTGTCTGCAGATTTCGACCCCCTGTACTTAGAACAACCTGATTTATGCAAAATTTTAACAAGTATTGGGTCAACAGGGGTCTGAAAGACAACCGGGTGTTCACGATACTTCGATTCAACAAGAGTTAGGGTTTCGATTTGTTTATGAAGAGAACCCTAAAAATTCCTTGAAGAATCGGAAGAAATCTAACCTAGAAAGCAAGAAAACAAGAAAACTACAACTAGGAACGTACCGTGCGAAGAAGGGTGTTAGATCGTGCGAAAAATCGTGCGATATGGTGAAAAATCGCCCTGGAACGGTCTGCAGCGGCTAGGGTTCGCGAATGAGGGATTTTGCAGCAGATGAGGGTATATATAATGTGCAAAATGACAAAATTGCCCTCAGCCTGTGGCACGGTCGTTCCTGGAATGGAACGGTCGTGCGTCACCGACATCGTTCAAACCCCACAGCGTGTTCTCGGAAATGCACCGAGGGTGCGATCTACCGTGCCGGCTTGCTCGGAATCGCACGGTCGTGCGACCCGAAGAACGATCGTGCATCAGGTGCAGATCAGAATTTTTCCGCAGAAGCCATTTCCAGCAGCTGTTTCGGCCGTTTTTCGCCGTTTTTTCGACACACCAACTGTTCTAACAATATTGCAATACAGAACCTTCGCCCGGTACGTATGGAAACTAAACAAACTAACGTAAACTACCTAACTAACCTAAATTACGCTAAAACTACAAAAACAAATAAAAGGACAATTTTGCCCTTATAGCGCCAAAGACGCTCCTGCTGCATTTTTGTCGGCGAGTCAGCAGCGTAGACTCATGCTAAATTTTTGTCGGCGAGTCGATAGCAAGACTCATGCTAAATTTTTGTCGGCGAGTCGATAGCAAGACTCATGTCCCCACACTTTACGTGTGCGGGCCTTTACCACGCCCCTTCGGATTCTGCTCCGTGTTGCCTGGAAGTCCACCTGGGGGTCTATCCGACAACATTTTCGCCAACTGGCCCACTTGATTCTCGACATTCTGAATGGAAGCCTTTTGACTCCGCATTTCTCCTTCGTTGACCAAGAATCGCTCCTCATGCTGCTGATATCGCTTTTCAGCCATTTGATTAGCACTATTGGAGTTGTTCAGCAGTTGTGCCATCATTTCCTCTAGCTTTGTGCTGCTTTGAGAGGCGTGCGGCTGTGAACTGCTTCCTGAGCCTTGATTATGATATTGAGGCTGAAAGGATTGACCGTGAGATTGTTGTGGCGCGGGAGCATGTTGAGCAAAACCGGGCGCGTTCTGGTTCCCAGAACCAGATTTCCACCCAAAGTTTGGGTGATTTCTCCACCCTGGATTGTACGTGTTGCTGTAGGGGTTATTTTGGGGCTTGTTTTGAGTGCCCATGTAGTTCACCTCTTCGTGACCGGTAAACATAACACCCTGCTCACACGTACCTGGCACATGTGACACTCCACACTGGTCACATCCAGGGCCAACTTGCGCGGCTGTTTGGGATTTATCGAATTTCGTCGCCAGAGCCGAGATTTGCGCAGTAATGGCTGTGTAATCGTCCACAGCGTGAGCTCCTGGGCGAGATGATGATGATGTAGCCCGACCTCTATCGCCTTCCCGACGCGAGCTGGATTTCAACGCGGCTTTCTCTATGATATCGTATGCTTCCGCCGGCGTCTTCGTTCCCAGATCGCCTCCTGCGTTAACATCTAATCGCTCCTGCGTGTTGTAGCTGAGCCCCTGATAGAATGTCAAAACCAGCCGTCTCTTGGAGAAGCCATGATGTGGCACATCAATCAACAAATCCTTGAATCTCTCCCAAGCTGCATGCAACGATTCGCCCTCGTCCTGGCGAAATGAAGTAATCCGGTTCCGTAGCTTGTTCGTTTTCTCAGGTGGGAAATATTTATGCATAAACTGCTCCGCCAACTGATTCCAGGTCCTGATGGACCCGGCTGGAAGTGACATAAGCCAAGCTCTGGCTTTTTCACGCAATGAAAACGGAAACAACCTCAACCGAATTGCGTCTTCCGAAACATCCCTAATCTTGAATGTGGAGCAAACATGGAGGAAAGCCGCAATGTGCCTCCCGGGATCCTCGTGCTCACGCCCGTCGAACTGTACTGAATTCTGCACCATGTTAATAATACTAGATTTTATTTCAAATGAAGGTGCATCAATAGTGGGTCTAATAATACTGGGCTCCAAGCCCTCTCGTCCGGGCTGATTCGTCTCATTCAAAGGTTGATTATCGTCTGCCATGATTTCGTCCCCTGAGTTTTCGCTTTCAGAAAGTATCACCGGGTCGTCAATCGCGTTTGCAATCCGTTGTGCAATGACACGTGCCCTTTCTCGCAGCCTCCTACTTCTCCTAAGATTATGCGCTGGTTCGTAAACCGGCTCAGCAATATTAGGCGCGGGAGTTGAGGACATTAACCTGCAAACGAAAATTTCACACAATGAATATTTTATTACTATATAATAATTATGTCCCCTTTTTTTTTTTTTTTTTTTTTTGCTGAAAAGAAACAGAATATTATTTAAAATGGGCTGAAAAATTTTTATAAAAATCCAAAAATGGGCCCGAAATTTTATAAAAATCAACACAATAAAAAAATAATCGAATCGGCTAATATAAAAATGATTTTAAGGTGCCGAAAACCCAAAGAATGAATGAATAAATAAATCCGGATCGAATAAATAAATGGAACAAAAATATACACGAAAACGAATAAATCGAATAAAAGCAAGAAATATTAACAAATAAATAAACAAATAAAAAATCACGAAAGTATACACAAATATTAACAAGTATATACGCCGATAACACAATGACTCGGGTCGTTCCTAAAACTCGCCATTTCCCCGGCAACGGCGCCAAAAACTTGACGTGTGCGCGACTATACATATTTTTATCATGAATAAACACACGATTGGGTTTTAAATTTATAAAAGTGATTATTACTTTTACATCAAAACACACACGAAAGAGGCAAGTGTACCCCGTCATATATGTAATAAAGTATTGGTAAGAACCAAGTATCGATCCAAGGAAATGGGCGGAGAAATAATACTAGACCTTTGTCATTAAACTACCGGTAAAAACATAAGTTTGTATGATTTAAACTAAACTAAAGCAAGCATAACCAAATACATAATAAAAACATAATAGAATATAGATAAAAAGCCTTGCTAAATACACAACCACAGCATGTCAACTAAGTCAGTTTTGGCACTAGAAGCATTCGGTCAATTTTCCAATTTAAGACAATTAGTATCCCTTTCGGGAGTCCTAACATGACAATCATTCGGAAAGTTAAAACGATAAACACACTTTAACCACCTAAAGTTGTTCTTTAACGTGCAATTGATAAATGTCTATGAAAATCTCTTAAAAATAAGTTAGTCAGCCGTTAGGATTGTTCTAACCTCACTTAAACAAGGAAAGCGACACCGATAAACACAATGCAACCACCGAGATAAGCATAAACTAGATTAAATCACAACCGAGTTCATTTTACAAATCTTGCACAATAATTCACTAAGATAGCAATTTTGGCCTAAACTACTAACTAAGCTAACAAATCATGGCAAGAATTTATAACGACACCATCTAACCCGTTTAGGTCCTTACGTGACGGCAAGCTCTCTTGATTATCAATAATTACATTTTATTAAATCACTAACCACTTCTAATATCATGATGCATACATTTAAACCAAGTTAAACTAGTTAACCAAGTTCAAAGTTTACTAATACAACATTAATTAAGCTTCATTTTTCAACTATCTTAACTAACCAAGCATCAATCATCCAACATAATTACTTATAATCAAGAATTCAATATCAATAACAAGGTTGCAAACTAATCATCAAAGATAATCATAGAAAATACTTCAAGTGTCATTACAAACAAAGTTTAACACACTAATGGCAATAATCTAGCAAGGGATTGTTTGTGTTTTTGCCCAAAGGCTACAATAATACATAAACAATAATCTAAGTACTTGAAAGATTAACAAAAACATGGAAAGATTAGAAAATCAAACCATAAACAAGTACTAGACTAAGGATCCGGGTAGTAATCGAGCTAAACAAGACAATGTGGCTTGAATCCGGGTGAAAGCTAATGCCTCCGGAGCCTGAAAATCGCCTGTGAAACTCTCCAAAATACCAGAATCTCGAACAGAAGGTTTATGTTCTGTTTTTATACTTTTTGCTGTTGCACGGTCGTTCTCTATATGGAACGACCGTTCACTTTATGCAATTATTGGGGATGGGTCACCATACTGCATACGTCATCAGATCGTTGACCAGATTCGAAATGGCACGACCGTTCTTTGTGTGGAACGGTCGTTCAGTTCCGAGCTACTTGTTGCACGCCGAGTCGCACAGGTCGTTCATCACCGAGACTCTGTTGGTTCATCGGATATGCACGGTCGTTCCTCAGATGGAACGTCCGTTCTTCACCGAGCCGCCTTGTTTCCTAGAATGCCCAGTCGCACCTCTCGTTCATCATCGAGCTGATCAACTTTGTCGGAGATGCACGACCGTGCATCAGGTGGAACGGTCGTTCCACAGGCCCAGTTCAGAATCCTTAACAGAATGTCCGCAGCTTCGTCGTTTTGTCCGGAAAGTCCTCGTTTTTGCTATCATCTTGTTTGGTATGCTGTTTTAGGCCTGTAAACATAAATGTAGATAAATAAGTATCCGAATGACGGTTTTACGGCCAAAAACGCATAAAATAGGGGTAAAACAGGGGACTAAAATATGTGTAAATTAACGAATATCAGTTGCATAAACTTAATTTTATATAATAAGACAATAATATAGTTATATCTTTAAAATACCTCGTATATTGCACGAGTTAAATAAATATAATGTAATCGATTAACACATACGGTTGTCAATATATGTATTTAAATGATAAATTAGACGTACTATTTGCTTTTTAAAATTTTAACTAGTTAAATTTCCGCCCGCGCGTTGCGGTGGGGACCCAATGACTGCAAAACTCGTGTCAGTAACGGCAAGCAGATACCGAATATCAAAATATAAATAAAAATGTCGTGAAAAGGATAGTCAATCCGTCCTAAAAAGCGATTTTAAATAACCTAATATATAATAATAGGACCCACACGTCCTACACGTTGGAAATTCGGTTGTTTTCAGTTCAGTTATTACGGTGCTAACACGTTAAAATATGGATGAGCTCGGTACCGGTAACGGCACCGAAAGTACCGATCCGGAAAATCATCGAAATTAGGTACCGGCACCGAAAATGCTTGGTACAATACGGTATGGTATTTGAAGGTAAAAATCAATAAATATAGATATGGTGCTATATCGGTGTCGAACCGAAAGTAACGATTCTGAAAACGCCAAAAGGTGGGTACCAAATTGGTACCGAAAATGATTTGGTATAGTAAATTTTGTACCGATACGATACTGGTTTGATTACAGGATTTGATACGATTTGCTCATCAATAATCTAAATATCCAAGTTAATTTTACATGCCACAATTCATTCATTACGTAAAAAGACAAAAAATAAAGCAAAATAAGTTGTTGTGTATATAAAATCTCATTCAAACGAAATACAGTTTACTTACTGTGTGTATGAAAAGTAATCTAAACTGTGCAATTACTTGCATTGCTACGTTGCTACAGGATTTGATGAGCTCGGTACCAACCGGTACCGAAAATACCGTTACCGAAATCCCCAAAAGTGGGTACCGGTACCGAATATACCTGGTACGGTACGGCCTGATACAGTCGGTACTGGTACGGCACCGGTATTTGAGGGTAAAACCCGATGAATACCGGTGCCGAACGGATACCGAAAATACACTCAGTTTGATAAATTTGATACCAGTACCGGTACCCAATACTATTCATTCATTTCTATTTTGATTAGTACTATTCATTCACTTCAGAATTGAGGGTAAAACCCGATGAATACCGGTGCCAAACGGATACCGAAAATACACTCAGTTTAATAAATTTGATACCAGTACCGGTACCCAATACTATTTATTCATTTCTATTTTGATTAGTACTATTCATTCACTTCAGAATTTAATATATAGGAGAATTTGTATTTTATTTATCATTAGGTTAGATATTACATGTGGTAGAATCCTTGAAATATTAGATGATTATTAATAAGCGGATAAAATAAAAGGAATAATAAATAAATAAGAGAGTTTCATAAAGTTTGTGATTTAATATGTTTTTCTTATTTATGTATCCTATTAAATATTAAATAAAAATAGCATTAAAAAACAATTTAATTAAATTTAATTTAAATGAGAATAAAAATTTATATTTGTGAGGTTCCACAAAGAAAAAAAAAACTTCTATCTCCTACGAAGAAGGAGAATATACAAATTATATATTAATTCAAAGTTTGATAAAAAAAATATTGTTCTTATCTAAATTATATTTAATAGGGCAAAAAATTGAAAAATAAGATAAGGAGACATTAGAGGATTGACACATGTTAAAAAAAGGATTTTCATTTATTAGTAAAGACTAGTATACCTATTTACATGTTTTCATTACACTACGGATGTTCACGAGCCGAGCCGAGCTAGGGCAAAACTTGGGCTCGACTCAATTGTAAACCGAGCTGGCTCGGCTCGGCTCAGATTTGAAATCGAGCTGGAAATCTAAGCTCGGCCTCGGCTTGGTTTGACTCGATTTTGAAAAGAAAAATTAATACATGGCTCTCAAAACTCATTAATCTAAAATATTATTCAATAATTCAAAAGAACATATTCAAAATAAGCCCAACCTAACACATTACAAGCCAAAATCAAGTTTAACAACACAAAATATGTTCTTAATTTCAACGAAATACAATATAATTTCAATAGCATGATAATCAACCTTTAAATGTGGTATAGATATCAAATTACACTCTTAATCACAGATAAATTATAATAAGTTTTTGTGATATATTATAATGTATAAAAAATAAAATATATTAAAAGTAAAACAATCAGAGCTAAGCCGAACTGAGATGGTATGCGAGCCAAACCGAGCCAATTCGGCTCATTACGAGCCGAGTTGACTAGACTCACTTTCTAACCGAGCCGAGCCGGCTAGACTCACTTTCAAACCAAGCCATATCAAACGAGCTTTTTCTAAGCTAAATCCGAACAAGCTTCGAGCCACGAACTTTTTAAACAACCCTACGTTACACAACAAACTCTTTATGGAAAAATTAACCAATACATTTTTTTGTTTGATTCAATATGAAAACAACATTACTTTTTGTTTCATTCAATATAAAAGCAACATACGATACATACATGTAGCTATAACTCATATCTATATCAACACCTAAATACGAATATATATGATCACATGTGAATAATATGTGATATTTTTTTAACTTCTTCATGTTTAAAAGATATTTTTTTAACTTCTTCATGTTTAAAAGATATTTTTTTAACTTCTTCATGTTTAAAATGCAAAATAAAACTCTACCCTCTTCATTTTTTTAACCTCTTCATGTTTAAAATACGAATGATCTCTAGATCAAATGGTGGAAGACTTGCATTTCTTTTGGTAGATGCAGGTTCAACTCCTACTTGGTGCAGAGTGAGACACTGGTGAGTAATCATAGAAGACCCAGGGAAAGCTGGGTTCGATCCTTGAGCCAAACGAGTTTTACCGGTAATTTCATCGTCGTGCCTACGGGCGGATGGGTTACCGGGTTTTCCCCGGAATTGGTGGTGAACTCGGGTTACTCTCGGAGTACTCCGTTTGATCCCGTCAGTGCCCAAAAAATGATCAGAATTGATTCCGTTCGTTAAAAAAAATCTCTCCCCTCTTCAAATTGTACGTACATAATTATTATATTATAAAAGTTGGAAACAGATAACCTAAAATTAGTGAAAAATCCAGAAAGTAAAACAGTCCTTGACAGCCGCGCATGGAGAAAAAGATAAACAAAGAAAAAAAAAATGAATAATATTCTTCTTATTCTTCTTCTTCTCTCTCCTTAACTTTCTTCTCTCTCTAAAAGCTTCTGAGCTGGTTTCTTTATCACTGAAAAGCAACAACTCACAGGAATCTCTTGATTTCTTTAATGTGTTTCTGTTTAAACTAGAAAGAAAAAAAGACACTTTGGGTAGTGATTCAATCACAAGTTTTATCCAAAATACTTCAAGAAACCAAAAAAAAGCAGCTTTCTTTTTTCTTTTTTTGTCTTTACCCATTTTCAAGAAATCTTGATTACACTATTTAATCCCAATTTCAGCCAAAAAGCACCCCTTTTTAATGTACTAATTTGAATTTTGTACGCAAAAGTTGTGGGAATTTGGTGGGAATGTAAATGGGTTCTCTTGAAAATGGAGTATTGCTATTAAAAAGAGACCCTTTATTAAAATCTTTATCAAGAAATGAAAGAAACAGTTCATTTGCTAACAGACCCAGATCAAGATTTGCAAGATTTATGGTGTTTAAGAAGCTAGATTACCTGCAATGGATTTGTGCAGTGGCAGTGTTCATCTTGTTTATGTTTGTGTTTCAAATGTTGTTGCCACTTTCCACTTTGGAGAAAGCTAGTGGTGGTTTCTTGATACAAAAAGATGACAACTTTGAAGGTGATTTCAAGAGTTTGTTTCAAGAAATCAGTGGATTGGATTTTGGTGAAGGTGTTAAGTTTGAACCCACAAGGCTTTTGCTTAAATTCCAAGAAGATAATAAGAATGTTAAGAATTTGTCATTTGGAGGTTCAAGAAAGCCTCAGCTAGCTTTTGTGAGTATTTTTTTTTAGTAATTTTATTAATTTCTTTAACTATTTTGAAGCAACAATCATACCCATTATGGAATTTGGTTAATTGGATTTGGGTACATCTTAGTTTTAATGTTTAATTAATTATTGGTTGAATTATGTAGGTGTTTGCAGATCTGTTGGTTGATACACAGCAAGTGTTAATGGTCTCTGTTGCAGCTGCTTTGAGAGCAATTGGTTATAAAATTGAGGTAAGTTTGCTGTTTAGGGTAATTCGGGCTGCCTTAACGGTTATGATTACTGGTTAGAAAGCTTTGATGGCTTTGAATGAGAATGTTTAGAATATATTTAAGAAACTAGACATGAAAATGCATGTAAAACAATAGTAATGTAGCTCAAATTACACTTAATGTTGTGTAGGTTTACTCACTTGAAGACGGTCCTGTGCATGCCGTATGGAAAAATATTGGAGTTCCGGTCAATATAGTGGAAGCTAGCGGTGATTCAAAGATTATAATCGACTGGCTAAAGTATGTTTGCTTTACCGAAATAAAATATGATGGCTTTTAATTTAAGATCTTAATTTAATCTCTGTTTGATCTGTTCATTTACCGTTACACATATGAACTTTGCAGCTACGATGCCGTACTTGTGAATTCTCTTGAAGCAAAAGATGCCATTTCAGGGTAAGTTGACTGTTGACCAAATTTGATCATTTCATGATATCATGATCATATTATTGCATAAACTTAATGAATTTAGTTACTACAGCCTTTTACAGGAACCGTTTAAATCTTTACCGCTTATATGGACCGTTCATGAAAAAACACTCGCTACCCGTTACAAAAACTATGTATCAGATGGCCAATTTCAGCTGATCGATGATTGGAAAACCGTATTTAATCGAGCGACCGTTGTCATTTTCCCCAACCATGTCCTACCGGTACATTTTAGTGATGGTTTTTTCTTTTTCCAGTTATTTTTAACTAAATATTTTATGAGAACTTGTTTTTAATTTTTTAGTTTTTTTTTTTTTTTTTTTTTTGTGTTTTCAGATGTATTATGCTGCATTTGATGCTGGAAACTACTTTGTTATACCCGGATCTCCATCTGAGGCTTGTAAATTAAATAACTCGATCGTTGTTCATGAAGAAAGTCTTCGTGTGAATATGAATTTTACGGCTCGTGATTTTGTTATTGCGATAACAGGAAGTCAGTTTCTTTATAAAGGATTATGGGTGGAACATGCACTTGTTTTACAAGCTTTATCGCCACTTTTAGCCGAATTTCCCGTTGATGATCGTTTAAGTCAACGTCTCAGGATCATAATCTTAAGTCAAGATTTAACCGGCAATTACAGTGCCGCCATTGAGGTAGAATCTTTTTCCGGAGACTTTGTTTTATACCTCTCCAAACATTCAGCAAACAGTTTGTAAACCGTTTGGCGGGAAGTTCGTTTGTGTTCATTCGTTTAATAAATGAACGGACAAGAAATTTCGTTCGTTTAGTTAAAGGAAGGAACATGAACAGGGGCGAGTTCGTTCATTTATAATTGTATTGTGTCTTTCAATATTTTTCACAGGAAATTTCTTCAAATCTAAACTACCCAAGAGGAACTGTCAATTATGCTGCCATTGATGACGATGATGACGTGTACAACGTTCTTAGCATTGCAGATCTTGTGATATATGGGTCGTTTCTTGAAGAACAATCTTTTCCCGACATTCTTGTTAAAGCAATGTGCTTTGAGAAACCAATAATAGCTCCTGACCTATCGATAATCAAGAAATACGTATGCTTCTTAAACTTGCAACATTTCAACATCTTGAATTTGATTGGTTTTTATTTCCGTTTTGATAAAAGAGTTAATTACTGTTTTCGTCCATGTGGTTTGTCAAAAATCACTATTTCAGTCCATTAGTTTAAAAATTGCGATTTCAGTCCTTGTGGTTTCACTTTCGTAACCATTTCAGTCCACCTCGTAACCATTTCAGTCCCTGTACTTAATATAATAATGGATTGAAATGGTTACGAAAGTGAAACCACAGGGACTGAAATGGTTACGAAAGTCAAACCTCAGGGACTGAAATCGCAATTTTTAAACTAATGGACTGAAATAGTGATTTTTGACAAACTACAGGGACAGAAACTGTAATTAACTCTTGATAAAATAATAAAGAGTTAATTACGTTTTTCGTCCCTTTGGTTTGTTGAAAATAACCATTACAGTCCATTAGTTCAAAAATTGCCAAAACATTACCGGTACTTTCACTTTTGTAACAATTACAGTCCACCTCTGTTAACCCCATCCAATTTTCCTGTTAGTTTTATGTGAAATGACCATAATGACGGGATTGGTGCGTATAGTAATTTTGTTTTTTATGGTTTTTTTAACGCAGGGGTATTTTAGTCTTTTCACCAAAAACTTAACGGTAAATTGGATGGGGTTAACGTAGGTGGACTGTAATTGTTACAAAAGTGAAAGTACTGGTATTGTTTTGGCAGTTCTTAAACTAATGGACTGTAATAGTTATTTTCAACAAGCCACAGGGACGAAATACGTAATTAACTCAATAATAAATTAATAACATATTTCAGATTGATGACAAGGTCAACGGCTACATCTTCCCTAAGGAAAATATAAACGTTTTAACACGGATTATGCTGCAATTGGTATCAAACAGAAAATTATCATCTTTAGCGCGAAATATCGGACCGATAGGAAAACATACTGCAAAAAACATGATGGTAATGGAAGCAGTCGAAGGGTATGCTTCGTTAATACAAAATGTTGTTAACCTACCTTCGGAAGTTGCATCTCCAAGGGCAGTATCAGAAATTCCATCTAATTTCAAAACCGAGTGGCAGTGGCATTTTTTTGAAGCTGTTGCAGATGGTACATATGCAACTAGAACTCAAAGGGTTTATCAGTTTTTAAACAATGTTGAACATCGGTGGAAGCGTAATGTAAAAGAGAGTTTTGCGGATGTTTCGGCTGATGATACATTTTTGTATAGTATATGGCAAGAAGAGAAAGGTGTTCAGACAGCAATAGCTAAAAAGAGAAGAGAAGATGGTGAGGTAATTCTGTAATTAAGAGAAGTTTGACTTTATACATGGTTTGAGTGAAATGTTTGACTTTTTATGAAAAAAGATTTTTTTTTGAGTAAAGTACACGACGGGTCCCTGTGGTTAACCAAAAATTTGGATTTGGTCCCTAGCTTTTCAAAAGTACACGGATGGTCCATGTGGTATGCACTTTGTAACACATTTAGTCCCCATCTAACAAATCTAAAGGTTTCAGCAAGTCCAAGTTAGCGACTAAATGCGTAAAGTGCAAACCATAGGGACCATCCGTGTACTTTTGGAAAGCTTGGGACCAAATCCAAAATTTGGGTCAACCACAGGGACCATCCGTGTACTTTAGTCTTTTTTTTCCTCAAAAGACAATTAATAGGATGTTATGAACCCAAATCGAAATACCATCAATATATCTGTAATGTTCAAAGATTTAAAGGTGTCAATTTGTCCTTGTTACTTGTGAACGGGCTGTGTTTTAGCTCAAACGGGTCAAATAAGATTTTTAGCTAAAAGAAGAACAAGTTGAAGGTTTTGCGAAGTTTATTTTAATTCCTTAATGCATGCCCCACCTAAGTTGTTATTCAAATATTTAGATTACTATTGTAATTAAATATATTGTTTTTGTAACAGTTTTTAAAAATGGACAAAAATGCGTTTTTAGATATTTAGTGAAAATTCTAAAGATCTAATCTGTGGCAAATGTTATATGTAGGTGAGGGACAGAAGTGAGCAACCGAGGGGAAAGTGGGAGGATGTATATCGAAGTGCAAAAAGAGCTGAGCGGAGTAAGAATGCTTTGCATGAGAGAGATGACGGGGAGCTTGAAAGAACGGGTCAACCGTTGTGCATTTATGAACCTTATTTTGGTCAAGGAGCTTGGCCGTTTTTGCATCAAGGTCCCCTTTATCGGGGTCTTGGACTTGTGAGTCGCTTTATTATATCTAAAGATTTGAACATTTTCTACTTAGAACCTATGAGAAACTATAGGTTGCAAGATGGACGGGCTATGTGGGTTGAGAAACCGGTCAAAACAGGTTCAGGTTGAAACGAACCATTTTTAGTACACCGTTTCCCCATATATATATATATATAGATTAATTTGCAACTTAGGTATGCATCATGGGTTGTACCATGGGCTTTAGTGGGTTGTACACACCTTTTGTCTTTTTCATCTTCAACTTTTTATACTTTTAACCCAATACTAAATCTTTTACAATTTAACCCCAAAACTTTTTCACTTTCAAAGTTCGTTCCCTATACTCTCCATCTTTTACATTTGTCATTTTATGTTTCGGTCTGAATTTTGCACGTTAACACGCCACAACGTTTGTGTGTGGTTCAACGTTTTTATGCCTATTTTTCCCATTTAACGGCCCGTTGCGACTGGTCCTAGATCGAATTAGTTATTGTTTTATATGTTTTACGTTTCGCTTGCGTGGTTCAACGTTTTTACGTTTACTTTTCGTTTAGTTTTATTATTTTTTTTGTTTTATTTCTTTTTTAATAAAAGCTTTTTTGGTGTTGGTGGTCGCTGGTGGTGGTGTGCCATTGGTGCTACTTGGCACGGTTTTACGTCTCCTGCCGCAACGCAGAGGGCTTAATACTAGTTATTAAACAACTACCATGTTATTTATGATCGAAAAAGGATATTATTACAATAATAGTTAGATCTTGAAATAAAATAATTTAGGAAATAGGAAGTTTATGCACTAAATATAGAGTTTGGGCCGACTTTCAACCTGTTCCTCTTCTGGCTATATTTTCCACTTAGTCTCTGCTTAGTTTGATTGTATAAGATTTTAAACGAACTTTGTATTTATTGGTGATATTGTAGTCGACTAAAGGTCGAAGATCAAGAGATGACATTGATGCGCCTTCTCGTCTTCCTCTTTTAAGCATACCATATTACCGTAATGCCCTTGGTGATTTTGGCTCCTTTTTCGCTATTGCTAACCGTATTGACCGTATTCACAAGAATGCTTGGATTGGGTTTTCATCATGGAGAGCCACAGCTAAAAAGGCATGTACATTTCAATGATTCCTATTCTTTTTTTTTATTATTATATAAATAGCAACATTTGGTTTTTCTAAAATTTTCAAGTTAAAATTTCATTTCCTCAAACGATTTTTTTTCTTATATCTAAAAGATTTGAGCTTTTGATTACGAGAACAGGCATCTTTGTCGAAGGCGGCTGAGGTGGCATTATTAGATGACATTCAATCACGAAGGCATGGCGATGCTTTGTATTTTTGGGTTCGAATGGATAGAGATCCAAGAAACCCGATGCAACAAGATTTTTGGACATTTTGTGATGCTATAAACGCGGGTAATTGCAAGTAAGTCTCTAAAACGTTTTAATTATTTGTCACATGTCTAAAAATCTAAAATACCGATCAACAATGACAAAATATTTGATTTGTACAAGGTTTGCATTCTCCGAGGCTCTCAAGAACATGTATGGGTTGCGGGGCAACTTGACATCTCTTCCTCCAATGCCTGTCGATGGGGATTCGTGGTCTGTCATGCATAGTTGGACCATGCCAACCAAATCTTTCGTAGAATTTGTGATGTTTTCAAGGTTTGAATGATCGTTTTACTTAACTTTTAGCAAGAAAAAAAAACGACTTTTTAATAAAATTTGGGATTGATCTTGTCATCAACAATTGCAGAATGTTTGTGGACGCGTTGGATGCACAAGTTTATGAGGAACATCATCAAAGTGGTTTCTGCTACCTAAGTTTATCCAAGGTAATCTCTACCTTTCACTAGAAGTAAGGGGTGTAAACGAGCCGGGCCAAGATCAAGCTTGGCTCGTTAAGCTTAACAGAGATCGGGCTCTCGGATCACTTTGTTTCGAGCTCTATGTACAAAGCTCGAGGTCGGCTCGTGATACACTTTTCATGCTTGAGCTCGGCTTGGACTTGGCTCTTTTATTATTTATAGTTTTAATTTTTATATAAAGCATAATATATTGTAGTTACTTTGTCATAATTAATTTTATGAATTTTATAATTATCATACTAAATTAATATTGTTATATTTATATAAACAATAGCCTAGCCGAGCTTGGCATATGAAGCTCTTGCCTGGGCTTGTTGTTTATTGAACGAGTTTATTTTTATGCTCGGGCTTGAGCTTGTATAATAAGCTCGGCTCGATTTGAGCATTTAGCTAGTCAATCTCGAGTAGCTCATGAATGGCTCGACTCCTATATAATAATTTTATATTTCTAGATATATTATAATTGTATAAATAATATATTAGTTACTTTTATCATAGTTACATATATAACCTTTTTCTTTATGTAATATATATGTAGTATATTAAACAAAAAATAATATATTTGTATAAAAATAGGCTTATTTAGGGTCGCGAGCCTAGCCGAGCTCTGTATATGAAGCTCAGCCCGGCTTTACCTCGTGTATGCTCTCGTAGACCACAAGAGTTTACACTCTACACCCCTAACTAGAAAGGGTGAAATGGGAAGTTGGGTTACAAGCCAAAACATGTAACTTTTTGCATGGGTGAAAACGGGTCGTTTGATGTTGATACGGTTATAAATGTTGTTTGTAGGACAAACAATGCTACTCACGTGTTCTTGAGCTTCTTGTAAACGTATGGGCATACCACAGTGCAAGACGAATGGTGTATATAGACCCTACAACCGGAACACTTGAAGAACAACACAATTTCAAAACCCGAAGAGGCAAAATGTGGATCAAATGGTTCAATTACAAAATTTTAAAAGCCATGGATGAAGATCTTGCTGAAGAAGCCGACTCAGACCACCCTAAACGACGGTGGTTATGGCCGTCAACAGGTGAAGTTTTCTGGCAAGGAATGTATGAGAAAGAAAGGAGTCAAATGAGATTACAAAAGCAAAAAAGAAAGCAAAAGAGCAAAGATAGGATTCAAAGGATAAAACACCGATCCCAACAGAAAGCGTTAGGGACGTATGTGAAACCGCCACCAGATAATGAGACAGTAAATAATTCTAGCCCGGTTTTAGAAGCAGTAAAGCTTCTTAGATAACATATATACTTTAGGTAGAATTTTGTAGTTTTATTGGGTTGATTCTTTGTGAAAATCTATAAATTTTGTTGTATGTAAAACTGTATCAAGTCTTGGATGATGCTCAAATGTTATTACATTGCTTTAAATGTATATTAAAATGTGTTGCAATCACTCTTCATTCTTGCTTGCGTCTCAAATAATCAAACGGGTCAAATAAAAAGTGAGTTAAACGGGTTAAAAACCTGATTTTTTTGCATAAATAGGGGAGTTCATCCCCAAAAGAGTGGAACTAGGTGGCCTCAAAAAAAATGATCAAAATTAGGTAGTTCGCTGTATCAAAGTGCCATCTTCTATCAAGTTTCTGCCAAAATCTGCAAAAGCTGCAGGTTTCCTGCAATTATACTGAACTTCACTGTTTCAAATTAACATCTTCTTAGCTCGCTGTTTTATATCACAAATATATCAGAAATTCGCAGTTTCAGAAGTTCTGTTTTAAGAAGTTAATATAGTTCGCTGTTTTAAACTGATAAGTCCTTTAAGTTTGCTATTTCAAATAGAAATGTTCACGTGTGAGTTTCTGCAAGAAGTCTTCTGTATAGGATTATTCAGTTGATTTATAAGTATTTTTTGCTTTCCTAATTGTTTTTGCTTACAAATGTTTTATTTTATTTTCTTAATGTTGGTTTATTATACATGTTCAAGTATGATCGAAAAATATTTTTGATGTATTATACCATCAAGTAAACAGGTATGAATATTTACAACACCGTTAAGTAAATAAATAGGAATTGTTTATAGGTAAGATGGCTCGATTCGATTTGCACCTGGGCGCACCCACCAACGGTCTTGGTTCATGTTCTCCTCCTGGCTATTGTCTTGTGCCCACATCTAATCCTGCCAACAAATCTGTTTATATGCCTACTTGATTGTATCATTGAGATACCGTTACCGAATGCAGGCCCCAGTTACAATGGATCCAAGGCTCTCCCAAGTCGATTCTGTAGGACTTCTATAAGATCTCATTATTAAACAGCGGACTTCATGTATGTATCAGTTCATTTCAGTGGACTTCTATAAGATATCATTATCAAACAGCGGACTTCATGTATGTATTTGTTCAAATCAGCAGACTTCTCTAAGATATCAATATCAAACAGCGGACTTCCGGAAGGTATTATTACGAAACAGCGAACTTCTTTTATATATTTGTTCAAAACAGCAAACTTCGGAAGCTCTGCTTATCAAACAGCGATGTTAATTAATCCATATATGAACAATGTTCTTCAAACAGCTTGACGAATTTTAAGGTTTAGTTTTTTTTTCTCCGTAGGTTGGTGTGTAACTTTGTACGGGTCAGAACATGAAACACTTTTTCAGCAGGGAAAACACCATATTAGCCTTATCGACCAAATTAATTAAGAACTTAACCTTTGACTTTTACAACTTACCAAAATGGCCAATGACCCCTCTCCTGTGCGATATGGCGCAGCACGTACTCTGTTCCCGTGCCATTGATTCCTCGTTTCCCTCAGCCCTCCTTCTTGGTTAGTTTCTCCTACGCCAAGTGGGGTGGCGATGGGAATCTCATGCGCCAATTCTTCAACTCCTGCGCCATTTCAAACCATTGAAGGGTAATTTTTTTGAAAAAAAAAATCAGTTTCGCTCTTTTTTCCATCGCCGGTCGTTGTCGTATTTTTCTACGTCATTGTCGTACTTGGTTTGTCATCGGTCATCTTGTTTCTCTCAGTTCGTCTGCACCATCCGAGTTTCATCTCCTGTGTCACTGATCGTCATCCGGGTCGGTTTAACACAATGGATTTTAGCATTTATTTATATTCAATTTATTTATATATAAATCTTACTTGTTCAGATCCGTTAGTTCACAAAGATTTTGGATACCATGTTCAAATCTGTAAATTATTTGTTTATATGTTCAGATCAGTAAATAATTTTTTCACAAAATTTTGGTAAACATGATTTGCATTAATTTTTAAGTTTAGTTACATGATCCACACTGCCATTTTACAAAAAAAAAAAAAAAAAAAAAAAAGAAATGTTGAGCCAGTTTCTAGTTTCTCTAGCGTTGTGCCTTCATTCTCCTGCGCCACAAATTTCCACTGCGCCATTTTGGACACGTGTCGAACTCTAGTTAACATCAATTCAACAAATTTGATGGCTCTTTTCACAAGTCATTTATTCAACAAGGCTAATTGGGTGATTTTACCCTTTTTCATCTATATGTATAGTAAACTGGTGGCTAAACCATACATATATGTTAACTTATGAAGCTAGTATAAGCATGCATAGTGATGAGAACTAATCTCTTGAGCAACACATACAAAAGGAATTGAACCATCTTAATTACCTGTGCACATCATATCGTAGCATAAAAAAAGGACAATGGGTGTTGTACAAACATATGAGACAATAACTAACGGTCACATGTAATGGAAACAATGATCATCATATTCACTACAAGCCACCACATTCAGAAACAGGTACTCGTGATCCAAATACAAGACTCATGACTCAAATTCATCATCAAAAGGGGTCATGTACAATTACTTGCATAAAAAAACATATCTAAAAAAGTGTCAACACAAACCATCTTCAATTCACAATATGATTATTCATCGGAAAGTACGGAACTTGCCTAATATAGATACTGTCACAATAAAGAAAACACAGTTTTAACTAAAACAATGTATGCGCTAGTTGGTTGAACGACCCAGATGTGTTTATAACTTGGCTAATAGATACTGCAACATTAACTTTCAAATAGGGAAAAACAAAGTTTTAACAATATTGTCTAATTTCTAGTTAGTAACTCACACTTAATGGGAAAAGAGACACACATGTATTTGCAAACACAGATATAGTTGGCTTCATGGCTTGTATTGTATTGGTAAAATTACTTACAGCCTCTCCTTTGACGTTTGACAGAAACATCGACCTCGGACTCGAGTTCGCCCTTGACCACGCCCTCGGCCCCGAAGTCCTCGCCCTCGCCCTCGTCCTCGTCCTCGCCCTCGCCCTCGTCCTCGTCCTCGTCCTTGCTATCTCTCACGTACCCGTACCTGTACCAGACCAACTCACCGTCACTGTCACTGTCACTCCAACTAACATCTGGGGGGATCGCATCCCTTCCGAGGAAATCTCTTAAGTACTCATCAACAGTCAAGTCCGAATGTTGGTTCAAACCCAGGGCATGAAATACTGGGGGTTCATCTGCAACAAAAGCTTCATAAGCATCTATTTCACGGAGACTTATTTGGAACGACTTGAATCTATTCTTCTTCTCATCTTCGGTTTTGTATTCTTTCTTGTACTGTTTGATGTAGTCCTCAAAACGCTCCTCGTCAGATTTCGCAGATGCAGCCATCGGTCCAAATCGCCCCTCCTGTTTTACAAATAAAAAAATTGCTGGTGAATGAATCAAAGGAGATTATTTATAACAGATCAATGACACTTATGTTTCATGATTAATCTTTGTTGCTACTTGTTTCATCTAAAGACATGAACCGTTGATCTGAGTGGTCATCATAAACTACCTACCATCATCGGACTTCATATTTAAAAAATTACCTGGAGATTAATTTTGAACGTCTCGAATCTAATCTCCTTCTCCTCGTCGCTTTTGTATACTTTGTTGCGGTTTTTCATCCACTCCTCAAAACATTTCCTGTCAGCTTCGTCGGATGCAGCCATCGCTCCAAATCGCCCCTCCTGTATTTAAAAAAATAATCTGGAAAATCAAAGGAGGAATTTTATTGTATATAGCGCGCGCGCACACACACCACGCTTTAAAACCATACAGATCAAATCCTAATAACTTACTTTTTGAGAGATAAATAAAACTTGATTTAAGCTATACAAAAACTAATAATAAGAATTCAAGCATGTGTAACCTCTAAACCCTAATCGTCTGAACGAGATGAAGCGGTTTTGTGCAACTCACCCATGCATATTATCGGGTGCTTTTGTAAAACACTCGGCAAAACATAATAATAAAAATAATAATATGCATGAAAACCACAAATGCAAAACAAATCGTTCGTACGTACCTTTGTGAAGAAAGGTTGAAATTGAGTGAAATCTAGTATAGGATCGGAGAAGAAGGTCCATGTGGGAAAAAGTATTTGTATGGGAAAGCATGGGCCTAGCCGCCTAGGGCCCGTTCTAAAATTTTATTTTATCTGTATAATATTATTTGGGCCTGTGTAATACTAGAGGGTAGAATCAAGATCGTCTAATGCTTTTTCCTCAAAATCGAAGCATCGGCCAATGAAAAGCTTTTTATACCCACCACATAACTTCTCAATCTTTTTTTTAACGCCAAATTTGGATCACTGATGTATCATTAGAGTATTATCTATCGTGTTACGAGCGAAACCACCCGATCATATCCATCTCCATTAGGCAGTGGCGGACTAAGGAATTTTTTCATGGGGGTGCGGAACATTTTTAAAAATTTTAGGCCCCTAGGCATATAAATAAAAAATTCGGTTCGTATCGGGTCGGGTCATGTAAAACAAAAGAACATCAAACTAAATTTATATATTCATCAAAAATACGTCAAACCTTGTTACAAACACAATTAAAACGTCGCCCTACAGGTTTTCATTTTTTGAAATCTATCAAAAACATCATCTAAAACTATTTTCTTAAGCAAATCTTTCTCTATATAACATATACAAGTATCACTTAAATTCTTATCGCCAATCCGCTTAAGCAAGTCGGTCTTCACATTCTTCGTTGCCGAAAAACATCTTTCAACGGTTGCGGTTGCGACGGATAATACGAGAACAAGCTTCAATAACCGATATACAAATGTAAAATTTACGTGAATATTTGTTTAAACCATTAACCTTACAAGACTTGACAAACCATTCAAGTTGGCGAATTGTTTAAAACTTAAATCTAATGTGGATTGGGCTTGGGCTTATTGGGCTAAATGTTAATTGGGTTAAGGTTATAAAGGTTAAGTGGGTGAGTGGTTATAACTTACAAGTTATATAATTAAAGTAGTATTTTTTTTTTAAATCAGAGTTTACGAAAAAAAAATTAATATAAATTGCTAAGATTTTTTACCTAAGGGGTGCGGACGAAAATTAGCAAGGGGTGCGGACGGGATTTTCGACGGATAATACCACTATTTTTTTTCCCGGCGGTGCGCCCACCCATCTTGGGTTGGGCGTATGTCCGCTATTGCCACTAGACATAATGTCTATACACCAATTCAGAAGGAAACCCAATAAATATGGGAAAAACCTATTGTGGAAATTGAATACAGAACCTATTGATCCAAAGTTTTATCCCACCCCTAAAATATTTTGGATAAAAGAAAATCAAATGACTTATCTGTTCAACAAGTTCATGAAAGTTAGAACTCATAATCCGTTAGTACAAGCTGGATGATCCGAATCAAAAGGTTCAATCCATATTCATTCGGATCCGTGTCCATCTAAAATTAAATAGGTATTTTGTAGAGAATTAATAGTATTGCAATTCATAAGGTTCATATGTGACAACTCGAAATTTAGAACCTTTCGTATATCTTAGTGTAACCTACTTGAAACATTATGTGACTAGTTGACGTATTGGTGTAATGATATATGTGATCATCCTATATGCTTACGTGTTATGTTTATGTGTTGTACTTGTATGTATGCGTGTATGTATAGGAACCGAGACAACAAGGACCCGACTCGAGACCATGCGGTCTCGAGTGAACAGTAACAGTTGGGCCGGATTGGGCCACACACCCCTTAGCCTATTCGAAAACCCATTAGGGTGCACCACTTGAAGCTAGTATATATCCTTGTTGCTAACCAACACTATCATCTTTGGACAACACACATACTCCCCTACTCTCTCTCTAGACACCATTAAACCCTAAGTCTCAACACCACCTCTCCTCCTTCTTCTCGGATCAAACCGGTGACACTAGGAGCTCTCGGATCGACTCACACACACACCCGTTTGGAAGCTTCATACTCACCCTTGAAACCCATCAACCGGTTAGTGTCTTTATGATGTTTGTTGTTATATGATAGTATGAATGACATGATTGGACTAATATAGTTGTATGCTTGATGATGTTTTGTGAATCGGAGTTGTATGATGTCGATAATCGGATAACATGTTTTGATTTCGGATATGTTACATAATGAGCTCATGATATCTTGTGTCTAGATATGATTCAAACCATTGATTATTGATGTACATGAAAACCGGCTTGCATATGTGTAGTACCATGTTAATCGGATTAGTGTAGAGTTGATTTTGAGATGTTATGTGATGATTTGAAACCTTTAGATGAGTATGTTCAAGTGTGTTGATTTGTTGTTCATGATTATGTTTGGATTAATGCTAAAAACCCGGAAATATGACGAACAAGCTTGAATAATCAACATGAACATGACTTGAATATATGAAGAACAACTTGAAGATGATATGAATATGTTATGAACATTTGAAATTGCCATGTTTGATCCATTTTTGGTAAGTAATAGACAAGGGAACATGTTAGTGCAATATTACTGGGTAGTACATAATATCATGACCATGAAATCTCATTGGCCAAGTACAATGTCGAATTCAGCAAATGTCCCCAGCCGAGACCTTCTGTCTCGACTCGAGGCCACCAAATGTCAACCCGAGATCCCTGGTTTCGACACAAGTTGCGAATCGAGAACCTATAGTCTCGACTCGAGACCCCACGTGATCAATATCCAAACATCGTGACTCGAGACCCTACCTGCGAGTCCGGTTGCGACTCGAGATCAACACATGCATAACCCGAGACCTCATCAGTTGCGACTCGAAACTTGTAAGCTACAACTCGAGACCGCACAGTCTCGACTAGAGACCGCACAGTCTCGACTAGAGACCGCACAGTCTCGACTCAAGACCATCTTCACATGCACGCTGAATTGGACTTGCATGATTTCGGGCTTGGGTGATTGGGCCGGACTTTTGGGCCTAATGCATAGACCTTATACGTGAATGTTGATGGACTGCCATGAATGATACTTGAATGCAATGTGCTAGAAACATACGTGTACTACTTGAATACGAACCTGATTTGTATGATACAACTATGATAGGACGTGAGTGACCACAATATTGCTTGATTGACCTTTCTGTGTATCTGCCGAGCAAACCAAGGTGAGTTCACACCCTCTACAAAGCATGGGATTCCCAGGGTCGGGAATTGGGGTTAAGGAACATGGGTTCCTCGTCCTCCTTGGGTAGGACAGCAATGGTTCAGGAATGTAATTCCTCGTCCTCACGGACAGATAACTCGTACTAGACCAAAACTCTATCACGAAGTCCCTCCTTTTTATATCGACTTAATCGCCGGGCCAATGGCGAGCGGGTCATTAGTTAGATAGCGCTATTTAGGTCTGACAAACCTCACACCGTGCCGCAGAGGACGGGCGTGAACTAATGGATCTGGGGCACGTCAATGATGATAGACATTGACAGTTTCAGGGCACATAAACATGACTACAGTCAGCAGTCGATATGGTAACGAGTCTAGTGTATACATGGGGTAGCCCCCACGGCCGAAATGCCAGATAACTAACACGGGGTAGCCCCCACGGCTGGATTGCCAGAGTAACCGGGAATAAACAAGTCACGTTTTTAACTATGGGGTAACCCCCACGGCAGGATGCCAGATAAAGGAAACTGTTTTCGAAACAACTTAAAACGAACACCCAACCGTGAACTCACTCAACTTGTTGTTGACTCGTTACTACATGCTTTGCAGGTCTTTAGGTACTTAGCTGGAGCTTGCATGGAGGAGGATCGTTGTGGGATATGGATGGCTGTGTGCCATGTTAAACTCTGAAACAATTAAACTTATGTTTTGGTTTTAAGACTTATGCTTCCGCTTGTAACTTAAACTATGTTTTGTTGAACACCAATTGTATTGGTTGAACTTTTATAATTACCTGTTTGCTTGTTCAATATGATTGGTGGCTGGATCCTGGTCAGTCACGCCTCCAAACGGTGGTACTCCGCAGGTGGATTTTGGGGGTGTGACATCATAGAAGTCATGCATGGAGGTATAAACTCATTATTGTTCACCAAAGCACAAATCAGTTAACTTAGTTAACTGACCGGTTGGTCACGAATACGGAAATGAAATAACAGAATGCAAATAGTAACCAAACAACCGAATAAGAACAACCCGGGTGCGCTGATGCAACATGGAAGGAAGTGAATCCAAGTGTTGGTAGCTGGGCGGAGTTAGCTTATTCTAGGTCTAGGAGATTGTTTGGGTGTTCGTCTTACGTGTTAAGTGAGGTGGTGGAACTAGGTTGGAAGCCAATGCTTTCACAGATCACACACTGATATTCATTCAACACTTAGAATCGTCGAAACTTAGTGAAATAGTCTGTTTCGGACGACAGGAAGTCCCCTCTCGCGCGAGAGGGTTATCCTCTCGGGTGAGTGGGCCATCATCTCGGGCGAGTGGGCCATCATCTCGAACGACTGGAGTTGTTTCAAGGTGAAATCGGTTCGGTTTTTGTTGAACTGATTACCTTCTTGGCCGGAATTGGTTCCAACTTGAAACCACAGCTATTGACTTAGCTTGTGAGCTCAGAGAACCTCAGATTCGGCCGAGTCCAAAGTCAGAAAGTTTTGTTTATAAAAGTTTGAAAGATTAACTTCACTTCTCAGCTTGGTCCTCAATGATTTGAGAGTTAGTATCAGATTGCCATAGCAAATATGAGAAACCAAGTGAAAGTTAGGGAGGAATCTTGTAAAAATTAGAAGAAGTAGAAGAAATAAAAGAAATTAGAGGCTTAGTGAGTATAGAACTCACTTGCAAGTAGCTGGAACAAGTTCAAGAGAAATGATCCAAGTCAGATTTGAGAGAGAATTTCGGAGGTTGAAGGTTTGAAATGAAGGACATGAGCTGGTATTTATAGACTGAGGGACAAGTTTGGGATGGGTAGGATTTGGGACGGATGCAACATTTGGGACAACTGGGTCCTCTCGTGCGAGAGGGCCAGGCCCTTATGCTCGAAATTCCAAGTTGCGTATTTTGTTGGTTTTTAAGCGTTTTAAACGTGTAAGTGCAATGTATAAGTGTTGTGCATAAATGAATGAATGTAGAAATGAATTTGTATGTATAATAACTATGAATGTTGCGTATAAATTGTATCAAGTATGCATGTATCACGAATGTTTAACAAGTATTTACGAATAATGAATAACATAAGTGTATAAAAGATAGAACTTTCATTATGATTTAAGTCTCGGATTACAACGTTTTGAATGAAATACGAATACAAGTTTCCATAAATGGAAAGTACAAACACTTGCTAAATAAAGAAAGTTACAAAAGCGAGACGTTACACTAACGACGTTAGGGCTCTGTTAGTCAAGGTCCATTGGAGGCCAATATGTTAATAGTTGGGACTGCCAGTGGTTATTTTTGAAGTTATAACTGTTGGTGACCAATAATAAATAATTGAGATTATTAAAATCCAATATTCTTTTATACATCATTATCTATCATCCACCTAAATATGTAAAGAAAAGGGGAGCCATTGTCTAATTAAAATCCAATATTCCTTTATACATCATTATCTATCACCCACCTAAATATGTAAAGAGAAGGGGAGCCATTGTCTAATTGTTGAGAGAGGGGTGTGTGATAGGTTGACCGATTGGGGCAATACACCAAATCCTATCTACCGATCTATGCTACCCCACCTAATTTGAGATAAAAGTTTGAATTTTTTTTTTGAACTAAGCTGAGTTTAAACGAGTTCAAACCTAAAAATAAACATGTTTAATAAATAAGTCCTTATCAAGCTTCAACTGGCTCGCAAATTAAATATATAATAATTGCTCTTAGTCTATACTATATTATAAAGCATTTCCCAAGGATACCCGCAAAAGTTAAGTAATTACAATTTATAGTGCTTAGGGTACAACACTTAATTACCTTAGTCAGGGGGCATAATTGTCCTTCTCATTAATCTATACGACATAAATCCAATTAATAAATAATACGTAATTGTCTTTAAGGGCCATAATAATAAAGACAATGATTTTAAATTACATTAGGTCATTTAATTGAATTAATGAATGAATGTCTGTATGAATTCTTACTGCAAGTAACCAATACTACACTGGCTACAGGAACTGATCAAGGAACACTAATTGCCCAATAATTAAACCACAATAATTCAAATAGTCTAACCAATCATCCTTGCATGAAACCGTTCCCATTTATTGAAGAAACTTCAATGCCCATGATTGGATTACCTACTTTTTATAATATAAAAACCTCTCTCTCAGGCTAGAGGATATGGTGATGGTCCTTCAAGGGAGGATGATCTGCCACGTAGACGCACATCATAGTCCTCCCAAGGATGGTCCATCCCACAAAAGTAGAGGGTATGGAGGATTGTCCTAGATGATCCTACCCCACCACTTTTATGTTTTTTTTTTGTTTTTTTAATCTTCTACTTTTTTTAACATTTAACAAATAAACTAACAAAATAGTTTCATTAATATTAAAAAACATTACATAAACTTAAAAAAAACATAAACTTAAAAAAAATAAAGTTAAAAAAACATAAACTTAAAAAAATCATAATATATTAAAATAAGCTACTAGTCTTCGTCCTCCATGTCGTCGTCGGGTTCGTTTTGAGCGTTGTTCCAAATGTACTCCACCAAGTCCGCTTGTAGGTTATGATGTGTGTACTCGTTACGTAGAGCAAACATGTTCAAATCTTGTTGTTCCCCACTAACTGGAACATAATTTCCAGTAGACGCGTTTTCGTCGTACTCGCATATCGCTCTACTTTCGTCTTCAATGATCATGTTATGAAGGATGATATAAGCGTACATAATGTGTCGTAACCTCTTTGGTGTAGCCGAACGTGCTGGATGTTCAATGATTTGCCATTTTTTTGTAGAACACAAAAAGCCCGTTCAATATCTTTTCTCGCACCCTCTTGATACTTCTCAAATTTTTTTCTTTTTTCGTCTGTCGGGTGTGGAATAGTTTTAACGATTGTCGAGTACGTTGGGTATATTCCATCGGCTAGGTAGTAACCTCGCCTGTGTTCCACCCCCGAAACCGTAAAACTTGTGTCTGGACCTGTACCCGCCACTACATCGTCAAATATATGTGACTGGTATATGATGTTAAGGTCATTGAGCGAACCAGGTAGACCAAAAAAAGCATGCCAGATCCAGAGATCCTGTGACGCAACAGCCTCTAGAATAATAGTCGGATGTCCATGATCTCCCCTAGTATACTGACCTTGCCAGGCAACTGGACAGTTCTACCATGGCCAGTGCATGTAATCAATGCTCCCGAGCATTCCTGGGAAACCATGTCTCTGTTCATGTGCTTGATATAATTTTTTAACGTCGTTTGCGTTAGTTCTCCGCAGGTATCTCTTGCTATACAATTTGACAACCCATTCGCAAAACTTGTGCAAACATAGACGTGCGGTTCTTTCAGACATCCTTATATACTCGTCTAATGCATCGGGTGCGTAACCGTATGCCAGTTGGCGAATGGCCGACGTACATTTTTGTAAATTACTGAAAACCCTTTGCCCCCTAGCGTCGTTTCGCAGTGTAAAAAACGGATCAGACTGGGCCATGTCGCATGCGATACGTAAAAAAAGTGCACGACTCATGCGAAACCAACGTCGAAAAATCTCGGGTGTGTACACGGGTTTGTCGGCAAAATAATCGGCTACTAGTTTATCGTGGGCGGCTATAAATTTAAAACGAAACATAAATGAAATTAATTATAAAATACATTTTCAAATCTATATAAAACATAAGGAAAAAATAGTAAAGTACCTTCTTGGTCTCGGTTTAATTTTGCTCGTCTAGTTAGTCGTTGGGACGACGCTTCATCTGTAACGCCCTGCTTATTTGTACTTTCCATTTATAGCAAGTCTTGTTCGTATTTCTATTTTTGGAAGTCTTGTGTTCTTGTAATCGTTCCTTCTTTGTAACCGTTGTAAAATCCGAGACTTGGATCATAAATAAAACTCATATTTTGTTAAATACATGTTATACATACCTTATACATTCTCATACATTCGATTTCGTGAAGCAATTGATGCTTATTCGAAATTCTTGGAAACTATGTGCTAAACTTGCAAATATGTGAAACTTATGCATAAAACGTGTTTGGATCGTAAACAATACTTGAATACGACCTTCATACACTTAATTATACTTGGTTTATGTTCCTCATGCTTAAATTTATCTTAAACTATGCTTTTATGGCGAAATTAGTCCCTAAAACACCCTAAAAGCACTAAATAACAAACTCTAGGGGCCAAAGTGCAATTAACTGAAACTTGCCCTCCCCCCCCCCTTGTTTCTAGCCGCGTAACCTTCCCCCTAGGGCTATGCTGGCCGCGAGACAGGTCCCAGAATAGACTCTTCACTTCCATTCGCGAATTTGAGCGGGATTTGAGTTTAAACCGGACTTTGGGCATTAAATACACATCTAAACCAACCCTAATTCATTCCCTATATAAACCCAAGCTTCCCCAAGCCATTTTCACTTTACAAACACTCTCATAGCTCTCTCAATCACTCAAAATCGTAGCTGCAAGTTCAAGTTCGGACAGAAGCATCAAGCTCCACTAAGTGAGCTTAACTTCTTCATTTCTTATCCTTTTTAGCTCATTATTTTTCCAGAACACTTGGATCGACCTTAGCTTCGATTCCATGGGTATTTCACAGTGAATAAGTCCTTGGAACTCCGGCAAATAGGCTCCAAAGTTCACTGTTTGAATCTGATTTCATTTAACTTTGTTTATACTTGTTTAAACTTGAGTCTAACTCACTCAAACCCATGTCCTTATGCTTATAACCACTTCTATGGTTAGTTAAGCTTAAAAACGGGATTGAGACATTCAAAATCAGAGGTTAAACCTCGCATATATTCTGTTTTGTTTAGGGTTTTTAACCCACAAGTGATGTTCAAGCTTCAAGCTTGATGAAGGTGTGATTATGGACTAACTTGGGTTGTCCAACATAGAATCCCCACATTACTTACGATTTCTCATAGTGTAGTTGTTTGTATTCTTGTATATTTCATAGTTTATGACCCCCTTTGTATGTTTTTACATCAAGTGTAGTGGTGAACCATAAGAGGTACCTAAATGGAAGCTTGTTTTTCCAACCTCCTACATGACTTCCATGATACTAGAGGTACCTAAATGAAGATTTAATCTTCTACCTCATGCTTTCCTATTGGACATAATAATATATAACCTAAGTAATATTTACATGTATGTAATATTCAATATTCGAACCTTGATGGTGAACTTGTGTTCATTCGTCAAAGTATTAGAATAACATCATCCAAGACATAAGACTTGTTACGATTCTAATGAGTATACTACTCATGAAAACATTAACCCTTGAGGTTTCATAGTGTCAAGAACAAGTACTTGTGTTAAAGGATGTTTACTTTCGAATACATATGTTCTTGTGTTTTAACTTCCTAAATCCCTAAATCTTCCAAATTCCCAAAACTCATACACTTTGTTTCTTCGTGTAGAAGGACTTGGTGTTCCTACCTCCTAATCAACAACAACTCACTCGCGGATTCACAAGTAGAATACTTGCAAAACCATGAGTATACTCGCAACCCCCTTTTTATGTTTACCACTTTTGGGGTGTAACATGTCAAAGTATTAAACCACACTTAACTTATTCTTTATGCAATGCACTAAAACAATCCTTATACATGAATACTATATTGTTATACTTGATGCTTATACGTGGACCATACTTATGTGATATACTATAGTCATTAGCTTTATACGAGCCTCCATTTGACATGTATAGCGCTATAGGAGTAACGCACCGCCCATAGACTAGTGGTCATGTTGAATTATATCATTTTGCGTAAACAGAGGGTTGACTAGAAATATTGCATGCCATGTTAGGTTGATCTTGTATAAGCTAAGTTGCCATGTGGATTCGTTTTTAAACTTTTATACTTATTCACAAACTTGTATACTCGCCTTTGCTTTTGCATTGAATTGTATTTTAAACATGTTACAGGTTGAGGATTGATGATGCTATGAAAATGGACTAGCAAAGATGCCTAGATACTCACTTAGACGTTTAGGTTTAAAGTGTTGTATCAATTTTGTTATGTTATGTTTGAACAATGTTGTTATTTGAATTTCTTGTAATGTTTTGACAATTTATCTATGAAATGAATTCAGTTGAATTAAATATTGTTACAAATAGTGTTATGAAGTCTCTTACAATCTCGAACTAGTCCCACTCCGATGATTCCGCCATTGGTTGGGGTGTGACAGATTGGTATTAGAGCCATAACTATAGGGAATTAGGTAGAATTGCCATGTTCGACCTAGTCTATAGTAGGAACCATATTTTTGACCATTCTTGTTACAGACTTAAAATGTTATTCTTCCTACTTTGCTTCTTTCTCTTCTTTTTGGTCTTAATATTTACATAATGTCTTTCCTAAGACATTTTACACAATACACTTGAAGACTTGAAGACACTCTTTATACAAAAGAGACGAGTTTACCAAAATAGGCGTGAAACCCACAATTTGGTGAACGGCTTTCATTCCGCTTATTCTTATTTTGCACGAAATTTCGCCATTTAGCTAGGAGTGAAATCCACATCTAAATGGTAAATTTCCAATTCAAACTCTAGTGGACCCTCATCATAGTGTCGAAATTATATTTTGACCCGATGAGTACCAACCACATTAGGGTACGAAATCGTCAAGTTAGGGGTGAAACCCGCACCTTGTCGATTGAGTCCCATTCCTCGATTTTTTATCTCGCCAAAGTTTTGATTGTTTCAATCGATTAGAGACGTGTAGTAACTAGAAGGGTAAGATATCGTTAATCGCTTCTCGACGAGAGTATCTTACCTATAGGCCAAAGCACGTTCTCTAATTTGAAAGGACCTTCGACTCACTTTGGAATAGTCGACGTTTCTCTACTCGAAACAATCCTATGTTTTATGAGCATCTCTTTTATGTGATTCAATTTCTATGTGATTTTTATACTTGTTACCTTGTTCATTTCAAAACCGTTACACAATTCGCACGTCTAGCGCAATAAAAAACAATAATAATTCTCGTGAACAAACTAAATTTATACTCTTTTTACGCATTTATACGTGTTATTACTTGTTGAAGACTTGTTGAAATCATGCTAACTATGTGAACCATACGTGTTACATCATGTTTACATGTTTAAAACTTGCAAACTTATTTTAAATTTATGATCAAGTCTCATCCGTTCCTTCTCTTTCAATTCTTAGATGTCGTCCGACGGTGCTTCCAAGAAGACCAAGTCAAAGAAGGGTTCGACCTCCAACGCCAAATCCAACTCCATGTCACAAAGGGATTGCTTGAAATTCATAGCCGAGCAAATGGCCAAGGTCATACCCGACATTGTTAGCAAGATTCAGCCAAACACCGATTCACCGCATGGCTCTGTCGATTCGAAAGCCGAAAAACCTAAGCCGACATTCCAATTCAAGCAATTCATGGCTTGTAAACCTTTGGAGTTTACAGGCGAAGATGGCGCTACCGCCATGATGAATTGGTTTGACACAGTTGAGCTTACTTTCTTGCAAAGTGGTTGCCCTGATGAGCTACGAACTTTGAATGCAACTGGAGTCTTCCGCTCGAGGGCACTCGAGTGGTGGACCACCGAATGCAACAAGAGGGGAAATGACGTTGCACATGCCATGCCTTGGGACGAGCTTAAGCAGCTTATGAAAGACCACTTTTGTCCTCCTCACGAGCTCCAAAAGTTAGAGAACGAATTTTGGAACCTAACACAAAAGGGAAGCGACATGTATGGTCTGATTACGCGCTTCAAACAGCTTAGTGTCCTTTGCCCCGGACAAGTCGATTCTGTCCCCAAAACCATAGCCAAGTTCATTTGTTGTGTTGCACCTTCCGTGACCAATCATCTTGCCTCTTCTAACCCTAAAACCATAGAGGAAGCCTATACCATAGCCACCAAACTTAACAACAATTGTGTCCTTCATGGAACCTTTGACAAGGTTGCAACGAAAAGTGCTCGCCAAGCTACAACTGATACTGCCATTGTTGAACCCTCACCCTCCCAATCGTCCAAGAAAAACCAAGGCAAGAAGCGGAAGGCTTCGAGTCAAAATTAGGGGTGTGCACGGTACGGTTCGGTTATTAGCATTATCTATAACCGTAACCGAAGTCATCGGTTAATCGGTTCGGTTAATTCGGTTAATTTGTCGGTTTTCGGTTCGGTTAATTTTCGGTTAATAACCAATTCAAACAAGGGCTAATTTTTTTTTTTTTTGCTTAGAAATACATGTAATGGAGGTATGAATACATGAAATAGATGTATAAATAAATGAAATGGAGGTATAAATGAATTAATAGATGTTTAAATACAAAAAATGGAGGTATAAATAAATGAAATGAAGGTATAAATAAATGAAATGGAGGTATAAATGAATGAATAGATGTTTAAATACAAAAAATAGAGGTATAAATAAATGAAATGAAGGTATAAATAAATGAAATGAAGGCATAAATAAATGAAATAGAGGTATTATTACATGAAATGAAAGTATAAAACATGAAATGCATGAAATAGAGGTATAAAATATATAAAGTAATAAATGGTTCGGTTCGGTTCGGTTAATTTTGGTTAACCGATGGTAAAAAAAATATCCGTTAACCGACTTTCGGTTAATCCGGTTTTGGTTAATTTCGGTTCAGTTTTGTCGGTTTCGGTTAACGGTTCGGTTATTGCACACCTCTAGTCAAAATTGTGCGGTCGTCAATCCTCCAAACCCACAACCCTTACAAGCTTTAGCCGCCGTTGCACTCGCAAACACCGAACCGCCAAGATAAGGCTATGTTGGATCTCATCCCAAATGTACTACTTGTTTGTTTCATCATCCTACCAACGTACCCTGCCGTAAATGCGCCAACTGTCAGAGGTATGGTCATTTTGCTAACCGATGTCGAAACTTCCCTCAAGCCCAAAACAACCAGAATCAGGCTATCGTTGCAAACCCTCTTCCTAACCAGGCTCAACCTCAAGTTGCTCCTATGCGAGCATGATTCAAGTGTGGCGATCTCAATCATCTCGCCAATGTTTGTCCCCAGCGTTATCAGCCTCAACAACAGCAGCAGCAGCAGCAACCGCCACCGCAACAATAACAAGCTCAACAACCTGCAAGAGGCCGAGCTTTTGTCATCACTGTCGCTCAGGCTCAAAATGCCAACGATGTCATTACTGGTACGTTTCTTGTGAACCATGTTTATGCTTCTTGTCTATTTGATACTGGCGCCGATAAAAGTTTTGTGTCGCTAGAATTTGAACAATTGCTTAAGTGTAAATGCTCTAAGTTGCCAAAATCTTTCGCTGTCGAAGTTGCTAATGGTAAATCCGTCGCTGTCGATTCCGTTCTTTCCAATTGTTCCTTGATTCTCAACGATCATACGTTTTCAATCAACCTCATACCTATGCAGATGGGTAGCTTTGACATCATAGTAGGCATGGACTGGCTTAGGCGAGTTCGTGTTGAAGTTGTTTGTTCTGAATAGTTTATCCTTCTTCCCCTTTCAAACGGTGATTCTCTACACCTATATGGTGAGAAACCTTCTCAAGGTCTCAAGTTTATGTCGTGTATCCAAGCAAACAAATGCTTACGCAAGGGTACCTTCGCCTTTCTCGCTCATATTGTGGAAAAGAAGGACAAAGGCCCAAGCATAAGTGACGTTCCCGTCGTACGTGATTTTCCAGATGTGTTCCCCGACGATCTTCCTGGTCCACCTCCTGCTCATTCTGTCGACTTTCACATTGATTTAGTGCCTGGCGCAATGCCTGTCGCTAAGTCTCCTTACCACTTAGCACCCTCTGAGATGCAAGAGCTCTCGAGTCAACTTCAAGAGCTTCTTGATAAAGGCTTTATACGCCCTAGTACTTCTCCTTGGGGCACTCCTGTTTTGTTCGTTAAAAAGAAAGATGGGTCATTCCGTATGTGTATTGACTATCGTGAACTCAACAAGCTTACTGTCAAGAACCGATACCCTCTTCCGCGCATCGATGATCTCTTCGATCAATTGTAGGCGCGACCTGCTTTTCAAAGATCGATCTTCGTTCTGGGTATCATCAACTTCGAGTCCTCGAAGAAGACATACCTAAAACCGCCTTTCGTACACGTTAGGTCATTACGAGTTCGTGGTCATGCCCTTTGGTTTGACCAACGCACCTACTATTTTGTAACACCTCGTAAAATCATACCCAATAGAATAAAGACACGTGTCATGTAAGATAAACGGGTCAGGAACCCGGGTCAAATTAGAAGATGTATGGTAGGATTTAAAAAGTGTCGACATGTTAATAAGCACCTCTGAGCGATCTGATTATAAATCCCAAGACCCAAATCAATATGATAAACATCTGATCTATTTAGAGCCGGTTATTCCCATAATGAATAAATTCAGTTAATAAAGAATTGGGTTTTTGAAATAATGTTACGATAAGGTGTATGATCAATTCTTTTAAAAGAATTCAAATCCATCCAAATGCATGGCAAGACCTTCCATAAGAATCCAAGGATGTGTAAGTGCATGGCTAGGCATGCATGCCCTTTTCAGGACTGATCATGTGGTCCCATATTGTTACAAAAGACCCAAGATTCGGATTAGGAAAGTTGCATGGTCAAGACTTAAAAGTGAACAAGTTTTTGTCTTCTGATGAAGTCTTACGGACCGCAAAGGCTAACCCTTACTGTCCGTAAGGTGGCAAGGCTGGACGGATAGAATAAATAAAAAGCGGATACGGACCGCAAACCCGATGGCTTACGGTCTGTAAGAGGGTATCTGGGCACATCAGATGAGAGTCGGTTACGGACCGCAAAGCCAAGAGCTTACGGTCCGTAAGAGATGCTTACGGTCCGCAAAGCTTAAGGCTTACGGTCCGTAAGACCGTCGCTGGCAGCAGAAAATGGACAGCTGCCTGTTCAGCCTGTTGCACCGCCTTATATGAGTGGTATTTGAAAATCAGGGGCCCTATAACTGGTTTTTAGCATCATAGGGATACCTGGGAACATCTTGCAACATTTATAGACTTAGGTGGGGTCATCTTGTGGCATTTAGTTCACTATATAAAGAGACCTCTTGTTGCAACATTCTTTTGTTCATTGCAACTCACTTCAAGCTGGTCTCTGGAGCTCCCCTGGTCAGCAAGAAAGTTCCCTTAAGTTCCAAATCATACTTAGGACCTTTGTAAGTGTCCTTAATCCTTCTTAATTCAGTTTAGCTTAGTTAATTAGCTAAAAGTCAAACCGTCGTAATTAAGGTTTGACTTCGAGATTAATAAATAATTGTTCAGTCAAATCTCGAATTAAAAGTACCTATAAGTAGGCAATTATGTGGGTAATAAACACTTAAAAGGGTACTCTCTGATTCCCACTCTAACTAGGTCAATTGTCGGGTCAAACTTGATCTTAAAAAGTCAACAGAAAGCTTAATATCAAATTATTGCATAATTAGCATTGTAGGAGACATGCAACCTGTTTTATCATTAATATAACTTGGTAATTAATGTAAGAACATGTCTAAACATGTTCAACCCGACAATTTTCAGTAGAGACCCGGTTCGGAACCGAAAGTCGCATAGTTTGACTTTCGCTTTGACTTTCAGTTCTGACCCATTTGAGCATAGTTTAGAAATACCTTAGAGCTTTATTTGGACAAGGATATATATTAGTATAATCCTCTGTGATTATACACCTTGGTTCAATAGTTATCCGATTCATATGCATGTTCCCGTTAATTACTTATACGTTGACTATTATGCCCATATAACCTTAAAACGAGATTTTTGAAAATATAAAAGAGTAGAAACCTTACTTACTGATTTATAAACTTGCACCTAAAATTTGACATCAATTGGAGGTCCAGATTAGGAGTTATGCTCATTAGCGTAAATGAAAAGCTTTTTACTAAATAAAGACGTAATTAGTATATAGCCTAGTTTAACCCACTTTTTGATATCAAAATTTTACCCACTGATGTAATATAATGTTTTGGGATTTTTGAAGATTTTTAATTAATTTTAGGCTGAGCATAACATAGGGTTGTAGCTTTAATTCGGTTAATGCCGGTTTTGCCCTTTTGGGCTATAAAATGAGTTTTACAAATCCTTTTGACCCCAAACCTTTTGCTACTGATTGTATATAATAAATAAAATATTTTGAGCCTTCTGGAATAATAAAAATATCAGCTTTCCTTTGAAAACCCGGAAATGGCTCCAAATCGCCTTTTTAAGCGTTTTTAACGCATAGTATGTATTAAAACCATTTTAAACATATAAGGTTTGATACCTACTGATATTTTAAGTGTATTTTTATACTTTAACAGTAAACAAAAGTTTTAAACTCAGGTTTCCTGTTTTGACCTTTTAGGCTTAAGTGAAATTACCAAAATGCCCCTTCGGTGCATAATATGGTTAGAAAGGATAAATTTCACACATAGGTTATACCCTACTGTTATAACTTATTAAATTAAGTATTTTTACTGATCATATCAGACCCGAAACTCAGATTTATATTTAAACTCTTTTATAACCTTTTAAATGACCAAAATGCCCTTACGGGGCATAATTTGGGGTTTAAATCCGTTTTTGGCATAATGGAAGATATCTTACTGATGTCACAACATATTTAAGGCATATTAACTTAGGAAACTTGCATATGACTCATTGGGTTACTCGTTACGCACTTTCGCGTTCGGATCGGCTTATGTAACTAGTTTGCATATATTAGCCGAAACGGGTCAAACCATATCGTTTATTTCTCAAAATCCAGAATGTGTTTAAGTTACCCATATTAAACAAGCATATAAGCTTTTCGGGTCAAAACCACATTCTAAACCGGTCTTCGCTTTATCATGCGTTTGAACCGTATATTCCTTTTAAAAACTAACCGGTCTAAGTCTAAGCTTAATTAAAGACCCGTTAGGATTCTAATAGGTTATTAAAAACCTTCGTTCCAGATTAGGAGCCCAGTAAAAGCTGCGTGCACTTGCTGTATTTGATTTATACTTTGCTCAGGTAAATACTCTTAACTTATTTTCCCTATACGGGCTTGGGATACGGTACTATAAAAGTACCGCTTGGTCGGGTGTGTGTAGTCATTTAAATCGGATTGTGATTAATGTATTTGCATGACCTGTTTAATATGTATTATTTGGTGTATGGCCTTTGGGGGTTAAATGACCATGTCCCGGATATCCTTGGCATCATTCAAAGAAATTGCCACGACCTAAGAACGGGGTGTAGGCGTACACCTGACAGATGCATTATGTGAAAACTGGTAATCCACTTAAAGGAAATAATCCTTATGGGCATTATACTTGTGGCGTGTCAATTAATCTAGACCGGCCCTACAAACTGGCCCTGATGGACGACAAATAAGTAAAACTGTATACAAGATTATATACAAATAATTGTCCCAAGTTATAAAAGATATTTTTTTCCGAAGTGCACTCAAATCAATTTTCAAACTCTTTTCAAAATGAGTCAGTTAAGTTGTATTTACCAGTGTAAACTGACGTATTTTCCAAAAAGGCTAAGTGCAGGTACTATACGAAATAGGCTGGCTACTCCAGGCATCAATAATCAAGTCTCGCAAGCTCTAGATGTCGAAGTCTGTTGAACAGTTTCCTTTTTATTTGATCCACCTGTGGATCTGTTTCAACTGTTTTGTGATACTTAATATTGCAATTTTATTCGATTGAAATAAATCTATCTTTTGCTTCCGCTGTGCATTTATATATTGTGTTGTTTGACTATGATGATATCAACTACGTCACGATACTCCCCACCGGGACCACCGGTAATACGTGGAAATATCGGGGTGTGACATGTTTTCATGGATTTGATGAGCCGCGTATGCAAAGCATACTTGGACCGTTTCGTGATCGTTTTCATCGACGATATCCTTATCTATTCCAAGACACAAGAAGAGCACGAGCGACACTTGCGTCTTATCCTTGAACTTCTTCGTACTGAACGTCTATACGCCAAATTCTCCAAGTGTGAATTTTGGTTAAAAGAGGTTCAATTCCTTGGTCATACTGTCAACGAACTTGGTATTCAAGTTGACCCCGCTAAAATCGAAGCTGTGAAGAACTGGATCGTACCTAAGTCTCTGTCTGAAATTCGTTAGTTTCTTGGTCTTGCTGGTTATTATCATCGTTTTATCTCTAACTTCTCAAAGATCGTTGTTCCTTTGACTTCTTTGACTCAAAAAGAGAAACCTTTTGTTTGGGGTCCCGAACAAGAGGAATCTTTTCAAACGCTCAAGGAGATGCTTTGTAATGCTCCTATCCTCGCGCTTCCTGATGGTAACGACGACTTCGTCGTATATTACGATGCTTCACACCTTGGTCTTGGTTGTGTGCTGATGCAACGAGACTAGGTCATTGCTTATGCGTCGAGGCAACTCAAAATATATGAGAAAAACTATACTACTCATGACCTTGAACTTGGCGCAGTTGTTTTTGTGTTGAAGATTTGGCGACACTACCTTTATGGTACTAAGTGTGTGGTCTTCACCAACCATAGGAGCCTTCAACATATCTTCGACCAAAAGGAACTGAACATGCGTCAACGTCGCTGGGTGGAACTATTAAACGACTACGACTGCGAAATCAAATACCATCCAGGTAAAGTGAATGTAGTAGCCGACGCGCTTAGTCGTAAAACTCATGTGAAGAGTGTCCGTTGTCTCCAACTCGTTAACGATCTTCAAAACCGCATTCGTGAAGCCCAATATGCCTCTATTAACGAAGGCAGTCTCTCTGTTGAAATACGAGGCGCTAAGGAACATGAACTCGTGTCTAAATCTGATGGTATTCTATACTACCTCAATCGTATCCGGATCCCTAATCGTGAAAACCTTCGAGACTTTCTGATGAAGGAGGCACACAAAATGAAGTATTCCGTTCATCCTGGCGCTGACAAGATGTACCATGATATGCGTACGTCATACTGGTGGCCTGGGATGAAGAGGGATATTACCTCCTACGTTGCAAAATGTCTCACTTGTTCGAAGGTAAAAGCTGAACATCAACGTCCCTCTGGCTTACTCGAACAACCAGAGATTCCTGTCTGGAAATGGGAGAGCATTGCCATGGACTTTATCACTAAACTTCATCGTACTTCTTCTGGTCATGACAGTATTTGGGTGATCGTTGATCGATTGACCAAATCAGCTCATTTTCTTCCCATTCGTGAAGATTTCAAAGTCGAGAAATTGGCTAGAATCTACACTTATGAGATCATCTGTCGTCATGGTATCCCCATTGACATCATTTCCGATCGCGATGCTCGCTTTACGTCTCGTCTTTGGCAAACTTTTCAATCTGCTATGGGTACTGTTCTCAACCTTAGCACCGCTTTCCATCCTCAGTCAGATGGTCAAACCGAGCGTACTATCCAAACTTTAGAGGATATGCTTCGTTCTTGCGTAATAGATTTTGGTGGCAACTGGGATTCACACTTGCCGTTGATCGAATTCTCGTACAACAACAGTTATCATGCGAGTATTCAAATGGCACCCTTCGAAGCATTGTATGGTCGCAAGTGTCGTTCGCCTATTTGTTGGCACGAGATTGGTGAATCTCAATTCACTGGTCCTGAGCTTATACAAGAAGCAATGGACAAGATTTTACAGGTTCGAGACAGTTTACTGAAAGCCAGGAGCCGACAAAAGAGTTAGGCTGATAAGCGTCGCAAACCCTTGGAATTCGAGACATGTGACTTACTACTTCTCAAAGTATCCCTTTGGAAGGGTGTGGTTCGATTTGGTAAGAAAGGGAAACTCGCACCTCGCTACGTTGGTCCTTTCAAGATACTCGAAAGGATTGGAAAGGTTGCGTATAGACCGGGCCTACCAGAAGAACTCAACAATGTACATCCTGCTTCCATGTGTCAAACTTAAAGAAGTGTCTAGCTGACGAAGGGCTTCAAGTTCCACTCGAGGACCTCCAAGTCAACGAAACCTTGCATTTTGTGGAAAAACCCGTCGAAATCATGGATCAAGGAGTCAAGTTGTTGAGGCGCAGTAAAATTCCTATCGTCAAGGTTCGATGGGAAGGTAAACGTGGCGCTGAATTCACTTGGGAACTCAAGAGTCACATGAAGACGAAGTATCCGCATCTTTTCGCTACATCTTCCTAAATTTCGGGATGAAATTCCCTAAAGAAGGGGAGACTGTAACGCCCTGCTTATTTGTACTTTCCATTTATAGCAAGTCTTGTTCGTATTTCTATTTTTGGAAGTCTTGTGTTCTTGTAATCGTTCCTTCTTTGTAACCGTTGTAAAATCCGAGAATTGGATCATAAATAAAACTCATATTTTGTTAAATACATGTTATACATACCTTATACATGCTCATACATTCGATTTCGTGAAGCAATTGATGCTTATTCGTAATTCTTGGAAACTATGTGCTAAACTTGCAAATATGTGAAACTTATGCATAAAACGTGTTTGGATCGTAAACGATACTTGAATACAACCTTCATACGCTTAATTATACTTGGTTTATGTTCCTCATGCTTAAATTTATCTTAAACTATGCTTTTATGGCGAAATTAGTCCCTAAAACACCCTAAAAGCACTAAATAACAAACTCTAGGGGCCAAAGTGAAATTAACTGAAACTTGCCCTCCCCCCCCCCCTTGTTTCCAGCAACGTAAGCTTCCCCCTGGGGCTATGCTGGCCGCGAGACAGGTCCCAGATCAGACTCTTCACTTCCATTCGCGAATTTGAGCGGGATTTGAGTTATTTTGAGTTTAAACCGGACTTTGGGCATTAAATACACATCTAAACCAACCCTAATTCATTCCCTATATAAACCCAAGCTTCCCCGAGCCATTTTCACTTTACAAACACTCTCACAACTCTCTCAGTCACTCAAAATCGTAGCTGCAAGTTCAAGTTTGGACAGAAGCATCAAGCTCCACTAAAGTGAGCATAACTTCTTCATTTCTTATCCTTTTTAGCTCATTCTTTTTCCAGAACACCTGGATCGACCTTAGCTTCGATTCCATGGGTATTTCACAGTGAATAAGTCCCTGGAACTCCGGCAAATAGGCTCCAAAGTTCACTGTTTGAATCTGATTTCATTTAACTTTGTTTATACTTGTTTAAAATTGAGTCTATTTCACTCAAACCCACGTCCTTATGCTTATAACCACTTCTATGGTTAGTTAAGCTTAAAAACGGGGCTGAGACATTCGAAATCAGAGGTTAAACCTCACATATATTCTGTTTTGTTTAGGGTTTTTAACCCACAAGTGATGTTCAAGCTTCAAGCTTGATGAAGGTGTGATTATGGACTAACTTGGGTTGTCCAACATAGAATCCCCACATTACTTGATGATTTCTTATAGTGTAGTTGTTTGTATTCTTGTATATTTCATAGTTCATGACCCTCCTTGTATGTTTTACATCACGTGTAGTGGTGAACCATAACAGGTACCTAAATGGAAGCTTGTTCTTTCTACCTTCTACATGACTTCCATGATACTAGAGGTACCTAAATGAAGATTTAATCTTCTACCTCATGCTTGACTATTGGACATAATAATATATAACCTAAGTAATATTTACATGTATGTAATATTCAATATTCGAACCTTGATGGTGAACTTGTGTTCATTCGTCAAAGTATTATAATAACATCATCCAAGACATAATACTTGTTACGATTCTAATGAGTATACTACTCATGAAAACATTAACCCTTGAGGTTCCATAGTGTCAAGAACAAGTACTTGTTTTAAAGGATGTTTACTTTCGAATACATATGTTCTTGTGTTTTAACTTTCTAAATCCCTAAATCTTCCGAATTCCCAAAACTCATACACTTTGTTTCTTCGTGTAGAAGGACTTGGTGTTCCTACATCCTAATCAACAACAACTCACTCGCGGATTCACAAGTAGAAGACTTGCAAAACCATGAGTATACTCGCAACCCCCTTTTTATGTTTACCACTTTTGGGGTGTAACATGTTAAACTACTAAACCACACTTAACTTATTCTTTATGCAATGCACGAAAACAATCCTTATACATAAATACTATGTTGTTATACTTGATGCTTATACGTGGACCATACTTATGTGATATACTATAGTCATTAGCTTTATACGAGCCTCCATTTGACATGTATAGCGCGCTATAGGAGTAACGCACCGCCCGTAGACTAGTGGTCATGTTGAATTATATCATTTTGCGTAAACTGAGGGTTGACTAGAAATATTGCATGCCATGTTAGGTTGATCTTGTATAAACTAAGTTGCCATGTGGATTCCTTTTTAAACTTTTATACTTATACTTATTCACAAACTTGTATACTCGCCTTTGCTTTTGCATTGAATTGTATTTTAAACATGTTACAGGTTGAGGATTGATGATGCTATGAAAATGGACTAGCAAAGATGCCTAGATACTCACTTAGACGTTTAGGTTTAAAGTGTTGTATCAATTTTGTTATGTTATCTTTGAACAATGTTGTTATTTGAATTTCTTGTAATGTTTTGACAATTTATCTATGAAATGAAATCGGTTGAATTAAATATTGTCACAAATAGTGTTATGAAGTCTCTTACAATCTCGAACTAGTCCCACTCTGATGATTCCGCCATTGGTTGAGGTGTGACATCATCACCCGCCATGAAGACCTGAGCCGCGTTCATAATCATGTTGTGCATAATTGCATCCTCTTCCGAAGATGATAAATACCACGTAGACATAAAATTCATCAAAAAACACACATAAAAATAACATAAATTGCTTGAAATTGACACAAAAAGTCAAAAATATCAAAAAACAAATATCAGAAACCCCTGAGACGCACCTGAGGCGCAAGCTTTTTAGCGCCTCAGCTCCTCTGAAGCGCACATACAACAGAAACCCCCTGAGGCGCGCCTCAGAATCGTTTTTTGGGTGTTTCGCCTTGAGGCGCGCCTCGAGACGCACGCCTCAACCGTTTTTTAAAACCATGCTCCATATAACCTCATGAATTCATTTTGTCCGTACATCTGAATTACTAGTCTAATAAATCCCTTCTCTAAAAACAACACATTCGTTACTCGACATTTTACCGAACAAACAAACACCACCATGTCAACCCCCGGCCAAATTCATACTATAGACTGAACTTGCCCAACCCACCCATCTTGGCATCTCTTTAAGAACCTTCGACATGAAATGCAAACGGCTCACGGTCATGGAAAACATATTCGTCAAGCGTTACTCGTTTATAATAAAGTACAACTTTCATCACGTATTTATGTGTCACAAGACAAAACGCATAAAATAAAAATATAAAAGGAGAACACATCCTTGAACAGCAGTCAGCAATTTGTGCATTATCTGTCCTTAAAGCTCGTCATTGATAACATGCAGCAACACACTCAAACATCATATTCTTGGAGCTGCAACAAAAACAAGAGAACCGAATATTAAAAACTAGGGGTATCAACCGTGTGGGGTTAGCAGGCTGACAGAACAAACTGAGGAACCCAAACACAGCTCAAATTTTATTTGTGTCAAAAACATCAACCCTATCTAGCTATACTTACAATTATGTAACCTGAACACGACCTGTTTAACCCGTTTATCTAAGTCAAACAGGTTGACGGGGTTGACATGTTGTAAACGTGTTAAAACAACTAAATCGAAAAATTAAGTGTTCAGAAAATTGTATGCAAGAATTTAAAAGAGTGATTAGCGTACCTCCACCCATTGTTGCTTCTGGCAATCTTTCAATGGAGTACTTGTGCTGAGTGATATACATAATTGGTACCCCAGGTATCTGATTACATAAACATTGATCCAAAATAAATCTGGTGTAAATCATGTAATACTTAAGATAAAAAAAAGAGAAGATTTGTTGAAATGAAACGTACCTTGCGAATCCTACGCTTCAAATCTCTATCACAAGTTGCTACCATATAACACTTATGCTGTTTCAACGAAAATCTTATGAGACTCAGTAAAAGACACATGACGATTTTGACAGTGGGTCAATTTTATTAGTGTAAAACAAGAAAATAATTACCTGAGTAACTCTTTCAACTATGCAGTCATCAGCGTAAGTCCCTTTGTGAGTGCACGGAAGCCTTTCAAATCTAGGATCCTTAGCAATTCTGTTTTGAGCAATAAAACAACAATAAAGAAAACATGTATTCGCAAGACGTTTTAAAGATCTATGTTCATTTTCTGAAATAAAAATACGACTTTCGTGATTCCTTTGAAGTACAACGTACATACAAAACTAATCGTATCTAATAACGTTCTCAGCAGAACTATATTTTTTACTTGATGGGTGAGCAGAAAAACTTGAGACCGTCAAACGGAGTTCAGCCAATAACTTAAGGAAGTCACGACGAGATAAGTTACCTCAAAGCAACACGATATTTTTGACCAAGTTTCTCGAGTTCAGCCATCACACAATCCGTGATGCATGGAGTGCCTGTAGGAAAATAATATTGGACAGAAATTAACTAAAAGAAAAGCTGAAATATCATGAAATTCCTATGTTACCTAACTTTGTTTAATATTTCAGTTCTTACATTTGGCTAATGCAGCAAAAGAATAGAGTAAAAACTATGTTCATTCTTAATCTATAACAATAGCTTAACATAAAGAATAGAATAAAAACTTACATTTTGCATATAAACAGTCCATCATTCCTTTCTCCAAGTCCAGCTACACCAAATATTAGAAACATTTATCATAATGTCCAAATAAATAAAGAGCAAGAAGTCCAGAAAATTTACATCAATCAACCGTGAGGAAATTACGGTTTAATTTTTTTTACAATAAATGCAATATCTCTTAGAAAAATTGTTGTAAGCGAAGTGAACTTTTAAAGCGTTACCCACAATTACCATTACTGAAAATCATACAAAAATTTCAGAAGCATCTTTCTTTTAAACAACTTCCAAAGAGTTCTATGAAAAACAAACAGGTTGTTCGTGTCAAAGACATCAACCCTAACCCGGAAACTTTTAAAAGCGTTAACCTAAACGTGACCCGTGTAACCCATTTATCTAAAGAATAAAGATTCAGGTAAACAGGTCATAAAAGGTTGGAAGGCTATTAACAGGCTGTGATAAATAAATTAAATGGGTATTGGACATAAGTCCTTCCGTAGTCGAGCGTTTTCCGGCGCCATAACCCACCATAACGCCCGGGCACACCGCCCCCGGGGTGCTATGGCTTCGAATTGTTCTTGCGCGCGATGGACATAATGGTTGGAACACATTTGCCTCACTCACACACACACACACACATATATATATATATACATACATATATAACCCCACATCTACATGATGACCCCCCACTACACACTCAAGTTATATAACCCCCTTTTCATACACATTTGGGCTATAACCCCCCATGAGGGGTTATGACTACACATTCAGTTAAAAGATTTAAGCAAGTTAACCCGAACACGACAGGTGATATAAGACCCAAAACCTAACTAATTTCATGTAATTGAGACAACTAGAAAACCCAAATAACATAAAGCAAAACTCACTTTATTTTGAATGGAGAAATTGATGAAATTGGTATCAACCAACACTCGATAAGGAGGTCCTAAAGCTGTATTGTACGTGAAGAACAGAGCAGAGGAAACATAAGGCCTGCAAATCACAATTCATAAATCAAATACTTCAAATCATGATAAATATACACAGACACAAACATATACTTACACGTTTCTGGGGAGATTCTCCTTCGTTAAATCTTTTTTATTAGGGTTCAAAACCTCTTCTTTATGTCTGAAAAAACAGATGATTTATGAGGTGAAAATGTTGATAATTGATGAATTGAAAGAGGGAAAGAGATTTGTTACTGTTTGATTGCTTTATGAGAGACCAATTTCTTCATTACTGCGAATTTAGGACCCTTCTTTGATCTCCCCATCTCTGTGTGTCTGTCTGTAACAGAGATTCAGGATGTTTGTTATTCGGGACTTATAAACCCTAAAACCCTGATGTGTGAAATAAACCGGTTCGCCCCTCACCGTCCTTTTTTAAGCCGATGTGAAAAGCTAAGGGGCTGTTTGGTAACTCTGAATAGTTAAGTGCTGAACTAGTAAGAGTTTGAACTATTAAGTGCTGAACCAATAAAGGGTCTGAACCATTAAGAGCCAGTATAATGCTTAACCGTTCAGAGGAAAACGTCTGACCAATTTAGATTGGAGGTCTTAACCATTAAGACTCAGTATAATGCTTAATCATTCAGAGGCACGTGTCTGAACTAGGGATGCTAAACGGGTCGTGTTCGCGCGTTGGCGGGTTCAACCCGAACCCGAAAATTTTAGACGAACTCGAACCCGAAAATTGTGCCATACATGATACATATGAACCCAAACCCGACCGGAATATTCGCATACTGACACGAACCTGACTTGTTCAACCAGAATTTTTTGATTTTTTTTTTCACCAACTTAATATATTAAAATTAACACTACTACAAAAAAACACAAATTTATATAATAAAATTACATTAAAATCATAAAAATTTATATCAACTTCCATTTTAAGTTAGGGGCTGTTTGTTTGCACCTGAATGACTCCATTAAGAGGCAAGCCTCTAAATCGGTCAGAGGCTAGGCTGTTTGGTTCATAAAAACTTCACCTCTTAATGAAACCATTCAGCTCTGAATGGTTCAGCTACTTTCCACATCTGAATGAAACATTGGACTGGTATGCCCCTTTGCCCTAACAATACTCGCTCCCCATCTTCAGTTCTTCTCCACAGCTCATCTCCTTTCCACAACCCCATCTCCTCTCCTCTCCTCTCCACAGCCCTATCTCTAACAACTGTTCTCACTACCATTACCATAAACAACCCTCCATTTTCTCACCCCTTTCTCTATTTATTCTCCACAACCACCACCTGACCACCACCACTACCACCCATCTGCCGCCGCCTAACCCCACCTACCCATCGAGTCTTCCGATTTCCCCAGCGAGATGGCAGAACCGTCATGTCTGTAACAGCTTTCTCTATCGCCATTCATAAAGAATCTGAATCTTCAGTTGTAACAAAAGCTCCGCCACTAGGAGCTCGTTAGTCAACACTGATTGCTGCCAGTGGTCTTTCGTCTCTAAATCTGGGTATCTAAATTTGAAGAAGATGAATTTGAGATTGAGTGTAGAGAGAGAGAGATAACGGAAGAAGATGAGATTGGGAATTGGGGATCCAGGTATGGTTTGTCTCTGAAGGAAGAATGATTTGTTGATTTGGTTATAGCTTGTAAGCAACATATTTCTTGATTTATTTATTTGAAAACATTCTTAATTTTAAATGTTAATTGTAACTGTGATGGACGTATTTGTGAAATTTGGATTTGAGTTGTTTATGATATGATTCTGTGTGGTTTAACATTGATGATTCTGTGTGGTTTAACTGCAGAATAGCATGATTATATTCTTAGGGTTAATTAGAGTTTTGGTGATGGAACATTGATGCTTCTGTGTGTTGTTTAGACATAAATGTAGAGGGGTAAAAATGTCATTTTACATAATCATTCAGAGGTGCAACCAAACAGAACTTTACTGGTTCAGCACTTACTGGTTCAGAGTCTCTTAACCATTCAGACCTCTTAATCATTCAGCACTTATTGATTCAGATGTTGCCAAACAGCCCCTTATATTTATAGCATAAAATACACACCCAATTTAATTTGTGACATAAAACATATTTTAAAAAATATAATATAATAGAAATGGGTTAAATGGGTCAACCCGACTGGGTTGACCCGAACCTGACCCGAACTCGTTTAGACTAAACCCAAACCCACGAATTTCGTGTTAGGGTTGTGTCGTGTCAGAAATTCACACCCTTAGTCTGAACCATTCAGACATCTGCTCGTGAAACAAACAGTCTGAACCATTAAATGTTGAACCAGTAAGAGATCTGAACCACTAAGAGCCTTATTAAGAGGTAAACAAACAGCCCCTAATATTAATACAGAGTAAACTACAATTTGGGTCTTGTGTCCTTGAGGTAAACCCTAAATAACATGTTTAATCCTTATTTCCTAAAATTAAACACGTTAGTCGTTGTAATTACGGATCAAGAAATCAAGCAGCTCAAACGTAGTCACATTTCAAGTGTCAAAGTACGCTGGGAAACTCAGCGTGGACCAGAATTTACTTGGAAACATGTAGATCAAATAAAAGTCAAATATCCGCATCTTTTCCTAGAGTCTTCCTCTTAAAGAAACTTAAGGGAGACTGTAAAATCAGTAATTTTCGTTACTTTGTGATCTTGTTTTTCGTTTCATATTTTGTAATCGTTGACGTTCGGATCAATAAAAAAATCGTTTAGAATGTTTACATGTGTTGTATTTATCATTTTACATACTTGAAAATGCTTATATTTACAAAAATGTGCCTAATTATTTAGTTTCTAGCATAAAATATCAATTATATCAACTTCAGGAACCAAAACTGAAAATTTGATATTTTCACCTTTCGTGCGTGTAGCGGAGGAACATATTGTCCCTCTTGCATGGCGCGGAGGCTCACAGTTGACCTTTTGACTTTGTATAAAAATGTTGCATTTTGAAGGTAACCACTTGCAGCCCTTAATCGAGAACACACTCTCTGCGGGAGGCTGATCCAGAGCCAGATTGTCACACCCCAACCAATGGCGGAATCATCGGGGCATGGCACTGAGCGAAACAGATTGTCCAGAAGTTTCCATAACAACTATCATTACCATTCAATTTAATATAACATGTCCCATACCATGTCTCAAACAGTAAACAAATTATTACAGATAAAATCTAGGCAAGAAATTATGTTCCGACAACTCAGATTTATACATAGATAGTTTATTTATTGGTTTCTAGGACCTCTTTTCCTAGCTTCGATTTCATCACTGCGCAGAGAGCATCCTAGACCTTTCCTAGCCTCGATTTCACAGAGAGCTAGGCATACAAACAACCTAAGCACCTGTCACATACGTTAAAATAAAGTCAATACATATAATGTAAAGGTGAGCATACAGGTTTGATAATAGCATATAGAGTTCGAATTCGTTTACACATAACCAACACGTACACATAGTGAAATGAAGCACGTTAGTTATCGACATAGATCCATCGATACCAATGACTACGAGTTGACTGCCCGGGGCAGTTCGCAATTCATGATTACCACCGTAATCCATGCAAGTAATTGTCCTTAACAACCCCCGTGTGAACGGGTGCTGAGTCCAAACTATAGCACTATCGTTGCTAAGGCAGGTAGACATCATTCCATGTGTAAACATAACAAACAAGCATTCATAAGCCACGTATAACATGCTTTAGCGGTTAGCGTTCAAATAGTATTGAGTAGTGTGTTTGATGTGTTTTGAATAGTTGTACGTATGTAACACCCAAAAGTGCATAAAGCAAAAAGGGATCGAGTATACTCACAGCGGTTGATGGATTGAAGGGAGCGCTTAGCGAGTAAGGTTAGCCTGAATGGATTGATAGCATAACGATAAGTGACGCGTAAAATGATACAAAGTGTGAATGGGTCGGATAGCAGTTCGGTCGGATGGTAATCCAATCGGACGGCTAATCGTGCAGATAACAATACGTTCAGATGGTCATCCGGTCGGATGGTAGTCCGGTCGGATGACTATTCGAGTGGATTATTTCTTCCTATGGGATGAATGTGTTTGTGTACGATGGCTTGTCTTTTGAAGTTTTCGTTGTAGCATTTTGAAAACATTGAAGTATCTCTATCCTTCAAGTCGGTCGATCGGACAGTCAGTCGTGCGGACAACAATCCGTTCGGATGGTCATTCGGTCGGACGGCGACCTTAGTGATGAGGTTACTTAGTGGAAACAATTCATAGCAGGAGTGTCACTCGGTCGGATGTTCATTCGACCGGGTGGCAACCCTGTTAGTGAACATGTTGAAAATTGTTTAAGTCTTTAAAGTCTTAGTATCTCATGATCCGAAGAGTAATCCGGTCGGATGGTAATTCGATTGGATGACAATTCGTTCAATACTCAAATTTCAGATGGAGTTGACTAAGTGTGGGACCCAAAGTGTGATCCGTTCGGATGGCAATCCGTTCGGGTAGTCTATCCGGTCGGACAGCAATTCGTTTGGACATCAATTCGTTCGTCTTACACTTGGTCGTTTTGATTATTTGTCGTTTTATCAAGACATTTTGATAACGCTTTAACCAACGGAACCCCATCTTGACCCAAGTGACCAAACCGACCAGGAATCACCCTAGTTCGGCCAGTTAGCCGGTTCAAGACGGTTGTTCTTGTTTAACTCGAAATCGGTAGTCTTGTGGGTAGAATCCAGATCCGAGCTAGCACAACACTAAGAATGAGTAGGAGACTAGATCAGGTTCGGATCCTATCGGTTTTAAGTGTGTTAAATGTAAAAGAGTTGAAAGAAAGTTAGAAACCATCTTTCATTCTCCTTTCACTATGTTTAAGTTTGGACCTACGCGAGATCTTTGTGTATTTGTGTGGAAATCTATCAGATCTAAGTTGTTCTTGGGGAATTGAGGCCAAAACAAGAAGTTCTTCAAGAACTCATGATGACATCATCCTAGAATACCTCAAATCTAGTGATTTCACGGTTAAAAGTTAAGATTCAAAAGATAGAAAGGTGTAGGAGTGCATGTAGATCAAGAAAGTACAAGATTTAGGACGAGATCTTACCTGGATTGAGAGAAATCGAAGAAAAGGTGGAGAGCACGAATGGTTCGGACAGAAGGTTTCCAAAAGTGGAAATGATGACAATGACAGGGGTATTTATAGGATTCCAAAAGAGGAAAGGGTTGTCCGGTTGGATGGCACACCGCCCGGATGACTGTCCGGTCGGATGACATCTCGGTCGGATGGCACCTGACACCCATGACCAAGTGGCTATCCGGTCGGATGGCTATCCAGCCGGATGGCACTTGGTTTGTGTGTTTGACGCGACGATTTTTGCTGGTTCGATTTCGATTGCGATCGATGCGGTACGATAGAGTTTTCCTATTCAAATTACTTTTAATCCCAACCACTCATATCTCGCACTATCTCTTCTCCACTAATTATCATAGTCCGATTGTGATTCGAGTTCGATGTCGATTGAGTTCGATTGTATTTCGAGTTCGACTTCGATTCCACACATAACATAAATGAACATACACAGGTAACACATAAGGCACACACACGTATAACAAATAATTAAAACACGTAGTTCGAGTTGCGATTCAATTCGATGTCAATTGGATTAGCATAGTTTGATTATCGTTTCGTTAACTTTATCGCATTGCTACTTCCTATAGTTCACAGTCATAAGTCGATTGAATAGTGATTAACATACGTCGATTTATTGTAATTATTGACACTTACTCCACATAATACAGCTAAATTAAACACATAAAAGAAATTATCTACAAGTCAAGTTGCGCGAAATCGGTCGTTGACTTTGACCTTGACTTTGACTTTGACTTCTCGAAAACACAGGGTGTTACAGCCTCCCCTTGTTTAGGGAATTTCGTCTCGAAATTAAGCTGAAGGTTGTACAATACTGTGAATCACGTGGAGAACTTTCTCTTTCTAGACTTTCTTCTTAAACAACTGCGGGTACTTCGCCTTCATGTCGCTTTCGAGTTCCCAAGTGAACTCTGCGCCTCGCTTGCCTTCCCATCGGGCTTTCACAATAGTAATGCGAGAGCGTCTGAGTTGCTTGGTTTGGCGATCCATGATTTCGACAGGCTTCTCCACGAAGTGTAATGTTTCGTTCACTTGCAGATCATCGAGAGGTACAATTAGATCATGCTCAGCCAGACACTTTCGGAGATTCGAAACGTGGAAAGTCGGGTGGACGTTACTAAGTTCCTCCGGTAGTTCGAGTCTGTAGGCAACTTTTCTGATCCTTTCCAGAATCTTAAAAGGTCCAACATATCGAGGCGCAAGCTTTCCTTTCTTGCCGAATCGGACTACACCCTTCCAAGGTGATACCATTAGGAGTACGTAGTCACCAACGTCAAATTCAAGGGGCTTGCGTCGTCTATCGGCATAACTTTTCTGTCGATTCCGAGCTTTTACCAGGTTGTCTCGAATTTGGAAAATTCTGTCTGTCATTTCTTGTAATAGCTCAGGACCGGTTAATTGCGAATGACCGATCTCGTGCCACACAATAGGCGATCGACATCTTCTTCCGTATAAGGCCTCGAATGGTGCCATTTGAATGCTTGCATGATAGCTGTTGTTATACGATAATTCGACCAACGGCATATATTTGTCCCAATTACCACCGAAGTCTATGACACACGAACGGAGCATGTCTTCAAGAGTACGAATCGTTCTTGACTTCTTTCAGTCTGACCGTCGGTTTGAGGGTGGAAAGCGGTACTTAGATTAAGCGATGTACCGAGTGCCATTTGAAACGTTTCCCACAGTCGCGAGGTAAACCGAGCATCACGATCAGAGATGATGTCGCGAGGCGTACCATGATTACAAATGATCTCGTCGGTGTAGATTCGAGCTAATCGTTCTACCTTGTAGTATTCCCGTATTGGCAAAAAGTGAGCTGATTTAGTCAATCGGTCAACCACAACCCAAATGCTGTTGTGACCTGATGACGTGTGTGGTAGCTTTGTTATAAAGTCCATGGCTATACTCTCCCACTTCCACATGGGGATCAGTGGTTGCTCGAGTAAGCCAGAGGGTCTTTGGTGTTCAGCCTTTACTCTTGCACATGTCAGGCATTTTCCAACATAGAGGGCAATATCCCTTTTCATTCCGGGCCACCAGTACTTGTAGCGAAGATCCTGGTACATTTTGTCGGCACCGGGATGAATAGAATACCGGGATATGTGGGCTTCGTCCATCAGGATTTGTCGTAAATCGGTTCGTTTAGGAATCCAAATTCGGTCCAGAAAGTGGAATATCCCATTCGATTTGCTCAAAAGTTGGGCTCCATCGTGGTAGATTATTTCCTTCTTCAGTGTGCGTTCATTAAAACATGCATACTGGGCTTCGCGAATGAGGGTTTCGAGATCGTGTTGGGCTTGAACATTACGAGTGCTAAGCAGATAACTCCGTCTGCTAAGTGCGTCGGCAACAACATTTGCTTTGCCTGGGTGATAACGAATCTCATAGTCATATTCGTTGAGAAGTTCTACCCATCGGCGTTGACGCATATTAAGTTCCTTCTGATTAAAGATATGTTGTAGGCTCCTATGATCGGTGAAGATCATACACTTGGCACCGTACAGGTAGTGTCGCCAAATTTTTAACGCAAAAACAACTGCGCCTAGCTCGAGATCATGAGTTGTATAGTTCTTCTCGTGGATTTTGAGCTGACGAGATGCGTACGCTATAACCTTATCTCGTTGCATGAGTACACAACCAAGACCAAGGTTGGAAGCATCACAATAGACAATGAAATCATTGTTTCCGTCGGGCAATGTGAGAACAGGAGCATTGCAGAGCTTATGCTTGAGGGTTCGAAAGGCAGACTCTTGTTCAGTTCCCCAAACAAAAGGCTTGTCTTTATGCATGGGAACGATAAGTGGTACAGCGATCTTTGAGAATCCTTCGATAAATCGTCGGTAATAGCCCGCTAGTCCGAGAAAAGAACGAACTTCAGACGGGTTCTTAGGCGTAATCCAACTCTTAACAGCTTCAATCTTCGCAGGATCGACGTGAATACCTTGACTATTAACAATGTGACCCAGAAACTGAACTTCCTGCAACTAGAATTCACACTTGGAGAACTTGGCGTAGAGTTGGTTCCCCTGGAGTAGCTCGAGAACCAAACGTAGATGTTGCGCGTGTTCGGCTTTCGATTTGGAATAGATCAAGACATCGTCGATGAATACGATGACGAAACGGTCTAGATATGGTTTACACACGCGATTCATCAGATCCATAAAAACCGCTGGTGCGTTGGTTAAACCAAAAGGCATAACAACGAATTCGTAGTGGCCGTATCGAGTACGAAACGCGGTTTTGGGTATATCTTCCTCCTAAATGTGTAGTTGGTGATAGCCTGAACGTAGATCGATCTTCGAAAAGCATGTAGCACCTTGTAGCTGATCAAACAAATCATCAATGCGGGGTAGAGGATAGCGGTTCTTGATAGTTAGCTTATTCAACTCCCGATAGTCGATGCACATCCTGAACGACCCATCCTTCTATTTGATGAAAAGGACTGGCGCGCCCCAAGGAGAGGTGCTCGGGCGAATTAAACCTTTCTCAAGTAATTCCTGTAGTTGGTTTGAGAGTTCGCGCATTTCGGACAGCGCGAGTCGGTAGGGAGCTTTGACAATAGGGTTAGCTCCTGGAATGAGGTCGATACGAAAGTCAATATCACGACTTGGCGGTAGTCCGGGAAGATCCTCTGGAAAAACATTAGGAAATTCTCAAACCACATGAACATCTTTTACTTCCTTCTTCTCTTTCTTTTCCTTCTCCGCTACTACAATGTTAGCTAAGAAAGCCCTGTATTCCTTGCGGAGATACTTGCTAGCTTGAACAGATGACATGAGCTTGAGACCTTTCGAAGTAGTATCACCGTAAACACACAATAAATCACCATTCGCGAGTGAGAATCGGATCATCTTGTCGAAGCATACAACTTCAGCATGGTTTTCGCGAAGAAAGTCCATGCCTACTATGACGTCAAAACTTCCGAGTTGCATCGGAATAAGGTCGATTGGGAAAATGTGATTGTTGAGCTCAAGAGTACAATCACGAAGAACAGAATTAACGGGGACAGTTCTTCCGGTAGCGACTTCAACATCAAATGTTGAGGAGAGTCGGGAGCGTTTATGATTAAGGAGTTTCTCGAATTCGAACGACACAAAGCAATTATCGGCTCCAGTATCAAATAAACACGAAGCATAAATGCCATTCAAAAGGAACGTACCATTGACCACGTTGTTGTCGGCTTGGGCTTGACGCACATTAATATTGAAAGTTCTTGCGCGTGCTGCTTGTTGTTGTTGATGTTGCTGCTGCTGTTGGGGCTGCTGCTGCTGGGGCTCTTGCTTCACAACCCTGTTTGGGCACACGTTGGCGAAATGGTTAGGATGGCCACATGCGAAGCTGGCTCTGGCGTTGACCACGGGTGCCGGAGGAGCTTGTTGACCCTGAGGGGCAGTGAGTAGAGCTTGATGAGCAGGAGCTTGTCGAATACGGCAATTGGTGGTAAAGTGGCTGTACGTATTGCAATGAGCACATAATCGGCAAGCAATGGCAGTCGGGTGATGGTAGGTACAAGTAGGGCAGAGCGGATGTGGCCCAGTGTATGCACGCTTTGCAGGAGGTGCGTTTGCCACAGGCGCCGCTACTTGACGTTGTTGGGCTGGTACAACTTGAATTAGTGCAGCAGTGATCGCACAATTCTTGTTGTTGGAGCTGTTCTTTCTCTTGTTTTTCCTTTTGTTGCTCGATGAGGTGGGTTCAACAGTTGGTGCGTTGTTGGTAGCTTGATGCAGGTGCTTTAAAGTCTTATCCCAGACACCAACCTTGACTCGCTTGTCGTTGATTTCAGCGGCCAGGATATAAGTTTCTTCGATCGTCGTAGTATTAGCCGCTTGCACGAAATCGGCAACACAGTCAGGTAGGGCTCGGATATACTTCTTGATTGCCATGTCTGGAGTCTTAACCTGATCGGGACAAATGATGCTGAGCTGCTTGTAGCGAGCAGTGAGTGCAGCATTTTCACCATCCTTTTGATGTATGTGCCAAAATTCATCCTCTAGCTTTTGACGTTCATGAGGAGGGCATAATTCCTCCAGCATGACCTCCTTGAGCTCGTCCCACGACAGACCGTAAGCTGCATCGTTCCCTCGCTTGTTCCTCTCGGCCGTCCACCAGTCTAGTGCACGGGACTGGAAAACGCCGGTAGCATTCAGAGTTCGGAGGTCACCGGGGCAACCACTCTGCCGTCGAGTGACCTCAATGGAATCAAACCATTGGAATTGTGCAGTAGGACCTCCCTCGCCAGTCTAGTGCACGGGACTGGAAAACGCCGGTAGCATTCAGAGTTCGGAGGTCATCGAGGCAACCACTCTGCCATAGAGTGACCTCAATGGAATCAAACCATTGGAATAGTGCAGTAGGACCTCCATCGCCAGTGAATTCTTTTGGCCCACACGACTTGAATTGCTTGAAATTGAAGGCTTTTGCGGTAGCTTTGGGAGCTTCGGTTCTCGACTCCTCGGATGATTTGCTGGCATTCTCGTAAACATCACTCACGGCCTTGGCTACACTTTTAGCGATGATGGCAGCAAGATGTATGTCTCTCTTTTCTTGACGAGAAAGTGAGGAATGCCGGGATCCAGATGACATTGTCTGCAACAGACATCGTCACGGGACTCAACACATTGTATTCGGATCTCACCTCACACGTCTACTACTTACTAAAGCTTAGGAACACGCAATGTAACATGTATCACATAACCACATAGGCACATAATCACAGATCCATATAAACATAGAAGCATATAAGTACGTAGGGCACAAAATCACAGAAGTACCTAACCATGTAGTCATATGAGGTACATATAGAGACACGTAGAGCATTCTGACTACCTCATAACACAAAACCTAGCATTCAAAGTTCGCGAGTGTTCGAATATAGCGGTCGCGTTTAGTATGTCGAATAGCGTAGTATAGCGTATATCGTAGCATAAGGTCGGCCATAATTCAACGACTTGTTAACGTTTTGAGATAGAAATGCAGTGCGAGTCGTACGTGTCGATCGAAGTGAAAGCAAAAATCGAGTAAATCTCCAAAAATTTTAAACACATAAACAGGTAAACACATATATAAGCACATAAAATCGACGAAACATCAGAGTCGGCAGTTGCGTCTCAGAATCAAAACACATAAAATTCGAGATGTAGATTGTCTGCGGCTAGTAGACTTCACTAACCAAAGTGATTCAACTATTCGCAAGGATCCGTTGTGCACATTTGACCTTCAGGACTATGCCTTTGCCTCGATTCTTGGGCGTTTGGCACACATTCCGTTGGTCATATTGTGACTTCGGGTCATTGGAGTCCGTCGAGACTTTGGTGAGAGTTTTGTATAAAAGCGGAACAAGTCGTCAAGGTTAGGGTTTCACTCCTAGCTTAACAACTTCGCTCATGTTTTTAATAAAACAGAGGAGATTATTCATCAAAATATGGATTTCACTCCTGATTTGGCATAATTCTCCTCGTTCGTAGATAAAATGCGGGTTGATTAAGCAACTTTAGTCGAGAGTTTGCGGTTTTCACACCTATTCTCGGCCTAGTTACTCTTTCATAGTTGAAAATTCGAGTGCAGTGATAGTGTAGTATAAGCGAGAATAGCGAGGAATAGGCTCGCACATAGTCCTTACTGGATATGCACAAGTCGGTCTGTTGGTTCCTAACTATAGACTAGGTTTCTAAGACATCGACCCGGACTTGGTCGTGTCTTGCCTAATTCCCTATAGTTATGGTTCTGATACCAATCTGTCACACCCCAACCGATGGCGGAATCATCGGGGCATGGCACTGAGCGAAACAGATTGTCCAGAAGTTTCCATAACAACTATCATTACCATTCAATTTAAAATAACATGTCCCATACCATGTCTCAAACAGTAAACAAATTATTACAGATAAAATCTAGGCAAGAAATTCTGTTCCGACAACTCAGATTTATACATAGATAGTTTATATATTGGTTTCTAGGACCTCTTTTCCTAGCTTCGATTTCATCACTGCGAAGAGAGCATCCTAGACCTTTCCTAGCCTCGATTTCACAGAGAGCTAGGCATACAAACAACCTAAGCACATGTCACATACGTTAAAATAAAGTCAATACATATAATGTAAAGGTGAGCATACAGGTTTGATAATAGCATATAGAGTTCGAATTCGTTTACGCATAACCAGCACGTACACATAGTGAAATGAAGCACGTTAGTTATCGACATAGATCCATCGATACCAATGACTACGAGTTGACTGCTCGGGGCAGTTCGCAATACATGATTACCACCGTAATCCATGCAAGTAATTGTCCTTAACAACCCCCGTGTGAACGGGTGCTGAGTCCAAACTATAGTACTATCGTTGCTAAGGCAGGTAGACAGCATTCCATGTGTAAACATAACAAACAAGCATTCATAAGCCACGTATAACATGCATTAGCGGTTAGCGTTCAAATAGTATTGAGTAGTGTGTTTGATGTGTTTTGAATAGTTGTACGTATGTACACCCAAAAGTGCATAAAGCAAAAAGGGATCGAGTATACTCACAGCTAGGGTTGTAAACGAACCGAACGAACACGAACGAGGCCTTGTTCGTGTTCGTTCGTTAAGGAAATAAATGTGTTCACGAACGGTTCACGAACACTTATCGAACGAGATTTTATGTTTGTGTTCGTTCATTAAGGAAATGAGCATGTTCACAAACGGTTCACGAACACAAGCGAACACAAATAAATTTGGCGAACGCGATGACGGATAAAGGTGGATGGCCCAGAGAGTAGAACTAGAACTTGAATCCATTATTGTGGAACGGACGCTTAGCGAGTAAGGTTAGCCTGAATGGATTGATAGCATGACGATTGATGGATTGAAGGGAGCGCTTAGCGAGTAAGGTTAGCCTGAATGGATTGATAGCATGACGATAAGTGACGCGTAAAATGATACAAAGTGTGAATGGGTTGGATAACAGTTCGGTTGGATGGTAATCCGATCGGACGGCTAATCGTGCGGATAACAATACGTTCGGATGGTCATCCGGTCGGATGGTAGTCCGGTCGGATGACTATTCGAGTGGATTGTTTCTTCCTATGGGATGAATGTGTTTGTGTACAATGGCTTGTCTTTTGAAGTTTTCGTTGTAGCATTTTGAAAACATTGAAGTATATCTCTATCCTTCAAGTCGGTCGATCGGACAGTCAGTCGTGTGGACAACAATCCGTTCGGATGGTCATTTGGTCGGACGGTAGTCCGGTCGGACGGCGACCTTAGTGATGAGGTTATTTAGTGGAAACAATTCATAGCAGGAGTGTCACTCGGTCGGATGTTCATTCTACCAGGTGGCAACCCTGTTACTGAACATGTTGAAAATTGTTTAAGTCTTTAAAGTCTTAGTATCTCATGATCCGAAGAGTAATCCGGTCGGATGGTAATTCGATCGGATGGCAATTCGTTCAATACTCAAACTTCAGATGGAGTTGACTAAGTGTGGGACCCAAAGTGTGATCCGTTCGGATGGCAATCTGTTCGGGTAGTCTATCCGGTCGGACATCAATTCGTTCGGACAGCAATCCGTTCGTCTTACACTTGGTCGTTTTGATTATTTGTCGTTTTATCGAGACATTTTGATAACGCTTTAACCAACGGAACCCCATCTTGACCCAAGTGACCAAACCGACCAGGAATCACCCTAGTTCGGCCAGTTAGCCGGTTCAAGACGGTTGTTCTTGTTTAACTCGAAATCGGTAGTCTCGTGGGTAGAATCCAGATCCGAGCTAGCACAACACTAAGAATGAGTAGGAGACTAGATCAGGTTCAGATCCTATCGGTTTTAAGTGTGTTGAGTGTAAAAGAGTTGAATGAAAGTTAGAAACCATCTTTCATTCCCCTTTCACTATGTTTAAGCTTGGATCTACGCGAGATCTTTGTGTATTTGTGTGGAAATCTATCAGATCTAAGTTGTTCTTGGGGAATTGAGGCCAAAACATGAAGTTCTTCAAGAACTCATGATGAAATCATCCTAGAACACCTCAAATCTAGTGATTTCACGGTTAAAAGTTAAGATTCAAAAGATAGAAAGGTGTAGGAGTGCGTGTAGATCAAGAAAGTACAAGATTTAGGACGAGATCTTACCTGGATTGAGAGAAATCGAAGAAAAGGTGGAGAGCACGAATGGTTCGGACAGAAGGTTTCCAAAAGTGGAAATGATGACAATGACAGGGGTATTTATAGGATTCCAAAAGAGGAAAGGGTTGTCCAGTCGGATAGCACACCGCCCGGATGACTGTCCGGTCGGATGACATCTCGGTCGGATGGCACCTGACACCCATGACCAAGTGGCTATCCGGTCGGATGGCTATCCGGCCGGATGGCACTTGGTTTGTGTGTTTGACGCGACGATTTTTGCTGGTTCGATTTCTATTGCGATCGATGCGGTACGATAGAGTTTTCCTATTCAAATTACTTTGAATCCCAACCACTCATATCTCGCACTATCTCTTCTCCACTAATTATCATAGTCCGATTGTGATTCGAGTTCGATGTCGATTGAGTTCGATTGTATTTCGAGTTCGACTTCGATTCCACACATAACATAAATGAACATGCACAGGTAACACATAAGGCACACACACACGTATAACAAATAATTAAAACACGTAGTTCGAGTTGCGATTCAATTCGATGTCGATTGGATTAGCATAGTTTGATTATCGTTTCGTTAACTTTATCGCATTGCTACTTCCTATAGTTCACAGTCGTAAGTCGATTAAATAGTGATTAACATACGTCGATTTATTGTAGTTATTGACACTTACTCCACATAATACAGCTAAATTAAACACATAAAAGAAATTCTCTACAAGTCAACTTACGCGAAATCGGTCGTTAACTTTGACCTTGACTTTGACTTCTCGAAAACACGGGGTGTTACACAGATCTTTATAAGAATGAATAGAAAACTTACCAGAAACTTCAGGAGTCCACCGCCAACCATCTTTAGCCGTTGTACGCCCAATGTCAGACATCACAGCTGTACAATCGTCCAATTCTTCCAACTTGGTCGAAGAAGCCGGAGCCCTGATCCATTCCCATAACACTGGGCCACCCTCCCCCTCAACGGCCAATAACCGGTCGCTCACCCAACAATTTTTAACTTTATCTAACGCAAATAAACTCGGCCATTTAAACATGAGAGGAGTATCACCAAGCCACATGTCGATCCAGAACCGGATCCTGCGAGTTGCGACCACCCCCCAACTCACCTTTAATATAATTTAAGATTCTTTTCCATTAGCATGCCACTTTCTTTAACCATTTTCTAGACTATGGGGTATGGGTTGGGGGAAAACGCCCAAGCCACCACCCCGGGTGGGCTTGGGTTGGGGCGTGGCCCTTGGGGCTTGGGTTTGAAGCCGGGCGTGGGGCGGGTCTAGCAAGCTGACATGGCGGGCTGTGAATGGCCAAACCAAACTAGCTGTTGGGGGCTATTTAAAAAAAAATCCTTTATAAATACCTTACCATATTTAACATTTTTCTCACACAATATCAAACACATAAAACACAATATTGCCATGAGTTCTTCAAGTTATAGTGAATCGTCATCATCATCTGACGATGGTGCGGAAATATTTCTACAAACGATCGCGCCGGTGGTGAAAGCTATCGTGGAAGACGAAGACGATGAGGAAGAGACTTAACAACCTAAACGGAGGAGAAGGTACATCGATCGTGAACGGCACACCGCTAACAATTTGTTGGTAAGCGATTACTTCTCAGCGGAACCTAAGTATGATGAAAAAATGTTTAGGCGTCGTTTTCGTATGAGTAGAAACTTATTTTTAAGGATATCTAGAGATCTTGAGGAGAAGTATGTTTATTTCCAACAAAAACGGGATGTAACCGGGTAATTAGGATTTAGTACGTGGCAAAAGGTCCCGGCCGCACTTACGCAGTTAGCGTACGACAATAGTTCGGACATTATGGATGACTATTTAAAAATGTCTGCACGTGTAGCTAGAGAAAGTCTTCACAACTTTTGTTCGTGTATTCTAGAACTTTATAGGAAAAGATATTTGAGAAAGCCCTCGTTCAGTGACATGCAACAAATATTGGAACATCACGCAGATTATCATGGGCTACCCGGGATGCTAGGTAGTTTAGATTGTATGAAATGAGCTTGAGAACTTTGTCCTACCAAATGGCAAGGCGCTCACACGAGTGGATTTCACGGGATGCCAGCCATCATGCTCGAGCGAGCATTCGGTGTTTTGAAGAAAAGGTGGCGAATATTGGCAATGCCTTGTCGACTATGGGACAAGGATCAGATTGGAAACGTGATGTACGCATGTATCATTCTTCACAACATGATTTTGGAGGATGAAGGTAGAGCGGTCGTTACCTACTATGTTGACGATGACCCCCAACCAGGTAACGTAATAGACGAAGATAAAGCGGCAAACGAATTTTTGATGAAGTCAAGGGATATACATCACAACCTTCGATCTGATTTGGTGGATCATGTTTCAACGATTCCTGGGTTCGAAACCGACGAAGACGACGAAGAATGATAGTTTTTTATTTTGATAATTATTTTGTATGTTTATGTAGTTTTTAATGGTTATAAATATTTTGTATGTTTATGTAGTTTTTATGGTTATAAATATATATATATATATATATATATATAGGGAGGAGTTCATGCGAGAACCACCCTTATTGCGAGAACCGCGAGAACCAATGTGAACACAACCTAAAATAGCTAAAAAAACCTAAAAAAAACTAACCCCCCCCCCCCCAGCTAAATGCTAAAAACTAAAACCCCCAAAAAACCTAACCCCCCCAAGCTAAAATGCTAAAAACTAAATCCCCAAAAAACCTAAAAAAATAAAAAAAAAATCTATTTTTTTTTTAAATATTTTTTATGCTCAAATCGCTACTTTTAGTGACAAAAAAAAATTTTTTTAAAAAAAATTTAATTTTTTTTTTGCTTCGAAAAGTTGCTTCGAAAAGTAGCGATTTTTATATAAAAAATATTAAAAAAAAAATTTGTGTGATTTTTAGGCATTTTTGGTTGTGTTCACATTGGTTCTCGCGGTTTTCGCAATAAGAGGTGGTTCTCGCATGATCTTCTCCCTATATATATATATAAAACCTTATGTGGCTTGACCACGCCAGCCAAGCCACGCCCACCATACCCCATACAAAATGGGTTTGTGATTTGAGTTTTCAAATTACACGTGTCAACGCATGCCCCAAACCCCTGCCCCACCATACCCCACGGTCTTACTACACGTTGTAATAATTTCACGGATTTTTATTGCACCTCATTAATTACTTTTTATTTAAATTTTACAGAAATTTTATTATTAATATTAGAGTAAACTGCAATTTTACCCCCTGAGGTTAGGGGTGATTGGCACCCTTACCCCCTAAGGAAATAATTGCAATTTTACCCCCCACTGTTTGCTGTTATGTCGCAACCTTACCCCCCGACCTCAAATTTGTTGACTAATCTGTTGACAATAACTTGAAATGACTATAATGCCCTTTCATATTACCCCCTGTGTTTTGTGTACTCTGTGATATTACCCCCTGCATCCACTGCCACCGCCATTCACCACCACAACCACCACTGCCACCTCCAGCCACCACCCTCAACCATTTTTCAGTGTTTTTTTGAACGGCGTACGGGTAGGATCTCGCTAACCGGGTTAGTAGTTAGTATCACCAAGTTCGTATTACCCCCCCTCGCTAACCAAGAAGTTGAAATCCCTGTACATACTGAGATGCCTTTGCGAACCAGATTGTCCAGATTTTGCTTCACAATTAGTTCAGTGATGTATACCTCCCACTCCATGAGCCCACGCTTGAACAAAGTGAAATCGAGGCTGTACTATGCCCAAAATATCCCTGTTTCGACCATCAAAATCCAAAATCAACCGACTACACACATAAATGGACCAACATTAATCTCTCGTTTTCAACCAATAAACAGAACCCGTCTATCTAAAAGAAGAACTTGACTAACAATCCACCACGAAGAATTGCCCAGATTTTCACCTTTGCTAAAAACGACCTCCATTAAAATAGTGTTAATAATGAAAAAAAATCAAACAATAATAATGAAATAATGCAGCTAGGATCATTATCAACCAAGATCAAATTAAGAGTAAAAGAACTCCAAATAATCTCATTTACTGCTCATCAACTGTAAAAATAAAATTTTCCAAACACACATTTGATCTCCTTATCCATAAAGAAAACTCTAGGTTGGCCTGAATGAGATATATAAACACGCATTTTAACTTTAATACCAAAGGGTGTCCAAACAATAAAAAAAAAAACTGTTTTGAGGTGGAAGATAGCATCAAAAAACATTTTGTATAATACTATAATGCTTCTTTATGTCTCCTAGCCTTTTACAAAAACCATTTTGAGCAAGTGTTTAGGAGTACTGCCCAGGATCTCCTCATGCCTCTAAAAAACAGAATAATCCCCAATATCCCTAAAGCCCATATAGCAAGCGCTAAGACACAGACTCAAATGTGAACCACAAACAGGTTGACTCCATAATCAAACATAAAGGGATTCCAAAACAGTGATATGTAATACAAAATACAAATTTTGGGGAGGATAGTAATGACCTAAAATAAATGTTTTGGGCCTTCGCTATCTCTCCATTGGTGAAGCTTACTCCAAGCTCAAACAATCCTAACCACCCATACCAGAAACCAGAGCCAGAGATGAACACCCATTGAACTCGAGGGTAATACGAACTTGGTTAGCGAGATCCTACACGTACGCCGTTCAAAAAAACACTGAAAAATGGTTGAGGGTGGTGGCTGGAGGTGGCAGTGGTGGTTGTGGTGGTGAATGGCGGTGGCAGTGGTGGCAGGGGGTAATATCACAGAGTGCACAAAACACAGGGGGTAATATGAAAGGGTGAAAGGGCATTATAGTCATTTCAAGTTATAGTCAACAGATTAGTCAACAAATTTGAGGCCGGGGGGTAAGGTTGCGACATAACGGCAAACAGTGGGGGGTAAAATTGCAATTATTTCCTGGGGGGGGGGGGGGTAAGGGTGCCAATCACCCCTAACCTCAGGGGGTAAAATTGCAGTTTACTCTTAATATTAATTAAAGGATGCTGCTAAATGCACCCTCTATTTTCTTATTTTTACTAGTTATACCTCCTCCTTTTAACTTTTAAACTAAATACAAATAAACCTTTTATTTTGTTTTCTTACATCTGTTTTAAGTTTGAAAAGATATATTGTTAGTGATTAATTAAATATCATAATGAACTCTTTATTTATAGGATTTAAAAAAAATGAATTTCTCACCACAAAATCGTCATCACCGTTCATACTTATATCAACATTTTATGTGTTTTGAGTTTTGTTTTAAATTCAACTAGAATTAAGCACCCCGCATTGCGGCGGGGGCGTAAAAGCATGTCAAATAGCACACCTCCCCCACACAACCATCAACGATCACCAACGCTAAAGTTGTGGCGTGTTAAAGCAAAGAAATAGACCGAAATGTAAAACATTTAAAAATAACTAAGTTGATCTAGGACACATGCGTTACGATGAACCTGTTAAATGAGAAAAAATAGACATAAAAACATTGAACAACACATGGACGTTGCGCCCTATTAACTTGCAAAATTATGAACTAAACGTAAAAAGTTGAATCACACACGTACGTTGCGCTGTTTTAACTCACAAAATTTAGCACGAAACATAAAACAAAAAATTGGGAAGGATGGAAAGTATAGGGGACCAAAGTAGAAAGTAAAAAAGTTGTGAAGTTAAATTACAAAAGATAAAAAGTTTTTGGTTAAAAGTAAAAAAAAAATCATTTTTGTGAGGTTAAAATTGTAAGAAACCGAAAGATATATGAAAAATGTCAACTACTTTTTGTACTAAATTTATCTAGGAAATAAATTTATCTTGAATGACTTACGCGTTGCGACGAACCTATGAAATGAAAAATTCTACTTTACGCACGAAAAATTCTTTTATAACTTTGGACAATTACATCCGCGTTGAGGACAAAGTCAATAATGACTCACGCGTTGCGATGAACTTATGAAATGAAAAACTATAAACGTAAAATCTTGAACTACACATGGATGTTGCACCATATTACTTCGCAAAATTATGAACGAAACGTAAAAAATGTCGAAACACAAGCACACGTTGTTTCGTGGTAACTCGCAAAATTTAGTACGAAAAGTAAAACGGAAATCCGCAAAAGATGAAAAGTATAGGGGACCAATGTTAAATATAAAAAAGTTGAGGTTAAACTGTAAATGAAGAAAAGTTTTGAATCTAAAGTAAAAAAAAATTCAATTTTGTGAAATGAAAATTACAAGAAATTCAAAGATTTGGATATATGGTAAAATTTCGAACTTTTTTTTTTTGAAAAAACACCCAAAACACATGGTACAACATGCTTGCATACAAAACTTACTAATTTATAGTATATATAAAGATTTGGATTAATGGTAAAATTTTAACTTTTTTTTTTTGAAAAACACCCAAAACACATGGTACAACATGCTATGCATACCAAGCTTACTAATTTATAGTATATAAACTAGACCACCGGTGCCTTTTGTATCATTCTTAAAAATTCACGAGCAAATAAACTAATTATAGATAAATGCAAAATGTTTTAGTCGTAGTTGTATATTATAAATTTATAATATCAGTGATGCCCTGTACTCGTATTTAAATATTTATCATTAGAATGATACTTTTCTTAATTTGAATTTATCTTCAAAATGGTTATCATCGTCGGACCTTATATTAATTTATTCGATTCTTTTTACCACCGTTCAAATTTCAAACTATTATATCACCAAATCACAAATTGAATTTGGTATTAATACTTATCACATATCGTATATTATTTATCATAGGCAAATTGTTATCACCGTAACAATCAAAACTCATATAAAAAGATGTCTGCATTTTCTATCGATCATGTATAATTTTTATTCCAAGAGTTTAGGCATGATAAGTTGGTACGGGATGAATTGTCTTTTTAAGTGTTAATACAAGAGATGAAATGATTAATTTTATTTATTATTTAAATAAAGATACCTATAATTTATTCATTTATGAATAGGAGAATTAAAAGAAACCTTTTTAAAAAATAAAGGTTTTTAAAAAGGGTGAATTTGATAATTTTAAAGTGCTATTTTTAGCAAGGGGGTATAAATAGTAAAAGAGAGGGTGTGTTTAGCCCACCCTTTAATTAAAATAGACAAATAAATTTTAAAAGTGTTACTTTACCTGATATTTGTTTTTATATTTCTAGTGATTTTTAGATTCAAGAGCCTAATATGTATCCATAATTTTGTCACACATATACCTGGTAAATTGAGTAGTAAACTCAAGTTGATATCCTGTAAGCCCAAAGTGATTAAAATTTAAAAAAAAAATATTGAATACGCAAGGATCCAATCTTAGCCCAAAATTCCAAGTGATGTAGATATCCATTTCTCTTTGGACCTTTTATAAAGCCTACTAAAAAGTAGGTTAATACCGGGGACACACTTTTCGTAATCCATCTTTGTTGTCCACAATTTTGATTTGTGATTATAGATCGAAAGTTTTATAAATAACAAATGGTTAAGATCTAATGGAATTGATTCTGAGGGTCGAAGATGGCTATGTTCCTGGTTCTCAAACAAAACAAAGATGGAAGATCGAACGAAGTCGGACTGGGTGATCCATTCCAGCCGTGAAAATATGCAAATAAATTACAAACGAACGCAACTTTCTGTGTTTCTTCAACCGGTTAGTATTTTTTAATCCCTGGCTGGCGGCTTGGTATATTATTGTGTGATCGGCGCTTCAAACCAAACAGAGGTTCGTATTTTTTAGTCCCTGGCTGGCGGCTTGGTATATATATCCTCCTGGTATTGTATTAGGTTCAAAGGCAAAATTGATTGTTTGTTTTGTTTCTGTTTTAGACTGATTGATAAAAAGCAAGCTTACTTTTAAATTTGAACGTTTGGTCGGTGAAGTATTATTATCACACTTGGTTGTTATAATTATTTGTTAAAATCATACCAGTAAGTTTTTAGTAGATTGGTATTTGTTTAAAAAAATGTTTTCAATTCAACACGCCATTCTGCGGATATTCAATTCACAATAGATGTTTGATAAAATGCCTGAATGAAATATCTAGGTTGAAATTGTCACATCTGCTAGTGCATGATGTGATAAAACTAACTACTTATGCTGCTTTGTTGTGTGTAATTTGTTTTCCTTCTTTTCAGGGGAAATGTTGCCTCCATCCCATGTAGACAATGACGAGCATATGCACGAGGCCGATGGTGGTCAATATGTAACTCCTCCCCCCCACATCAAACGCTTGGCGGACGAGTTCGCAAGGTTAATCGGATCAGTCAGGCCCCGGTTTGAGAAAAGTATGGTTGCTGACAATGCTGGAACGCCCGAATATAGTTTTCTGAATGTTACTGATCCATATCATGCCTATTTCCAGCACCGGCTGTCTGAGTTTCGTGCTCAAAAAGGGTTTGCAGATGCTGCTGACCATTATCTTTGGCTCAAAGAGGCAAGAAAAAGCATGACTGGTAACAAGAAGAAGCTCACCACTAGTGAATGGAGGACGGAGCTCCAGAAGAGGCGTGAGAGGCTCCTGCAAAGGCTAGGGGCGGCTATTACTGTTGCTTCGCCGATTACTGGTGAACTGATTCCGGCCCCCCTGATGATTCAACATCTTCGAGACCCTAAGCAGAAAGAACTAACGGAGAGTCTGTTTGCCAAGATTAGGGTGACTACACCTACTGCCGAAGATGACAAAATTTCCACAAGTGTTGCTTGGCTTGCCGAGACACGTCCTGATGTTTTTGGGACCACGGATGAAGAAGGGGTTTTTAATGCAGTCAAGGCACAGATTCAAAGCACTACCCTAGATGCTGTTGCTGCTATTGTCTCACCCATTACGCGTGAACTGATTCCAGTCCGCCAGATGTCTCAACATATGCAAGACCCCAAGCATAAAGCACAAAAGGACAAACTGTTTGCCAAGATTAGGGAGGCTACACTTGCCAAAGATGACAGAATTTCCACAACTATTGCTTGGCTTGCTCGGACACGTCCTGATGTTTTTGTGACCACAGATGAAGAAGAGTTTACTAATGCAGTCAAGACAGAGATTGAAAGCGCCGAGCTGGATTTGGATCGGCTAGCTCAGGACTTCTCTCTTGAGCCTAACATGATGGATGATCAGTCACCTGGATCTCATCAGCAGACACCCCTGCCCAAGCCTCCACTGCCTGAAGAAGAACCTGAACCAAAGAGGCAACGGCATGATGATCATCCGGTGGTAATTAACCTTTCTTGTTATTTATATCCCTCTCTAAGTTTCGTGTTTAATTGGTGTGGGTTGTGACTGACAGGGTACCGGTGTGCCGCTGAGAGTCTAAGATAAGCAGTTTCAAAGACAAGATTGATTCCCTTTCTCCAGTCTTTTCATGTTTTGAAGGTGTTGTTTCACTTTTGTTTGTTGGATTTATGTATACTCTAAATTATGGGCTTAACCCACTGATTAGGAGTCCGGTTCGTTGTTTTGAGTCCAATAGTCCGGAGGAACAGCTCAGTTTGGTTGAATGATTCAATATATATCAAGTGTGTGTGTCTTCTATTGTGTCTCGAGCTTGAGTTAGTATTGCACAACCGAACCTGTTATTATTATTATTATTTTCTTTTAAACAAACCTGTTCCTTGCGGTCTGGTTTCCGTTCTTAAAACCGGTTTTCTTCTTCTTCTTCTTCCTGGTAGAGTTGAATGCATCATGAAACTTGGATTTGTTGAAACTTGTTTTTGGTAATTCTTTTGTGTCATCGATTAGTTAGATAGAAACCTGACCGGTATCTTCAATAAACCCCTAACGGGTATACCCGAAACTCACGGTTATGCCCGATACCTGACTGGTCTGGAATGGGCTCTAATAATCGGGCTGGGAATCCCTAAACCTATCCCAAACACACACAACCCATGACCTGCATTTATCCTTTTTGTTAAACATGAAAATAGATGAACTCATGAAATAAGTATCAATTATATATGAACCTTTCAACTAGCAAGAGATTTGTGGCCTCAAGTCCTAATAAACATAATAAACTATCTCAAGAGACATATTATTATCACCATGCAATTTTCCAATTTCAAAAAGTCTTGTTAAATTTCAACAATCATATTAATCTCCAATAGATAGTCATTCCTAACATAAAGATATGAACCAATCATGCATACGCATTCAAGGTTCATAAACATATTCTTAACACATGGTGACATTCATCAATATAAGTTCTTCATAATCTTTCTTGACCAACATTCCCAAAATCATGCATCAATAATTATCACATGGTAAAAGCTTCAACATAAAGTGTTAGTTGTTTGATTAGTGCTACTCCTGCTCATCAGATCATTATCAAATTGTATTACAAAAAAAAAAAAAAAAAAAAAAAAAAACTAAAAAGTTGTTTTCAACCTCAGTCCAAAAAGTTAACAGCCGAGTAAATTTACTGTATGACTACACGATAAAAATCAAAAACTTGTTTAGTAGGTATAGTCCTAATATAAAATATCTCCAAACAATGAAACGTGTTTAAGAAGATTGATGCTGTCGATTTCATCTGCTCATCCCCTTTCATTCATCTTCTCCATGAAGTATGTTGCTCAAACCGATTTCAAATATTTTAAAATGGCTGGCTCAAGTCGTGTAATAATAACGTGAACCGTTATATGGTCCGTCTAAAAGACTTATCTTCATATTTTGATAATAATAGTAGTAGTAGTAGTAGTGGTGGTAGTAGTGGTAGTAAGTGGTAGTAAGTAGTAGTAAGTAGTAGTAGTAGTAAATGAAGACACCTCTCTCTTGTAATTAAAGAGATGGATATTTAGACAAAAGACGAATGGTCATAACTTTTTTTATGGCCTCAAGAAGATGAAAATGAATGTCTTATTATTTAAAATGTTTAGAACCCGTTAAACGAACAAGGTTTAAACCTTCCAAACTAGACACGTGATGGCCAGGTAATAATATAAAACTAGCTTTGATGATCTAGACGTATGATACAAACTTATGGTTTATAAACAGTTGCTTTGGGAAACTGTCAATCAAGATCAATTACAAGAATTTTTTTTCAAAACTATACTGAATAAACGACATGAATACTTTTAAAGACCATATAGTTGAATCCAAGTTATACACGTGGTATAGGTGAAGGCCATATATCATGGCTAGTATAGTACGGAATCGGTCGCATTCATACGTAAGACAGAGCACAGATACTAGTGTGTACACTCTCTTGAAACAATCTTGCTGAATCAAAGATGATTAGATTGGATTGGATTTATTATTCTTGCCAAAGATAGAAGCTATTTCGTGTCTGTATTATTTTCAAAATGTTTTCATGTAATTAGTAATATACTACGTTAGCAAGGATAGATCGCTGAAGAAATTGATCATATAAGAATATGTGGGCTCCTATCTTTTTAAATCCTTGTAGCGAAGTTTTGAAAGGATACAATTTTGCAACATCAAGGGTGTTTAATTCCCTCTTTGTTATAATTTAATATTTTATTAAATGATCCTATTTTTCTTTAAATAAATGTTTTCCACCAAGTACAAACTGTAGGTCACACGTCTAGGCTGGGTGTGACAATGGTGGGTTGCGGTAGTGGTTGGTGCACGTTACGATGGTGGCCGCGGCGGAGGTGGTAGTGGTTCTATAATGGAGACACTTTGCCATATAAAGGACATTGTATGAAAGTGACTTTTTTAACTTAAAAGGACCAAATCCATGCCTATGTTTAATTTAAAGGACAAATATTATAGTTTACTCAAGAGTAACTAGTTTAACATGTAAACCGTAGAAGAACTTGAGCCAAGAATTGGTTGAATCATATTAGTAAAGTGCAACAAGTTTGTTAAAAACCACGGCGATTTACAAAGAAATCAACCAAAAGCTTCTACTTCGGTAAAGAAATTCACTACTCGATTCAAGCTTGTAGGTTCACATCGACTTTCACTGCTCCATTGTTATGAACCTAATGGATCTAAACCAAGTGACCCAATCAGGTAGCCTAGCCCAAGAGGCCCGACAAGTTAAAGGGGCGGTGAGCAGTTCATCACAGGATATAAGCAACATAGAGAGATAGCGTAGGGATTATGAATGAATATTGTAAAGGTTGTTTAGCTTCTTCTTCTCATCCCCAAATCTGATACCTGTTCTTCCCATCCCCATTTTCTTAATTGTAATCGATCAAATCAATAGAAACATAGCCGATTCTATTTGTATTCATCTTGTTGTTTAGTCGTGAAATAACCATTCACTTCATTGGTGCTTTCATTGATCCTTAGCATCGATGGCTTTGGAAGATCTCGAACCAAAATTACCTCGTTTCACTTACTCAATCTATGGTGATGATCGATTCTCATACGTTATTGAAGTATTTGACGATGGACCATTCTACTGATTCAATTCCTGGTTTCGGAGAGATGACCTCACCTGGAATGATTTCATTACTGCAATGATTACTCAATTCGATGTTAATACCATCGATCCTTTTGCCATTGAGGCATGCTCGATTCACCAAACTCAAGCTGTTATCGATCTAATTCAGGAACCATATTTGTTTGATTCCAAGTTTGACGATGTCAATTACATTGTCGCTCCTTCGTTTACATTTGGTTCGACTGACTCTGTTATTACTACTACTGCTCTCCAGGTGTTTGATGAAATGCCAGCTAGTATTGCTACTGAAATTGACAGTGCAGACAATCAAACCATCGATTTTGTGGTATTATCTATCCAAACTGAAACAATAGTTGTTGTTAATGAGTCATACGGGGTCCAGGATGCTCCAATCAATATATCAGATTATCTTGTTGTGATTGAACGTGTTATACCTTGTCTACATGTTGTTGATTATCATGCCGATTCCCTAGTTATGAACTCCTTTGCGTGGAATCCAGGTTTACTTGCGAATCATGTTCTTGTATCTTCTAGGACCTTTAGTTATGATCCTGGTCTGACTTTTCTTAACACATCTTATTCTACTCACATTATTAAATGGTTTGCTTCAGTCGTTGTGGTTTTGTTTAAGGCTTGTAATTCACTTTTGGATCCTTTGCCTACTTTTATTGCTCAGGCCATGCTAAATTTTACACCTATTGTTTCTAACTTGTTTATTTTAGATGATGATCCGGAACCACCGGACCCGTATACAACCATTACTTCAGATTCTGTTTCGGTCTATCCTAAACCAACATGCATTGTTCTCGTTGTTAGTACAACACGTTGCAAATTTTTTAGTTCTACCCTCATGGTTGCTGACCCTTGTTTGTTTTCTGAGGCTAAATTGCACGGATTCATTTTGGGTGTTGTTAACAATCCAGTCTCAGTTGAACAACTTCCTTTTTATAGGAAGGTTGCACTACTTGAACCAGTTTGGAAATTTTGGAAAACTTACAACGCAGTTGTTGGTTCTTTTCTCCAAGGTGACAAGCTGATGGTATCACTAGAGTTGTTACTTTATGCTGCTAGTGTTGATATTGTCTTTGTTGGGCATATGAATGCTTATGAATGCTCGACCCGTGTGTACAATGGAAAATCTGAACCGTGTGGTCCTATTCAGCTTATAATTGGCAATGGAGGAAACAAAGAAGGTATAACAACCAGGTAGAAGGCAAAATGCGGTGTTACACAGCAACCACGAAAGGCTTCTATGATCTCTATTGGTCCAAATATAATATTAGCATCATTGATTGGTGAAAACTCAACCAACATGCAGTTTGATGTTGCTGGTCAGGTAACAAATGAACCTTTTGCAGTGTTTTTAATTGTGGCTTCTCAACTATTAGCTCTAGTTCACACTCTCACTCTCACTGTGGATCCTGATGTACACACTGGGATAAGTTCGCATAATGGCAAGACTCTCCAAAGAGTATCTGCATCTGCAAGATCTGCTGCTACAGAAGAACATGGTTTAGTGCTTATGTTTGCGACATCAACATAGCGTTTTTAAAAAAACGTTTGGATTAGCTTATGGGGTGGGAAAATGACTTATTGACTTATAACTTTTTGAAAAGGAGTTTTTAAAAAAAGCGTTTGGATTAGCTTATGGGGTGGGAAAAGCCAATAAGTCAATAAGTTGTTTTTTAAAAAGTGTTTGGCTTAGCTTATTCATGTAAAATAACTAAAAGCTAATAAGTCAACAAGTTAGTTCAAAAAGTCACAACATTCTAACTTTTCAAAAATGACTTTTTGATAACTTTTTCTTCTTCTCAAAAAGTCATTTTGAAAAGCACTTTTGCATTTGCCAAACATTAAAACTCCTTATTGGCTTTTTGATTAAATCAATAAGTCAATAAGTTGATTGGAAAAGCTTAGCCAAACATGCCCTGAGTTTGTGATCGGTAGCAAAATGAAAAGTTAAGTTGGCGGGAAGTCAGCGCCTCTCTATTAGGGTTCTGATCAATTTAACTTTCTCTCCCCAAAATTAATCTGCCTTGCGTCTAATTGAAGACCTACTCTGGTCTCACTGAGGTAATTTTCATCATTGTCAGGGTTTAGTTGATTATTGAATAGATCTATGATCTCTATCAGGTTTTCTTGATTCCATCTAAAATTCCTTATTTCTATATTGTTCATCTCTAACTCTCACATCAAAACCTTTACAATCGATCATATAACTTTTTGTTTACAGGCAAATTCGTGATCCTTCAATTTGTGTATCTAAGTTATGAATGTTAATTTGATAATTATCTTATGCAGGAGATATGTTCATCTTTGAGTTTTCATCAATCTCAAAGGGGTTTGTGAAAGTTAAAAAAAACCCCGAAATTTGGGGATTTCGATTAAACTTCATGTAACACCCCGAAAACGGGTTTGGTAATCAAACTCCGTTAATACTAAAAGACGGGTGAAGTACCGTTAGTAGTAAAAATAACCCGGTAAATATTTGGATTTAAATAAGAAATCCTAATATTAAATACAAGCGAATCAAAGTTTTAAGGAATTGAGTTTATAAGAGCCCGAGTTAACGGAACTTAAAATAAAACGGGTTATAACTCCCGGGACCCACCAAGTAACTAGGAATATTAACCTAGTTAGCTAGTGTCTTGACATAATAGAACAAATAGGGTTAAAGTACCCTTTAAATAACTTGTGTAAAATTGAGGGACTAAACATGGGCAAAGGTAATGAAGTTTAATTAAAAAAATTAAAACACAAACCACACACACGTGTGTGGTGTCTGCGATTTCATCAGAGCCACAAGGAGCTCTCAAAAACTCAACCCTAAACTTCAAGAAATTCACCAAATTGAAGGGTGAATCAGAGCCAAATCGTATGCATGAACACATAAAAACAATCACCAAGCTTATGGGATCATAAGGTATGTCGAATTTCAGTATTTTGTTCCATCTCAGATTCTTGATGAACCCTAGAAGTTCGAAAATTTATCTTGAATGATGGTTATTTGGGTAAAAATAGGATGTATGCATGATTTGAAATAAACCCTAGTTAATAAACTAAGGGATTTGAGTGCATGTTAGTAAAACTCATGATCACTAACTAGGTGTTTAATGGGTTTTGTAGAAACATGATGAACACTAGAATCATGATTATCAAACTAGTGTTATTTGAACTCTATGAAGTTAATCTTGACATTTAACCATGAGTTAGACGATTATTTAGTAAAAAGATGTTGAAATTGGCAAGATATGTAATCATGGAGTTTGATTGTTAATTTATAAAAGTATGCTCACTAGGTGTTTGATAAAATGTCTAGGAGAAAGCCAAATATTGAAATTTAGAACGAAACGCGTATTTGAATAATATGGCTAGTTAAATGAAATATGAAACAAGAAGAGTTCTAATCATCATGTTGATTTGAACTTAATGTTGTAAATCATGTGATTGAAAGTAGTTAACTTTAATAAACTAAGTTAACTAATCTTGAAGTCGAATAGTAGCTTCGACATAGAGAATAAGTAAGGTGGAATGGTCGTGATTTTAAATGACTAGTCTAACCACCTTGTAAATGTTGGCAATAGTCTGACGCTTAACGAGCTAGGTGGAGGCTTGAGAAAGAAGCGGTTAAACGAATCAAGCACGTGAAGAAAGGCGTAAACCGGATGAGAGGTAAGTGTAATTTTCGCACTTATGTAGATTACTCGTTTATTCTATACGAAATAATCGCGATAACGATAATATTGAAATATGGATTTTGTTAAGGTTACCTTGTGGTGTAATCTAATGATGAGGAAAAATGGTGAAAATGGAAATTTGTCAAGAGTCGACTAATGTAATTAAGGTTAAAAGCGTGCCCATGGCGTAAGCCAAAATGGGTTGAATTTGTAAGAAAAGAGTTTAAGAGATAAAGGGTTTGGTAATATAATCCGGGATGGGATGGATGTATGAATTGGACATCAAAAACCATGTTTTTGATTTAAATAGATAACGTTGTGTATATAGTCCAAATGGGTCAAATGGTGGTGAAAACACCATTTGACAATACCGACTAATGCGGTGGTCAAGTCTTATGTTAACAGGATCAATTGGCGAATCGGATAAATGCGTCGCCATAGATTGAGTGACAATTAAAGCTGTCACACCCCAACCGATGGCGGAATCATCGGGGCATGGCACTGAGCGAAACAGATTGTCCAGAAGTTTCCATAACAACTATCATTACCATTCAATTAAAGCAATACGTCCCATACCGTATCTTAAATAGTCAAACAAGTTATTACAGATCACATCAAAACAAGTATTCTGTTCCGACAACTCAGATTCAAATAAGTAGCAATTGTTTATCTGCTTCTAGAGACCCCTAATACGTCATCTACAGACAACTATTTGTTGGGCTCTAAAGCTTTATTCTAGCTTCCATTTCCTACCACACATGCATCCTAAGCACCTATCACATACGTTAAAATAAAGACAATACATAAAATGTAAAGGTGAGCATACAAGTTTGATAATAACATATAGAGTTCGAATTCGTTTACGCATAACCAGCACGTACACATAGTGAAATGAAGCACGTTAGTTATCGACATAGATCCATCGATACCAATGACTGCGGGTTGACTGCCCGAGGCAGTTCGCAATACATGATTACCACCGTAATCCATGCAAGTAAAAGATCCTTAACAACCCCCGTGTGAACGGGTGCTGAGTCCAAACTATAGTACTATCGTTGCTAAGGCAGGTAGACAACATTCCATGTGTAAACATAACAAACAAGCATTCATAAGCCACGTATAACATGCGTAAATGGTTTAGCGTTAAAATAGCTTGAGTAGTGTGATAATTGTAGTTTGAATATTCGTAACGTCTGTAACACCCAAAAGTGCTAAAGCAAAAAGGGTTCGAGTATACTCACAGCGATTATGGATTGAAGGGAGCGCTTTACAGCGAGTACGGTTAGCCTGAATAGATTCGATAACGTAAGGATAAGTGGTACGCAAAACAGTACAAAGTGCGAGGGGTTAGGATGGCTGATCGTGCGGATCAACTATCCGTGAGAGGAAGTCATCCGTGCGGGTGAACTATCCGTGCGGATGGTGACCCATCCGAAACTATCCGTGCGGGCGAGCTGTACGTGCGGATGGTAATCCGTGCGGATTAGTCGCGCGTGCGGATTGCTTATCCGTACGGACAAGTTGTTCGTGCGGATAAACGTTCAAGTGGGTTGTTTCTTCCTAAGGATGTGTTTGTGTATGATGGCTTGTGCTTTGGAGTTTTCGTTGTAGCATTTAGAAAACATTTAAGTGTTTCTACCTTTCAAGCCGGTCGCGCGGACAACAATCCGTCCGGATGGTAGTCCGTGCGGACAATGGTAATCCGTGCGGACAGTCTGTGCGCGCGGGCAGAGACAATCCGTCCGGATAGCCTGTCCGTGCGGACGACTTGGCCATGCGGATGAACACTGTTTGAATTTATTTTAAGGCCTTAGTATCTCATGATCCGAAGAGTAATCCATTCAGAGGTCGTCCGTCCGGATTGCTCATTTGTCGATACTCAAACCTTGTTTGGAAAGTGGGTCCCAAGGGTAGCTCGTCCTGGGGTGACAACCCGTCCGTATAGCCTGTCCGTGCGGACAGCCTGTCCGTGCGGACAACTGGTCCGTGCGGACAGTCTCTGGTCTGATTGTTCCGTTCGTCTACTCTTGGTTTCTGTTGTCGTTTATCGAGACGTTCTGATTACGTGCCAAACACTCGGAGTTGTATTCTCACCCGCACGACTAGACCGGTCAGGAACCACCCTAACTTGGCCTGTCGGCGACCCAGAACGGTCATTCCGGTTGACCCCGAAATCAGGTGTCTGGTGGGTAGAATCTAGATCCAGGACTAGTGCATCACTATTAACGAGTAGAATACTAGAACCGATCAGATTCGTACCGATCTTAAGGGTAAAAGAAGGAGAAAACTTAGGTTTATTTCTTTCAACTCTTTTATCCTTAGAAAAGTTTAGATTTAGGTGAAGTTGTTGTAAAATCTTGTGGAAATCGTTCAGATCTGAGTTATTCTTGGTGGAATGAGGTCAAGCTTGAAGTTCATGAGAACTTCATGATGACGTCACCCGAGAATACCTCGAATCTTGATGATTTCATGGTTAAAAGTTGAGATTTGAAAGATGGAAAGGTGTAGAATCGTGTAGTGATCACGAATGTACAAGAATTAGTGCAAGATCTTACCTGGATTGAGAGTAATCTGAGAAAAGGTGAAGAATGCGTGCGGTTCGGACGTCACTTGCCAAAAGTGGAAAAGTTGGAAAGTGACCCGTGTATTTATAGGATGCTAAAAAGGGAAAGGGTGAGCCGTGCGGATGGCACGTAACCCGGATAGGCTATCCGTGCGGATTGGTCGTCCGTGCGGACTGTCAATCCGTGCGGACTGTCAATCCGTGCGGATTGGCAATCCGTGCGGATTGACCATCCGTGCGGATGTCGCCTGTTTTGGTGCGTTCGGTACGACGACGCTTCGGCTTCGGTTTGCGAGCGATTCGATAGGGTTAGTCAAATTACTTTCAGTCCCAACTACTTCTTATATGGTTTGACTCGTAATTCGGGTTCGGGCTCGTTTACATTCGAGTTAGACTTCGAGTTCGATTGAGTTCGCTTGATTATCATAACATAAACATAAAATAAACATGCACAGGTAACACGCAAGGCACACACACACGTATAATGACGGATAAAATACATAGCTCGAGTTACGATTTGATGTCGATTCGATTAGTATAGCTTGATTAACTTTATCGCATTGTTACTTCCTATCATTCACAGTCGTAGGTCGATTGAAATACGGTTAATACGATTCGATTATTGCAATGAACGACACTTACTCCACATAATATAAATAAAATAAAAACATTTCTACGAGTCAAGTCGCGCGAAATCGGTCGTTGACTTTGACCTTGACTTTGACTTTCACTTATGAAAACACGGGGTGTTACAGCCTCCCCTTGTTTAGGGAATTTCGTCCCGAAATTAGGCTGAAAGCCGTAACCAACCGTGGATCACATGTGAGAGTTCTTCGTTTGGACCACTGAAAATCGTTGAGTTAATCGACTTTTTACGGTTAGAAATCGGATAAAATTTGGATATGTTATGCGAAATTGTCTGATCTAAAAGCCTACAAAGTTTCAAATCTTAACTCGAAGTCATTTGTGAGAAATCTGAGTTCGTTGAAATGTGAAATGTTGCTGTTGATGTTCACCGTACGGATGGCAATCCGTGCGGATAACATATCCGTGTTGACTTTTGTTGACTAGCTTAGTCGCATGGATAATTGTCGACTCTGAGTCGTGCGGAATCCGTGAACGATCGTGACCAAACATAATCGTAACGGAATCAAATCGGGACCTACATGTGGCATCTGAGTAGGTGCTCGATTGCGCGGATCAAATATACTAGAATGTAACAAAATCGATGATTCTATTGATAAATCTGAAATCGTACAAACACTAGAATCATAAAGTCATTTTCTCTCTAACGCTTCCTGTTAGGATCAGAGGCTCTCATGATTATGTTTGTTTGTATGTTTTGAACAATTTGTGAATATGAAAACATGTAAAGTGCAGCGGAAATGAAAACAAACTTTGTAAACACAATCAAAGGAGAAAATAGTTTGATAAACAATTGCTTCACATAGAGTCAAAGGATTTACAAATCAAAGCAAAAGATTACAGATATGCTTACAAACTAAACTCCCCCTCAGCCTGATACCCCAAGGTTGGTTGCACACAAGATGAAAGGATTAGACATGAGGAGAAGAACCCGCTCAGTCAATCAGATGTAACAGAACAGGGTACTGTTACATTTATAGGCAAACCAAACCACTGAGGTATCTCAGCTGACGTCACCATGAAAGCGATGTCTAACAGCCTAACAACCTGTATCTACTGTCCTTACACAAACACTGCTAACCTAACCACTGACTATACATAAATAAAACAATTCACTAAACATCTGCTCTCCCTTTATGTCAGTGCTTTACTCAAGGTTGATCAGTCCTTGACTGGGCAGTGCTTTATCATTAGTAGATAAGACCAGCAGTGTTGGATACTTCAGGGTTTTGATCAGCAGTTGAAAGACTAGCAGTAGTTGTATCTGAACAGCGGATAAAGACCATCAGTTGTTATAAATCACTTTCAAGGGGAAAGCTTAATGTAAACTGCTGCTTATTATGAATCCACTGTTGTGACCTGGTTTTGGCTTTACATTATCTGTTCCTCTGGTAGGGTTCAATCCCAACAATCTCCCCCTGGAACAGATAATGCCAAAACCTGTCATTATTCTGGATCTTTATTCCTCATCAAAAGTTCATTTGCTTCTCTTTTAAAATCTGCTTCAAAGTCTCTGGAACTTATATCATCTTCATCCCGGCACAGTGTAAGTTCAAGGAGATCCTGCAAATCTTGAACACTAAGGCCTAGTGCTTCTTTCCTTGATATGTACTTCACATCTCCATTGGATCTGACTATAGTCAATACGTGGGTCTTTTGGTCAGACATCCACTTTAGTACTTTCGAACCCAATGGATTTTTCGGGAGAGGGTTATTTGCAGATGAGTTGAGGGACGATGGCCTTGAAAACACCTGCAGACTTTCAGACATTCTTTTGAAAGCTTCTTCAATGACTTTGTCTGCTGTAGCTATATCTTCTGCAGTTTCTTGTTCAATAAGTTCTTGTCTTTCAACTTCTGTCTTGTCTTTTGCAGTGTTTGGAGACGCAGGTTTGTTTAATACCTTCTTAAAAAGGTTTTGAAGCTTTGATGAGCTGTCTTCATTCAGACCCATTTTTAATATGGCGCCCTTGAGATACTCTGCTTCTTTTTCTATTACCTCTTCTTCAGTCAGCTGTTTGCCTTCAACTTGGTTTGACACAAGAGTAGAACTGTCTGCTGATTTTAACATTGTTATGAGGTTTTCAATTTTCTGTTCAAGCTTCATCATATGTTCTCGCTTCTTTGAGGTGCTTGAAACAGTTATCTTTCTTTTCTTTAGCCTTTCATAGGCTTCATCGGTCTGCTGTTTTGACCATTTTGATATGGCTTCAGCAGTATCCATTTTCGCATCCACCAGCTCCTTTTTCTTTCTCTTATATTCAGTAATTAAGTCAGCAATGAGCTTTTCATATTTTCTCCAGTTAGGAGCATCCCTCTTCTTCATAGGATCATTCTTAATCTTTTCAATCCTTTCTGCCTCACGCTTAAGAGCTACTACTGGCCATTCTTTGAACTGTTGTTCTTCAGCAGGATAGAATTTCTCTTTCATGATGTAGGCTAGATATTGTTTTCTTAACTCTTTCTTTTGATCAGCCTTTTCTTTGTTTAGGTCTTGTGCAAACCCTTCTATCTGCTTTACTTTTGTGAGATAGAACTCCAGTCTTTTAGCAATTCCATCTTCGCTTAAATGGTCACGTTCACTTTCAAATTTAGCTCTTAGTTTAGCTTGCCTTGCCTTGATTTTGAGGTAGTCATCCATATCATCTGGTGGCATGTAGCCTATGAGTGAGGAGAATCTTCTTTTTAAAGGATCTTCTTCTGTATAGAATTGTCTCATCTCATTTTTGATAGCTTCAAGCTCTAGTGGATGTTGTGCAGCATTAGGATCATGTATACCCTCATCGGCAGGGATTGGCTTTCTTTTTCTGTTGAAGAGCTTTGGTTGTGATGTAGAAAGGGTGAGAGCAGTGGTGGATGACTGACTAACAGCTGTTGAAACAACTGGTGTCTCAACATCTGTTGTCATTACAACTGCTGATATGTCAGCAGTTGTCTTCTGCTTTTGAGCAGGGGATGGAAGTGGTGAGGTAATTTTTGATGGTGGTGATGGTGGTGGTGAATCAACATCTGATATGAGATTCCTTCTCCTTTTTAATGAAGAAGGGGCAGATGATGTTTTGTGTGAGTCAGTGGTTTGAATGATGGGATGTGTCTGACAAACAACTGGTGTTTCAACCGCTGCTGTCATTACAACAGATGTTGTAACATCTGTTGTCTTCTGTTTTATGACAGGGGCAGTGGTGATGGTGTGATTGTAGATGATGGTGGTGTAGATGATGGTGGTGGAGCAGTAGTTGTAGTAGTGTGTGGTAGAGTGGTGTGTGTTGATGACATAGCAGCTGTTTGGCTACTGTCAGCAATTTTTGTAACTACTGCTGTATCAGCTGTTTGGCTAACAGGTTTTGAGACCTGCTTTTCTTTTTCTGGCTCAATATGAAGGCCATGTTCTATTCCCTTCTTTTTCATTTGCTTTATTATCTCCCCCTTTTTTGGCATTATCTGCAAGGGGGTCATAAAAGAATAGTAAAGTTGAAGGAGCCTTGCCAGTGGCAGTTTGGATACTGGCCTTAATAGCCTTGATATCTGCTTGAGTGTCCTTGAACCTTGATTCCATCATGTTGGACAGCATTTGTACTTGATTAGCATGCTTTTGATCAGCCATTTGTTGCTGTTTTTCAAGCATGGGCTGGAAAATATTCCAAAGCTCATTTGCAGCAGGTGCTTGTTGTGGAGCAGGTGCTTGAGCAGGAACAACATTGGATTGTGCTTTCTGAGCTTTTAAAATCTCTTGCACCATCTCCTTTATTTCAGAAACTAATTCTTCAAGTTTTTCAACTCTGCCCGTCAATTCCTGATATTTTGAATCATCACCTACTTTAGTAGGATCATCTGAATCCCCACCAGCAGTGGTTATATCAATGTGTGTCTTAGGAACAGAGTCCCAAAAATCACCCATTGATGCCCCTTGTTCTTGGTACTGGGGACTTCTTTCTTCAGCATTCGATAAACCATTGATGGTACCAGTGGTTAGATCCAACACTCTGGTGGTTACCGAAGTTGCCATGGAAGAAATTGCCTTCAAGGGAGTCTTACTTATGAAACAACTGTCCAACTGAGGATCTGTTGATCCACCAGTTGTAGTTGCTGCTCCACTTGAACTACCACCGAGAGTTACTTGTAACTCAGGGGGTGTAACCTCCTCAATTGTTGCTGGGATAGCAGGAGTAGTAGCATCAGACCCAGTCACCTGTGGGGGTATACTCTCAGTGACAGGTGATAGAGAGGAACTGGTTTGTGTCTGAGCTATAGCAGCTGCATGCAACAAAGGTAGCATGGATTGTGGCATTATTATTGGTGAGGGTATGGGGGTTGAAAGAGACATGTCCTTGGGATCAGGACTGAGGAAGATGGATCCAAGTGGATTCAGAGCTTCATATTGTGGTGTCCCTGTGCTTACAACCTGATCCTTTTGTGAGGATGCAGGAGGAGTTTTAGGCATGGGTTGAGATCTTTCTTCCAACTGCTGTGAGTAAGTAGCAGCAGTGGTTTGTGGTGACTTTTGTGTTGTCACAGGCATTTCCTCTGGGATCTCATCTTCCAGGGTTGCCTTTGTTTTGGGTTTGGTGGGTTTTCTGGATGTTTTTCTTTTGGTCTTTTTGGTGATGTCAGGTGTGGGTTTCAAAGCAGTGGTTGTGCTGCTTTGATCACCTGGAGCAGTGGGCTCAGCAGCTGATACCTGAGGAGCAGTTGTAACCGCTAAAATCTGCTCAGGTACCCCTGCTTTTGTTTTTATTGGTGCCATCATTCTGGAAAATGTTTCTTTTGTTAAGCCTTTTATTTGACAATGAACACCTTGTTTTAGCAAATTTAAATTTTCCTTTTCAAATTTTTGTTCAAAATAGTAACTCAAAAATCTTGGAAAAAGTAAAAATGCTTTACTTTCAACGTTTTTCACCATGTCATTGAAAATCTCCTGGGAGTAGTTGTAGTCCTTATTATTCAAAATAGCGTAACCCAGGCATTGAATTTTCAATGGTATTTTGTTAAAAGATGTTGTTTTATTCGAAGCACACATCAGAAGTGTGTGAAATAAAAACCTAGGTGCAGAAGGGAAATAACCTTTTTGTAAGGTATCTACCTTTGATTCTTCTGCATATCCCCTTTTTACGAAATCAGTTTTCATCTCGGCTTTATCAAAAGAGATTTTACCTTCCTGATCGTCAAGATTAAAGACTTCGGAGATTGATTGTGGTGTGATTTGAATCACTTTACCCTGTAACGAGGAGTTAATGGCTATGACTTTATCGTCTTGTTTTTCAAGCGTCGCCTTTTTCCAAAACTCTCTCTGGGTTTGCAGATAGATGGGAGCATTTACTGTCAACAAAGTTTTGTACTTTGATGCAGATATTGTATCAATGATGGAGTCGAAGGTGTGATTATCAGTAGGTTTTGTGAGTAAACCCAGATAGTTGTGAGATTGTTTGTATGGTATTTCGATGGGTTCTTCGGCCGTTTGAGCGACCTCTTTTGAAGATGGTGGTGATTTTGGTTTTGGTTGTGATTTTGATTTTGACTTTGATTTTGTCATTTTTGCAGAGAAGAACGAAGAATGATTTTGAAGTTTTTGAGAAGAAGGGTTGGAAACTGCTATGAGAAGAGAATTTTGGAATTCAATTCGACAGTGTAAAACCCTGTTTGGGGTTTAGGGCAGGGTTTTATTTTGAAAAAAAATGATCGCTGATGTGGCAGCGGTTATTACGATCTGAGGGCTAAAAACTGACCACATGTCAAACACTGGTGAAATGGATGAAGGATGGAAAACAGTTGTTTTAAGGGCCACTGACTTATCAAGCATCAGTGATTACAACGGTAAAAAAAATTTTGGTCAGTGGATGATTTTTACTATCAGTGGATAGCATATCAGTGGATAAGACACTGATTTTGAACATCAGTGCTTTTCAAGAAAATGAGGGATCAGTGGTTAACTTTCAGCAGTGGACAGTGTTTAGAGATCAGACATTTGAACAAAACAGTGGTTAGGGTAAATGGTACAGATCTGAAGGACAGGTGTTTCAGCAATAGTTTTGAAAATTTCCATTCAAGGTTTTGCCACATGTCAATTTTGAAAGACAGTGGTTTAGTACCCCAGATGATGAGAACTCTTTGCTAAGGCAACTCATTTTCGTTTAATAATCAATTAAAACATGAGTACCCTAGAAATTCAAGCAAGTTAGCAACCAACTTTTGATGAAGATTTAGAAGCAAACCTGAGTATGACATGATCTTAACATATATACCATTTCCTTTTGACCCATTTAAGAGAACAATAATACCATCAAAAATAAGGTATTACTTCCTGACAGGAGCTGAAACTATTGCCAACAAAAACAAGCATAAGTTTCAAATATATTATTAAAAAAAAAATATATATCCTGGTTATTCGAGAAAATCCTTTGAAAAAAATGGTTAAAGGATTTTCTGAGAACAGTATCAAAAAGGATCTGGTGAATTTTCAAAAGAAAACATAATCATATTATTCTCAAGTTTTATGAAAATGGTCAGTGTTTTGACTGCAGTGGTAGAATACTTTAAAAACATTTTGACCACTGCTTGGTACCATTTTCTTTGTCAGTTGATTACAAACATGAGGACACAAGGACACATGAGTTTTGAAGATCCTGTTGTAGATCTAGTTACTATGTGATGATTTTGAAAGTTTGTCTTGTCCTTTTATAAGTTCAATCACAGGGAACACTAATGTCACCTGAACTTTCCTGAACCAATGAGCACAAACAGTTGCTTAATGACCATTATTACCCCAAGCTTTTGACTCTTAAATGTTTTAAGTTTATACTCTTCTCTTTTGAATTTAAAAGTTTTTGAGATAAACACACTTCAGAGTTTTTGTGAATATTAGTCCAAAATCACTTTGCAGTAATGTTTTGAGAGACTTGGTCATGTTTTCATCACTTTTTCAACCAATCTCACACTACATATGATACGGACTCTGTTGACCCTTGATTTTCTTAATGTATTATTAACAGAGTTGATTTGTTCCTTTTGAGGATCTCAACCTGTTTTCAACACATAAGATCAAATGTCTAAAGTTATAATTTCCCTCCTTTTGTGTTAGCAAAACATCAATGTTTTTATGAACATATGTTTTGTTAATCTGAGGTTCAGACTTTAGTATTTATGGAAAACATCACAAATTACACATCAACAATTGAAATTAATTTAGAAAATAAGAAGTAATCTCATAGTTTAACAGATATTTATTTCAGATCTAGAAACCATGAGTGTTTTGTGCATAAATTCACTTGTTGTGTGAAATTTTGTGTGTCATATGACATCTTGGTTGATTTACAGAGTTTTTGATTAACCACTTTGAACATGATTTACTCGATACTCTGTTTTTCAACTAAATACAACCAACCTTAGTATCAATGAATTTTGAGCTGAACTGTTATGTCAATTTGACTTGTTAAATCGAAATTGACTGTCCTGGCTCTGATACCAATTGTTAGGATCGGAGGCTCTCATGATTATGTTTGTTTGTATGTTTTGAATAATTTGTGAATATGAAAACATGTAAAGTGCAGCGGAAATGAAAACAAACTTTGTAAACACAATCAAAGGAGAAAATAGTTTGATAAACAATTGCTTCACATAGAGTCAAAGGATTTACAAATCAAAGCAAAAGATTACAGATATGCTTACAAACTAAACTCCCCCTCAGCCTGATACCCCAAGGTTGGTTGCACACAAGATGAAAGGATTAGACATGAGGAGAAGAACCCGCTCAGTCAATCAGATGTAACAGAACAGGGTACTGTTACATTTATAGGCAAACCAAACCACTGAGGTATCTCAGCTGACGTCACCATGAAAGCGATGTCTAACAGCCTAACAACCTGTATCTACTGTCCTTACACAAACACTGCTAACCTAACCACTGACTATACATAAATAAAACAATTCACTAAACATATGCTCTCCCTTTATGTCAGTGCTTTACTCAAGGTTGATCAGTCCTTGACTGAGCAGTGCTTTATCATCAGTAGATAGGACCAGCAGTGTTGGATACTTCAGGGTTTTGATCAGCAGTTGAAAGACTAGCAGTAGTTGTATCTGAACAGCGGATAAAGACCATCAGTTGTTATAAATCACTTTCAAGGGGAAAGCTTAATGTAAACTGCTGCTTATTATGAATCCACTGTTGTGACCTGGTTTTGGCTTTACATTATCTGTTCCTCTGGTAGGGTTCAATCCCTACAATTCCCTAATTAAACAACTGTGGATACTTTGCCTTCATGTCGCTTTCGAGTTCCCAAGTGAACTCCGCACCTCGTTTGCCTTCCCATCGGACTTTCACAATAGGAATGCGCGAGCGCCTGAGTTCTTTGGTTTGGCGATCCATGATTTCGACAGGCTTTTCCACGAAGTGTAATGTTTCGTTCACTTGTAGATCGTCTAGAGAGACATGTAAATCATGGTCGGCGATGCACTTTCGAAGGTTTGACACGTGGAAAGTCGGATGGACATTGCTAAGTTCCTCCGGTAATTCGAGTCTGTAGGCGACTTTTCCGATCCTTTCCAGAATCTTAAAAGGTCCAACATATCGAGGCGCGAGCTTCCCCTTCTTGCCGAATCGGACTACACCCTTCCAAGGTGATACCTTTAGGAGTACGTAGTCACCAACGCCATATTCACGGGGTTTGCGCTTTTTATCGGCGTAAACTTTCTGTCGATCCCGAGCTTTCGCTAGGTTGTCCCGAATTTGGAAAATTTTGTCTGTCGTTTCTTGTAGCAGCTCCGGACCGGTTAGTTGCGAGTGACCGATCTCGTGCCACACAATAGGCGATCGACAACTTCTTCCGTATAAGGCCTCGAAAGGTGCCATCTGGATGGTAGCCTGGTAGCTGTTGTTATACGAGAATTCAACTAACGGAAGGTGTCTATCCCAATTACCACCGAAGTCTAGAACACACGAACGGAGCATGTCTTCAAGAGTACGAATCGTTCTTTCAGTCTGACCATCGGTTTGTGGGTGGAACGCAGTACTTAGATTAAGCGTTGTACCGAGTGCCGTTTGAAAAGTTTCCCACAATCGTGAGGTAAACCGAGCATCACGATCAGAGATGATGTCACGAGGCGTCCCATGTCGACAAATGATCTCGTCGGTGTAGATTCGGGCTAATCGTTCTACCTTGTAGTCTTCTCGTATTGGCAGAAAGTGAGCTGATTTAGTCAAACGGTCAATAACAACCCAAATGCTGTCGTGACCTGATGACGTGGTTGGAAGCTTGGTTACGAAATCCATAGCTATGCTCTCCCACTTCCACATGGGAATTGGTGGTTGTTCGAGCAAGCCAGAGGGTCTTTGATGTTCAGCCTTGATTCTAGCACAGGTTAGGCATTTTTCGACGTAGAGAGCGATATCCCGTTTCATACCCGGCCACCAGTACCTATAGCGAAGATCATGGTACATTTTGTCAGCACCGGGATGGATAGAGTATCGGGATTTGTGGGCTTCATCCATGATAATCTGTCGCAGGTCGGTTCGCTTGGGAATCCAAATTCGGTCTAAGAAGTGGAATATCCCATTTGATTTGCTCACAAGCTGGGCTCCATCGTGGTAGATTCTTTCTTTCTTCAAGGTGCGTTCGTTGAAACATGCATGCTGGGCGTCGCGGATGAGAGCTTCGAGGTTGTGCTGGGCTTGAACATTACGAGTGCTAAGCAGATAGTTCCGTCTGCTAAGTGCGTCAGTAACAACATTTGCTTTGCCTGGGTGATAACGAATCTCACAGTCGTAATCGTTGAGAAGTTCTACCCATCGGCGTTGACGCATATTTAGTTCCCTCTGATTAAAGATGTGTTGTAGGCTCTTATGATCGGTGAAGATCGTATACCTTGTACCATACAGGTAGTGTCGCCAAATCTTTAATCCAAAAACAACTGCGCCTAGCTCGAGATCATGGGTTGTATAGTTCTTCTCGTGGACTTTGAGCTGACGAGATGCGTAAGCTATGACCTTGTCTCGTTGCATTAGGACACAACCGAGACCAAGGTTGGAAGCATCACAGTAGACAATGAAATTATCATTTCCGTCGGGTAGTGTGAGAACAGGAGCATTGCAAAGCATGTGTTTAAGGGTTCGAAAGGCAGACTCTTGTTTGGTTCCCCAGACAAAAGGCTGGTCCTTATGCCTGAGAGAGGTAAGGGGTACAGCAATCTTCGAGAATCCTTCGATAAATCGTCGATAATAGCCCGCTAGCCCGAGAAAGGAGCGGACCTCAGACGGGTTCTTAGGCGTAACCCAGCTCTTAACAGCTTCAATCTTCGCAGGATCGACGTGAATGCCCTGACTATTTACGATGTGACCCAGAAACTGAACTTCCTCCAACCAAAACTCGCACTTGGAGAATTTGGCGTAGAGTTGGTTCCCTTGGAGTAACTCGAGAACCAAACGTAGATGTTGCGCGTGTTCGGCTCTCGTTTTGGAATAGATCAAGACATCGTCGATGAACACGATGACGAAACGGTCAAGATATGGTTTACACACTCGATTCATCCGATCCATGAAAACTGCTGGTGCGTTGGTTAGGCCAAAAGGCATGACAATGAATTCGTAATGGCCGTAACGAGTACGAAACGCGGTTTTGGGTATATCCTCCTCTTGTATACGCAACTGATGATATCCGAAACGTAGATCGATCTTCGAGAAACACGTAGCGCCCTGTAGCTGATCAAACAAACCGTCGATGCGAGGTAAAGGATAGCGGTTCTTGATAGTCAACTTATTCAACTCCCGGTAGTCGATGCACATCCGGAACGACCCGTCCTTCTTTTTGACGAAAAGGACTGGTGCGCCCCAAGGAGAGGTGCTCGGGCGAATAAAGCCTTTCTCAAGTAATTCCTGGAGTTGGGTTGAGAGTTCGCGCATTTCAGACGGCGCGAGTCGATAAGGAGCTCTGGCGATAGGATTAGCTCCAGGAATGAGATCAATGCGAAAATCAATATCGCGCTTTGGAGGTAGTCCGGGAAGATCCTCTGGAAAAACATTAGGAAATTCTCGAACCACAGGGACGTCTTTCACTTCCTTCTTCTCTTTCTTTTCCTTCTCCGCTGCTACGACGTTAGCCAAGAAAGCCCTGTATTCCTTGCGGAGATACTTGCTAGCTTGTAGGCATGACATAAGCTTGAGACCCTTCGAAGTAGTATCACCATAAACACGCAATGAATCACCGTTTGCGAGCGAAAAACGAATCATTTTATCGAAGCACACAACTTCGGCATGGTTTTCTCGAAGAAAGTCCATGCCTACTATGACGTCAAAGCTTCCGAGTTGCATCGGAATAAGGTCGATTGGAAAGATATGATTGTTGAGCTCGAGAGTGCAATCACGAATAACAGAGTTTACAGCGACGGTTCTTCCGGTAACGACTTCAACATCGAATGCAGAGGAGAGTCGGGAACGTTTACGACTAAGGAGTTTCTCAAATTCGAGTGACACAAAGCAATTATCGGCTCCAGTATCAAACAAACATGAAGCATAAATACCATTCACAAGGAACGTACCATTGACCACGTTGTTGTCGGCCTGGGCTTGACGCACGTTGAGATTGAAAGTTCTGGCGCGTGCGGCCTGTTGTTGCTGCTGCTGTTGTTGCTGTGGTTGCTGCTGTTGCGGTTCTTGTTTCACTACCCTGTTCGGGCACATGTTGGCGAAATGATTCGGGTCGCCACACGTGAAGCATGCTCTGGCTTTGACTGCGGGTGCCGGAGGAGCTTGTTGACCCTGTGGGGCAGCGAGTAGAGCTTGATTGGCGGGAGCTTGGCGAAGACGACAGTTGGCAGTGAAGTGACCGTAGACATTGCAATGAGCACAGAAGCGGCATTGAATAGTTGTCGGGTGGTGATAGGTGCAAGTAGGGCAGAGCGGGTGTGGCCCAGTATATGCATTGGCCACAGGCGCCGCTACTTGACGCTGTTGGGCAGGTACAGCTTGGATCGGTGCAGCAGTAATCGCACAGTTCTTGTTGCTGGAGCTGTTCTTTCTCTTGTTCTTTCTCTTGTTGCTTGACGAGGTAGTTTCAGCAGTTGGTGCAGCAATGGTGGCTTGATGCAGATGCTTGGAGGTCTTATCCCATACCCCAGCCTTAACCCTTTTGTCATTGATTTCAGCGGCTAGCAGATAGGTTTCCTCGATCGTGGTAGTCTTAGCCGCTTGCACGAAATCAGCAACGCAGTCGGGCAAAGCTCGGATGTACTTCTTGATGGTTATCTCGGGAGTCTTGACCTGGTCGGGACAGATAATGCTGAGCTGTTTGAAGCGAGCAGTAAGGCCAGCATTGTCTCCATCCTTCTGATGTATGTGCCAGAATTCATCTTCGAGTTTTTGACGCTCGTGAGGAGGGCAGAATTCCTCTAGCATGACCTCCTTGAGCTCGTCCCACGACAGACCGTAGGCTGCATCATTCCCTCGCTTGTTCCTCTCGGCCGTCCACCAGTCTAGAGCACGGGACTGGAAGACGCCGGTAGCGTTCAGAGTTCGAAGGTCATCAGGGCAACCACTTTGTCGCAGAGGAACCTCGATAGAGTCAAACCAGTGGAATAGTGCAGTAGGACCTCCTTCGCCTGTGAATTCTTTCGGCCCACATGACTTGAATTGTTTGAAACTGAAAGGTCTTGCGACAGCTTTAGGACCTTCAGTCCTCGATTCCTCGGATGATTTGCTGGCGTTCTCGTAGGCATCACTCACAGCTTTTGCCACACTTTTCGCGATAATAGAGGCAAGACGTCTGTCCCTCTTTTCCTGACGAGAGAGCGCATGACGAGATCCAGACGACATTGTCTGCAATAGACATCGCCACGGAACTCAACACATGTATTCGAATCTCACCTCACACGTCTACTACCTTCTAAAGCTCAGTAATACGTACCATGTAAACGCATATAGTCACAAAATCACAGAATTGCACATAATCACATAAGCACTGAGAGCACATAATCACAGTATTCCTAAACATGTAAGCACACATATATCTTAGTCACTAGCATACAAAGCATTCTGAATGCCTCTATTGTCGATTTGTTAACGATGTGTTGTGTGGGTTTTGTGTTTTAGCAGAAGCAATAGTGTTGGGTCGAAACCAATAACACCTCAAAACATTAACAAATAAGCAGAAAATACATAAAATCTTCATAAAGGTCGATAAATCAAAGGTAGATTGTCTGCGGCTAATAGACTTCGACTAACCAAAGTGGCTCAACTATTCGCAAGGATCCAGTGTGCATAATTACCTCCAGGACTATGCCTTTGCCTCGATTCTTGGGCGTTGGCGCAATTCCCATTGGTTATATTGTGTCTTTAGATCGTTGGAGTCCATCGAAACTTTGGTCGAAGTTTTGTATGAAAGCAGGACGAGTCGTCAAGGTTAGGGTTTCACCCCTATCTTGCAACTTCTGTCCTTGTTTTTGATAAAATTTGAGGAGATTATTCATCAAAATATGGATTTCACTCCTAATTTGGTATGATTCTCCTCGTTTGTAGCTAAAACGCAAGCTGATTAGGCAATTTCAGTCGAGAGTTCGCGGTTTTCACACCTATTCTCGGCCTCATTACCTGTTCATAACTTGAAAATTCAAGTGCAGTGATAGAGAAGAGCGAGTGATAGTGGCGAGTTTACGCATACGCTTGAGTTGGTCTGTTGGTTCTTAACTATAGACTAGGTCTCTAAGACTTCGACCCGGACTAGGTCGAGTCTTGCCTAATTCCCTATAGTTACGTCTCTGATACCAATCTGTCACACCCCAACCGATGGCGGAATCATCGGGGCATGGCACTGAGCGAAACAGATTGTCCAGAAGTTTCCATAACAACTATCATTACCATTCAATTAAAGCAATACGTCCCATACCGTATCTTAAATAGTCAAACAAGTTATTACAGATCACATCAAAACAAGTATTCTGTTCCGACAACTCAGATTCAAATAAGTAGCAATTGTTTATCTGCTTCTAGAGACCCCTAATACGTCATCTACAGACAACTATTTGTTGGGCTCTAAAGCTTTATTCTAGCTTCCATTTCCTACCACACATGCATCCTAAGCACCTGTCACATACGTTAAAATAAAGTCAATACATAAAATGTAAAGGTGAGCATACAAGTTTGATAATAGCATATAGAGTTCGAATTCGTTTACGCATAACCAGCACGTACACATAGTGAAATGAAGCACGTTAGTTATCGACATAGATCCATCGATACCAATGACTGCGGGTTGACTGCCCGAGGCAGTTCGCAATACATGATTACCACCGTAATCCATGCAAGTAAAAGATCCTTAACAACCCCCGTGTGAACGGGTGCTGAGTCCAAACTATAGTACTATCGTTGCTAAGGCAGGTAGACAACATTCCATGTGTAAACATAACAAACAAGCATTCATAAGCCACGTATAACATGCGTAAATGGTTTAGCGTTAAAATAGCTTGAGTAGTGTGATAATTGTAGTTTGAATATTCGTAACGTGTGTAACACCCAAAAGTGCTAAAGCAACGAGTATACTCACAGCGATTATGGATTGAAGGGAGCGCTTTACAGCGAGTACGGTTAGCCTGAATAGATTCGATAACGTAAGGATAAGTGGTACGCAAAACAGTACAAAGTGCGAGGGGTTAGGATGGCTGATCGTGCGGATCAACTATCCGTGAGAGGAAGTCATCCGTGCGGGTGAACTATCCGTGCGGATGGTGATCCGTGCGGATGGTGACCCATCCGGAACTATCCGTGCGGGCGAGCTGTACGTGCGGATGGTAATCCGTGCGGATTAGTCGCGCGTGCGGATTGCTTATCCGTACGGACAAGTTGTTCGTGCGGATAAACGTTCAAGTGGGTTGTTTCTTCCTAAGGATGTGTTTGTGTATGATGGCTTGTGCTTTGGAGTTTTCGTTGTAGCATTTAGAAAACATTTAAGTGTTTCTACCTTTCAAGCCGGTCGCGCGGACAACAATCCGTCCGGATGGTAGTCCGTGCGGACAATGGTAATCCGTGCGGACAGTCTGTGCGCGCGGGCAGAGACAATCCGTCCGGATAGCCTGTCCGTGCGGACGACTTGGCCGTGCGGATGAACACTGTTTGAATTTATTTTAAGGCCTTAGTATCTCATGATCCGAAGAGTAATCCATTCAGAGGTCGTCCGTCCGGATTGCTTATTCGTCGATACTCAAACCTTGTTTGGAAAGTGGGTCCCAAGGGTAGCTCGTCCGGGTGACAACCCGTCCGTATAGCCTGTCCGTGCGGACAGCCTGTCCGTGCGGACAGTCTCTGGTCTGATTGTTCCGTTCGTCTACTCTTGGTTTCTGTTGTCGTTTATCGAGACGTTCTGATTACGTGGCAAACACTCGGAGTTGTATTCTCACCCGCACGACTAGACCGATCAGGAACCACCCTAACTTGGCCTGTCGGCGACCCAGAACGGTCATTCCGGTTGACCCCGAAATCAGGTGTCTGGTGGGTAGAATCTAGATCCAGGACTAGTGCATCACTATTAACGAGTAGAATACTAGAACCGATCAGATTCGTACCGATCTTAAGGGTAAAAGAAGGAGAAAACTTAGGTTTATTTCTTTCAACACTTTTATCCTTAGAAAAGTTTAGATTTAGGTGAAGTTGTTGTAAAATCTTGTGGAAATCGTTCAGATCTGAGTTATTCTTGGTGGAATGAGGTCAAGCTTGAAGTTCATGAGAACTTCATGATGACGTCACCCGAGAATACCTCGAATCTTGATGATTTCATGGTTAAAAGTTGAGATTTGAAAGATGGAAAGGTGTAGAATCGTGTAGTGATCACGAATGTACAAGAATAAGTGCAAGATCTTACCTGGATTGAGAGAAATCTGAGAAAAGGTGAAGAATGCGTGCGGTTCGGACGTCACTTGCCAAAAGTGGAAAAGTTGGAGAGTGACCCGTGTATTTATAGGATGCTAAAAAGGGAAAGGGTGAGCCGTGCGGATGGCACGTAACCCGGATAGGCTATCCGTGCGGATTGGTCATCCGTGCGGACTGTCAATCCGTGCGGATTGGCAATCCGTGCGGATTGACCATCCGTGCGGATGTCGCCTGTTTTGGTGCGTTCGGTGCGACGACGCTTCGGCTTCGGTTTGCGAGCGATTCGATAGGGTTTCCTAGTCAAATTACTTTCAGTCCCAACTACTTCTTATATGGTTCGACTCGGAATTCGGGTTCGGGCTCGTTTACATTCGAGTTAGACTTCGAGTTCGATTGAGTTCGCTTGATTATCATAACATAAACATAAAATAAACATGCACAGGTAACACGCAAGGCACACACACACGTATAATGACGGATAAAATACATAGCTCGAGTTACGATTTGATGTCGATTCGATTAGTATAGCTTGATTAACTTTATCGCATTGTTACTTCCTATCATTCACAGTCGTAGGTCGATTGAAATACGGTTAATACGATTCGATTATTGCAATGAACAACACTTACTCCACATAATATAAATAAAATAAAAACATTTCTACGAGTCAAGTCGCGCGAAATCGGTCGTTGACTTTGACCTTGACTTTGACTTTCACTTATGAAAACACGAGGTGTTACAAAAGCAAGGTATAAAACCGGGTCTATTTGTTGTCCCGAGACGGGTACGTTTAAATATGATTATAGCTAACGTACAAATTTGGGCAAATAAGTAGTGAAGGTCCTTCATCATAAATGAAAGGTAAAATGGACTAATACGCCTTTGTAAGCTAAATTGAACAAATGGCCTTTAACGGTAGTTTGGAAATGAGTTTTATGCTTAATTAAATGCTTACAATAGGTACAAGAAGGAGAAAGATGTAGGACTTTGGTTAAACGACTCTATATGGGTCTTACCGTAGAATAACAATCCGAGGAAATAAAACTCGGATTACATAGAACATTATATTAAATCCACCACACATATAGTTGTGGTGGAAGATCATTTGATAAATATTGCGGAAATAAGATGCTAGAAATAGACGAGTATGATGTATGCGGAAAAGTGCTTAAATACCCTTAACGGGTCAAAATAATCATTTAAGTATAAACAAGTTTAAGATTATACATAAACTTGTGAATTGAACCTAATATGATAGACAACATTGAAATTATAAGGTTCATGTGAAATCGGGATCAAACAATCATGGTTGTTTGATAAAATCACGAACGAGTCAAAATTGGGTAGAAAGGGTATTAAGTCGAAGACTTGAAAGTCTGAAATTTTGTTAATTCGGATGTTGGATTTCAACTTCATAAGATGGAGAATTGAATTACGGACGCGTAGGAAAAAGAATCGGGTAAAACGGATTAAAAACGAGAGAGTTATGCTCGTTTCCGTGAAATCGGGTTATGCTGGGAATATGCAGCAACATAATAAGGAGTTTGCTGTTAAAACAGGGGCTAGGTGGGGCGTCTAGCCCCTAGATGGGGCGTCTAGCCCCCCCTGAATCCCAAAAATGTTTAATTTTGCTTGTTTGACCCATATAACTTGTTTAAACTTGTTATTTAACTATCAAAACTAACTTTTAAGTTGGTTTTGATCATAGGTGATTGCCAAGAGTGCCCGGATGAAGATCAAGCTCGAAGAAGAACCGAACACGATAAAGTTAAAAGCTTCCGCACGGCGTTTCGTCCTATCTTTTAAACGACGAACTCAAATTTATTACGATGTATATAAACCTTCATTTGTAAAAGTTTTAAATTAACCGTATTTTTCAAAGTACATGTAATCATAATTACATGTTTATTTCCGTAAACTATACGAAAAGCTTAAAATAATAACAAGGGTGTTACACTTCATCTTCCCCTTTCCAGCTTTCCTTCACATACCCTAATCTAAGCCACCAATCGATGAAGATTTCGATTAAACTTCATCAGATTTTGTCTGCAATCAAGGTCAGTTTATATATGCTATTCTTCTTTTATTTGATTTCCCCCTATTTCATAGTTTAATCATTTATCTATTAGCCGATTAGGTTTTTGGTTATCGGATTCTTTCTCCAAGCCATTTGGTTCTTGATCATTCCAATACAAGGTAAGATTATCCAGACTTCATCTTATTCATTCTTTTCTTAAATTGAATCTATAATTTTTGCGTTTTTCTATAAGATTACTCATATAAATTGTCTTTTATTGTGATATTCTTATGCTTTGATTTTTTTTCATTCTTGGTTGTTGAAAAAAATTAAAATAATCAAAAAGAAAGAGAAAGAAAAAAAATACAATGACTAATTATATTTTAGATTTTTAATTGTTTAATTTATTTCTTGATAAATTTATTTTATAGGGGTAGAAAAGTAGTAATTCCTTAAAATAATAAAAAAGAACCAGAAAGAAATAAAACACTTTATAGACGCTTATTTCCAAATAGTCGTTCAAAACCCTAGGCCTCTAGCGATTTTGGCAATTCTCGCTCACATTGCTTTCTCCTACGCTGGCGTTTGTTTGCTCCGCCGTCACTGGTCTCTCTTCTTCTGGTACGATTCTTTTTCCTCTTTGGTTCATCCTTTTGTGTCGAAGAAGTTTTGATTTTCTTTATTTGAACTGCATTTTTTGTTCATATTTTTTGTTGCTTGTTAACTTCACCTGTAGTTATTAAGTATGAAGTCAATCTGACTATATGTAGTTGTTCCTGTTTGAGAAAACTTCGGTTTTGGGTCATAACCGATCCAATCTATGCGCATTGACTGTAATTTTGTATTTAGATTGTTAATTTTTCACCCAAGAATGTGTTGTGCTTTCTGTTCAACTGTCCACATATTGCGATTTCTGTCAAGCTACTAGTTTTTAGACTTACAAATGTGTATTGATAATTTTGCTTTCAAACACTTATGGTTTCTTTTTTTCTGAACTGGGTAGGAAAGAAAGATTCTTCACTGGACATAAGTTGGTACATGTATTAGCTGAAAAACAAAATTATGTATTATGCAACTTGTGAAGGTGAAAGTTCTTTTCTAGAGCAGATTCATTTTGTAGGTGATGATGATGATGATCCCATCATTATAAACGGAGGATCTTATACTCGATCGCAAAAAATAACGATAATAATGTGCCTTGCAAGTGGACTAGATTGCCTTCATAATGATAATGATTTAGACTATAAAAAGTGGAGCAACAACCGTAACATCAAGAGCTCTAACATATGTAAGTTGTCATTTAAATTCTAAAACCTTTTATTATGTGCATACACTACAAGAAAGTTGAGCAATAACGGCGACACCAATAGCGGCGGCATGCCATATGTCGCCGCTATTTGTCAATCCAGAACCCGGTGTCCCACATTAAACCCCAGCCACTCATTCCTTATCTTGATCACTTAGTTTAGAGCTAGTCTAAAATGTAATTAGTCACTTAAAAAAGATAACTAGTCACTTAGTTTTTCTTTTTAAAGTTACAAGTTCAACTCTCACTAGCATCACTTTAAAAGATAATGGTGGTGGCAATGAAGTTTAAAACTAGTCTTCTCTTCTCTGGAGCGTAATTCTAGGGTTTTCGAACGAAAGAAGCCAAATCAAATTCCCCGGAGTGATTGAAAGGTTAGTGGATCAAAATAATGGTGATATTCAAATGTTAGTAGACATTTCTTTTATTTTTTTAAATCAATTTGGCATTTTGTTATCATAAAACCCTAAAACCTTGGGGGATGGGGAATGCAGTTTCTTCGGATAAACTTCAAAAAAGATTTCTTGTATTTTATTAATCAATTTCATAGAACCTTAAACCCTAGGGTATTTAAGACGTTGAATACAAAATAAATTGTTTTTGGATAAACTTCAAAAAGACCCTGTTTGTTTTAACGTATAAACCCTTGGATGATAATTTCTTGTCAATTTCGCGTTTTCTTATCATAAAACCCTAAGGTTTATTTAAGACATTGAATGCAGTTTCTTTAAATAAATGGTTGTTTGGATAAGCCCTGTTTTTACGTGATGATAAACCGTTAGAAATCTAGAAGACCTTTCTAGTTAAGTTCTGTGACCGTTGATCAACATTTGTGAATAAATTTAGTTAGTATAGAACCTTTTTTTTTGTAATAAATCTAGCAAAAGGGTTTTCATATATAAAATTTTGGATTGGATTGATTATTGTCACCTTAATTTATGAGTAAATCTAGCAAAACATAAAATTTTTGATTGATTGTCTTACTAACCAATTTCTTTGTCTTTACGCAGGGGCTAAACATGTCTCAAGAACCACCACTTAACCTCTTTGAACCACCACTTAACCTCTTTGAACCACCACCAAGTGGCTTTACTGAAGCATTTGTCGATTTGTGTCGGACCGTCATTCATCAGGGAGTAGCTGAAATCATCCAATCTTTGGAACAAGATTCAGGTTTCTTCGACTTAACAAAAGAGAGTTGCATTTTAAAATGCATACTCATCCGAAAATCCTTGAAGGATCTTCGAGATTGCTTCCTCCTTTTAGAGAAAACCCAGACGGATTACGTTGAGAAACAAGAAGCTTTATTCAAAGAGTTGTGCGGTTTAGGACCCGGGGATACTGGATTCGATCTAGTTAAACAATATCAACTTCCGATTCTTGATGCTGCTAGGGATGTGCACGGTTCGTTTCGGTTATGACCACTTTGGTTATCAAAAACCTATAACCAATCAGTTTCGGTTAATTCGGTTCGAATCTATTAATTTACCGCTAAACATAAATATCTATTTTTTGAACTTTGGTAAACCTTTTGACTCAAAATGAATATTGTAAACTATCAGGTGATCATATTTTCTATTTGTTTAACGAAAATGAAAAATAAGAGAATAAAATGCAATTCAAAGCTACTGTCATTTGAAACAAAATAATGTAAGTGAATCGGTTAATGTGCGCTTCGGTTTAACCGATGTTTGGGTCAGATTGTTTGCTCACTCTTAACTCATATCTAACGCACTCCTTTTTGTACAACAGAGAATGTGGAGCGAATCAGGGAATGCCGCGGGTGGAGAGATATGGTACCTTATGATCAATTGGATGGAGAAACATATGACAGCTACCTAACACGTTTGACGAAAGGAATCATATGCAAGTCGAACACATGAAAAGACAACATGCATGGTCCAGATCGTATCGAGTGGACCTTTTAGAAAAATAGTAAGAAGACATCGCCCAAAAAAATTCAAGTTGAGGTTCAACGAGGGCTGGAGCAAAAGGAAGTTAATGTTAGTGACATTCAAGTTCAAAAGGAAGAGATAGATCTATTGCTAAACATAATTCATCTCGAACCACTTTTAGAAATTACAAAAAAGTTGGAGAGTTTGAAAATTTCTAAGAACAAATTCGAAACGTCAATAGACTCTTTGGGATTACTGAAGATGCAACTAGATCATACAAGTTAGGCTTTGTATCAAACAAGAGTTGCTGAGGAATGTGTGTTTTTCAGCGGTATCGGAGACCCGGGTAGTGTTCAAAGACAGACAAGCACAGATTTGGACAACCAAATTGCGTCTTACACGGAGGGTTGAGTTCCGCAGTTGAGATGTGCTCACTCTTAAATCATATCTAACACACTCCTTTTTGTACAACAGAGATTGTGGAGCGAATCAGGGAATGCCGCGGGTGGAGAGATATGGTACCTTATGATCAATTGGATGGAGAAACATATGACAGCTACCTAACACGTTTGACGAAAGGAATCGTATGCAAGTCGAACACATGAAAAGACAAGATGCACGGTCCAGATCGTATCTAGTGGACCTTTTAGAAAAACAGTAAGAAGACATCGCCGAAAAAATTCAAGTTGAGGTTCAACGAGGGCTGGAGCAAAAGGAAGTTCATGTTAGTGAGATTCAAGTTCAAAAGGAAAAGATAGATCTATTGCTAAACAGAATTCATCTCGAGCCACTTTCAGAAATTACAAAAAAGTTGGAGAGTTTGAAAATTTCTAAGAACAAATTCGAAATGTCAATAGGCTCTTTGGGATTACTGAAGATGCAGCTAGATCATACAAGTCAGGCTTTGTATCAAACAAGAGTTGCTGAGTAAGAAGACATCGCCGAAAAAATTCAAGTTGAGGTTCAACGAGGGCTGGAGCAAAAGGAAGTTCATGTTAGTGAGATTCAAGTTCAAAAGGAAAAGATAGATCTATTGCTAAACAGAATTCATCTCGAGCCACTTTCAGAAATTACAAAAAAGTTGGAGAGTTTGAAAATTTCTAAGAACAAATTCGAAATGTCAATAGGCTCTTTGGGATTACTGAAGATGCAGCTAGATCATACAAGTCAGGCTTTGTATCAAACAAGAGTTGCTGAGGAATGTGTGTTTTTCAGCGGTATCGGAGACCCAGGTAGTGTTCAAAGACGGACAAGCACGGATGTGGACAACCAAATTGCGTCTTACACGAAGGGTTGAGTTCCGTAGTTGAGATGTGCTCAGAATTGCAAAAAAAAAAAAAAGCAATGGAGCAAATGCAAGGGAAGTACCTTGGATGCTAGCTTTTAATCTCTGTTTTGTAACTTTTATGCGTTTTAATCATTTAGACAATGCTATATATCTTTAATGCTTTCGTGAGAACATATTTTGGATTGACATTTAATGGTGAAATACAAACGGTGGATAACGCAAATAGTATTTTTATTAAAAGAAATTAATAATAACGTCGGGCGTTAACTTGGTTTGGTAGCGTCACTTGCTATAATTAACCTTTCTTGTTATTTGTATCCCCCTTTAAGTTTCGTGTTCAATTGGTGTGGGTTGTGACTGACAGGGTAGCGGTGTGCCGCTGAAAGTCGAAGCTAAGCAGTTTCAAAGACAAGATTGACTGAGACAAAAACCTTATCTCCAGTCTTTTCATGTTTTGAAGGTGTTCCACTTTTGTTGGATCTATGTATTCTCTAAATTATGGGCTTTGAAAAGTCCTGTTCGTTGTTTTGAGTCCAAAAGTCCGGAGGAACAACTCAGTTTGGTTGAATGATTCTATATATATATATATATATGATTAGGTTCAGGAGTGAACACTAGTGTAGCTTGCGAACTGAGTGAACTAATCCTGGCCATACACGTGTGTAGATCAATGGCCAGGATTTGATGTTGAAATACACTAGTGTATTTTACGATTTGATGATGAGATCCTGGCCATACACGTGTGTAGATCAATGGCCAGGATTTGTTCATTCAGTTCGCATATACATTAGTGTTCATTCTAGAACCCCACCCTATATATATATATATATATATAGGATAAGGATCATTACAGAACACTAATTATTGCGAGAACAAAAAGAACAACTCTAAATCACTAAATTTTGGAATTTAAAGTTCATATTTCTTAATTTTTATGTTTATTACATTCATAAGTGTATTATATACACATAAAATATCATATATTTTTCACTACACATAGTCTACATACATGTAGGTAATTTAGCCTACACATAACCTACATGTGTGTAGGTTATTTAAAAACCGAAGATTTTTCATATTTTGTTTTAAATTCTAGTGTGAGAAACAATAAATATTACATTTATAACATTTACATTTAGTTTTTAGGATTGAAAAAATGAGTGATTTATTTTGTTCTGCGTGTTCTCGCAATATTTAGTGTTCTGCATAGAACCTTCCCCTATATATATATATCAAGTGTGTGTGTCTTCTATTGTGTCTCGAGCTTGAGTTAGTATTGCACAACCGAACCCGTTTTTTTCTTTTAAACAAACCTGCTCATTGCGGTCTCTGGTTTCCGTTACTTAAAACCGGTTTTCTTCTTCTTCATTAATTAATGAACATGTGCTTAATAAGTTTTTACAAGAACAGGAGGTTTACAAGTGACCTTAAAGGTTATTTTTACATAATGTGAATGCACTATGTTATGTTATTATTTGGTTACTTGGATATGTATGGTTGTTAGCTTTTGTTGCATGATATGTTATGGGTAATACTGTTGTTTCTAGGTATGTTATGGCTACTAGTATATGTTGATGGGTATGGTCACTAGTCGTGTGCCAGGTTATATACTGGTTGTGTGTAGGTCTGCAAACGAGCCAAGCCTTATTGAGCATCAGCCGAGCTTAGCATAAAATAAAGCTCGTTTATTTATGGAGCCTAGCATGTGAAGCTCGTCGAGCTTTATCATGCCTTGGTGTAATATTAGTTTTTACTATATTTGATAACATTTACCCATTTTTTAAAGTAGTCTAGTAAACGAGCCGATGCGAGCTTATTTAAACATGTTTACGAGCCGAGCCCGAACATAAAAAACAAGTTTGTTTAGTAAACGAGCGTAAGCTCGAGTTTCACTTCTTGAGCTCGTGAGCCTAAACGAGTATTATTTATATTATTTTTATTCAATATATTATTTAATAGATAATAAACGAGCCGAGCTCGAGCGAGAGAAACACCTGCGGGCCGATCTCGAGCCCTCATAAGCTAATCGATCTCGAGTTCAGCAACATGCTTGCTTACTGCTTCAAGCTTTCAGATATCTAGCTTTAGTCATCGAGTACTCATCTTTATCAATATTCATCCTGGTATTTAACATAAGGTAATCATGAAGAGCTTGAACAAACTCATCAAGAGTAAAAGGCGAAAGCCCAAGAATATAGGCAAATGTCATACAAAATAGCTAGACCTGTTAATGTCATTTAAAATCATTAGGGAAACTGTGTGGATAATGTATGAAAATTCTAATAAAGCATCATCATATTGAAGGAACAACAAAGATGGACGAGAACCTATGATGATGCACCAAGAATTTAACAATGCACCCCAAGCTATTTGCCATAGTTCACTCAAAGGATCACTTGCATTGTAGTACAGCGAATAATTATATAAAAAAAACACAAAATTATATAATTGATAGATAGTTAAGAAGTAAAAGAAAGAAGATAGATTGTCATAGATAAAAATCAGTTGATATGAAGAGTTACCAATTGAAAATATTGGTAGGATGCTCGCGTGATGTGCGGGAGCATTACGATACTCGTTTTTTGTAGTTTTCTTATTCGTATAATATTTATTGTAGCATCATTGTCAAAGATATACATCAAAAGCGAAGTAATCGGGTAATCCATTTCATTGTGTTGTGTATGGTTAGGTCGGTTCGATTATCATCCTCAACCGAAGCCGAAAACAAAGTCATCGGTTAGTGTATTTTATTAACCAATCGATTTTCGGTTAATCACTTCGATTTATTCAGTTAGAGTGACGGTTTTTAGTTTGATTCATTTAATTTCAGTTAATAGCAAAACCAAACTTGGGCTAACCTATAGTTCTTTGTGAAACTCTAGAAGATCTCGAAGCTCAAGAATGCTATCACTTAGCAAAGAATTTATTAAAACGTGTATTCTTCAACAAGAGACATTGGTTTTCGTGAATGAACAACAAAGATATATAAAAAAAAAACAAGTATTCGTTATGTAAAGTGTCCTATTTAACAAATCATGACAATCTTAAAAAGAGTGTGAGAGGATATGAATTAAGTGTGTAAATGTATAATACATACAAAATTAACATAAATATGTAGATTTAGGTTTAGTAATGATTCACGTTAGTTTTTGGCCAAACCTGTGAACAAGTGTAGCTAAATGACTTGTGTTTGGATTAACCTGTTTTTTATTGTGTTTTTATGCCATAGCTAAAAAATATATATTTCTTACCAATGGGTATTTGGTCTAATGATATTCAGGTGTGTAAAATGGTGCCCTTCCCCAAAAGGTCGAAGGTTTGATTCCTACTATGAACAAAGATGTACAATTAGCCACTTGTGGTGGAGTGGTGGAAAGGATTTGGTTTTCCTAGGATGGCCAAGTTCGATCCCCACTCCCATCACATTTGGGGGAATGGCAATGAACGGGTGGAGGGCCAGTTGGTTCGAAACCCGGGAGCCACCCCGAGTTTTCTATTACAGTGCATTTACTCCAGAGAGTCCCCGACTCTTGTGGAGGGTGCAACTACACGCTCCCGGTTAATCGGGTGGGCAGTGGGCTGGAAATTTTCTCGGGGAACGCCTTAGCCAAACTCTGACGCACCAAGCGTGGGCCCGGTTAAGACAACATAGCCTTGGATGCCGGAGTGGGGCGGAGGGGCCTACCCGAGTTATAGGGTAGGTGCGATCTCTATCGCCTGTTGTAGAAATATCGCCGTTCAAAAAAAAAGAAGAAGCTTATATTATTGTTAAAAATATTTATTTCTTGAAAATTTTTAAAAGTTAAAAGATTATTTGATTCCAAATATTATTTATTTAAACATAATTGTTTTATGTAGATTTTTGTCATAAACTTTTAATTTCAGAATATTAATAGTTAAAAGAAAAAATTGTTAGACGTGTATGTGTCAACCCACGAATATTTGTGGCACGTATGGGTACACATGTTTGATACCGGTAAAACCCTTAAACACAGTGTTTTCAGACCCGGACCGGCCGGTCGGACCGGGAACAAGAAATTGGGCCGGTCCGGGTCAAGGTATCGGACCGGAATAACATCAAACTGGAGGTCGAACCGGTTTTTCAATGGGTTGAACCGTTTTTCATATATATTTTCAAATTTATCCCTATTAATTTTATAATATTTACTACACCTCCCGGTTCTTACATTTGGTCCGACCGATCTGACCCGTGAACCGGTAAGAAAACCGGTTCGACGTCCGGTTCAGTTTTGAAAACATTGCTTAAACAATTAGTTGGTTAAGTATGATATAGATATAGATTTGAAGGTTTAATCAAAGTTAAATGTTTTTTTTTTAGTTTTTACAGAGCAATACTATAATTATATTAAACATAAAATAACTAGATTATTGTAAAAGTAAAAAGGATAAAACATTGGGGGCGAGCACTACTGCCACACTACTGGCAGCGACCACCGACACTGAAGTTGCGGTGTTAATGCAAAAAATTATACCGAAACGTAAAACATAGAATAAAATAACTAAGTTAGTCTATGACTCGCGCGTTACGATGAACTCGCGTCTATTTTTTCCCGTTTGACAGGTCATGGTAATCTATATATAATATATATATATATCATTACCACTATACAAACCATAATGCATACATTACAACAACCATTGCATCAATATGTTGCAAATTATATTTATACAAGATTTTGACTAAATTAATTAGATTATTATAAATAATAATAATTTACAAATAAAACAACACAACTTTGAATGGATCAAACCAATTGAATATGGTAAGATAATGAAACCACTATTTGATTATGGTACAACCACTTAAGCACAATTTACAACCAATATTTGATTAAGGTACAACCGCTAAAGCACAAGGTACAACAAAAAATGCATACAATTGTTATGATTAAGGTATAACCACTTAAGCACAACTTACAAAATATTTGATTAAGGTATAACCATTAAAGCACAACTTACAACAAAGAATGCATACAATTGTTTCAAATTAATGCACAACTTACAAAATATTTGATTAAGGTACAACCATTAAAGCACAACTTACAATAAAGAATGCATACAATTGTTTCAAATTAATAGTATACAAAATATTTGATTAAGGTATAACCATTAAAGCACAACTTACAACAAAGAATGCATACAATTGATTCAAATTAATAGTATATAAATAATAACGTATAAAGAAGTTATGAACATATAAAAAAGCAAGCTGGAGAAATATGCATATGACTTGCATGTGGTGTTAGAAACTAAACAATGAATGCAATTCTCATTATACTCTTCCAGCTAGGAATGAGCATATTGTACCGAGTACTGATACCGTACAAAATTGATAACGACAAAACAACTTCGGTACTGGTAAAACCAATTCGGTATCGGTACTGATCAATTCGGTATTCCTGCTTTAAGTACCGATTTTGTATATGAAATTTGATTAGTTTTTTTTTTTGGGTTTTGTGATGATGATATATCAGTATTCCAATTATTTGTAATCAAATTAATAATATTGGGCATTCGAAATTAATATATGTGTCGAAATAGATTTTGGCAACTATAAATGAATAGCAAATTGTAGTTGGAATTAAAAATGAACACGACGAAGTTTACTTGATCTCTTAGTGAACAAGTAAATAAATATTCAGGTTTATATCAATATTCTAATTTCAAATGTGCTTTTCATATTTCTAGTATTCAAACAAATCCCTAGGTAAAACAAAAGAAAACGCCGAAGTGGTATCGAAGCGGTAAGTAATAAAAAACCGGTACCGTTACGTTTACTGAACCAAATATTTCGATACGATAATTGGTTGGTGTTCTCGAATATTTTTGGGACTACTACTGGTTCGGTACTACTACTGATGCGGTATCAATCTCATTTGTACCACCAACTTTTAAATTTCGTAAAAGACAACTTTGCATCTTTAACTCCTATAAATTAATGTAAAAAGACAATCTAGTCATCTTCAAATGTATTGGTTGGTTAAATACTTTGGCCCAATAGAAGATAAAGCCATTAGGGTTTTGTGATGCATCCTCTTTAAATAAGAGGGCCACTCATCCACTTAAAGACACTCCATATACATGAGTTCAATGTCTCGACATCTCATCTTTTTATCCTCTAAAGAACCAACCTGTCCACCTGCCCTTTCTTCTCATATTGCCAAGGAAGTCGCTTCTTGTTGCCGAGGCATCCAACTCCTTGCACTTATGTCCAGTTCTTATAAACAATCTTCTTACCTACTATTTACTTCTCAGACATATATATCTATATGATTATCTATCGTCTATTTAGTTACATATATAGTTATCTTGGATAAATTACTGATGCTGAGCGTAAGAGGGTGTTTCCAAAGCTCCACCACCAGCTCACCTTCACACACGTTCTTTCCTGTTGCAACTCATATATAAGCTCGTGACTAGCTCACTGACGCTTGTTGCAACTTCGTTTGATATTAGTACCCGACCTAAATTTTGATGTAGCAATTGGAGCCAACGATTGGGCACGAAGAAAACATGTTTCGTGTTCTCTTCTACAACATGCTTCGTGCCCATGATTTCTTCAATTGCTACATCAAAATTTAGGTCCGGTAGTAATATCAAACGAAGTTGCAACAAGCGTCAGTGAGCTAGTCACGAGCTTATATATGAGCTGCAGTAGGAAAGAACGCATATGAAGGTAAGCTGGTGGTGGAGCTTTGGAAATACCCTCTTACGCTCAGCTTCACTGATTTATCCAAGATAACTATATATGTAACGAAATAGACGATAGATAATTATATAGATATATAAGTTTTGAGAAGTAAATAGTAAGTAAGAAGCTTGTTTATACATCAAAGTTTGGGTCGAGTAGTAATATCGTTTACTTCTTTTTTCTTGCAATAACTTCATCATATTTATCACTTCTCAAATAAGGTATGTCAATCTCTTGTATAATGGTTTTTACTATTATTTTTCACGCTTCGTTTAGTTTTTTTTTATGTGTAGAATTTGCGAGTCGAGGGATGTTAATGATGAATTAGGTTGATTATGGTATTGTCTTCATTTTCGGATTGTTGATATTGATGTAGCTGTCGTGGGTTAATAAAAAACAAGTGTTTAATTCTTAAATACCTAAGATAGTATTGGTAAGTAAGGTCATATCTATAAGAAATTTGTGGCCGGCGTTTAGAAAACTAACTATATAATTGACTACCGAACTAAATATGGGGGTTTGTGTGATTGATTGAAAGAACGAGAAAATTGATTAAGAAGTTGTTATCAGATTAAAGAGAAGTAACCCCCACCTGAAATCCCGATTGCAATTAGAAGGAGGTTCTTGGTGGAGTGGGTGTGGACCATGTGGTCAATTAGTGTACTTGCTTGAATGCGTTTGATTAAAAGGGAGAGGTCGAAGTGGTGTACTCGGGTGTTTAGACCTTTTGCACTTTGATTATTGGTTTCTTTTTCGTTTGTGTTTTTATTGGTTGTTATCACTAATATATAGTTAATGAAGTTGATTAAAATATACTTAGAAATTTCCCAGTGTGATACGCCTGTAAACATGTCTGTATTCGGTTTGGTACGGTATCGGTAGTCAGTAATACGATACCAAAAAAGTACCGACATTGAATACCATAAATGATTACCGGAACCAGTGTTGTTTAGTCAGTGTCGACTTAAACGTTACCGATACTTATGATACTAAAAAGATTTTATTTTGAATGCGTCTGTGTTTTCAATAAAAGTTATAGCGGAAGCCGGAAAGTTGACAAATAAAGTAAACATAATCTTGTACGTTGATTTTTTCTGTATGAAATGTAAATAAACTCAAGTTATTAAAGAAAAAAAAACAAGTTGCTACTTTAACCTTTTTGTTACATGCTAAGAATGTAATTGAGATGAACACTACTCATTTCAATAGCAATACAATTTACATATTTTATATTTAAATAGCTACTTAATAAATACGGGTATTAAGTATTAACGGTCTTGCAAATTTGTATATGGTTGATCTATATCCGGGAGTATTTGTGTTTCACGCCATACTTTCGGTGGGGAATAGGGACAACACTTTCCCTTCGTACTCTAATCTAGAAGCTCTTACATGCGTAGGGACTAAAAAGAGGTAACAAATTTATCCCTGATAATTTTTATAATATTTACGACACCTCCTGGTTCTTACATCTGGTCCGACCGGTCGGACCCATGAACTGGTAAGAAGACTGGTTTGACGTCCGGTCCGGTTCTGAAAACATTGCTTAAACAATTAGTTGGTTAAGTATGATATAGATACAAATTTGAAGGTTTAATCAAAGTTAAATGTTGTTTTTTTAGTTTTACAGAGCAATACCATACTTATATTAAACATAAAAAACACTCGTTGGTTTTATTTAAAAATAATAATAACGTATAAAGAAGTTATGAACATATAAAAAGCAAGCTGGAGAAATATGCATACGACTTGCATGTGGTGTTAGAAACTAAACAATGAATGCAATTCTCGTTATACCCTTCCATCTAGGAATGAGCATATTGTACCGAGTACTGGTACCGTACAAAATTGATAACGACAAAACAACTTTGGTACCGGTAAAAGTCTTTGATTTTACTCAATTCGGTATCGGTACCAATCATTCAGTATTCCTGCTTTAAGTACCTATTTTGTATATGAAATGTGATTAATATTTTTGAGTATTGTGATGATGATATATTAGTATTCCAATTATTTGTAATCAAATTAATAATATTGGGCATTCGAAATTAATATATGTGTCAAAATAGATTTTGGCAACTATAAATGAATAGCAAATTGTAATTGGAATTAAAATGTGATACGTGGTTGGAAACCCGTGCGTTATTCGTTTTAAGTATTGTCACGTTAATTTATGAATAAATCTAGCAAAACATAAAATTTTGGATTGACTGTCTAACTAACCAATTTCTTTGTCTTTACGCAGGGGCTAAACATGTCCCAAGAACCACCACTTAACCTCTTTGAACCACCACCAAGTGGCTTTACTGAAGCATTTGTCGATTTGTGTCGGACCGTCATTCATTAGGGTAGCTGAAATCATCCAATCATTGGAACAAGATCCAGGTTTCTTCGACTTAACAAAAGAGAGTTACATTTTAAAATGCATACTTGTCCGAAAATCCTTGAAGGATCTTCAAGATTGCCTCCTCCTTTTGGAGAAAACCTAGACGGATTACGTTGAGAAACAAAAAGCTTTATTCAAAGAGTTGTGCGGTTTAGGACCCGGGGATACTGGATTCGATCTAGTTAAACAATATCAACTTCCGATTCTTGATGCTGCTATTGGTAAGATTCTAATCAAAGTTCATTTGTATATATTAGCTAGGGATGTGCACGGTTCATTTTGGTTAATGGCAATAACCGAACACTTTGGTTATTAAAAACCCTATAACCAACCAGTTTTGGTTATTTCGGTTCGAATATATTAATTTACCGCTAAACATAAATATCTATTTTTTGAACTTTGGTAAACCTTTTGACTCAAAATGAATATTATAAACTACCAGGTGATCATATTTTATATTTGTTTAACGAAAATGAAAAATAAGAGAATGAAATGCAATTCAAAGCTACTGTCATTTGAAACAAAATAATGTAAGTGAATCGGTTAATGTGCGCTTCTGTTTAACCGATGTTTGGGTCGGATTGTTTGCTCAGTCACTCTTAACTCATATCTAACACACTCCTTTTTGTACAACAGAGATTGTGGAGCGAATCAGGGAATGTCGCGGGTGGAGGAGAGATATGGTACCTTATGATCAATTGGATGGAGAAACATAAGACGACTACCTAACACGTTTGAAATCCGACATCGAGTTTATTGACGAAAGGAATCCTATGCAAGTCGAACATATGAAAAGACAACATGCACGGTCTAGATCGTATTGAGTGGACCTTTTAGAAAAACAGTAAGAAGACATCGCCCAAAAAATTCAAGTTGAGGTTCAACGAGGGCTGGAGCAAAAGGAAGTTAATGTTAGTGAGATTCAAGTTAAAAAGGAAGAGATAGATCTATTGCTAAACAGAATTCATCTCGAGCCACTTTCATAGATTACAAAAAAAGTTGGAGAGTTTGAAAATTTCTAAGAACAAATTCGAAACGTCAATAGGCTCTCTGGGATTACTGAAGATGCAGCTAGATCATACAAGTCAGGCTTTGTATCAAACAAGAGTTGATGAGGAATGTGTGTTTTTCAGCGGTATCGGAGACCCGGGTAGTGTTCAAAGACGGACAAGCACAGATTTGGACAACCAAATTGCGTCTTACACGGAGGGGTTGAGTTCCGCAGTTGAGATGTGCTCGGAATTGCAAAAAAAAAAAAGGAATGGAGCAAATGAAAGGGAAGTACCTTGGATGCTAGCTTTTAATCTCTGTTTTGTAACTTTTACGCGTTTTAATCATTTAGACAATGCTATATATCTTTAATGCTTTCGTAGGAACATATTTTGGATTGACATTTAATGGTGAAGTACAAACGGTGGATAACGCAAATAGTATTTTTATTAAAAGAAATTGATAATAACGTCGGGCGTTAACTTGGTTTGGTAGCGTCACTTGCTATAATTAACCTTTCTTGTTATTTGTATCCCCCTTTAAGTTTCGTGTTTAATTGATGTGGGTTGTGACTGAAAGGGTAGCGGTGTGCTGCTGAAAGTCGAAGCTAAGCAGTTTCAAAGACAAGATTGATTGAGACAAAAACCCTATCTCCAGTCTTTTCATGTTTATTCTCTAAATTATGGGCTTAACCCACTGATTAGGAGTCCTGTTCGTTGTTTTGAGTCCAATAGTCCGGAGGAATAGCTCAGTTTGGTTGAATGAATATATATATATATATATATATATATAGGGAGAAGATCATGCGAGAACCACCTCTTATTGCGAGAACCGCGAGAACCAATGTGAACACAACCAAAAATGCCTAAAAATAGCTAAAAATCACACAAAATTTTTTTTTTTTGAATTTTTTATAAAAAAATCGCTACTTTTCGAAGCCAAAAATTTTTTTTTTTTGCTTCTAAAAGTAGCGATTTTAACATAAAAATATTAAAAAATTTAAAAAAAAAATTTAGATTTTTTTTAGATTTTTTTGGGGGTTTAGTTTTTAGCATTTTAGCTTGAGGGGGGGGGGGGGGGGGGGGGGTTTAGGTTTTTTTTTTTTGGGGGGGGGGTGGGGTTAGGTTTTTTTTAGGTTTTAGTTTTTAGCATTTAGCTTGGGGGGGGGGGGTTTAGGTTTTGGGGGGGGGGGGGGGGGGGGGAGGGGTTAGGGTTTTTTTAGGTTTTTTTAGCTATTTTAGGTTGTGTTCACATTGGTTCTCGCGGTTCTCACAATAAAGGTGGTTCTCGCATGAGCTCCTCCCTATATATATATATATATATATCAAGTGTGTGTGTCTTCTATTGTGTCTCGAGCTTGAGTTAGTATTGCACAACCGAACCCGTTTTTTTTCTTTTAAACAATCCTGTTCCTTGCGGTCTCTGGTTTTCTTTACTTAAAACCGGTTTTCTTCTTCTTCCTTAATTAATGAACATGTGCTTAATAAGTAGGGATGCAAACGAGTTGAGCCGAGTCCGAGCTCGACCAGGCTCGAGCTCGTTTAAAATATGAAAGCTCGAGCTCGAGCTCGGCTCGATTCGAACTTTATTTCTAAAGCTCGAGCTCGGCTCGGGCTCGACTCGTTTAGTATTTATTAATTAATTTATATTAACTATAATTATTATTATACATATAATTTAGTTATTTTTTTATATTTATATAAATGGTAATTATTATTATATAAATATATGTTTAAATATAATAATAAAAAATATATAAACAGAAAGCTCGTTTAGGCTCGCGAGCCGGCTCGAGCTCGATAAGCGAAGCTCAGGCTCGGGCTCGTTTACTAAACGAGTACTCATCTTTATCAATATTCACCCTGGTATTTAACATAAGGTAATCATGAAGAGCTTGAACAAACTCATCAAGAGTAAAAGGCGAAAGCCCAAGAATATAGGCAAATGTCATACAAAATAGCTAGACTTGTTAATGTCATTTAAAATCCATTAGGGAAACTGTTTGGATAATGTATGAAAATTCTAATAAAGCATCATCATATTGAAGGAACAACAAAGATGGACGAGAACCTATGATGATGCACCAAGTATTTAACAATGCACCCCAAGCTATTTGCCATAGTTCACTCAAGGGATCACTTGCATTGTAGTACACCGAATAATTATATAAAAAAAAGCACAAAATTATATAATTAATAGATAGTTAAGAAGTAAAAGAAAGAAGATAGATTGTCATAGATAAAAATGAGTTGATATGAAGAGTTACTAATTGAAAATATTGGTAGGATGCCCGCGTGATGTGGCGGGAGCATTGCGATACTCGTTTTTTGTAGTTTTTTTATTCGTATAATAATTATTGTAGCATCATTGTCAAAGATATACATCAAAAGCGAAGTAATCGGGTAATCCATTTCATTGTGTTGTGTATGGTTGGGTCAGTTCGATTATCATCCTCAACCGAAGCCGAAACCAAAGTCATCGGTTAGTATATTTTATTAACCAATCGATTTTCGGTTAATCACTTCGGTTTATTTAGTTAGAGTGACGGTTTTTTTGTTTGGTTCATTTAATTTCAGTTAATAGCAAAACCAAACTTGGGCTAAAACTTTTGCTTAGAAATATATGAAATTGGGGTATAAATACATGAAATAAAAGTATAAATATATGAAATGGAGATATAAAATATGAAATATATGAACTGGATGTATAAAAGCTAAAAGCATATGATAATGTGAATAATTTGGATCGCTTCAGCTAATTTTGGTTAAACGAGAGTATAAAAAATTGATAACCGGTTTTTGGTTAATTCAGTTTTTGGTTGATTTCGGTTTTGTCTGTTTTCGCTTTGGTTTAGGTTAACGATTTAGGTATTGCTCACTGATAACCGGTTTTAGTTAATAACTGATAAGTGTCGCGCGCGATGTGGCGGGAAACACGTACATTGCCACGATGTGCAATGTTCGGTTGGTTAGATTATTATCCTCAACCGAAATTGAGGTCCTCCATTAGTCTATTTTATTAACCAATTCGTTTTCTGTTAATCGTTTTGGTTTATTCAGTTGATTGACGCTTTTTGGTTTGATTAATTTAATTTCGGTTAATAGCCAAAACCAAACTTGGGCTAAAACTTATGATTAGAAATACATGAAATTTAGGTATAAATACATGAAATGGAGGTATAAATACATAAAATGAGGGTATAAATATGATATACATGAACTGAAGGTATAAAAGCTAGAAATATGTTAGTTCGGTTAATTTTGGTTAAATGAGGGTACAAAAAAATCGGTAATCGTATTTTGGTCAATTCAGGTTTCGGTTAATCAGTTTCAGTTAATTTAGTTTTTGGTTGATTTCGGTTCGATTTCAGTTAACGATTCAGTTATTACTCACCATTCGACATTGTTAATCACATAAAATATCAAGTTTTTTTAATTAAAAAACTATAGCAATACTGTACTCAAATTAAAGAGAATAAAATGCTCGTTTATATGGTGTAATTTAAAAAAAATATTAACGTATCAAAAAGTTATGACCGTTTAAAAATCGTGGGGGAGGGAGTTATTTTTTTTATAAGGGGACAAAGTGTAACTACTAACTAATTATCTATAATTTTGTTAAATATGGGGGATTAAAATGTAATCTAGATGAGATGATTAAATTGACGGTATTTAATCACTTACATTCTAGGCTAAATTGCACTTTTCGTCCTTCATGTTTCAGAGTTTCTACAGGCGCTGTCCTTTAAGTTTAAAAATTACACTCTATGTCCTTTATGTTTGCAACCTATAACGGGCGGTGTCCTTTCTCATAAACCCAGTTATATTTTAATGTTAAAACCTCTTGTCTCTCTCAACTTCAAACATGAGGGACCTTTTATGTAAAAAAGTGAAACATTCAAAAACAAAACAAAAGCATCGTTTATCCGTCCAACAATTTCGCCGGATTCCGGCAACTCCGAAATAGTTGACCGACTCGAACCAAGCTTGAACAATAACCTAATCTGAACATGAATCTGACCCGAGACCCGTGACAACAACCACCCCGAACATCGTCACCGGCATCGCCGCCGTTATCATCACCATCATCTCATCGTCATCATCATTATCACCTGAAACATCACCACTGGACGAAGAGAGCTCAAATTTAAAAAAAAAAAACAAAACTAAGGAAGAGAAAGGATTTGAGGGGTTTACCAGAGAAACATCAAGAAATTCGGGACTGTCGGAATTCACTGCGGTGAAACCCACCGGAGCCGCTCCTCCGTCATCGTATCACCATCATCTTCATTGCCGGCGGTCGCCGCCAAATCAACGCCGACTCTCTCTCTCACCCCCGTTCTTCTCTGTCTCTTTCTCTCCCGTTCTCACTCTCTCTTGATCCAGATTGTGTGTAGGTGTGCGATGATATCAGAGAAGTGGGGACTGAGTGGCGGTTGTAAGACGAAGTGGAAGTCGGGGGTGCTTGTCGGAGAGAAACAGACGCCGGAGCGCCGGCCGTACCCGACTTCGGTCGTCGGATCTGACGGAGAGGGAGAAGAGACTGAGTTGTGCTGTTGTGGATATTTCGAGTAGGCTAGTGTTTGTTTTGAAAGAAAAATGAGAAAGATACGGGGTTTTAACATTAAAGGTCCCTCATGTTTGAAGTTGAGAGAGACAAGGGGTTTTAACATTAAAAGATAACTGAGTTTATGAGAAAGGACACCGCCCGTTATAGGTTGCAAACATAAAGGACATAGAGTGTAATTTTTAAACTTAAAGGACAGTGACTGCAGAAACCTTGAAACATAAAGGACGAAACGTGCAATTTAGCCTACATTCTATAGATATTTAACATTCTGGGATAATGACTAAGTACGTTTGGCTTTAATTACTTATGCATTAAGGCATCATGTACTTGTACCTTTTGATACTTAATGTATTATTTCTTATGAAGTTGTATGCTTAATTGGTACCAGGGTTTTCTCATCGATTCCCTAATTTTATAATTTGAATATGAAAGGTCAAAGAATGGATACACTTCCGATGTCCATGTGAATCATATCTTTTCTTTTGTATCACATGATTCTCATGGATTCATATGGTATTTTTTTGATGTTTTTGATTTTCGTAAACATTTACGGTTCAGACGATGAAGAAGGGGGTGAGACAGTTTTCTATTCTACAAAGTCTTAGACTTGTAGCTATGAAATTATTCATGTGGTAAGGTCTCTTTGTTTTGAAATACGTGATTATAATTTCTACATGGTCGATTTTGGTTCAAGAGTTCTTATCTATCATTTTATTTTGGTTGTACACTTGATGAATTTTGCTCAAACCTAGCATGAAGTTAGCACTTCCATCATTTAATTACTTTCTTTTTTGGGATTGTGGTATTTGAATGTTGAAAAGCTAAAGAAGATGGCGGGTGTTGTTCGCTCCGGCGTGAAGGGTGGCATGAGAAGGTATGTATGCTTGTGTCATGTCTCGATTTGTATCTGCCATAAATATAGCATATTAATTACATTTACATTGAAGATATGAACTTAGTCCTCCTCTCAAAATGGTGGTGGCGCTACAAATCTTTCGGGAAACAACTTTGGGTTAATGTTATTGATGCAATACATGAGAAAGGAAGGAGGTCGGGGCTGGTTCCTTGTAAGAAAACACTACCTGATGTATGGAATTGTATTGGGTCAATTAATAGAGAATTCTGCAAGAGAGGCATCGATCTGGAAACAAAGTTTGTATGCTCAGCGGGGAAGGGAGGGTCGGCAAGATTCTAGCTTGATAATTGGATTCCGGGTGGCAAACTAAAGAAGCGTTCCATGATGTGTTTTCTATGTGCAAGGTGTCACACCCTGATTCCCTGTGGGCCCGGGCTTGGGGTTTATGCGTGACGATTGATAACAGTTCACAACGTAAGGCAACAAAAGTTATGGAATAAAATTACATATAACAAAAGTACAAACGGAAATAAAAATATTACACAAGATGTTCGTACTAAATCCACAGGCGGATTTAGTATAAATAGCATAAAGTGCCACTTAGACTATTCAAGGTCTTCTATAGGAGTCACAAGTTCCTGTAGATGACTAAGCCTTCCAACCTATTACGTATTCGTCAACATGCGCTTAATATTTTAAAAATACGCAAGTTTTCGCTGATAAATACAATTAACCGACTCTTTTGAAAAGCATTTATAAAATATTTTACTATCATTTGGTATTATTTTTATAAAATAACTAGAGGCAAACTATATCTCTTGTTACCAGTATTACATGCTTGTCTTGTACACTCGGGGACCAGGGTAATGCCGGTACATGATTAATAGACACACCGTAATGATCTTAAATGTCTTACATATGGTATGCCTTCCTCTTGCATTTAAGCCATGACCATTTGCAATTAAATGAGTCGGGACGTCCGGGACACGGCCTAATTAACCCCCGATTGTTTAAGTTTCCAAGCAAAACGGATTAAAACGGATTGTTCACAATTAATGACTAATTCTCCACTATTGCACACCTGACCAAGTGGCTAATTCCATACCCTAAGTCTATATAATGAAAATAGGCTAAAAGTATTTACCTTGATAGCAAAGATATATCAAATCCGTAAGTCAAGTTTCAAGCACAAGTACGATTTACTGGAGGCTCCTAATCTGGAATAGATGGAAGTATTATCCATTAGAATGTTCACGGGTCATATATAAGTCTTTGACCTTTGAGCGGTTACTTAAAGGATACGCTCGGTTTGCTAGATTTAAACAAGACCATAAAAGGCATATCATAGTACTACCCATTAAAAAGCCTCTTCTATGGACCCTTTTTTCTATCTTTTGTATGTAATCACATCCAATCCACCATGTGCTTTGGTAGTTCACCACTCCCCCTACTCATGGACCACTAGTAAGTCTCAAGGCTAACAAAGGAACGTTCAAGCACTAGAAGTTGAAGGACCTCTCTAGGAAGCTTTAATCCACCATCTTCTCATCATGTTCATATTCTTGTTTCTTTTGCAACTTCCCTAGCCACAAGAGCTAGTAGTAAGCCTTCTAATCTTCATTTTGATGCTTATAAGTAGTATGTTATATGTGTATAAGTTAAACCATCAAGAAGACTTAACTTTGAAAGATGAACACTTAAAGAAACAACATAATCTAAAGAAAATAAAGTGTTTCTAGTGTTATATGAAGTATGTGATGAAGTTGTTGATGTTGATTTTGTTAAGATCCATCATATGTAAGCTTGTTAGAAGCATAGATCTAACAAGTGTAAGTATGGATCTTGAAAGATCCATGATAAAACATGTTAGTAAACTTGAAGATCTTTAAAATGAACTTGTAAGTTGTTTTAAAATGAAATACTCATGTTCATAAACCTACTAATTAAGTGGATGAACAAGTTTACAAATTAAATTTTCAACAAAGTTTACAAAAATTAACAAGTAAGCTTTGATTTAAGTAGATCTACATGTTTAAAGTGTGGATCTAAATTACTAAAAATTTATGTGGAACTTCAAGTTTATTACATGAAAAAGTATGGATGGATTTAGTATTTATTACTTGCAAAATTGTTGATGATTGAGTTTTTGAGCTTAAAAGAAAATAAACACATGTATTTAAACATGGGAAATCACTAATTTTAGGGGAAACTATGTCAAAATCTTTATAAAATTTTAACACTTAGAAAAATAGAAATTTTTGCAAGACTTTTTACCACTAAAATGTTTAATGAAGTTAAACATGGTTTTCCCCCAAAATTTTATACAAAAATACAAGCTAAGAAATGGAGTTTCCTTAAAGATTAAAACAAGTATATATATATATATATATATTTTTAGAGAAAATATATATATATATACTTAGTTGTCACCAAAAGTATGTGCTATATATGTGTATATTATGTGAATATATATATATTAGTGTACATGTAAGGATTTAAAATACACAAAATACTCCCAAGGAGTATAAACACCAAACACACTTAAAATACAAAAAGAAATAATTATAAATAATATACACATAATCACCCACACATGGGTGTATGAAAAAAAATACCAATATATATATATATATATATATCCCATTAAATTTATGGACTTTGGACAAAGGACAAGTATATGGACAATTATATATGTTTAGAGCAAAATATATATAATTACTACAACTAATGGAAATTATATAAAAATCGGACAAATGATAAAATATATATATTTAACAAGCATGATAAAAATATACATAAAACAAACAAGCCTTAAAAATATATTATTTTTAAGAGATATAATTCCAAAAAGTATAAAAATCATAAGAAATGATTTTTGACAATTAATACGAAAATGAGTATTTATACACAAATACATGTATACTTGCCTAAGTATACACTTGGTAAAAATGACAAGATATACACATAACCATATAAGTATACTTATACTAAAAATAATATTAGGAATATTATTTAACAAATTACTTATATTTATTTTGAAAATAATACAAGTATACGTATACGAGGTTAAGTTAAAAATAAATTATTTTTAACACATCCCGCTTTTGAATCCTATATATATATATTTGAGAATAAAAATATATATAATTACAAATAGAAATTACAATTTAAATTAACAATAACGCAACGAACGAGTGAGACCCGAATATAATGGGCACGACCCACACATGTCTCGGATATGCACATCTTACTCGTGCGAGGCACGAAGCTGTAATAAGAACTAGATCCGTTAACACAACTCACACATATGCAAAATTATATATATTTCTATAAAATATATATTAACAATTCAAGAACATATACATCTAAGACGAAACGAATACATAAACCAAGATGGGTAACTTGTACTTAATAAATTATACATTTAGGTGATTAACATACGTAGAACATTTATAGGTTACGTCGCAGACCAAGAAGGGATCGGTGAAGTTAGGACGCACGAAGACCCAAAACAGTGAGTTCATGTCCCCACTTTTAAACGTATTCTAGTTTTCTAAACATTGGGGAAAATACATGTACAAACGGTATGTTAAACTAAGGAATGATACAATAAATCATGTGCGAATAAGGTATACGTAAGCACCATTAATCTAAGTTTAGACCAAGGAACGAAGGGTTAGATCTATCGGGTATTGGCAGTCTCACTTTTGGTCCACATTGACCCACACGGAAGAGTGCTTTTGTGTCACAGTCGATGGGTAATCGATGTATAAATCAACTAGGTTTGGATGCTTCCTATGTCATCACACATGTTAATGTCCTCGCGAAACATTGGCGATCTCGATTTCCTTACATTTTACATTTATTGAATACATTTTTACAGTTACATACCACATTTTATACAAATACAACTCATACATTTTTATACACCAACTTTGTTTGACGATTTTTCAAACTTACATGTATTTCAGTTAATTAGTGGAATGCTTTGCAGTCCTTTGCTCCAAGAAGTCATGTGTCTACACTCCATACCACTTTTGTAGGATTTATCATCATATGCCACCTCTTTGCGGTGATATGAGGAAAAAATCCGTGATCATTTAGAATTTGAATTGTGATGTAAACTTTTATGCTTATTATCTTTTAAAGTGATGTAAACACTTAACATATGTTTTGAAACATGAAACTTATGAATGGCATTGGAGTTTATTTTAATCATATAGAATGTTTGCTAATTCGTATGCAATGAGAATCAATCACGATCACACCTCACGCTTCCGCCTGGTGTGACAACTTGTAGCCGGAGTAATACATAGTAGCCGGAGAAGAAGAAGCACAGTCGCCGGAATTTATGAATTGTCAGAATGTTTGGCTATTACCCTTCTACTACAAGTGCATTTAAAAAAAACCAAATTAATTGTCATCGGAGTAATACATAGTAGCCGGAGAAGACGAAGCACAGTCGCCGGAATTTATGAATGACACAAATGACGTAGCACAGTCGCCGAAGAAGATATACAGTTGCCGGAGAAGATATACAGTCGCCGAAATTTATGAATTTGTGTAACCCAGACAAATATGTTCCAGCAAGTTTCTATTATCTCCGATCATATTCTCCGGGAAACTCTGACATAAAGTTTAAGTCAGGTGTCAAAAACCTTCTCCGATGACTGAACTTTGTCTTCTCCGGTGTGTTTACACTGTTCCGGCGAGTTTGAATTGGATTTAAATGCAGGGGCGGATCTAGCTAACAAGGGACGGGTTCACACGAACCCACTCGGTTTTGAATTTTTAGGAGAAAGGTATATAAAAAATATGGGATGAACCCCTAAATAAAGTGTGGCATGAACCTGTAAAAAATAACGGTATCAAACTGTAATCGACAAGAACCCAACCAAAGATTTTATTACCCAACAGATTCGACGATTGCAAGCAAAAAACAAAGAACAGATTGAAAACACAGCAGATACAAGCTCTCAACTCTCAACTACCGATGATTATAAACATGATAATCACCAACTCTCACAAGATCTCACAACAAGATCACTAATACAAGACGAATCAGTGATCAAACTGATCGAAACCCTAAGCGACTTTAGAGAGAGAAATGAGAGAAACTTCTGGAGAACAAAATATCTTTTTTCTGAATAATAATCATCAATAATGCAGAGAATACTTGTTATATCGAGAACCCATACCCGTGTTGTTAATTGGTTACAACAACCCGGCCTTCACTTAACTGACTTGAGGCCAGCTGTAGGATCGTTTGCGCGACCAAAACGAGTCGTTCAGAAGAGTTCTTGTCAATACGAGAGGCGGAAACTAACGTATTGACTTTGAAACAACTTGATATACACTCTAATTGTCTTGAATATTGATATAACAACGTTTTACAGGCAGTAGACACTTCGGCATCACCTCGGCTCCGGAATCAGATCGATACCAACGAAATGATCAAGACACCTATTTATAGGACATCCATTTCGCACGAAACAACACAAACGAAATGGCTAGCTCCATTTCGTATGAAATGGACATCTCCATTTCATGCGAAATGGTCCTTTCCCATTTCGTGCAAAATGGACAAAACCTACATATTTCACATATTTCTCGAACAACGTGCCCTGATCTATCTAATCTATTACAAGACTCGATACAAGAAGAAGTCGACAGACATATGCACCAACAGACTCCCGCTTGGATGTTGACGAAATCTTCAGTGTCGAGTCTTCAGTATGACACATCTTCAGTCTTAATCAGTCTTCGTGCTCTTCCCAAAGTATCTGACAGTATAAAGCATCCTTCAATCTTTTCACATTTCCAGGATCTCACCCTGGCTCTTTACCATTCAAGCTCCCCCTTGAATGTTGATCTAATCTTCAATATCCTCTTTCTCTTACTCATCAGCATTAGCAGCTGGCATGATCATCAGGATTCGAATCTGACTCTAAGCAGCTTCTACTCTTGAACACAGTTCCAGAATCATAACCTAGCTCTTACATCTTCTGACTCCCCTTTGCTAATAGACTCCCCCTTAAAATATTCCGGGATCGCAATCTGACATAGCTTTTCCACAGGTTCAGGTCGTCTCCTGGCTCTTCGTAGGAACAGGATCAGGAACCTGGCTCAAATCTGCATATCTTCAGGAGTCGAATCCTAGCTAACCTGCAAAGACTCTACCCAGAAATAAGTTTCACAAATTTTAACAATTTGACAAATTTATAACACTCTAGAAGGTATCGATTAAAATGATTTAACATTTATAATTTCTGATGACCAATGTAGGAATTCAATTGAATTTTTGAACAAACTTTCCCAAACTTGTTCATCATGTATAGCACTTGGAACTTTGAAAATCAGCTCTCCAACATCAGTTGTCGAAAAATATTTTTGTATTTTCAAAAATTTTATGCTAAAACACACTGAAAATCTTTTTGGATTTTTGTTTTTAATGGAAAGCAGTAAAGAAATATTTACAAACAATATTTTTGTGAGTTTGTGTAAGAGGATCATATCAGTTTATGAGACAAGTCACCAACACCGTTAAGCTTTAAACATTTTAAGTTCTAAACGATTCACATAGATTGTCAGTATACTGATCCGCTGAAATTTTTACACAAAGTTCAACTGTTTCGAGATACGAGTTTAATGTTTTAAGCACTTAACTTATTCGCGTGTCCCACCTCAGAATATACTCCCGTATCCAGACTCCTATATTCAGTCTTACAGGTGAATGTACACTAGTGATATCTGTTTAGGGGTAAATGCGAGACCATGAGAGCTCAGGCTATTGCTTCCGCAAAATCAGAGAGATGATGGTTCGACTTTCGGTGGGTTCCCTTTTAGAGAATCTTTTCTTCAACAGCACATGATTAGCATTTTTCAATGTTTCATCATTTTTTATGCTGAGGGCGAGCTTTATGATTAAAGCTGAGCAAAGTATTATACGAGGACTAGGCTATTGCTCCCGCAAAATCAGAAGTCCATGTATAATACCCCAGATATCACCACGCACAAAGACCTAGTATGTCAGAAATAGAAAGCCCTTCAAACAAGATTTCAGGGGTTACCTATATATCCGAGAGATGTTCCCCACGAAATAAGCAAGTTTGATATTTAGGTTTGTATCTCGAACACAATCTACTAAGCGTGTAAAAACCTACTGGCATATCATTAGTGAGACCGTTTATCACATTTGACTCTCCAATTCTTTAGCATGCTGTGATTGTCCACTGATGTACTATCATTTCCTCTTTTTTACAACAAAACTCTTTTTCATTTTCTCATGTATTTGTATTTTTCAAATTTTATCATGTTTTTGGAATTTTCAAATTTTCGAAATTTCTAAAATATTTACTCCCCCTAAAATAAAAAATATGTTTCAATTTTTGATTTTCAAGAAAAATTTGAAAACAAACTATACAAGTAACATGACAACTGTTGTGAATTGCATCAATTCGCCACCCACTTGGCATAAACAATCAGAACTCCCCCTGACAACAAACTATTTTCCCATTATGATTTCAAAACACTTAAGTTTGATTTAATCAAAATGGTTTTTCCGAAAAAATAGTTTTGTTGATTTTACCAAACCACTTGTAGGTTTGGGGTTTCATCACATTGTTTTTCAATCACTCGTATGAAAATTAAATCAAGTTCAACTTAATGACCTTGATTAACCACTTGTAGATACATACACTTGTATGTTCTCATCAATCAATACCACTTGCAAATTGAAATGTGACAATATTAAGAATACAACCACTTGTAGGTTGAAATTTCACTTTTGTGAATTTCTCAAGAAAGATGCCGATTCCTGCTCCACGATTACCAACTTGGGAGCTCCGGCAAGTCAGAATTTTTACATATGAAATACAGACACCCAAGCCTGACTGGCTTTAGGTGTGATTTTTTCAGTTTCACTTGGGGTTTCAACATTTCTCTTTGATTCATAAGAATCTTTTACCCCTTTTACCTTCCCATCAACCATTTTCCCAAAAATATGTTTCACTTTTCCATTAAATGCCTTTTCGACATCAAATTCTTTCTTTTCAGAATAGAATTGATTCGAGATCTCCACTTTACCAACTTTTGATTTTAAATTTTCAGCACGCAATGGTGGAAAGTTGACATCATCCATTGGCGGAACTGAATTATCATTTTTAACCTCAACTTGTGGCTCCTCTAACTTTGACGAGTCAGATTCATCGCCAGATTTCACATCTGATTTCTTAACAACCCATGCTTGGTTGTTAAGATTTACTCTTCTCTTGTAAAACCTTTTCGAACTCTCACCAACTTCATATGTTGAGTTTTTAAACACTTTGAATTTTTCAGTTGGTGGTTCAGTTTTGTCAACAACTTTTTCTTTAAGTTTTGAAACGACTTCCTGTTTTGTGTTGGTTGCCTTTGGACAATTCCAGGCGATGTGACCAACTTCTTGACATCGATAACAGGTTCTTGTCTCCTTTTTCTAATGAACTCCATTCTTCTCATGTTTCTGTTTTTCTGCAAAGAACACTTTGTTCGATTGCTTCCAGAACGAGCTCTTCATCTCTTCTTCAGAACTGGACCTTGAAACAAATACTGTTTTTGTTTTAGAAATTTTCTCATTTTTATGATTTTTGGGTGAAGTAAAACCTAAGCCTTTCTTTTTGAAATTACTGTTATGGTTTGGTTTCTTTTGAAAACCAGAATCAGAACTGTAACCCTTTTTCTTATTCAATCTCTGTTGAACTCTTGAAGTGTATTTTTTAGGTTTTTCATCAAGATTTACATCTTTTATTTTAGAAATATTAATTTCTGTTAGTTTGAAAACCTTTTTGATCATTTCAGTTTTAACACCTCTTATTGGAAATTCCTCATCAGAATATAATTTGTCTGAATCATTCAAAGTATATGCCACTTTGATTGGTTCGTCACTCAAATTAGATTTTGATAACAGGAATTCTTTATTGTAAACCCTTTTGATCGACGCCTTTGGACTATCAACTGATGATGAACTCGAACTCTCGGACTCAGACTTTGACACTGACTCCTCATCCTTATCCAACACCTGATCGACAACTTTCTTTATTAACTCCGACTCATGATCAGTGTCAGACGATGTAAATGAAACGTCAATATTTTCTGGTAACTCATCAGTTGTTTCGGACTTCAATTTTATATTGACAACCTTTTTGACCTGTTCCTCATTTGGTTTTCTGGGAGAATAACCTTCCCAGATCCGAGGCTGACACTTGTTATAATTTGCACTTTGTTTCTTACCAGTATCCTTCTCTTCAGACTTCTTGTCCTGAAAGGCTTCAAAACCTGCAACAGTTGGATAAATTCTATCAATAAAATAATCAGAACTTGAATAACTTTGCAGCAATCGTCTGATTCTTTCATTTTCTATCTTTTCTGTCTCCAACTCCTACTTCAACTTTGCACATTCTTCAATATAGTGATTGATAGCCTTCTGCTTAGACATCATCACTGCATTCATCATGGTTAACGCATCTTCTCTTTCTGAATTTTTCTTTTGCAGACTATTCACCGTTCTGTTCAATACATCATATGATTCTTTCACATACTTAACATCGAACAATAATTTTTTCTTTCAATTTGTCAAGCTCACTAAACTTCTCATCTTTTTCTTCACAATGTTTGCATGGTTCCAAACATTTTAGACAAGGTTTTGTGACTTTAACAATCTTTTCAACTTCGACTATTTTTTCAACTTCAACCACCTTTTCAACTTCAACCACCTTTTCAACTTCAACCACCTTCTCAGCAACTTTAACTTCTTCATTCTGTTCATACTTCTCTTCCTGAGCAACATTCTCACATTTTACCTTTTTCTGTTCTTTTGCTGCTCGCTTCTCTTTTAGTTTCTCCACTCTATCTGCAAAATAAAATTTAAAACTTTCAAGAGATAATTGAGTTTTACCAATGTTTATTTGTATTTCTTCTTCATCATCACTGCTATCAGTTGATGATTGATCAAAAACTGTTATCTTTTCTGAGCTTTCTTCTGAAGAGACAGACTCTTCATCTTGACATTTCTCATTATTGATAATCACATCCATCCACTCTTTCATCAAATCTGGTTCTTGAACTATTTGTGCAATGAAAGCTCCAAGCTTGGAATCAACCGGAATGTATTTGTCCCAGCTAAAACCTTCTGCCATTTTTTCATCATCTTGATTAACCTAATAAGCTTTCTTCTTTCCATCTTCAATAGCATTGGATGATGATGGTTGCTGAGCAACTTGTTGATATATAGCTTTCCGATAATAATCATTATTCACGAACAGATTTTGAGCTCCACCTGCTTCTCGATTGATACATTCCCTCTTGAAATGTCCTTTTCCCCTGTATCGAAAACAAGTAACTTTAGATTTATCAAAACCTAAAGTAGAAACATTAGCATCACGGAAATCACCTCTTCCTGTAATCAACTTAAATTTCTCAGCTCTCCTCAACACACTCGCTAAACACCACTTAATATCCATAAGCTCCATTTCCTCAGCATCAATCTGATCGTAGTCCTCTTTTGTTAGCATAGGATTTCCGATTCTTCCTGCAACCAAACCCTCATATGATTCTAACACTGTAGCTAGTAATGCCATATGACCTTTAGCAACTTCTTCAGAGAAATTTTGACCATTCTGAAGATGCAACGCGATGTTGCAGTGTAACACATGACCATTATCACTGTTTGAGCTTTGAGACTGATAACTTGAGGTTGAAACATTCGGATTAACATTCGAGTATGAAGAAAATCCACTGTTGCTGATTGGACTTTGATTAACTGATCCAGATGAATTCTCTGCACAGAAAGCGGTTTGGACCTTCGGACCTGCTTCAATATTCTGAACATTCCCTTTATAATAAATCTTGATGTCTTGTTGACCACTTGGATTGTTCATTCTAGCAATCTTTTGTTGTTCAAGATCCTGTCCTTCAAGCTTTTCAATGAACTGAGAAATTGTCAATTTATCATATTCTCCAGTGTTCTTTAAGATCATCAGATGTGTACCCCATTCTTTCTGCGGTAAAGCATCAGCTAATTTGTCAACCCATTCTTCACGATATTTTTTATATCTAAAAATGACATTGAACGCACTAAATGACAATATCTTTCAATGAGCTTCTTTGTAGTTTCACCCGGCAAGCTAGTAAACAAATCAAATTCTTTCTTTAACAATGATTTCTTACTCCTGATCATCTCCGTACTTCCCTCAAACTTAATTCGAAGTGCTTCCCAAATCGAACGTGAAGTACCATCGTGTTGTAGTAATATGAAGATGTCTTCTTTCACAGCTTGCTGGAGTAGACTAATCATCATTTTTTCTCCCTTATACATATCTCTCTCTTTATCCGATAATTCATAAATAGTTTTGATAACTCCCACATCTGTACGAGGTTTAACATACTTTTTCTCAATACATTCCCAATACCTCAAATGATTTGCTTGAACCCAATTTTCGAACCGGTCTTTCCAACAATAGTATTCTTCAATGCCCATCAACTTTGGCGGTTTCTGCAATGTTCCTGTTTCATTTTCCATGTTCACACTCTGAGCAATGGTAACATGAGTACTCGGGGCAGTAGCAAACGCGTTGTAAAACTCTTCTTCCATGTTTCAGTAACAAGTTTCACAAATTTCCTCTCAAACGAAATGCAAATTAAAAGCGAAATGACTTTTGGAACGAAATGGACCCTTCACACGAAATGGATCCTTCAAACGAAATGAGTTTCTTCAAACGAAATGATCTATTTGATGCGAAATGGATGATTTCGTACGAAATGGATGATTTCGTACGAAATGGATGATTTCGTACGAAATGGTACAACTTTCAAACGAAATGGCAATCTGGTGCGAAATGAAAACCCTTTTCGTGCGAAATGGAGAATCCGGTGCGAAATGGACGATTTCGTGCGAAATGAATCTACGATCTCCCAATTCGTACAAAATGGAGCACCTGGGTTTCAATTCGTGCGAAATGGATGATTTCGTTCCGTGCGAAATGGTGCTGATGTCATACTCTCGGCCAGATTTTTGTCAAATTGATCAGTTTTTAGGTCGATTTTAGGTCTAATTCTTTCAAGGATTGATTAAAACAGTATTACGCGTGTTATAAGAGAAATTCAATCCATTTTAACCGTAAAATCTTGTTAATTTTGAAAAAGAAGGTGTAGAAGTCAGAATTTTGATGAAATCAAGCTGAATTCGGTAAGAACTCTTCCTTCTGAGCTCTGATACCACTTGTAGGATCGTTTGCACGACCAAAACGAGTCGTTCAGAAGAGTTCTTGTCCATACGAGAGGCGGAAACTAACGTATCGACTTTGAAACAGCTTGATTTACACTCTAATTGTCTTGAATATTGATATAACAACGTTTTACAGGCAGTAGACAATTCGGCAGCACCTCGGCACCGGAATCAGATCGATACCAACGAAATGATCAAGACACCTATTTATAGGACATCTGTAACATTCCTATTTTTATATAAGAATTATGAGTCTGGTTAAATTTATTAACCACTAGTAACTAGTTTATTTTTAATATAAATATTCAACCCAAATAGTTTTAAACACTATTTTCTATAGTTGGTTGAAATATTATACTAATTAATTGGCTTGTATATGAGTGTCATTTCTAATAAAATAAAAGTCTATAAAAACTTATATTATTAGACAGGTAACTTACGGGTAGGTTGACCATAAGAAATATGAAGTTCCTAGATGGGCCTAAGAACCGTATAATAAATTAAATTATAAAATACATTGTATTTTGAACCTACTCTATTTTTAATAAAACTTAGACCCAAATGTAGACAAAAATATACTCGTTCTTCTAATGACATATTTATTATTTTCTAGAACGTTATATTTTAGAAGTTATACACGCCAAATAAGTGAAACACTTGAATTAATTATAATAATAATATAATAAATAAACTTACGATGAAAATTTAATTTCTGATAAATATCTTTCGTAAACTATTATATGTTACTACAAAGTAATTAGGGATGAGCATATCGGTATCCGATACCGAACCGATACCGATACCGCCAAATACCGATCCCGATTTTCACTCAAACTAGGTACCGATACCGATACCGAAACATGTCGGTTAGGTATCGGTACGGTATCGGTATAATACCGTATTTTGAGGGTCGGTATCGGTATAATACCGATACCGTACCGTACCGTACCGATACCGAAAACGCTAAAAAGTGGATACCGATCGGGATCGGGATCGGTATGGTATCGGTATTCGGTGGCATATGCTCATCCCTAAAAGTAATTATAATATTTAATTAATATAATAATAACATTTAAAGTTACAATTCAATTTAAAAGTGAATAAGTGTATGATGAACATGTGTACGTATGAAGAACACACAAATTCATTATTTTGTGATACGTGGCCAAAGCGAGTAAGTCGACCGACTTCGGGGTCGTTATCGCCAATTTTGAAAAACTATATATAGTAACTTAATTTCTTCAGATTCATTTAGACTAATGGGTATGGGGGCCGGCTGAGGCCCGGCTAGGACCGGCGCCGGTCCCCCACACCATCCCCTATATCAATATATTTCCACTAAAAACAAATATTTTTTCTCTCTTCTTTTCAATTAAATAATATTATCATCACATTTTTCTCTCTCCTTCACTCACAACCACTTTCAATATATATTAAAAAAATTATACTGGGTGAACAGTGTCCCCCCAAATATACAGATGAACAGTAACATTTTCTCTCTCATCCACTCACAACCACTTTTTATACACTTTATAATATAAAAACTCCTCCTCAGATATTTTGATGGATAGAATGTGAATGCTCTTAGACTCATCTCTCGATATATATATTTTATTTTTATTATTACCCCATAGTAATAATAATAAAGCTCTGTCTCGTTTTAAGTATTTTAACTCTAGATCACCGCTACCCTTTCTGATTGATCTGAGCCTCATAACATATGTCAGGGCTCTGCCCGACTAAGTTGTTGGGATTCGGTCTCGGGACATCGGGATAAGTTTGAATTAGGGGTACTATACTTAACACGAGTGCATTATATATTTTTAATAGCTCAGAAGTTATACCCAAAATTCTACCAGAAGGTTTTCTAGTTGAACCCTAAAGTTACAAAGTGGGTCCATTCTCTTTTCTCACTATTTTATTCCCTTTTTCTCTATAATATAATTATATTCAAAAATGTCCCAAATTGATCCGTTAGTAAAAGGCCGGACCCTTGAAACCCCAATCCATATCAATAATCAAGAAAATAAGATATTTAGTCTTCAGGCGGGCCGCGTAAAGATAAGCCGAGGCTTACGCGGGCCGCGCCAGCAAGGCAGATCTCCGGATAAGCTTGAGGGATACGTGGCATCCACCTGGCAGACCTACTGGTAACTCAGCAACCCTACGCGTAGACTAGGCGGCTACTCGGGCCACGTAAGGATCGAGCAAGGGCTCACGCGGGCCGCGTGAGACCCAAATTCCAGCTATAAATAGAGCAGGCTACGAGCAGTCCTCTGGTGTCGAAAGTTTCTTTCAGAAACAAAGTTATACTGTCCAAATTCGAATATTACTCTCAAATTAGTGAGGCGCTGCTACGATACAGGGTATTAACTCAATCGCTGCTACGATTCAATGTCCGATTGATTTAAACTATCCGACCGGATGTTTAAGCGCTATCCTTTGTCATTAGTCGTGATTCCGACAGGATGTTTGAGTGCCACCCGAACTCGGGGAATACTCTGTCATTCGTTGTGAATCCGATGGATGTTTAAGTGATTGCACTTTGTCATTTGTCGTGAGGGTTTTAATCTCGTGAGTTATCGTAAATGCTGTATTAGTATTTACCAAGTTCGTGTGCACTAGGTTACAAGACTAATCAATAGGCTAAAGCTCTGCCTGTATAAATCTGCAAATATATCAAGGCTTATCTATAGGCTAAACTTTGCCCGTATGAATCTGCATGCTTATAATGTGAGTCATTCTCTTTTTATCAAATCTGTTTACAAAAGTATGTTTATTTTTAAGATTATAATTACAGTGATTAAGTATATGTAGTCACCAAATTACAGCCGGTATGTGGGGTATTGTGCACATTACTGCTGTTTTATCACTTTAGGTGGGCGAACCTAAGTAGTGATATTTGTCACTATTGGGTGAACGGACTCAATAGTGGTATGACCATAGTCACAGATCCGGTCGAGTGACAAATACTGTGGGTATTTGGTTGAAATAAACATTGTAATCTCTCTTAATACTGTAAATTATAACAAATGTGTCGTTTTAGCAAAATGAATGAACTCACTCAGTATTTTCCGCTGACAAAACCTTTTTCAAACATGTTTCAGGTAATTACAGTAGATTGGAGTAAGAAATGGATACGGCACTGAAAGGCTTCAAGAAGTGGCTTATTTTATTAATTAAATCAAATAAAGAAATATTGTTTTATGTAATTGGGTTTATCCCTTATTAAAGCTACCTTTGTAAAACATGGGTTTTATCCCATCTATTTAATAAATAAAATCCGGTGTTTTCTAAACTCTGACATTTTTCCTAACTCACGGTCCTGATGAAATTTCCGCTGCAATATTTTTCAAATTAAATCACCGTTACCACTGGGCTGTTCGCGGCTCCCGATTCCGTCCAGGGTGGGTCGGGGGTCGTGACAGAAGGTGGTATCAGAGCCACTGATTTAAGCCAATAGGTGTTGTAATAAAATACCTAAGTTTAAACGAAGAGTTAGGAACTTGATATTTTATGGTAGCACTCAGGATAGTATTTAGACTTGAACTTAAGAAAAGATGCCTTTGTATAAGCTTCGAGATAAGCTAAGTACTTGTGTAAATAAAGTATGATGGGTATTGGTATGCCGTGAGGATGATGACTAGAACGTTGCAAGTATGGTAAATAAGCGATAACATTTGGCCACTGTTATTTCTTATTTATTAGTACTACTTGGTTCTGGAATATGATCCGTCATGTGAATACTAATTTCCCTAATTCTGGATAAAAGCCTAATAAAAGAGGCACTTTTGAAAAGATATTATTTATGGGAAATAGAAAATTTTCTCCGGCAAGACTGGGTATGGTGTAGCAGACTCTACAGCTTGTCCGGATATAATGGGGTTACCTCTCCGGCGAGAACCGGATAAGACGGGGTAAACAATATGTCAAACAAGTGACAAGATTTCCCTAAATAGTATCATGAACTGATATCTGATTTGTTTTTGGAAATATGAATCTGTTAAATACATTGACCTTATAGAGGGTATGTATAATACAGCATGTGAAATATATGATTATATAGATATGTATATCTATAAGAAATTCCAAAAGTCAATTAGGAATAAAGCACAAGCATATGTGTCTAGATTTCTTTATCAGGAATCTCTTTTCCGATATCAAACATTATTTTGTTTAATCATCTACCTCGTAACTCGAGCGACAATAATAACAATAGAAACCCATTAAGTTGGGATACCATCAAAAGTATAAGAATTTCCAATGCGTTACCATAAACTATTAACGCAAGTAAGAAACATGTAAAGTTGTGCTAGTACACAAGAAAACACATGAAACTTAAATTTTAAGTCCACAGAAGTTGAAGTATATCACACACAACTTTCGAGGCAAGACCTTTGGAAAATATAAATTGGGCACGATGACACCAATGTTAAAATTCCGTCAGTAAGAAGAACTACTAAATAAAAAAGAAGCACTTTGCCACGTAATCTTACAAACAACATGAATTTCGCTAAGGTACGCTAAAACAGGATTTCACAAACATCCGTGCACAGTCTAATCAGAGTCATAATTATTATCACTGCAAAATGAGTCACATACCTTTGCAAATTCCCTATTTCATTTTATTCACATTCCCTGGTAATGTCACTTAACCATAGTTATCACACGAAATTCTAGATAGAAGTTCTTATATTTCTTTCATTAAAAATTCTGACTTCTATAATGAGTTAACTTTCAAGTTTTTACTTCTCCTAATAGTCATCATACCATGATGATTTCTTTCATAATAGCGAATATTGATCTATTTCATTTCTTGGTAAATTCATACATTACACATGCACTGTTTATTACGCATGTGATTCGTTTGATTTGTGAAGACCATTGGGGGCTTCATTCCGATTTGTTATTTTATCCAAACTCAAATATCATTCCGCTTTTTGCACTGTGAACCGCATTATTGCAAAACGATGACTCTTTGAGATCGAGTCCATAAAATTTAGTTAAACCATTGAGGTAAAGAATTTATATATATATATATATATATATAATTTATGTTGAAGTATACTCTCATTTAAGTTTACGTTCAGTTATTTATTATTGATAATTAATATTAGTTTTATTATTAATAATAAATTAATAACAGAAGTGTTAGTATTATTTTTAAGTACTAGGGTTATTATTAAGGGCAGGTATTAAATAGCCTAGCCTTAGTTAGACATGGACTGGCCACCTATGCTTAAACAAGGCAGCACTAACCAATATCCAACCATGATAATGACTAGTTAATATATATAAATTAAGTTATCATACTTAATTAGTAAATTTTAATTATATGTAGAAATATTTTATATATACTTTATACTGTAAAGAGAAGTCATATTTTCATAAAACAATACAAGAATTAAAAGGAGGAATAAAATTATATAAATAATTGTCTATCACATGTTTTGTGGTAACTATGTACCGTAACGCTCTGGCAAGAAAATGACCATATAAGAATAATATGGTAGTCATCAACTACATTGGGTTAGGGGAACATTGTACTATATAAGAATAGACCACATTTTCACTTATTTACAATATTTGTAAATACCTTCACAACATTATATGGTTTCAAAATAAAAATAAGTAATAACATAGAATCGACTTATTAAGTGATATATATTTATTATTTTACAGATACTTTTGTACAATAAATATTTTTACACCTTTAATTTTCATTTAACGTTATAAATAATATTGATTTCTTTTACAAAATAATAATACTAAAATATTTTGTAATGTAATAACTTCATGACGGTGTTTTGTAATATATATTACATAGTATAGTAAAATACTAAAATAATATTTATTTAAAAGTGGTAACCATTTACATATAGTAAAAAATGCGTAATAAATAATACATAGTATTTATATTTGATATATAAGATACGGTTCAGACAGGGACAAATAATATATATTACATTTGCTTTATAAATATAATATAATGGTTGGTCATGCCAAAACAACTTGTTCTTATTGTATTTCGAGCTCTAGGACATAGTATGAAAAATATGGTCACTAATAGTGTACTATCACATTGTTTCACAATTAAAACAACTTGGAACTTTAAACAATGATACACTAATTCTATTGTCTTTTGATGTATCTTTGCAATTCACTCATCTCAGCACATTGATTTTCTTATATCATAATTTAATATGTGACAAATCATTTTTATGCTTTTATTTCATTTGGAACCTGTCAATTCTAAGTCTTCCTCAGTTGCCAATCAAAGTAAGCTTTCTTTTGACAAAGAATTTTATTGATTCTAAAAGTCTTTCACATTCATTTTAAATATCTATTGATCATATATCTTTTGGCTTGAACCTAGTCACTTTGGAAATTATATTATTTCATCTCATTCATTTGTCATCGATTTCTTGAACTAATTCAGTTGAACCATTGAATCCTACTTATTGTACAACTCGTATTCACAAAATTTGATATTTTAATTCTGTATCAACTACCTTAATATTGTTTTTTATTGACTAAAATATGACATAAGTCTAAAAGAAATATCGTAATCCAAATCTCGAGGACGAGATTTAAAACAAGGTGGGGAGAATGTAACATTCCTATTTTTATATAAGAATTATTAGTCTGGTTAAATTTATTAACCACTAGTAACTAGTTTATTTTTAATACAAATATTCAACCCAAATAGTTTTAAACACTATTTTCTATAGTTGGTTGAAATATTATACTAATTAATTGGCTTGTATATGAGTGCCATTTCTAATAAAATAAAAGTCTATAAAAACTTATATTATTAGACAGGTAACTTACGGGTAGGTTGACCATAAGAAATATAAAGTTCCTAGATAGGCCTAAGAACCGTATAATAAATTAAATTATAAAATACATTGTATTTTGAACCTACTATATTTTTAATAAAACTTAGACCCAAATGTAGACAAAAATATACTCGTTCTAATGACATATTTATTATTTTCTAGAACGCTATATTTTAGAAGTTATACACGTCAAATAAGTGAAACACTTGAATTAATTATAATAATAATATAATAAATAAACTTACGATGAAAATTTAATTTCTGATAAATATCTTTCGTAAACTATTATATGTTACTACAAAGTAATTATAATATTTAATTAATATAATAATAACATTTAAAATTACAATTCAATTTAAAAGTGAATAAGTGTATGATGAACATGTGTACGTATGAAGAACACACAAATTCATTATTTTGTGATACCTGGCCAAAGCGAGTAAGTCGACCGACTTCGGGGTCGTTATCTCCGATTTTGAAAAACTATATATAGTAACTTAATTTCTTCAGATTCATTTAGACTCATCTCTCTATATATATATTTTATTTTTATTATTACCACATAGTAATAATAATAAAGCCATGTCCCGTTTTAAGTATTTTAACTCTAGATCACCGCTACCCTTTCTGATTGATCTGAGACTCATAATATATGTCAGGGCTCTGCCCGACTAAGTTGTTGGGATTCGGTCTCGGGACATCGGGATAAAGTTGAATTAGGGGTACTATACTTAACACGAGTGCATTATATATTTTTAATAGCTCAGAAGTTATACCCAAAATTCTACCAGAAGGTTTTCTAGTTGAACCCTAAAGTTACAAAGTGAGTCCATTCTCTTTTCTCACTATTTTATTCCCTTTTTCTCTATAATATAATTATATTAAAAAATGTCCCAAATTGATCCGTTAGTAAAAGCCCGGACCCTTGAAACCCCAATCCATATCAATAATCAAGAAAATCAGATATTTAGTGTTCAAGCGGGCCGCGTAAAGATAAGCCGAGGCTTACGCGGGCCGCGCCAGCAAGGCAGATCTCCGGACAAGCTTGAGGGACACGTGGCATCCACCTGGCAGACCTACTGGTAACTCAGCAACCCTACGCGTAGACTAGGCGGCTACGCGGGCCGCGTAAGGATCAAGCAAGGGCTCACGCGGGCCGCTTGAGACCCAAATTCCAGCTATAAATAGAGCAGGCTACGAGCAGTCCTCTGGTGTCGAAAGTTTCTTTCAGAAACAAAGTTATACTGTCCAAATTCGAATATTACTCTCAAATTAGTGAGGCGCTGCTACGATACAGGGTATTAACTCAATCGCTACTACGATTCAATGTCCGATTGATTTAAACTATCCGACCGGATGTTTAAGCGCTATCCTTTGTCATTAGTCGTGATTCCGACAGGATGTTTGAGTGCCACCCGAACTCGGGGAATACTCTGTCATTCGTTGTGAATCCGATGGATGTTTAAGTGATTGCACTTTGTCATTTGTCGTGAGGGTTTTAATCTCGTGAGTTATCGTAAATGCTGTATTAGTATTTACCAAGTCCGTGTGCACTAGGTTACAAGACTAATCAATAGGCTAAAGCTCTACCTGTATAAATCTGCAAATATATCAAGGCTTATCTATAGGCTAAACTTTGCCCGTATGAATCTGCATGCTTATAATGTGAGTCATTCTCTTTTTATCAAATCTGTTTACAAAAGTATGTTTATTTTCAAGATTATAATTACAGTGATTAAGTATATGTAGTCACCAAATTACAGCCGGTATGTGGGGTATTGTGCACATTACTGTTGTTTTATCACTTTAGGTAGGCGAACCTAAGTAGTGATATTCGTCACTATTGGGTGAACGGACTCAATAGTGGTATGACCATAGTCACAGATCCGGTCGAGTGACAAATACTGTGGGTATTTGGTTGAAATAAACATTGTAATCTCTCTTAATACTGTAAATTATAACAAATGTGTCGTTTTAGCAAAATGAATGAACTCACTCAGTATTTTCCGCTGACAAAACCTTTTTCAAACATGTTTCAGCTAATTACAGTAGATTGGAGTAAGAAATGGATACGGCACTGAAAGGCTTCAAGAAGTGGCTTATTTTATTAATTAAATCAAATTAAGAAATATTGTTTTATGTAATTGGGTTTATCCCTTATTAAAGCTACCTTTGTAAAACATGGGTTTTATCCCATCTATTTAATAAATAAAATCCGGTGTTTTCTAAACTCTGACATTTTTCCTAACTCACGGTCCTGATGAAATTTCCGCAATATTTTTCAAATTAAATCACCGGTACCACTGGGCTGTTCGCGACTCCCGATTCCGTCCAGGGTGGGTCGGGGGTCGTGACAACATCCATTTCGCACGAAACAGCACAAACGAAATGGCTAGCTCCATTTCGTACAAGCTCCATTTCTTACGAAATGGACATCTCCATTTCGTGCGAAATGGTCATTTCCCATTTCGTGCGAAACGGACAAAACCTACATATTTCACATATTTCTCGAACAACGTGCCCTGGTCTATCTAATCTATTACAAGACTCGATACAAGACGAAGTCGATAGACATATGCACCAACACCAGCAAAGAACATCAGCAAAAGCCCAACAACTCAGGAAGCCCAGCAACTCAGGAAGTCTGCCCAACAACTCTTGCATAAGAAGAAATAAAAAACAAGAGCATTATAAATAAACTGAGAATGTTAAACAACTAATTTAATAATTATTATTATTATTATTATATAACTATTAATTTGTAACATAGGTAGGCTTAATGTGATTGTACTTGATGCTTGAATGGTGTTTTGTACAATTTAGACAAAAAGTATAACTATTAATTTGTAACATAATTAAGTAGGCTTAATGTGATTGTACTTGATGCTTTAATGGTGTTTTGTACACTTTAGATAAAAAGGCAAAGTGAAAACATTATAAATTTATATATACGTCGAAACATAGAACAACTTGAATCTATAACAAAACGTACATAAAAATATACACGTAAAAATGGTTTCTTTAAATGAAAACGTATTATATTTGACCTGACTCGTCTATAAATAAAGTTTACGTCGGAACGTAGAACAAATCATATTTATACCTACCCGCACATAAAATATGCACGTAAAAAATAATTTTTAAGTAAAGGAAGTATATGGGTAAACCGAAACAAAATATTAATAAAAAATTTAATAGGTTAAAAACATTCGTAAAACCGTGTCAAGTTTTACGTCCCCGCCGCAACGCGGGGTACTTAATACTAGTTAGTTATTATTTTCTAGTTTCAACACCCCCCTCAGTTTAATAAAAAAAAGTCAACTAAAAAGATTATGAAGACAAAGTTTTAAACACAAATGATTATGTTGTCCAACCAAAAGACCTTTTGTTAACACATCTGCAATTTGATCCTTTGAATCAACACCCAAAGTTTTATTACACCTTTCGATATCAGATCCCTTAAGAAGAATAAATCGATTTCAAAATGTTTCGTCCTGTAAAAAATGTTTCGTCCTGTAAAAACACATGAATCAGAACTCAAACAGTTTATTATTCATAAAAGACCTCAAAACAAGACTGTAACACCCCGAAAATTTACGTCCTATAATGTGTTGACACGTGTCATAGGTTTGAACGTGTGAAAGAATGTTCTTGAAGGACTAAAGTTGACAAACAGTGAAAGTATGTAATTATAAGGGTTCAAAGTGTCAACAATGAATAAATATACGTTGCAATAACCCTACATGATGTTTATAACCTTAAACGAATAGATCATGGATCATACGAAGCGAATTGTGAAAGAAAGTGAGAGATTACAAACTACAGGGGTTAAATGTGCCAACATGTTTAAGTTATACCTCTGAGTGACCTTTTGACAAACCCGAAGCCTTGTAACGATTAATTATGCTCACTAGAATGTACCACAAAAATTTCAAGAAGTTTCGTTATCGTATGAGCAAGTTGTGATAAAATTCGTGTGTGAGGGTTAGAATCGTCAACATTGAAATTTAGGGCTTTTCGGGTGATCACAAAGTTACCCGAGGACTTAACAAAGTGGGTATAAGTCTTAAAACCCCATATGTTAAATAACAAAGCTTCATATGCAAGTTGGATGGTGAAAACGACCTTTCGGGGGACCAAGGACCAAAGTGCAAATAAATGAAACATGTGTGACCTGACCAGAAGGGCCTCGCGGCCCGCCTCACACATAACAGAAGGCCACGCGGGCCGCCTGCGACCTGCAGATGCAGAAAAAAACAGACAGCTGCCTGTTGATGCATGTAACCGACTCCAATCTCATTTTTTCGAAACTTTGGGCAGCCTAAGATGGTTTTTAGCATGTAGGGTACTTGTGGATGATAATGCAACACTCCTAGACTTAGTTGTCGATGATCCATGCATGTTAGAAGTTATATATAAAGACCCACATGTTACTACATTGATCATTCATCACTTCTGAGCATTTCCAGAGCATACAAGCAGGCCACAAGCATTCCAAATCATCCATTAGTCGTGTGTAAGTGCCTTTGATCCTTCTTGTTTGAGTTATACTTAGTTAAAAGCCTAGAAATCAAACCGTCGTAACTACGGTTTGACTTTGTGATAAATCACAATCGGTCCAGAGATTTGTCGAATCGAAAGTTGTTATAAGTTGGTATTTATATGGTTAATAAACCCCTAAAAGGGCACTAACTGATTCGAATCCTAACTAGGTCGTTTGTCGAGTCAAAGGTTGTCCGAAAAAGTCAACAGAAACATTAATCGCATATTTAACGATACGGAAGGCGTGTAACCTGTTTTATCAGTCATACAACTTGAAAATAAGTATAATAACTTGTCTAAACTTGTTTGATTCGACAACTTTATGTTTTGAACCGATTCGGAACCGAGAGACGCAAAAGTTTGACTTTTGCTTTGACCTCAGTTCTGACCCGATTTATATAGATTTAGACATGCCTTAAAGTTCCATTAGGACCTAGTTGCATGTGTGTATAAGCCTCTGCGTTTATACCACTCGAATCCCTAATCGTCCGATGTTTCCGTTAAACGCCTAAATATTGACCGTAATGCCCTTATGACCATAAAACGAGATTTTTGAAAATGTGAAAGTGCCATAATCTTAGTTACTGATTTTTAGACTTGTACCAAAAATTTCACATCAGTTGGAGGTCTAGATTAGGAGTTATGCTTAATGACGTAATTTGAACGCTTTTAAGTAATTAAACGGCGTCATTAGCGTAAAGCCTATCTAAACCCATTTTTTTGACATCAAACCTTTTACCCACTGATGTGATATAATATTTTGGGATTTTTAAAGATTTTTAATTATTTTTAAACTGATCATAAGCTAGGTTTATCGCCTCGATTCGGTTAATACCAAAAATACCCTTTTCGGCCATAAAATGAGTTTTACAAATCCTTTTAACGCCAATCCAATTGCTACTGATTTTAAATAATAAATGGAGTATTTTGAGCCTGTTTATTTGATCAGAAAACTCAGAATCGTATTTTAACCCGTACATCGCTTAAAACGACTTTATACGCGTATTTAACGCATAGTTTGGGTTTAAAACTATTTTAATATATAAGACTTATTACCAAAGGTTATAACCTGTTAAAATAAGCTATTTTACTGATCAACTCAGACCCGGATCACAGGTGTCTAATTAAACCCTTTTTATAATCTTTAAAATGACCAAAATACCCCTACGGGGCTTATAAAGAGATTAAACTCGTTTTGGGCATCATGGGTGATATCCTACTGATATCACAACTTATTTAAGGCATGTTAACTTAGGAAAACTGTTTAGGACTCTTACGGATACCCGTTACGCTTCATGCGCGTTCGGTTCGGTTTATGTAACTAGTTTACATAAATTAGCCGAAACGGGTCAAACCTCATCGGTTTTATCTCAAAATCCAGAATGTGTATCATATACCCATATTAAGCAAGTCTTCAAACTTGTCGGGACTAAATCACATTCTATCCGGTCTTCGCTTAATCGTGCGTACGAACCGTATCTTTAAAACTAACCGGTCTAAGCGTAAGCTTAACTAAAGACCCGTTAGGATTCTAATAGGTTATTATAAACCTTCGTTCTAGATTAGGAGAACCAGTAAAAGATACTTGCACTCGCTGATTTTGAACTATACTTACTCAGGTAAATACTTTTAACTTATTTTCCCTATACGGGCTTGGGGTACGGTATATAGAATACCGCTTGGTCCAGCATTGAATCTTTAATCGAATAGAGGTTAAATCATTGATATGCTCTGTTTTGAAATGTTTTGTTTGCTTAAAGCCTTTGGGGGGTTAATGACCATGTCCCGGATATCCCTAGCATCATTTTACGAAATGGCCACGACCTCAGCACTCAGGTGTAGGCGTACACCTGTCATTGTCTCATTATATAAAGTGGTGTGTCCATTGATCTTTAACCCGGTCTACGGATCGGGCTACTGAACGCATAAGGAACATGTAATTCGTTTACAAGTTTATATATTTACATAATTATCCCAAGTTATAAAATATTATTTGTGCCTTGTGCCTTAAATGCATTTTCTTAAACTCTTTTCAAAATGAGTCGGTTGATTGTATTTACCAGTGTAAACTGACGTATTTTCTTAAAAAGGTTAAGTGCAGGTACTACGCGAAATAGGCTGGCTTGTCTCCTAGCATCCACATTAAGTCTCGCCAGCTTGGATGTCATAAACTGTTGAACATTTGTTTCCTTTTATTTTTGATCTACCTGTGGATTTATATTCGACTATTTGTGATACTTAATATTACAATATCGTTTGGTTGAATTAAATCTATACTTTGCTTCCGCTGTGCATTTAAATATTGTGTTGTTTGACTATCATGTTGCCAACCACGTCACGATACTCCCCTACCGGGCCCACCGGTGACACGTGGAAATTCGGGGTGTGACAGGTTGGTATCAGAGCCAACGCTGAGTGAATTAAACACTAACCTTTTGTGTTTAATCTCAGTTACACAATTGCACATTCCTAAATCTTCGAGTCTAGACAAAGAACTTAGGAATAATCCAAATTGTTCAAATTTTTATTTTTACTTAAATTTTGTCCTTTATTTTTCCTTGTTATTACCTTGTGTATTTTAACAGGTACAATAATGCCGCCAAGATTTAGACGAGGTGGTCGAGGAAAGGAGCCAGCTAGCGCCCCTAACGACCATGAGGCAGGGCCTTCATATCGACGAACTTCTTCTACAAGGAATGACGAAACGAGGGAGCTATGGAGGACATATGAAGACTCTGCCAGACGATCTTTTTCGCACGCCTCAACACCCCCATACCATGACTCTTATGGGCCTCAGTCAGAGAACGAACCCCACAACCCGCAACATTTCTTTGGCGACCCTACTCCTGTTTTTCAGGGTCAGTTTAACCCAGCAGAGTACCTACCAGAGCACGTGGGCTTTAACCCACTAGGACCAGAGGATCACTTTTCGGGTGATCAAGATATGGACGAGGACACAGATCCCGTCGAGGCTTCAACCGGATCCTTGAACCATCCTTTCGTGATCTCAGACGGTTCGTCTTTCCACGGAACACCATACCAGGGTCCGGATAGTCACATGGCACGGTTCGAACGGTGTGAGTGGTACTATACACCATCTGAACACTCATCACCTCACCAGCAGCCCCCACTGCAGCAGCAAGATCCCTCTGGGGATCCACGTTATGAGGCAGTCACGCCACCGCCTCCACCGCCGCCAGTTCACCTAGAGCCTCCAGAACCACCAAGACGTAGGAGGACTGGTGCACGGATCTCAGCACGAGAAGTTGATTTTCGTCTCAACACCCCTCAACACTCTAGCGGCAGCCATTACCCGCCTACTCATGAAGTCCCACAGATGGGTGGACCTTCTGTCCCAGTTTCGGAGGTGAATTCAGCACCTATTGTACCGCCATCACCGGGTTTTGGCCACCCAATCCCTGCTTATACTGCTCCGACAGCTTACAACCCATATGGACCACCAGCATACCATGGCTATAACTATGCTGATGATCCTTACAACGTGGCATCAAGCTACCTAGCCCATAATAATCCTGAAGGACCACATGGACCCCCTTGGGGAATGGGATACCCAGCTCGGGGGTATCAAGCACCTGTTCAGCCGCCACCACAGTACCAGCCACCACGGGCTCCTCCTCCTGAGCAGGAGGAACTCCGCCGAAGACTGGCCAAAGTGGAGCGAGACTTCCAGAAGGAACGTAGGAAGAATGAGGGATTTATGAGTGGGTTGGCAAACTTGCTTAAGGGGAAGAAGAAACGGGATCGTTAAATCCCCATATATATATTGTTGTATTTCCTTGTTTAAATCAAGTCCCTACGTGGACATTTATTTATGTGTGTATGTAGTCCCTGCGTGGACATCTATCTTTGTACTTAGTCCCTACGTGGACTTGTCTCTAGTAGTCCCTGCGTGGACATTTACTTTTGTAGACCGTCCCTGTGAGGACATGTATTAAATGTATAGCTCCTGCGAGGGCATCTGTTTCTGTGAAAAGTCCCGTTTAGGGCAAAATGTACTACTTTTAGTTTAATGGAATGTAAGTTTATAAATTTCATCTTTGCCATGTTATGCATACTTAAATTATATATGAAATAAATAAATCAGAATCATTCCTTTTTAAAAGTCTACCTGCCTATGTTATTTTTATTAAGGATCTTAAAAGTATAACCTAGCCTGCATGTCATTTTAAGACCTGGCCCAGATGGTAAAACTAGTTAAAAAGATTCAAATCCCTGTTAACATCTGAAAACATGTTAACACTCCTGGCAGACATGATTCGTTAAAAACACACGTGTTATTATTATATATGGATCTTTTCAAAGATTCTAAACCCAAATAAATGATCTCTGAATCATGGGTTAAATCATTAATAAATATGATCAGTTCTTTTTACCATCCATTGGTAATGGAATGCCTACGGGCCCTTCTCATTTTCATATGAGACAAAAGACAGTATTAGTCTGTGACCCTGTCTGATAAAGGTAATGAACTTTGTTCAAACCTTCATGCCTTGATTCTCTGAAATCATAGCTATTAGTCTAAATTGTCCCTGTGACTAGGCCTTATGTGCTAATAAAAACTGTTATTGTTTTATAATTAGGATAAATTATATTAGAAATCCTAAATAAATGTGAGTAATAAATTAACCATATATGGTTTATGTTACCACGGTTAAAAAAAAAAAAAAAAAAAATTTGCCATAAAAGACAATTATATGATAAACTCACCAATAAATTATTGTCGATATGTTACAGTTTAAGCTACATGGCAGACTCGAACGAGGTCAACAGTCACCCAGGGATAGTGAATGATAATGCCCATGTAAACGTAGCGGGTGCAGAGTTGCAAGCTATGATAGACAATGCGGTTAATAGAGCTATGGATAGACAACACCATTGATCAAGTGGTACCCATACGAGGACCCATTCTGCATCACACACTAGAACACCCTCCAGGACCCACACTGCCCACAACAGTAATTCTCACCACTCCTCGAATCAAAGGAGTAATCCATCCCAAAGAGTCGTACAGAACCAAGAACCTCGTAATAGGGGTTGCACCTATAAATACTTCGTGTCATGCAAACCCAGAGACTTCAATGGGGAAAAAGGAGCTGTTGATTGCATGACGTGGATGGATGAAATGGATACTGTGGTGGATATTAGTGGTTGCCATAATAGGGACATTGTGAAGTTTGTCTCGCAGTCTTTCAAAGGAGAAGCCTTAGCCTGGTGGAGATCTTTGATCCAGGCCACAGGGAAAGTCCCGTTATACAACATGACCTGGGAACAGTTCATGGCACTAATCAAGGAAAATTTCTGCCCTCAACATGAGGTTGAGAGAATTGAATCTGACTTCCTGGCGCTGGTCATGAAAAACCTGGACTGTCAGGCCTACCTTACCACTTTCAATACTTTGTCAAGGTTGGTCCCTTATTTGGTAACTCCAGAGCCTAAACGTATAGCTCGTTTTATCGGGGGTTTGGAACCGGAGATCAAAGCAAGTGTAAAGGCCTCCAGACCAACCACTTTTCGGTCAGTAACGGACATATCGTTGTCTCTGACCTCAGATGCTGTCAGGCTGAGGTCACTGAGGAAAACTGATACCGAGAAAAGGAAGCGTGAGGATGACAACTCACGACGTTCAGATAAGAAGCAGAAGGGAAACAATGACTCTAAGAAGGGGTCAGGATTTAAGAAGGATGGTCAGCAGTCGGGTGAAAAACCCAGATGTAAAATTTGCAGAAAGCACCATTTTGGAAAGTGCAGACTTGACTCAAAATCCCAATACCAGCCAAGGCCTTGTGGGATTTGCAAGTCTACGGAGCATAAGACCCTGGAGTGCAAGAAAATAAAGGATGCAACGTGTTATAGTTGCAATGAAAAGGGGCATATCAAATCCAACTGCCCAAAATTTACAAGGAAGAATGAAGAGGGGAAGAAGACCAATGCGAGGGTCTTCAGGATGGATGCTAAGGAAGCCGTCAAGGACGACAACGTGATAACAGGTACCTTTCTCGTAAATGATGTTTATGCGAGAGTGTTATTTGATTCAGGCGCTGATAAGTCGTTTGTAGATAATAAGTTTTGTGAATTGTTGAAACTACCTGTTAAGACTTTAAGTGTGAAGTATGAGGTGGAACTAGCAGATGGCACTTTAGAAACCGCTTCAACCTTATTAGATGGATGTTTCATATCCATTAGGAACCACTCTTTTCCTTTGTCCCTACTTCCTTTAAAACTAGCCGGTTTCGACATAGTTTTGGGTATGGACTGGTTATCACATAACCAGGCCCAGATTATTTGCAATAAGAAGCAAGTGAGGATCAAGACTTCGTCTGGTGAATCACTTACTATCCAGGGAGATACCCAGTATGGGCTGCCCGAGAAAATGTCTATACTCAAAGACTCAAAGTGTTTGAAGAAGGGCTGTGTCATCTACATGGCACAGGTGATTATCGATGAGCCGAAACCCAAGATTGGAGATATCCCAGTCATTTCTGAATACCCCGAAGTATTTCCTGAAGAACTACCTGGTTTGCCACCAGATAGGCAAGTGGAATTCAGGATTGACATTATTCCTGGATCAGCACCAGTTGCAAGGGCGCCTTATAGGTTGGCACCAACAGAGATGAAGGAATTGAGGATGCAGCTAGATGATTTACTAGCCAAAGGTTTCATCAAACCTAGTTCGTCTCCTTGGGGAGCACCAGTTTTATTTGTTAAGAAGAAGGATGGATCGATGCGTCTGTGCATCGACTACCGTGAGCTTAATAAGGTTACTATCAAGAATAGGTATCCTTTGCCCAGAATCGACGATCTGTTCGATCAACTTCAAGGGGCAAGCTTCTTCTCAAAGATTGACTTGAGGTCAGGCTACCATCAATTGAAGGTTAGAGATGAAGATGTGCACAAAACAGCATTTAGGACTCGTTATGGTCATTACGAGTTCCCAGTGATGCCTTTTGGGCTCACTAATGCACCAGCCGCGTTCATGGATCTCATGAATCGCGTTTGCAAGCCGCACTTAGACAAATTCGTCATCGTCTTCATCGACGACATTCTCATCTACTCAAAGAACCAAGCTGACCATGAGAAGCATCTTCACTGCATACTGGAACTACTTCATAAAGAGAAGCTCTATGCCAAGTTCTCAAAGTGTGAATTCTGGCTTCGAGCAGTTCAATTTCTTGGACACGTTGTTAGTGAGCGTGGTATCCAAGTAGATCCCGCTAAAGTTGAATCTGTCATGAATTGGCATGAGCCAAAGACGCCTACGGAAATTCGTAGCTTCCTAGGTTTGGCAGGATACTATAGGCGATTCATAGAAAACTTTTCAAGGATTGCTGCACCCCTGACTTCGCTGACACGTAAGAAGATTAAGTTTGACTGGGGTCCTAAGCAGCAGGAATCCTTCGATATTCTGAAACAAAAGTTGAGCAATGCTCCGGTACTAACATTGCCTGATGGAATAGAGGAGTTTGTAGTTTATTGTGATGCATCACACACCGGGATGGGATGTGTGCTTATGCAGAAAGGCAAAGTCATTGCCTATGCTTCACGCCAGTTAAAGGTGCACGAAAAGAATTACACCACCCACGACTTGGAGTTGGGTGCCGTTGTATTCGCACTAAAACTGTGGAGGCACTACTTATATGGAATCAAATGTGTGATCTATTCTGATCACAAGAGCCTTCAACATCTGTTCAACCAGAAAGACTTGAACATGAGGCAACGCCGTTGGATGGAAACTCTTAATGATTACGATTGTGAAATAAGATACCATCCCGGCAAGGCGAATGTAGTCGCCGATGCCTTGAGTCGGAAAGAAAGAGTGAAACCCATCCGAATCAATGCCAAGAGCATGGAAATAAAGAACAACTTGATAGAAAGGTTGTTAGCTGCACAGAAGGAAGCTGTGCTGGAAGCTAACTATCCTAAAGAAAAGCTAGGAGTAACTGAGGAACAGTTATCTCTTAGTAAGGATGGAATTCTTAGATTGAATGGACGAATATGGGTTCCAATTTATGGAGGACTACGAGATGTTATCCTCCAGGAAGCCCACAGCTCTAAATATTCTGTTCATCCTGGAGCTGATAAAATGTACCAAGATCTAAGGGCAAACTATTGGTGGATAGGCTTGAAAAAGTCTGTAGCCACTCATGTAGCCAAATGCTTGACATGTGCGCAAGTCAAGGCAGAACATCAAAAACCGTCAGGTTTACTACAACAACCTGAACTTCCTACTTGGAAGTGGGAAATGGTAACTATGGATTTTATCACCAAGTTACCTAAGACAAGGAAAGGAAATGACACCATCTGGGTGATAGTTGACCGACTGACTAAGTCAGCACATTTCCTACCTATTAAGGAGACCTACAGCTCCGATATGTTAGCCCAACTGTACGTTGATAAGATTGTAGCTCTACATGGCATACCTGTAGCTATTATCTCTGACCGAGATACTAGATACACATCACATTTTTGGAAGAGTTTCCAACAATCTTTGGGCACACGTTTGAATTTTAGTACGGCTTATCATCCTCAGACTGACGGTCAGAGTGAGCGTACTATTCAAACGTTGGAAGACATGCTACGTGCATGTGCGATCGATTTGGGAGGTAGCTGGGATAAGAACCTGCCATTGATCGAATTCTCCTACAACAATAGCTACCATACCAGCATAAAGGCTGCGCCTTTTGAGGCATTATACGGTAGAAAGTGTAGATCGCCTGTTTGTTGGGCGGAAGTTGGAGAAGTCCAGTTATCAGGACCAGAGATCGTGTTCGAAACAACGGACAAGATTGTCCAGATTCGTAACAATCTCCAAGCTGCCCGGAATAGGCAGAAGAGTTACGCTGATCCAAGTCGTAAGGATTTTCACTTCGAAGTAGGTGAAAAAGTCCTACTTAAAGTGTCACCCTGGAAGGGAGTGATGCGATTTGGTAAGAAAGGTAAGCTAAGTCCGAGATACATAGGACCTTTCGAGGTTATCGAATGTGTCAGGTCAGTTGCCTACAAGTTAAACTTACCTGAAGAGCTCAGTAGTATACACAATGTGTTCCACATCTGCAATCTGAAGAAGTGTTTCGCTAACGAATCAGTGGTTATACCCTATACAGATGTGCATATTGATGAGAGCTTGAAATTTGTGGAAAAACCTTTGTCGATCGAAGATCGACAGGTGAGGAAGCTTCGAAGGAAGCATATACCTTTTGTAAAGGTCAAATGGGATGCCCGTAGAGGTCCCGAGTATACGTGGGAGGTTGAGTCCACCATGAAAGAAAAATACCCTTACTTATTTCAGTAAATCTCGGGTCGAGATTTCTTTTAAGGGGGTGAGGATGTAACACCCCGAAAATTTACGTCCTATAATGTGTTGACACGTGTCATAGGTTTGAACGTGTGAAAGAATGTTCTTGAAGGACTAAAGTTGACAAACAGTGAAAGTATGTAATTATAAGGGTTCAAAGTGTCAACAATGAATAAATATACGTTGCAATAACCCTACATGATGTTTATAACCTTAAACGAATAGATCATGGATCATACGAAGCGAATTGTGAAAGAAAGTGAGAGATTACAAACTACAGGGGTTAAATGTGCCAACATGTTTAAGTTATACCTCTGAGTGACCTTTTGACAAACCCGAAGCCTTGTAACGATTAATTATGCTCACTAGAATGTACCACAAAAATTTCAAGAAGTTTCGTTATCGTATGAGCAAGTTGTGATAAAATTCGTGTGTGAGGGTTAGAATCGTCAACATTGAAATTTAGGGCTTTTCGGGTGATCACAAAGTTACCCGAGGACTTAACAAAGTGGGTATAAGTCTTAAAACCCCATATGTTAAATAACAAAGCTTCATATGCAAGTTGGATGGTGAAAACGACCTTTCGGGGGACCAAGGACCAAAGTGCAAATAAATGAAACATGTGTGACCTGACCAGAAGGGCCTCGCGGCCCGCCTCACACATAACAGAAGGCCACGCGGGCCGCCTGCGACCTGCAGATGCAGAAAAAAACAGACAGCTGCCTGTTGATGCATGTAACCGACTCCAATCTCATTTTTTCGAAACTTTGGGCAGCCTAAGATGGTTTTTAGCATGTAGGGTACTTGTGGATGATAATGCAACACTCCTAGACTTAGTTGTCGATGATCCATGCATGTTAGAAGTTATATATAAAGACCCACATGTTACTACATTGATCATTCATCACTTCTGAGCATTTCCAGAGCATACAAGCAGGCCACAAGCATTCCAAATCATCCATTAGTCGTGTGTAAGTGCCTTTGATCCTTCTTGTTTGAGTTATACTTAGTTAAAAGCCTAGAAATCAAACCGTCGTAACTACGGTTTGACTTTGTGATAAATCACAATCGGTCCAGAGATTTGTCGAATCGAAAGTTGTTATAAGTTGGTATTTATATGGTTAATAAACCCCTAAAAGGGCACTAACTGATTCGAATCCTAACTAGGTCGTTTGTCGAGTCAAAGGTTGTCCGAAAAAGTCAACAGAAACATTAATCGCATATTTAACGATACGGAAGGCGTGTAACCTGTTTTATCAGTCATACAACTTGAAAATAAGTATAATAACTTGTCTAAACTTGTTTGATTCGACAACTTTATGTTTTGAACCGATTCGGAACCGAGAGACGCAAAAGTTTGACTTTTGTTTTGACCTCAGTTCTGACCCGATTTATATAGATTTAGACATGCCTTAAAGTTCCATTAGGACCTAGTTGCATGTGTGTATAAGCCTCTGCGTTTATACCACTCGAATCCCTAATCGTCCGATGTTTCCGTTAAACGCCTAAATATTGACCGTAATGCCCTTATGACCATAAAATGAGATTTTTGAAAATGTGAAAGTGCCATAATCTTAGTTACTGATTTTTAGACTTGTACCAAAAATTTCACATCAGTTGGAGGTCTAGATTAGGAGTTATGCTTAATGACGTAATTTGAACGCTTTTAAGTAATTAAACGGCGTCATTAGCGTAAAGCCTATCTAAACCCATTTTTTTGACATCAAACCTTTTACCCACTGATGTGATATAATATTTTGGGATTTTTAAAGATTTTTAATTATTTTTAAACTGATCATAAGCTAGGTTTATCGCCTCGATTCGGTTAATACCAAAAATACCCTTTTCGGCCATAAAATGAGTTTTACAAATCCTTTTAACGCCAATCCAATTGCTACTGATTTTAAATAATAAATGGAGTATTTTGAGCCTGTTTATTTGATCAGAAAACTCAGAATCGTATTTTAACCCGTACATCGCTTAAAACGACTTTATACGCGTATTTAACGCATAGTTTGGGTTTAAAACTATTTTAATATATAAGACTTATTACCAAAGGTTATAACCTGTTAAAATAATCTATTTTACTGATCAACTCAGACCCGGATCACAGGTGTCTAATTAAACCCTTTTTATAATCTTTAAAATGACCAAAATACCCCTACGGGGCTTATAAAGAGATTAAACTCGTTTTTGGCATCATGGGTGATATCCTACTGATATCACAACTTATTTAAGGCATTTTAACTTAGGAAAACTGTTTAGGACTCTTACGGATACCTGTTACGCTTCATGCGCGTTCGGTTCGGTTTATGTAACTAGTTTACATAAATTAGCCGAAACGGGTCAAACCTCATCGGTTTTATCTCAAAATCCAGAATGTGTATCATATACCCATATTAAGCAAGTCTTCAAACTTGTCGGGACTAAATCACATTCTATCCGGTCTTCGCTTAATCGTGCGTACGAACCGTATCTTTAAAACTAACCGGTCTAAGCGTAAGCTTAACTAAAGACCCGTTAGGATTCTAATAGGTTATTATAAACCTTCGTTCCAGATTAGGAGAACCAGTAAAAGATACTTGCACTCACTGATTTTGAACTATACTTACTCAGGTAAATACTTTTAACTTATTTTCCCTATACGGGCTTGGGGTACGGTATATAGAATACCGCTTGGTCCAGCATTGAATCTTTAATCGAATAGAGGTTAAATCATTGATATGCTCTGTTTTGAAATGTTTTGTTTGCTTAAAGCCTTTGGGGGGTTAATGACCATGTCCCGGATATCCCTGGCATCATTTTACGAAATGGTCACGACCTCAGCACTCAGGTGTGGGCGTACACCTGTCAGTGTCTCATTATATAAAGTGGTGTGTCCATTGATCTTTAACCCGGTCTACGGATCGGGCTACTGAACGCATAAGGAACATGTAATTCGTTTACAAGTTTATATATTTACATAATTATCCCAAGTTATAAAATATTATTTGTGCCTTGTGCCTTAAATGCATTTTCTGAAACTCTTTTCAAAATGAGTCGGTTGATTGTATTTACCAGTGTAAACTGACGTATTTTCTTAAAAAGGTTAAGTGCAGGTACTACGCGAAATAGGCTGGCTTGTCTCCTAGCATCCACATTAAGTCTCGCCAGCTTGGATGTCATAAACTGTTGAACATTTGTTTCCTTTTATTTTTGATCTACCTGTGGATTTATATTCGACTATTTGTGATACTTAATATTACAATATCGTTTGGTTGAATTAAATCTATACTTTGCTTCCGCTGTGCATTTAAATATTGTGTTGTTTGACTATCATGTTGCCAACCACGTCACGATACTCCCCTACCGGGCCCACCGGTGACACGTGGAAATTCGGGGTGTGACAAAGACCAACTGAATAGAAATACAACGACTCAAACTCTCCTCACGAGCAAATCATCAACGATGATCTGCAACACTCAAGACAACGTATCTGATAATCTCAATAGATGATCTACAACAGAAACAATTGAAGAAGGGAAAAACCTAAGTGAGAGAAGACTATAGAGAGAACACAATATCTATAACCGTAGAAAACTAACTGATGATCACCACATGTTATATAACTTGCACCAGGTTCATCCCGTCAGGCCCAGCTTCATCCAGCCCTCAGTCTTATTTTTAAAACTCACAAAACCAATACACGAATCCCTATTGTTTTTACAACAATGAGAATTCACATATGATCAGAACCGAGTAAAAACCCTTAACACTACTCAAAACATATTAGGAACGTAGTAAACAAAAAACCGGAAACTGGACAAACAAGACAGGGTCATTTTTCCTAGACATTAAAAAATATCATCATACATACAAATGACAGGATTTGTCAAAACAAACCAACCGAAAGAATATCATCAAATTCTTCTTTCTTACTCAAATTTAGAGCTTAGTCGATCTTTTTATTATTATTTTTTTAAATACCTAACGAATTCAAGCATTTAACCATAGAAAACCCCACTAAGGTTATTAGTTCAAAAACTATGACAAACACAGAGACAAGAGAGATACACACACGAAATCTAATCTCGAAATGACACTTAAACATTTGGTTACCAGATAAATACATATCAAACAATCGCATGTCAAAATATGATACCCAAATCTTCATAAAAACTTTTATTTCAGAATCAACCTTAAAAAACTTGAAACGGGTCTCTAAACATGTACAACTCTTATGATCAAATTATCTGAACCACAACTCAGATCTCACAAATTAGAACTTCAACTACCAAGAGAGTGAACAAACCTACATCTATAACACCAAACGTGATAGATTAGGTTTTTTTTATCACAACAAAGAAGAAAATGAAAACCCTAGACGACTCTTGAAACTTTGAAAGAGACAGCAAGTGAAAAAATTTTATGTTTGAATAGTAGACTATAAATTCACAACCAAAATAAAAACAAAACCTTACCGGTTAACAAATGCAAAGAAGTTTTTAATAAGGAAGTGAACTCTAAATCCACTATAGCTAATGAATTAGCCATGCGACAACAAACAAACATAAGAACTTTCTATCTCATCAGAAAGTAAAACAAATTAGAAAACATGTTCTAATTAACAGAGAATTCGCAAAATTCTATAACCAAATTAGATTCATTGATCTAAGCAAACAAGAAAGAATCACAAGACTCCAATAATAATAAATCTGATAATAACAAGGAGAATATCACCTATATCAGACTACAAGACAAACAAATACTGATTGAATACAAATCACACGATCCGCAATCAATAACAATATCTACCACGGAGAAAAACATACAAGACCGTCTATATGTTCAAGAAACGAGAGAGAGAGACAAAGTGAAAATATCTGAAAACACCAACACATATATCACAAACATATGTGATGCAATGAAGAGTCAAAAAAACTCTAAAAAAACAAAACTAATTAGTCTCAAGTACGGAAAGTATTTTCCTGAAGAGGAAAATATTAGATTCATGTCAAAGCATTATAAAGACTAAAAGATTCATTTCTTTAAATACAAAACTTTTATGACTTCACAAACCCATGAATCACAAAATACTGAATCACATGATTCAAAATTAATCTGACGAAACAAGAATTACAAAATTCTACATCAGAACACAAACACACAGCCAAAAACCTTTTTTGATATACAAACCACATGAATTTGCAACCAAAAAACAAAACCATCTCACACGAGAGAAAGTATACAAGGCAGTCATAACGATCAAGAATAATCTTGACAACATTTTAGGAAACAGAACATACGGATCAAATACACCATCATGATATGGGCTAAACAAATCATCATGATACAGGTCAAACAAACCATCATGATACGAATTGATAAACAAAAAAACCCATCAAGATATGGTCAAATTCACGAACCACACAGTTCTACAATCAGTAAAACAAGTCCGATAAAACTGAGACACACATGACTCTACAACGGACAACAATTCATGCAGATAAAATCAGATAAAAAGTCTGATACAAAACTGATACAAATCAGCACTATGATCTTAAGAACTTATATTCGATCAATACAAGAAACTAACGACAGCTCTAAACCAGTGCACCTACAGAACAAGTCTGTATAAAACTAGATCGACAACACGAAGAACAATAGAAACCAACACTACGATCTAACGGGACTAGACTCAATAACACGAAGAATCTACAAACGACCCTAGACCAGTGTGGTAAAAAAAATATCACCTAGATCAGTGAACTAACAACACTACGATCGGCGATGAGGTCTCAAAGAGACAAATAAGATCACCAACACAATGATCCTACACAAACCTCACTACGGTCAGACTCAAATATGAAGAGTCCTAGACTAGTGAGATAAAGATAAACACTATCGAAGAACACATCTTCAAGATAGTATAACCTTTACAAGATAAGACTCAATCAGCCATATCTACATTCAATCTCACACATACAGATCCTCAACATGACGATCTGCTTTAACTTTCAACAAGACTTAACGGACACACTACAAATCTTAACATACAAGAACATGTAACGCCCTAAATCTCAGTTTCAATACGAAACCCTAGAAAGAAACAATGCGACAAGAAAGAAGAAAAAATCTCACTTAAAACCAACCAAGAACCATTAACAAGAATCACATTCTTAGAATAGAAGAACATATTGATCATGGCCCAACATGTATGAACGTATCATTTAGAAACATAATAACTACGTGCCAATAACAAAATTCAAGTTTGTTACTACCATGGTTTAAAAAAACGACCGAGGCGGTCGTACTGAGGCGCGCCTCAGTTCGAAACGGAAGGAAAACGCATATGAGGCAGCGCCTCAGGTTCAGATATTAAACGGACGCCTCAGTTGAGTGAGGCGGAAAAAAACGGCCGAGGCGGTACGAATATGGTGAGGCGTATGTATTTTTTTAGGCGGTATAAATGATGGATTAGGGTTTATTTTAGGCGCCAAAACCATATTGGCGGCAAAAAATTATTAGCGCCATTATTTTTTTTTATTTCTTTAAATAGCCTTAGGGTTTTTTATTTTAGACATCCAAAAAACACAATCGTTCTTGCATCTGGCTTATTCTTCACTGCAATTATTTCTTCAATCGTGATCACTGATTCTTCAGTGCAATTATTTCTTTCAATCTTATTCAATTTTCAATACAAGTAAGTTCTCTTCACTGCTTTCTTATTCAATCATGATTCACTGCTGATTTTTATTGATTGTGTTAGTTGATCTTGTTATTTTTATTCAATCGTGATTCACTTGCTGTTAATTTACTTCCTGTTAGTGTGTCCTGTTAATAATATTGCTGATAATACTTGCTGTTAATTGACTTGCTGTTAGTGTACACTCAAAGGAATCCTTTTTTAATAAAGGATCAAAATCAAATATATTGCAATACACTGCAGGTCACAATCTTATAATATTGCCGCTCTTAATTATATTGCTGCGGTTAATATGTTGTGTGCTTCATTTGTGAATGAATGATTATACACTGCAGGTCACAATCTTATAAGCTATATTGCTGCTGTTAATATGTTGTGTGCTTAATCCTATTGGTATCGCCATTTGAGTTTGAAATCCCCTGTTAATTGTGTATTTGCATGCTCTGTTTTGGTTTGAAATATATTATGTACTTCACTAGTAAATGACTGATTATACATGTTTTGATTATAAGTTTATAACTGCATGTCACAATCTGAAATCCCCTGTTTATGTGTATTTGCTTGCTCTGTTTCGCTCAAATATATTGGTTGTAGCTTGTTAATTATATTGCTGCTGTTAAATACATTAATACTTGCTGAGTTGCTGTTAGTTTGTTAATACTTGCTTGCTGAGTTGCTGTTAACAGTTAATATATAAATATAATACTTGTTGTCTTGCTGTTAACAGTTAATATATAAATATAATACTTGCTGGTAACAGTTAATATAAATATAATAATTGCTGTATAAACTATATAAACTGTTGAATTTGTTTAGATTTTAGGGATGTCTAGTAAAAATGCAAGGAAGGATCCCGCTTGGAAGTATTGTGTAGAAATTGACGTACCGCCATCGGGTGTAAAAAAGGGTTACAAATAAATGAAATGTAACTTTTGTAGTAAAGATTTTAAAGGAGGAGTGAAAAGAATGAAGGATCATCTTGCCGGTACATACAAAGATGCCGCCCCTTGTCTTACGGTGCCCGCTGAAGTGAAAGACGAAATTAAGCAATACTTGAAGGCTTTTCAGGATTCTAAGTTTGCTGCCCAACGCAACTTTGAAGAAAACGTCGAAAGTGGGGCATATTACACCGGTAGTAGCGCTAGTGTTAGCAATCGTGGCGTTAGAGGACCAATGGATCGTCATGTGCATGTGGTGAGTGAAGGAGGATCACAACCGACCGAAACAATGCCACCGGTGAGTGCTAAAGAGCTCCGGAATCAAGTTTGTTTGGATATCGGGAGATTCTTTTACGAGAATGGAATCCCGTTTAACTGTAACACCCCGAAAATATAAAACTTTATATTGGAACTATAAAGTATAAATAAACAAGAATTTACTAACTAGGAATTTTAACCTAGTTGGTTAATAGTCTAGAAATAATCTAAAATAGGTTAAAAAGCAACCAATTTACATATTATCATAGTGGAGGGGTGTAGGTTGTTAAAAATTGAAACTTTAGTTATGTTAAACAAATAAAACACAAACCAAACACCCCATTGTGGGGGTCTGGTCTACCAGAACATCAAAGGGGGCGACACCCACCTTCAAAACCAAGAATCTCACTAAAATTCTCAAATTGAAGGAGCAAATCTGGTCCAAACGAAAATCCGAGCTTAGAATCTTGATCCCTATCGCAAGGGGATTACAAGGTATGTAAAATTTAGTGAAAATTCTTAACTTAAAATTCTTATGAAATTGGGAAAAATCTGAATTTAGGGTTGCATGTATAGGTTGTGATGATTTAAGAACAACTATAGTGTCTAAGGACAAACCTTAAACAAACACAAGCTGAGATCATGTAAAATTTTAGTGGAAACCATGATCACCATTGTAGGTGATTAATGGGTTATGTGTTAATTGATGAATACTAGGGTTGTGGGTGCTAATCTTGTGTAATTTGACAATTTGAAAGTGATTTCAGAAATCTAAAGACTAATAATCATGTAGAATTGTTGATAGAGATGAGATTAGGGCTAAATGATAAGTTATAAACTTGTCATATAATCATATGAAAAATCTGCCTTTAAGGTGTTTGTGAAAATGCCTCAAAGAAGGCTTGAAATAGAAATTTAAAGATTTAACGCATAATTACGATGTTTCGGTGTATTATGCGAAGTAAGGTTTAAATAGAGTTCTAAACATGTCTTGAATTGAACTCTATAGGAAAGGATACCGGGACGTCAAGTGGACAAGCCGGTAGTGATTTGCGGTTGAAGGGCGTACACTAAGGTATGTAACTTGACCCGTTACATTTAGTAGATTTTGATGATTGTATAATATGTATTCGAATTTTAGAACAAGAATGGTTTGAATTAAGTAGAGATGTCGCTATATTAAAAGATTGGTCAAACTCGGTTGGAACTCGTTGGTAGTCGTCATATGGGAGGATTCCCTAGACGAGCCAACGGGTCGAATAAGCGTGTAAAGCATGGTTAATGTTTTGGAGTATGATGAATTGCTCTTTGATATTGGTTTAGGTATAATATGTTGGAAATATGAGAATTTGATGTAATGGTTTCTTAGAAAAGCGAAATCCGAGAAATTGGTTTGAGTGAGATGAACAAACCAAACAAAAACATAGATTTCCAGGAACTACCGTAAATTACGGTAATACCGTAATTTACGGTAGAGGTCATGTGTTTTACGGTGGTTCACCCCTGGTTTACGGTGAACCAAGAACTTCCAGAACTCACCGTAAATTACGGTAACACCGTAATTTACGGTGGAACCAGAAATCTTCTAATTTCTTTTATTTTTAATTGATGTTGGATCATATGTTTAAGTCTTATGTGTCTAAGTCAAAACTAATATTTTTAATGGTTTTGACACTAGGTGACTAGATGGACCTTACGGATGGTGGTCAAGCAACGTCGAAGAACCGAACATGACTTTTGAAGCTTCCGCTATGTTCTTAATCTTATTTAAACTTTGTTCATGGGTTGTAAACAATTTCTTAATCAACTTTTGAATGTTTAAAACTTAGTCATTAGTTGACTAATGTTTATGATACTTGTAATCTTGACTTATGAAACTTATATAAAATGTATAAAATTAGTCTTATATTCAAGTAAAAATTTAAGGGTGTTACAAGTTGGTAATCAGAGCTCAAGGTTGTCAAGAAGTGTTCGGTTCAAGCTTGATCAATTGTCCGGTAAGAATTAACTTATTTTGTTAATAAAATATGTATTATGTAAAGAATTAGAAATGAATAAATATGCATGAAAAGAGTGTGTAAGCTCACCCAAATACAAGAAATGCATGAAACAAGAACGATTAAATCAAGTTATGAACTTGATAGAATTGAAACAAGAATGATTAAAATCAAGTTATGAACTTGATTGAATTGAAACAAGAATGATTAAAATCAAGTTATGAACTTGATAGAATTGAAACAAGAATGATTAAAATCAAGTTATGAACTTGATTGAATTGAAACAAGAATGATTAAAATCAAGTTATGAACTTGATTGAATTGAAACAAGAACGATTAAATCAAGTTTATAAACTTGATTGAATCAAAACAAGTAAAGCATGTGTTATAAATGGAATGTTTAACAACCTATGTAAACATTTCAGAAATAGAGATGGCTGATGGAGGTAATGATAATGCGGTGCCAAGAGTCACCGAACAAATGAGGGAAGTGATTGCCGAAGAGGTTGGAAAGGCGATCGAAAACAGTTTGTCGGGCTTTATTGGTAAAATTCAAAACACAGTTTTATCAATAGTAGAAGAGAGAATCAAGAAATTGGAAGATGATTCAAATTTAGCAAAAGAAAAGCATGGTGGACGAAAGTCTTGTTCATACAAGGAATTCATGGCCTGTAAACCACCAATATATAATAGGGAGGTTGACCCAATAGTGTGCCAACGATGGCTAAGTGATATCGAAGGGGTATTCGAGAGGACCCATTGTGACGAAGATGACTACGTAGCCTATGGTACGGGTCAACTAAGGAGTCAAGCGAAAGATTGGTGGGATAACAAAAAGAGAGAGATCGGTATTGAAGCTGCTAAGGTCATGACTTGGGAAGAATTCAAGACGCCGTTTCTTAAGCATCATAGCCCCAAGGCGGTTATGAATAAAATCAAGGAGGAGTTCATGCAACTTAGGCACAAGAATGAGACCATAGACAAGATTACGGCAACGTTTATGGATAAGATGAAGTTTTGTGATGATCTAGTGACGAATGAAGAACAAAAGATATACTACTACCATAACATGTTGAGTGCTGAGTATAGGGAATTTATCACCCCTTCAAAATACGAGACCCTTACCGAGATCATAAATGCTGCTCGGGAAAGGGAGATCGAACTAAAAAAGAGCATTGAACGGGGTGAACGGAAAGCACAAGATGTAAACCCAAGCCCTACTAAGAAGGCACGAACAAATGAAACCGCAAAGAAATCCGATACGAAAGGCGGGTCACCAAGTTGCAGAATCTGCGGAAAGGGTCATAAAGGCGAATGCCGTTACAAGGATAAGCCTTGTCCCATATGCAAGAAAACGGGACATATGGCTATATCGTGCCCGGAGAAAGTGACAGTTTGTTACAATTGTTATCGAACGGGTCACAAAAAGTCGGAATGCCCGGAACTGGTTGGAAAGAAGGATGAGCAGAACCAGAAAGGTGAAGCCCCAAAAGCAAAGGCAAGATCTTTTCAATTGACCGCCGCAGAAGCGAAGGTTGAACCTGACGTGGTCTCAGGATATTTGCTGTAAATTAAATTCCTGCACGCGTGTTATTTGTACGTGCAACAAAATGTCAATACTCACTCTTGTGCTGATGTTTGTGAGCCGGTTCACAACACACAAAAGGAGCCAAAACGAGCAGATCAAAGTCGAGGGTATAAGAAGTCTGCTCACCAAGGACAATCACGATCTCATAAGGCTCCTGACAAGGTGATTGAAAGCTCCAATCAGGGAGAAAAGACGAAGACTGGTGCTCAGAGTAACAAGACTTCTGCAAATAGCAAATACAAGCACCCAAATTCGTCTTCGTCTGAAATGAATGTGCAGGCACATCCAACACAAAAAGGACCGGTTTGTCCTTCAGGACCGGTTTGTCCTTCAGGACCGGTTTGTCCTTCAGGACCTGCTAGAGCAAATCAAGCTGCTAAAAATGTCTTTCCGATGAAAAGACAAACTTGCTACAACTGTGGCAATGCGGGTCATATTGCTAGAAACTGCACACGGCGTCCCTATGTACCCTACTATATGCAAAATCAGAGGGTTACATCAAAGGATAACAATCATTCCAAGCCAATGAAGGTATCATCACCTAAGGCAATGAAGAATGTGAATTCCAAGGTTAAACCTTCTGATGGGGATTGGAACGCTGCTAAAAACAAACGCAAGGCTGTTCAGGAACAAAAACGTGTTTCTAAAACTAACAAACCTGAAACAGCTAAAGTTGCTCAACCGAAGGCAACAAACGCGTTTGCTAGACCGAAACAGTTTTGGAAACCCAAATCCAAAGCAGCAACGTCTCCAATCCTTGAAATTAAAGGGGACTTGTGTTTGAAAGAAGTGTCTTATTTTGATGCTTCAGGTAAACCCAGGACCACGATGGCCTGGGTACCAATGTCTTACTAATCTCCTTATTTTTCAGGAACAACCAAGGAGGAGCTGTTGACAATCTCTGGAATGTTGATAGCGGTTGTTCCAGAGATAAAAACGGGTAACATCTCACTGTTGTAAAAAGTTCAAATTTTTTTTACTGATGATATGTTTCCTTTGGAGGAGATTAGAGAAGTAAGAAATGATCAGCAAAAGGTACCGTTTAAATTCAGTAATTTGATTTGAATTTGATAAGTCTTCAATCTGATGACAGAACGGTTAAGCAAAAATATTTTTCTCTCTTTTTCTTAGTTTATACTTTGTATATAAATTGTCCTTTCTCTAGTAAATGGTAAATTTGCGCAAAAATACAAGATTTATGCACAAATTTAGGGGGGGAGAGGAACATATAGATAGATATAGAGTTTAGGAGGAGAAAACTCAGAAAATACAAAAAGAGTTTGCCGTAAATATGTATTGTTTTAGGGGGAGAAAATGAGAAAAATACAAAAACATTAGAAAAATGAAAAAGCCAAAAAGAAAGATTGCATGATATGGGAAGTGAAATAAATGTTTGTGTTAAAGGGTTTGACTAACACATGTAAGGTGCCATAGCTGAAAAGACTAGGATCTACTGCGATATGTCGATAGGCTTGACGCTCAACATGATAAAAGATACTAAGTGATATAAACATAACGAACTATGTACCATGTGGGTAACATACAAACGGTGTATGATTTTATGGTCTTAAATCTTGCGTTGATAGATAGCCAACATCTGAGGTTTTGGGTCTTTATATTGTTGAATCATCCGGGGATATCTTGGCTGTTCTTCTGTTCAGAACTAAAATTGTACATGACCCCAGGAAAGAAAGTCACTTGGAATTAGCTCATTTCTATTTGAATGTCTGTATGTTGTCCCGATACACACAATTTTGATCTGATTCTGAAATCTTCTCTGAAAAAAGTCGTGTACCTCCTCTGCTGCATCCAGATATATGCTGACCTGGAGGTGCTAGGCAACGACAGCTTTTGCTGCATCCAGATACATGCTGACCTAGCTGTACGTTGTCGCGCTATAGATCTAATACACCCGAAAGAGGCCCTCAAGTGCCCAAAAGAAACCCAAGAAACCTATATCAAACTGAGAAAAACTCATTTGATCTGTATATTATGCCATCTCTGCTTAAGATCTATTCTGTTCTCTTCTCAATCTATTCCCAGTTAAGATTTCAGAAATCTGGATTGGACTTGTGAAATATGTGATAGGGAAGATACTTGCATGATAGAGTGTGCTGTTTATATTTCCAGGATTTGATTAGTATTTATTTGGGTGTTCATTGTTAAGAAATCAAAACATGATAAAACAGACTATATGCAGACTTAGACACAGTCAGGATATCTTAAAGGATGACATCAGTATACTCACCTGCTACGATGAATCGTTGTGCTTACCTTGATCGCGGGGGTATGCCTTGGAATGGGACACACGGGTATAATAGTATAATATTACCTAAAGCATATCACGAAGTTGAAAAATTGAAAGTTGAGCGTTAAAGTTTAAGTGGACAAACATATTGGCAATCGCATAGACCAGTTTGATTAGGCTCGTACTGAAAAGTGTTCCTTAGTCTGCCTGAGAACGAATTTTGATCCCATTGCAATTGTATATTATGGTAGTTGTTTATATTTTGAGTTTTTATTTGTTTTTCTATAAAACCAAAAATCCAAAAATAGAGTGTTTATTTATTTTTCTTAAAATTAAAAATGTAACCGTTCTTGAAGATTTGACTGATCATCAAAAGTTAAAAGAATTTAAATTGTGAAATTTCATGTATCTAATGTTCATGTGGTACTCTCTCTGTTGCATAAGAAATGTTTGCTTATGAGTTTGTGAGCATGTGCAGAACTTGATTTCAATCAAGAACAGGGGTTGATGAAGACTGAGATGCTGTTAGTTGCTGAAGAAGCCTGAAGCAGCACAACAACAAGATGTACCTGAGTCAGAAGAATCGGATACGAATTGCCGTCTGACAGTGATAGTGCATTTGAAGAAGTACCGTGAACCTGCTTGAAAGACAAAGACTGAAGAAGAAAAGAGCTGCTGAGAATCCTCCTCTCACATTTTTTTTGACAAAGATATTTCAAGCAAAGCTGATCAAGATCCTGATATGAAGCTAACCACAAGAGCTGATGAAAGAGACCCAGTGCTGAGAGTTCAGAAGTCAAGAACTTCCACAACATCTGCAGCATAGAGACAACCATAGACTTCGTTGAAGACGTTGCTGAATTCATGGTATGAAGACAATTTGATGGCATCAGTCTAGGGGGAGATTGTTAGGCCCTAAAGTGTGAGACTGACGCATCAAATTAATACAACGAGCTATGGTTATGAACTGGGTCTTACCGGGTTAGTTTATGTTAGGTTGTGGACCTTTATAGGTCTTTTGGGCCAAGCTTTAGGCCATGTGGGCCAAGCAGGCCCAAGGGAAGCCCATGTAGGGAAGTGGGCTTGTCCATGTATATAAACAAGTTTTCAACTTGTTTTTAGGTTTGAACCTCATTCATTGTTACAACTTCTAGAGAAGCTAGAGTGGAGGCGATTCGATTGTGGTGTACTCATACCAGACGTTTTTGCTTGTTAAAGTAATCGAAACGTGTGTGAGTTAAAAGTTATTTCGGTGTTCTTGTTTTTCATATTTTTTGGTTTATCTTGAATCATCTTGTGATTGGATTCCGCACTCTCACAAGATTAGGTTTGATATCATTGAAAGATCCGGTTTACGGGACTTACAGTTTCATATGGATTTATTCGACATCCTTCATTTGTTCTAACAAAATTACCTGTGCCCTTAGAAGTAGAGATAGGTAATAACAAGAGCTTTATTGTTTGTGATGTATGTGAAAACTATAAAATGAGCATTGACGACGAAGAATATTTGATAAATCTAATCCCGATGTCAATGGGAGAATTTCAAGTAGTCGTTGGGATGGATTGGCTATCTCAACACCATGCAAAGGTCGTGTGTTTTCGTAAGGAGATAAAACTAACATCTCCGAGCGGGAAACACATTACCATTTATGGCGAAAAGGGAGGCAACCCTATAGTGTGCACAATGTTGAAAGCTCACAAGCTTATGAAGCGAGGATGCAAGGCATTCATGATATACGCTAATAAGCCCGAAAAAGAATCACGAAAGATTGAAGACATACCGGTAGTACGAGATTATGAAGATGTGTTTCCGGAGGATTTACCGGGGATACCGCCTGAACGGGAAGTAGAGTTCGGGATCGAATTGATTCCGGGCGCAAAACCCGTAGCAAAGGCCCCGTACCGACTTGCACCGTCGGAATTACAAGAGTTGATGTCTCAAATCCAAGACCTGCTTGACAAGGGATTCATAAGGCCGAGTGTGTCTCCTTGGGGCGCACCGGTATTGTTCGTGAGAAAGAAAGACGGGAGCATGCGCATGTGTATCGATTACCGGGAGTTAAACAAACTCATGGTAAAGAACCGATACCCGCTTCCGAGGATAGACGATTTATTTGACCAATTACAAGGTGCGAACTGGTTTTCAAAAATTGACCTTAGATCTGGGTATCATCAATTAAAGGTCAAAGAAGAAGATGTGCCGAAGACGGCTTTCCGCACGAGATACGGACATTACGAATTCCTCGTGATGTCATTTGGGCTAACAAATGCACCCGTGGCTTTCATGGACCTCATGAACAGGGTTTGCAAGCCAATGTTGGATAAGTCGGTCATCGTGTTTATCGATGATATTTTGGTGTACTCGAAAAGTGAAGCGGAACACGCACACCACCTACAAGAAGTGTTAGAGACCCTTAGACGAGAAAGGCTGTATGCGAAATTCTCTAAGTGTGCCTTTTGGCTACGAGAGGTACAATTTCTTGGCCATGTCATAAGTGCCGACGGAGTATTGGTGGATCCGTCCAAGATTGAAGCTGTGTCGAAATGGAATCCCCCAAAGAACCCTTCGGAAATTAGAAGCTTTTTGGGACTTGCGGGATATTATAGGAGATTCATCCAAGATTTCTCCAAGATTGCGTCACCGCTAACAAAGCTAACACGAAAGAAAGAAAAGTTCATTTGGGGTGTCGATCAAGAAAAAGCGTTTCAAACGCTAAAAGAAAAGTTAACTCGAGCTCCGGTATTGACATTGCCGGACGGAGTTGAAGATATGGTGATTTATTCGGATGCTTCACTATCGGGGCTCGGTTGCGTGTTGATGCAACGGGGCAAGGTAATAGCCTATGCCTCGAGACAATTGAAGATACACGAGAAGAAATATCCCACGCACGATCTCGAGTTGGCTCCGGTGGTATTTGCATTAAAAATATGGAGGCACTACTTGTAGGGGGTAAAGTGCACCATATTCACCGACCACAAGAGCTTGAAATATTTCTTTGATCAGAAGGAGTTAAATATGCGACAAAGGCGATGGCTAGAAACGGTGAAAGACTTCGATTGTGAAATACATTACCACCCCGGAAAAGCTAATGTAGTGGCGGATGCTCTAAGCAGAAAAGCAGACTACGTCCCAATACGAGTAAGATCGATGCAACTCGTGGTGACCTCAGGTATACTTGAACGTATTCGGGAGGCGCAATTTGAAGCAATGAAAGAAGAGAATTGGAAGAAAGAAAGAATAATCGGTCAATTAAAAGATTTGTCGGATGGGAATCACAGGTTGAAGACTCGATCTGGAAGGATATGGGTCCCACATACCTGTGGAGTGAAGGCGCTTCTACTTAATGAAGCTCATAAATCCCGTTATTCAATTCATCCGGGTGCGACCAAGATGTACAATGATTTGAAACAAAATTATTGGTGGCCCGGAATGAAAAGGGACGTGGCGAAGTATGTGGAAAAATGCTTGACATGTTTACAAGTCAAAGCGGAACACCAGAAACCATACGGCAAACTCCAACCGTTAGAAATTCCGGTTTGGAAATGGGAACATATTACAATGGACCTGTTAACCAAGTTGCCTAAGACGAATCGTGGTTTTGACGCCATATGGGTAGTGGTGGATAGATTGACGAAAAGTGCTCACTTCATTCCGATTCGTGAGACTTATACGTCAGAAAAGATGTCAGAAGTTTATACCAATGAAATCATAGCACGTCATGGGGTGCCGGTGTCCATCGTGTCTGATAGGGATACCCGGTTTACTTCGAAATTCTGGCGAGATTTCCAAGAGCAAATGGGGACCAAATTGTTCATTAGCACTGCGTACCATCCTCAAACGGATGGACAAAGTGAAAGAACGATACAAACATTGGGGGACATGCTACGGGCGTGTATAATCGACTTTGGAGGCAGTTGGGATGTTCACCTACCGTTAGTCGAGTTTTCGTATAACAACAGTTACCAATCTAGTATTAGGATGGCACCATACGAAATGCTTTACGGTAGGAAGTGTCGAACCCCGGTATGTTGGGGTGAAGTGGGTCCACGTGAACTCGCCCACCAAGATATAGTACGAGCCACGAATGAGAAGATCGATATAGTTCGGGCACACTTGAAAGTGGCTCAAGACAGGAAAAAGGCGTATGCTGATAAAAGGAAAAGGCCAATCGAATTCCAAGTTGGTGACATGGTCATGCTAAAAGTTTCCCCATGGAAGGGCGTTATTAGATTCAGAAAAAAGGGGGAAGCTAAGCCCAAGGTTTATTGGGCCATTTAAAATTATCGAAAGAGTCGGCTAGGTAGCTTACCGCCTTGAGCTACCGGAGGAACTAAGTGGGATTCATGGCACTTTTCACGTGTCACAATTAAGAAAATTCCTAGCAGACGAAACGACCTATATCCATTACGATGACATCGAAGTGGATAATAGTCTGAATTATGCGGTGAGACCGGTGGAGATTTTAGATCGAAAGGTCAAACAATTACGAAATAAACAAATTGACCAAGTCAAAGTCAAATGGGAACATAGGAAAGGTTCGGACACTACATGGGAGTCCGAAGAGGAGATGCGACGTCTTCACCCTACATTATTTGGTACGTACTTCGGTTTCGGGGACGAAACCCTTTTAAGGGGGGTGGACTTGTAACACCCCGAAAATATAAAACTTTATATTGGAACTATAAAGTATAAATAAACAAGAATTTACTAACTATGAATTTTAACCTAGTTGGTTAATAGTCTAGAAATAATCTAAAATAGGTTAAAAAGCAACCAATTTACATATTATCATAGTGGAGGGGTGTAGGTTGTTAAAAATTGAAACTTTAGTTATGTTAAACAAATAAAACACAAACCAAACACCCCATTGTGGGGGTCTGGTCGACCAGAACATCAAAGGGGGCGACACCCACCTTCAAAACCAAGAATCTCACTAAAATTCTCAAATTGAAGGAGCAAATCTGGTCCAAACGAAAATCCGAGCTTAGAATCTTGATCCCTATCGCAAGGGGATTACAAGGTATGTAAAATTTAGTGAAAATTCTTAACTTGAAATTCTTATGAAATTGGGAAAAATCTGAATTTAGGGTTGCATGTATAGGTTGTGATGATTTAAGAACAACTATAGTGTCTAAGGACAAACCTTAAACAAACACAAGCTGAGATCATGTAAAATTTTAGTGGAAACCATGATCACCATTGTAGGTGATTAATGGGTTATGTGTTAATTGATGAATACTAGGGTTGTGGGTGCTAATCTTGTGTAATTTGACAATTTGAAAGTGATTTCAGAAATCTAAAGACTAATAATCATGTAAAATTGTTGATAGAGATGAGATTAGGGCTAAATGATAAGTTATAAACTTATCATATAATCATATGAAAAATCTGCCTTTAAGGTGTTTGTGAAAATGCCTCAAAGAAGGCTTGAAATAGAAATTTAAAGATTTAACGCATAATTACGATGTTTCGGTGTATTATGCGAAGTAAGGTTTAAATAGAGTTCTAAACATGTCTTGAATTGAACTCTATAGGAAAGGATACCGGGACGTCAAGTGGACAAGCCGGTAGTGATTTGCGGTTGAAGGGCGTACACTAAGGTATGTAACTTGACCCGTTACATTTAGTAGATTTTGATGATTGTATAATATGTATTCGAATTTTAGAACAAGAATGGTTTGAATTAAGTAGAGATGTCGCTATATTAAAAGATTGGTCAAACTCGGTTGGAACTCGTTGGTAGTCGTCATATGGGAGGATTCCCTAGACGAGCCAACGGGTCGAATAAGCGTGTAAAGCATGGTTAATGTTTTGGAGTATGATGAATTGCTCTTTGATATTGGTTTAGGTATAATATGTTGGAAATATGAGAATTTGATGTAATGGTTTCTTAGAAAAGCGAAATCCGAGAAATTGGTTTGAGTGAGATGAACAAACCAAACAAAAACATAGATTTCCAGGAACTACCGTAAATTACGGTAATACCGTAATTTACGGTAGAGGTCATGTGTTTTACGGTGGTTCACCCCTGGTTTACGGTGAACCAAGAACTTCCAGAACTCACCGTAAATTACGGTAACACCGTAATTTACGGTGGAACCAGAAATCTTCTAATTTCTTTTATTTTTAATTGATGTTGGATCATATGTTTAAGTCTTATGTGTCTAAGTCAAAACTAATATTTTTAATGGTTTTGACACTAGGTGACTAGATGGACCTTACGGATGATGGTCAAGCAACGTCGAAGAACCGAACACGACTTTTGAAGCTTCCGCTATGTTCTTAATCTTATTTAAACTTTGTTCATGGGTTGTAAACAATTTCTTAATCAACTTTTGAATGTTTAAAACTTAGTCATTAGTTGACTAATGTTTATGATACTTGTAATCTTGACTTATGAAACTTATATAAAATGTATAAAATTAGTCTTATATTCAAGTAAAAATTTAAGGGTGTTACATTAACGCAGCAACTAGTCCTTCATTTACTAGTATGCTACATTCGGTTGGTAACTTTGGACGAGGATTGAAGCCTCCTACGATGCACGAGTTAAGGACTTGGATCCTTAAAGAAGAAGTTAAAACAACCACCGAAATGGTGAATGACATCAAAGCAACCTGGAAGACAACCGGGGTTTCATTGTTATCAGACGGTTGGTCAGACATGCGAAACCGAAGTCTAATAAACTTTTTGGTCAACAATCAATATGGAAAGGTTTTTTGAAAACGGTTGATGCATCGAATTGCGTTAAAGATGCTGAAAAAAAAATTGAATTGCTTGATGGGGTTATTGAAGAGATTGGGGAAGATATAGTCGTTCAAGTGGTGACCGACAACGCAAGTAACTACAAAAAGGCCGGAGAGATGTTAATGAAGAAGAGGAAGAAATTGTATTGGACCCCATGTGCCGCCCATTGCATCGATTTGATGCTTGAAAAAATTGGGGAATTGCCACAACACAAAAATGCTTTGCTTAAAGCAAAAAAAGTTAGCAATTTCATTTATAATAATAATTGGGTGTTGAGTTTGGCAAGAAAGATTCTTGGGAAAGATCTTCTTCGACCGGCCGCCACAAGATTCGCCACGACTTTTTTGACGATTCAAAGTCTTTATGATTCTAAAGATGCTTTGCAACAAATGTTCGTTTCTAATGATTGGAAGAATTGTGCTTGGGCTAAGAAAGACGATGGAAAAAATGTAAAGAAAATAATTATGGATGAGAGATATTTTTGGCCTAGTGTGGTCTATACCCTTCAAACCACAAGCCCACTAGTTGAAGTGTTGAGGATCGTTGATGGTGAGCAAACACCCGCAATGGGATTTCTCTATGGAGCGATGGACGCGTGCAAAGAAAAGATTGCAAAGAACTTGAATAATGTCGAAGCGTCTTACAAAGAGAAATAGGACATCATCGATGAAAAATGGGACTTTCAAATGCACCGCGATTTGCATGCGGCTGCCTACTATCTAAATCCTAAATTTCGATGGAGTCCCGATGTTTCACATCATCCAGAGATTAAGAGAGGGTTGTATGATGTCATGGAACGACTCGTGAAGGACACCGAAGTGTACATGAAGATTGAAGAACAACTAATTCTTTACAAGGAAAAGAAAGGATTATTTGGTTATAGGGGTTCGTTGGCAACTTATCAAACACGTCCACCGGGTAAAATATTTGCTAGGTATGTTATTATAGACTTATAGTTTGTATAAATTAAATAATTAACTAACTAATTTCTTAACATATATAGTTTTATGGTGGGGCGAATATGGAGATGATACCCCGGAACTCAAGGCCTTTGCAATGAAGATTTTGGGTCTTACGTGTTCGGCTTCAGCTTGTGAACGTAATTGGAGTACGTTCAATCAAGTTCATACAAAGAGACGAAACCGGTTGACCACCGAGAGGATGGACGATTTGGTGTTCATCATGTACAATAGAAAGCTGAAGCAAAAATTTGTAAAAAGGTCCAATTTAAAAGAAGGTGAAGATCCTTTACTTGTTGAAAACGTCATGTCTGATGATGAGTGGATAGCCGACCCAAGAGATGATGATGATGAAGATGCAATTGAAGATGATGCGGCAAATGTGGAGGAAAGTGACGAGGTCATTAGAACAACAAGAGGTAGCGGGGCAACTAAAACACGTAGAGGTGGTGGGATAATTGAGCGAGGCGGTGGAAGTTCCTCATCTAAGAAAAGGAAAGCCCTTCATTTGATTGACGAGGATGATGATGATGAGGATTGGGTTGAGGAAGATTGTGAGGATGATGAAGATGATGTTTGTTATGCTATTTGAGTTAATTAGAAACTTTTTGTGTTTTTTATGTTAAGTATTTGATGAAATTTGAATCTTCTTTTATGTTTTTAACTGCTGATTTGATGAGAAAAGTCATTTTTTTGATGTTAAGTATTTATTATTTTATGATATATATAATTTTAATATTTATTTATTAATACCGCCTCAGCCTTACGCCTCGTTTCACCTCAATACTTACGCCTCGTGAGGCGAAAGGAAAACGCCTCGATACTCGTTTCCGTTTTTTTAACCTTGGTTACTACTAGCAACTAGGATCAAGAACTAAGTTCAATACACATAGAACATAGCGCAAAGATTTGAACAAGTAGTACATTGAAACAGATAATCAGCCTCACAAACTATGTCTCATGCTGAACAGAACTAATCCTCAGGAACAAACTCTGATTATTACTATGATAATTAACCTTCTAACCTAACGATTACAACATATTCAAAAACGAATTGAGAACCTAGGTCTAGAACAGTGAACACCATAAAAAAACAAGAGGGAACACATGTCAAATTTCATGGACAACAGAATGTCTAAATGCAAAAAATAAAATAAATCAAGGAATGATCTCACCAGAAAAGCAAACCCAAGCTAGGGTTTCTCCGACTATCCCCAGAACAGCAGCTTCCAAGATCAACAACTTCCAAGAACCACATGCCTTTCACGAAATCTAAAGTCGACATTTACCATGGTTTCGATAAACAAGAACCACACGACCATTAACCGGGGCCATCTTCTTCAACTCCGTCTCCAACTCCTTCTCATAATCCCTTGGCAATTCATACAACCCCTTCTTAAGTCCACACTTTCCCAAACTAGAATTCATGACACAATCTTCCTTTTCAATCTTGATATCAAACTCAACCGCCTTCTGCAGCCCACGACAACCTGGCTGACCACATTTTCGACTCTCAAACAATGTGACGGCTAACATAGCCATCGACACGATTAACACCCCGAGTCCTAAAAGCCCATAAACAATTGGAACACTTATAACATCATGTTTAACTATAACCCATTGGACCAATGATAACAACAATGTTATATAGGGATGTATCAAGAACCCACAAGCACCTGATGATTGAGGACGTGATGATCATAAATTGACGAATATTAAAGGAGGTTTTGAAGGATTATGGAGATAGATGAAAGTATTGTGTGTAATTTGATTAATGAGAAGGGGATTTGGAGGGTCCAACACGTTAAGAAAGACTAAAAGTAAGAACCATTAAACGAGTTTGTTGAAGATTGTTAGCGAATGTGATGATACCAGGGGTAGTAACCGAACAAGAACAGAGCACCAGGTGCTGCTATGGGGGTTTCAGACTTGTGTGGTAAGAATATAAGATCTGCTAGAAAGGGTTTCAAATCTGCAAACCCTAGATCACAAGATAATCAATTAATACCAGCGGAAGTACAGACGAATCATTCTCTATCACACACCAGAGCCCGGGCTCTGATACCATGTAAAAAATAACGGTATCAAACTGTAATCGACAAGAACCCAAACCAAAGATTTTATTACCCAACATATTCGACGATTACAAGCAAAAAACAAAGAACATATTGAAAACACAGCAGATACAAGCTCTCAACTCTCAACTACCGATGATTATCAACATGATAATCACCAACTCTCACAAGATCTCACAACCAGATCACTAATACAAGACGAATCAGTGATCAAACATCTTATGATAATATACAGAGAAGTTCCCATGTTCATGGCCAAGCTTACAAGTTACATAGATGAATGGATTGTGACCCGTGAAGTGATATTGGTTAAGAGGAGTCAATAGTTCTTTGGCTTGTTCCAACGTAAACATCAGTCGATAGTTTTCTTTATTATCATATAGAATTATATTATGTAATGAACCTTATCCGACCCGAACTGTCAAACCGACACGAAAATTTTTATGTCTGGTCCTATGAAATTGGATCATCTAAAAATAGTGAACCCACCGAAAAAAATTTCTGGATCCGTCAGTGTTTTAATATGATGTGCTATTAGGCTGGACGGTATGGACCGTCTCCAGCTCCCGTCCTCTCTCGGTGACGCTCGGCACCCCATCCCGCCCTCCCCCGTCTTCATGCCGTCCCGTCCTCTCCGTCAATATTTCGACGTCCAGGACGATCCAAACAGGTGGGGCCCCTTTCTTTCTCTTTGTTTGTTTGTGAATGGGGGTTGTACATTAGGCTTTAATACATGTACATAGTTTTGTGAGGTAGGACCATCCTCCCATACCCTCTACTTTTGGGGATGGACCATCCTTGGGAGGACTATGACGTGACGCCTACATGGCGGATGGTCCTCCAGGGTTGGACCATCACCGTACCCACTAGCATTATTACAACAAAATGGACTTCAAATCTGACAATACACTTTCCGTACAAGCGTATTACCCATTATTCCAATTGTTTTCAAAGCTACACCATTATACAAAATTTGAATCCTATGGCCCCTCTCTCTCTCTAGAAAAGGACATTTTAGTAATTTTAGAGTCACGTATATAAAACACTCATGCAAAACTTCAAACCGCCGGAGAGAGCAAAATTTAAAACTCTCATGGCCTCTCTCTCTCTCCCCCAAATTGAATCCTTTCAATTCTTGATCAGTTTTCACTAATCTTGATCTCGATTTCACCAGTGAAATCACCACCTAATTACCCCCAATTCACAGTTTCTGCCTAATCAATCGATCATGCCAGAAACAAGAATTCTAGAGATCAACCTGATCTCAGCACAAGGCCTCAAGATTCCACCTTCCGCTAAAATGCACCGTATGCACACCTACGCCATCGCCTGGGTAGATCCGTCATCCAAACTCCGCAGCCACCTCGACCGCGTCGGCGGCGAAAACCCTACGTGGAACGAGAAGTTCATCTTCCGTGTTCCTCCGTCCTTCATCTACGGCGACACTTCCGCCGTTCAAGTCGAGATCTACGCATGCGGTTACATCAGAGATTACCTAATCGGCACCGTCCGTTACCTCTTAAGCAGCAGCTCACTCGTTTCCTCCAAAACCGGTGCCGTTATCGGAACTCCGGCGTTCTCCGCCGTACACATACGGCGACCGTCGGGGAGAGTGCACGGCGTGTTGAACATCGCTGCGACGGTTTACGAGAGTGCGGATTTCGCAGCATTTGACGGAATGTCCGCCGTGTGTTTTCGAGATCTGATCGGAGAAAAGGAGAACGATGAGAAACGCCGCCGTGAACGGCGGCTCTCCTGGCATCCGAATCTTATTCGAAGCAGTTCGAAACGGAGTGAACGTTCAACGACGTCGTCTGGAGGAGAACGAGAATCGTTTGATATTCCTGTTGAAGATTCCGTTAATTTATCCGACGGAAATGATTCAACGACGTCGTCGTCGTCTTCTTCGACGACGACGGTGTTCAAGGATGTTAACGGCGTTAGGTTAACTGGTGAAGTGGCGGGAAAGAAAGGTGTGAAATCGGACGGTGGACGTTTGTTGTGTGGGTTGATGTTGCATAGGAGGTTTAGTTTTTGTCCGTCAGATCAGAATATTATGGCGTTAGCTAGACTTCACGGTAAGCAGATCTAGACGGTGGTTCAACGGCTGAGATTTGATGTTGGTGGTTAGTTACTGTTTGTTACGATTCCGGTAACATGCTGAAATTACCAAATTAACCTTCACTGGAATTCAATGGCTATGTTATGAGAGAAACTACAAATGTGCATATTCTTTTTTTTGTTTTTTTTTATTTGAATTTGTGTAATTGAATCATTACCTTTGACCGAAGATTGACCTGCAAATTAGAGTTGTTCTTGAATTATCACAATAAGTTTTGGTATATTTTCTATGAAATTTGATGATATAAATCAATGTAATTTTTGGTTTTCATACTATAATAATCCAATGTGACATATTTTAGCAACTTATATAAACTAGTTGTATTCTCGGTAATATTAGTATTTTACACGATAGAGTATTTGTAAACGTATGTTGATGATACCATGACGATATCTCGATGTATGAGAGATCTTCTAGGGTAAGAATGACAAACATCAAACTAATAAGATTTGGATTTGATTAAACACAATGTAGATAGGCGATCCCAATCTCGTGAATAAGTTACTTGATATCCCAACTTATGATGTCTTAACTAGTGATTCGATTGCCGCAAAAAGCACAAACATACCATGTAATTGAAGGATACATGATCCACCTAGAGAAACTTGGAGTAAATGCAATGGGGATCAATAAAAGCTACTCTTGTGAACTTGGCATTAAAGGATGCGTTTTAAATACATATTTGAACTTAGAAGCCTTTTATGTGTACAAGTTTTGCATCGGGGCGCAAACTTCATGTTTGTTACATGGAACAAGCGGGAGACTTTGCCGGGTGGAGTGTCAAAGTTATCCTCCTTTAGCGGTTCAAGTGGGTATTCTATTAGAAGTTGGGGTTGATGTGCACAACTGACGGGTGAAAGCCCCCAAAGCCTATTTGTTCTCTCTTATGGTGTTAAGTTTTTTCCTGCCTTTCATAGTTTATGATATTAATAGCTCTATGTTTCAAAAACCAGATAATTCATATGGTGAACTTGTTTCTAGTGAGTTGGGGTTTGTAATTTCCACAATGGTTTGTGAATTAGTGAGTTGGGGTTTGTACTTTCCACAATGGTTGGTTAATTAGTGAGTTGGGGTTTGTACTTTCCACAATGGTTTGTGAATAAGGTTATAGGGTGTGGTGATGACTCTCGTGACCATCATGACCCTCCACGTCAGTGTCATGTAACTCATCTCTAATCCACAATCCAAAACCACTAGCCCCTTATTTATTTTAATTTATCTTTGTCTAAAGAAAAAGGAAATTATTTCTTGAAAAAATGGTAAGGAGTACCATGGTTGCCATGGTTTAATCCATGCAAACCATAGTGGATCAAGCAAGGGGTGGTGTAGCCTTCTATTCATGTTCCTAGGTGACGAATCATGTCTCAACCATGACCCCCACACCCTTTAGCCCTACAATGGCATTCTATGTATTAGTTTTTCATGTTTTCTAATCTTATTTAATAACATGTTAGTCATGGTATGTTTTGAGAAAATGTACACCTTTTGGAAAATGAATAACCGTTGGTTTTTATTAATAAATCGATCATTATAGTTGATCCAAATTTGTTGTTAAAAAAATGTAGCACGATGTTTAGTCACCTTATATTAATTTTTCTTTATGGTTTAAGACTCTACTTGAAGTGATGATAAATTTGTAAGTATGTGTGATTCTTAGACAATAGTAACACGGTCTAAACGATTATTGACGATGTTAACTCATCTTAAGATATAAGTCTTAACAAAAATTAATACCACTAAAATCTAGTTCGAATAAAAGAAAAACATCAAACCATATAAATATATTCACATTCCCACATATAAACCCGAAATAATATCATTCGTATATGGAATTCAGTGGTGAAACCAGAACATTTTAATTAGTATGTCATCAAAGGATTATATTTTCTACTAGTTATTATTAAAAGCCCTAAAAATCGGGTTGTAATTTGAAAAAAAAACTTACCTCCGTTAAGTTATTTTAACGGCGGATTATTTTACAAAAAAAAAATGACCAGTTCGGATTATTATCGGCAAATAACTGACTTGAGATTATTATCGGCCAAATTGAGTTAGGTGAGATTATTTATTTCCAATTTGCCTTCTTATTCTTATTATTATTATTATTATTATTATTATTATTATTATTATTATTATTATTATTATTATTATTATTATTATTATTCTTTTGCTTTATTTATCACTGATGTTATATCTATATGTTGTTGTAGTTGTGACTAATAAATTTTGGGGTTCAACTTCATAACATAATCAAAATACGAAACCAATCACCACTCAAGAAAAAGGTCAATCCTCTCCGTGATACTTGAAAAACTGATTAGTGCATTGTTAACAACCATTGAAAAACTGGTTTAGCTTTTATGCACTATCTAAGTGGCCATCAAAGTCGTAACTTGAAGTTTGCATCCCTTGTTACTGTAACACCCTAATCACGTTTAACCTTAAAACGACGCAGCGGAATTTCGAGTCTGAAAATTTCTTTCATGACATACATCTTGACCTTCTAAGAATTCATTTTTATAATATAAGAACATAACTTATCGACACTAAATTACATAATTAAACATTCCCGTACAATCCGTCTTGTGACTCGATCTTCGATCTCTACTCCTTAGTAATCCTCATGGCTTGTACTACCTGCGCTCACCACATAGAATTCACAACGTTAGTACATATCATAAGCATACAAGACTTGTTCACGTTTACTTTTCATTTCATTAACTCTTTACGTCCCGGCTTTCCTTCTGATCATAAGATCCGTAGTGAGACTTCCTTGGTATTCCTGCGTTACACTTCATCACCAGGCACGCTGTCAATATCGTTAGTACTCGACTTCATTGAATGCATGCGTGCATACTTTCATACAATCTATACATACATTTACGATCACACATAGCAACATACATACCTATGTACCTACATACATTCGTACGTGCAAACCTAAATACATCCCTTCATACATACATACATACATACATACATACATACATACATACATACATACATACATACATACATACATACATACATACATACATACTTACATACTTACATACCTACATACATACATACATACATACATACCTACATACATACAAACATACATACATGCTTACATACATACTTACATACTTATTCCATACCTTCTCACAACTTACATACGTGCATACCTTCGTACATACTCACTTGACTACATATACATACAATCTACATACACCCTTACATACACACACTTATACTTATACAACATACATACATACACACCTACATACTTACCTACATTTATATTTTCAATCACCCATTGCAATATACCCGACTCATACTTGCTTGCTCATATATATGTCTTCATATATATCCTTATGTACTCGCTTACACGCTATAATCTTACATACATTCGCGCATACACGCTTACATACACTTCTACATACGTGTATAGAAATACACAACATCCATACATACCTATCCACACATACGCTTACCCTAATGGTCACAAATCATGAGTTAAATTAGTCATACGCAACTTAAAACGCGTTTAAGCGAGTTCCCAAGGCAAAACGAGGCACGAAAACGATTTTCGAAGAAATAAGAACCCCTCGCGCGACGCGACGGGCCGTCGCGCTACGCGACCCCCTTAAAACAGCAGAAACATCGCAGCTGGTTGCTGCATATTTTCAGCACGATCCCGTTTCGCGGAAACGAGCATAACTCTTTCGTTTTTGATCCGTTTTACCCGATTCTTTTTCCTACATGTCCGTAATTTAATTCCCCATCTAATGGAACTAAAATCCAACATCCGACTTAATAAAATTTCAGACTTTTAACTCTTCGGCTTATTACCCTTTTACCCAACTTTGACCTGTTCATGCATTCATCAACGTAACTTGTTCGTTTTACCATAACCTCTTATAAACATAATGATATCAATGACGTCTATCATAATTTACTAAATTCTTGGATGTCTTGCATCCTTTTAACACATTATCATTCATATGCTCATTTCGACCCGTTAAGGGTATTCCCACCTTAATTGGTCTATGACTAACCAAACCATCATCCCCACTTCCATACTTGTCCAAAACATTACACTAATCGAATAACTTGTTTCTAAGCTACTTTTAAGATCGTTTACCCCAAAATACCCATCAAGGGCATTTTGGTCAACCTTAAACCCATCATTTACGACGAAAGACTTTAACGCATATTTGACCTCAAACATCATGTTTAATTCATTACAACACTTTATTACTTACTTGTACTAAGAAGTGATTACAGAAATCACTTACCTTATGCGTCCGTGCTCGTATCCGATTCCTCGCCTTTTCTTGACCCGCTATCCTTTCATGCTTGCGTCCGTCTTGACATGATTCCTATACGCTCTTTTCATCAAGATCACGCTCCTATTAACATATGCATTCGTACATATTAACAATCATATCAATCGCATATTTCACCCTTAACTTTCATTAGTCATTTCTAACATACATAACTCATGTGATTATATTCATATCCGTTTAAACTCATGTAATTCATCATATAATCACAAACAACGCATATTGACATAACATGTACCATACGAATTCCTATAATCCTGCCTTTACGACCACGTGTCAATTCATGTTTCTTATGCTTAGTTGACTTTTGAAAGTCAACTATATCCCATATTTAACCATCGACTTATCATTATATACTCGTAACATCATATTCGGTTATACGGATGACACCATATACATTTCATCATACACTTGATGCGAGTACTACCTTTTAAGCATAACGTACAACTATTTCATGCTCAAATCTTCTAAACTCATACATAACCCATCAAAACATACTACTAATCATCATGTATCATTCCCTAACAAACATCAAACATATCATCATCACATTTCTCCTAATTCTTCTAACAAGTATTCATCATAACCACATAATACATCAATCTTTCAACAAGACTCGAACATGGAAGGTGATTCTAGTCATCATCTTCACCATAACTAACGGGTTTCACCTCTAATCATCAAATTAACGAAAACCCTACATAACCCATGTTCTATACGAAGATTCTAACCCTTGTACATGATCAATTTCATATTAACTCACGGATTAGAACATAACCCACTTCACCCATGATCACCAATCTTAAACTTAAGACATACCTTATGATCCCCTCGTGAAGGTGATCACAAATTCATGCTCGGTTGTGAATTTGGGCCTTGATTCATTCTTCAATTTGAAGCATTTGATGATCTAGGGTTTGGGGCTCTTGAGAGCCCCTGGTCGATCTATCCAGAACACACACGAAGTGTGTGTGTGTGTGTGTGTTCTTTTTCTTTTTAATAACCCAACTTTCGTTAGTTCCACTTTAGCCCCTCGGGTTTTGTCTTTAAAACATAACTGACATTACCTTCCTCTTTTAATTCTTTTGACCATACTCTTAACTAGGTTAAATAGCCTAGTTATTTATTTCATGACGTGTCATATCGGAACACACGACAATTATTAACATTCAGATTTTTGGGGCGTTACAAGTCTACCACCCTTAAACAAGGTTTCGTCCCCGAAACCTTTCTCACTTTCATCGAACACACATTATCTTTTCTTCCAGTCCATCCATACAACCACTAGCCCATACTTTCCTGATCATTCTTTCCTATTTCATTTTCATTTTTCATTTACTTGACCTGTCAATAACTGGTCAATACACATACTATTCCATCCTTTAATATGATCCATTCTTAATGGATCTAATATCTCCATTTCACTTCTAAAAATTTACATTCTCTACATACTCTGTATAACATTTAGCTTTTGTCTTGTTACCACCACAAAACTTACTATTTCATAGTCACACCTACGTGCTTAACTCTAACGTTAACCTTACTCTACGTTTTCTACAGTTACGTATACCTTGCATACCTTTATATTATCTTTAAATCATTTCATTCATTTCACATTACTATTGCTTTCACTTCATGCATTACTTAATTCACGTGTACAAATAGTTCATATCTCTCAAATCATGAGTTAAACATTTTACTAACCTCTTTTTCATTTCCCAAACCACGATCCGCAACCCAGATCGATCATCTTCTCCTCAAGTACTAGCCGTACAGGCCAGATTTCATTCCTTCGTATAATGAGCTTCCGCTCGTGTACGTCCTTTCACCAATACGATTGGTTTCATTACATCAATAGTTCTAACATTATCATCAACAACATCAGCGGTTAGCATATATCATTCAAACATTCATTACACTAGGTGATTACCCACCTATAACTCTTCACAATTTCCTACGTGCCTGCTATAACGTACCACACATTCTATTTCTTACATGCAATCCTTTCATTCAATTAATTATTTCGCCAACTAAAGTACACGCTCGTACTTCCTTCCATTCATGCTTACTTGCGAAGACCTTATTACATCGTTTCAATATTTCTTACTAAGCTTACCATTCCCGCCCATACTCAAGTTATTGTCCGGGTCACAGCCCGTCATCATTCTGACTTTTAAGAGTCAATTACTCACATATCTTACACGTAACTTATACAAAACTTCGTCTATTATACTATCACTTTTTACTTTATACTTACTTCTATGACCCGTTCGACTCAATCATGGTCAAACTGTCGACATCTTCTTGGGCGGATTAATTTCATCTTTTTTTTTTATTTTTGAATCCGTCTCACGGATCCAGATGCATCATTCATACTTTTTCATTCATTGAATCCGCCTTACAAATTCAAACATTACATTCATGCCTTTCATCCTTAAATCCGTTTCACGGATTCAAACATATCATTCATGCCTTTCATCCTTGAATCCGTCTCACGGATTCAAACATATCATTCATGCCTTTCATCCTTGAATCCGTCTCACGGATTCAAACATTGCATTCATACCTTTCATCCTTGAATCCGTCTCACGGATTCAAACATATCATTCATGCCTTTCATCCTTGAATCCGTCTCACGGATTCAAACATAACATTCATGCCTTTCATCCTTGAATCCGTCTCACGGATTCAAACATTGCATTCATACCTTTCATCCTTGAATCCGTTTCACGGATTCAAACATATCATTCATATCTTATTGATCCGTACTTAATTACGGATTCCACATTCTTCATTCTTATCAGGCATGTTTTTCATTCTTACATAGTACTCTCAATTTCCTGAGAGTCTTACTTCCCATTTCACCCACACGCCCGCCTGCTACCCAACTCTACCGGACATACCTGTAACAATTATCATGATCTCACGAACGTCATATGTTTCTCGTGTACTGGCCAGGTACACAATCCACATAGTAGTTTCGTGCCTTCATGTAATTGTCACCTTATGTCCGTAGACTTAGGTTTCGGCGCGTGTATTGCTTCCAATACTTCATTACTATACTATCATTGTCTTTCATCTTAAAATATTCCTTCCCTTAATGAACTTTACCATTACCTACATCCACATATTAAATTCATGTACCTGGGCTCATTTGCCTATTTGTCTTATTACCTCTTTGCCTGCCTTAGTACTCATCCTAGACTGCATTCACGGATCATCCTCTTCCAACACTTATGCTTACCTTGCACATACAAAACCGTCAGTTTCTTTATACGTATACATAAATACATACATTCATCAACCTTTACCTTTGGATCTTGATCGAGTCTTAGATTGTACGGATTTCTTATCTCAAGAGCACACAAGTTTGAGTTCAAGTACTTACCTTCTCGTACTTGATTCCCTCAAACCAGGGCTCTGATACCAACTTGTAACACCCTAATCACGTTTAACCTTAAAACGACGCAGCGGAATTTCGAGTCTGAAAATTTCTTTCATGACATACATCTTGACCTTCTAAGAATTCATTTTTATAATATAAGAACATAACTTATCGACACTAAATTACATAATTAAACATTCCCGTACAATCCGTCTTGTGACTCGATCTTCGATCTCTACTCCTTAGTAATCCTCATGGCTTGTACTACCTGCGCTCACCACACAGAATTCATAACGTTAGTACGTATCATAAGCATACAAGACTTGTTCACGTTTACTTTTCATTTCATTAACTCTTTACGTCCCGGCTTTCCTTCTGATCATAAGATCCGTAGTGAGACTTCCTTGGTATTCCTGTGTTACACTTCATCACCAGGCACGCTGTCAATATCGTTAGTAGTCGACTTCATTGAATGCATGCGTGCATACTTTCATATAATCTATACATACATTTACGATCACACATAGCAACATACATACCTATGTACCTACATACATTCGTACGTGCATACCTAAATACATCCCTTCATACATACATACATACATACATACATACATACATACATACTTACATACCTACATACATACATACCTACATACATACAAACATACATACATGCTTACATACATACTTACATACTTATTCCATACCTTCTCACAACTTACATACGTGCATACCTTCGTACATACTCACTTGACTACATATACATACAATCTACATACACCCTTACATACACACACTTATACTTATACAACATACATACATACACACCTACATACTTACCTACATTTATATTTTCAATCACCCATTGCAATATACCCGACTCATACTTGCTTGCTCATATATATGTCTTCATATATATCCTTATGTACTCGCTTACACGCTATAATCTTACATACATTCGCGCATACACGTTTACATACACTTCTACATACGTGTATAGAAATACACAACATCCATACATACCTATCCACACATACGCTTACCCTAATGGTCACAAATCATGAGTTAAATTAGTCATACGCAACTTAAAACGCGTTTAAGCGAGTTCCCAAGGCAAAACGAGGCACGAAAACGATTTTCGAAGAAATAAGACCCATCGCGCGACGCGACGGGCCGTCGCGCTACGCGACCCCCCTAAAACAGCAGAAACATCGCAGCTGGTTGCTGCATATTTTCAGCACGATCCCGTTTCGCGGAAACGAGCATAACTCTTTCGTTTTTGATCCGTTTTACCCCATTCTTTTTCCTACATGTCCGTAATTTAATTCCCCATCTAATGGAACTAAAATCCAACATCCGACTTAATAAAATTTCAGACTTTTAACTCTTCGGCTTATTACCCTTTTACCCAACTTTGACCCGTTCATGCATTCATCAACGTAACTTGTTCGTTTTACCATAACCTCTTATAAACATAATGATATCAATGACGTCTATCATAATTTACTAAATTCTTGGATGTCTTGCATCCTTTTAACACATTATCATTCATATGCTCATTTCGACCCGTTAAGGGTATTCCCACCTTAATTGGTCTATGACTTACCAAACCATCATCCCCACTTCCATACTTGTCCAAAACATTACACTAATCGAATAACTTGTTTCTAAGCTACTTTTAAGATCGTTTACCCCAAAATACCCATCAAGGGCATTTTGGTCAACCTTAAACCCATCATTTACGACGAAAGACTTTAACGCATATTTGACCTCAAACATCATGTTTAATTCATTACAACACTTTATTACTTACTTGTACTAAGAAGTGATTACAGAAATCACTTACCTTATGCGTCCGTGCTCGTATCCGATTCCTCGCCTTTTCTTGACCCGCTATCCTTTCATGCTTGCGTCCGTCTTGACATGATTCCTATACACTCTTTTCATCAAGATCACTGTCACACCCCGACCGCGTATAACAACGAACCGCGGCGGAAACGCCGGGGAGTGATCGCGACAGAATTAATTGTTTCATAACCATGGCATACCAAGTTGTATTTTATTTATAAACAAAGGTGTTACATTGTTTCAAACAGGTAATTAAAGAGTTCAGATCATAATTAAACATAGTCTATCATCTTTTAAAGTCTCTAAGGCACAGGTCCGCCCTAGTATCATGATCAACATCCTATGGAAAAGCACCTGAAAACACATGTGAAAATAGGTACGTCAGCATAAAAATGCCTGTGAGATACATAGGTTTTGTGAAAATAGGATTCATGACTTGAGTTTAAGAAAATGTTTAATCATGAACCCCGTACTTTGCTTTGTCTTGTAAATCATTTGAAAACAATAAGGTCAGATGATATGTATAAGTAATGTTAGGTTAAATAAATAACCATGTAAAAATGTGTTTGTATAAGATAAGTTGTTTGTAAATCAATGTCTTGTGAAAAGTATGTTATTTGTATAAAATGTTATATGTATCAAACTGAAATGATTCAAATAACGCTACGCCATGTAATACCATACAAACACTTATATATAGGAAGTACCAGCGGCGTATCCACCATGCTTGTATCATATTACACACGCATCGTTAACTTAATCACTTAATCAAACCAAACCAACCAATGTAAGAAGTCTATGTTTAACCAATTTGTCAAATGTATTGAATAATATGTCAAAGTGTTTATGTCAAGATGTAAATCATGTCAAATGTCTATGTCAAATATCCATGTCAAATGTCTATGTCAAATATCCATGTCAAATGTCTATGTCAAAATATCCACGTCAAATGTCTATGTCAAAATGTCATGTATGGCAAGTGAAATGTCTCAACTAAACCATATGCACAAAAACAAAGTATTGAAGTAAAACATGGTTTAAATCAACGCTATGTTTTGTGTAAATGCATGCAACTATTTAATATGAACATTTATGTGGTATTGTAAAAATGCATACATCCAAGCCTGGCGACTGTGGTGATAAACCCTTTAAACAAATTAAAGGTCTATCTGTCTTAATGTCAACGAATTCGGTCATTCCTTTCTGTCCCCTTACCCTGGGATGTCCGGAACGGGAGTTGTCAATTCCTATGGTACCACTACCTACTAACGAACGGCGTAGCTAATGTTAATGGATATATTGTCCCATGTAAACAAACCAAATGTCATAACAAAATGTGAGCATGTGAAAACAATGCACTAAGTATGAAATCAAATGAACATACATAGCGTGAAATGTCATGTAAAACGATGTACTAAGTAATGCACACAATGGGCACACCTAGCATGAAATGTCATGTAAAACAATGTACTAAGTAATGCACACAATGGGCACACCTAGCAGGAAATGTCATGTAAAACAATGTACTAAGTAATGCACACAATGGGCACACCTAGCAGGAAATGTCATGTAAAACAATGTACTAAGTAATGCACACAATGGGCACACCTAGCATAAGATGAAATGAAATCATGTACTATAATGTACTAACGAACATAGCATGTATATGATGTGAAAACAGGAAAGCATGAAAGTAACAAGTAGGCACATGTGTTCCACCCCAAAACAGTTTGGAAAACAGTAAAAGAGGGGTCTATGTACTCACTTGAGATTGCTCAGTTGTCTAAAGATAATCACCAAGCAATGCAAGAGATCTCGGAATCAAACGGCACCTAATATAGGTAACTATGTTAATAAACCGGACCTATCTCGGAAGACTGGGTAACATTAGGGTTTGTAAACCAAATGAGTGTAGGAACTCACGTGATATGGTTTAACAAAGCCTACATGCTAAATGAAACTTAACCTAAGTCTTATTGACCCATTATGATCCGTTTAGGTAGCTTACGCTACTTTAACGCATCGTGCGCGTGAAACGCGTTCGGACCGCCTAACTAGTCCTATGACAAGTATTATATGCCTAAACATGTTACATAATCAGTTACGTGACAAAAGTTTAGGTTACATAAGCTAAATTACCAATTATGTATGAAAAGGGTATTCTGGTAATTTACCTAAGGCATATAAACTACCTATCATACAACTACTTAAACGCCGTGACCATAAGGTATAACCTCGGAAGGTTATTCCCTACACTATGGTCACCTAATGTATTTGGTCGGATCCTAATGATCGACCAAACTGGGTCGGGTTCGAAGGTATAGGCGATTTATTAGATCGCCTACCCTACGACCCTAGACAACGTGGTAATCAGTAGGCATAGTCCCAAGGGACTATGACCATCGTGATTACAATCACGTTGCGAAGTTCTTACGAACTTCGCATTGACCATCACTGGTCAACGCTGAAAGTCAAACAAAGTTTGACTTTCTGACTCGAAAAGCAGTAAAAATAAGGAAAAGAACGAAAGAATACTTACGAAGGGTCCCCGAATGCTAATCGTGATCACAATAACTCAGGTATGGAACAATGGTTCCAACTTAGAGTCAAATAGATCAGATTCTTGTAAGTAATGAGGTTGGATGGCATGGGTATTTATAGTATTTGGGTAACCGTTAGGATCGTTTCATGGAAAAGAGGGCACGATCAAGGCCGTACACTTGTCGGAAAGTTATGGTGCCTCAAAATGCTCACCACCATAAGGAATCAACACTTGGCAAGGGGTTAGGGAGTGCAAAACAGCTGCAAACAGCTGTTAAATACACTTAATCTGGTCTGATAGTGGGAAGCGGCCCGCTTCAGGATCAGCCAAAGACAATGCGGGCCGCATGGCCCTTCTGATCTGCACATATGTTTGAAAAATGACAGTTTCAGTCCCTGCACGTGTTTAAGGCCATTTCCGACACTTCTAAGGCCCGTAAAGCCAACTTTAAGGCCCTAAAATGTTGCCTAAAAATTGTGGACATGAAACATGTTCAAAAATACGTCGGATGATGGTTCGTTTGGCCGTACGAACGCGATGTTCGCTTAATTACGACGAAATGCGCACAAGCGCGAAAAACGATCCAAATGACGCAACGAATGGATTTTTCTTAAGGCGAACACTAAAATATAATGTAGTCATGCTTACATAAATTTTTGGATGTCCAGATGTATTCAGAACGCAAGTTATGCGCGAAAATGCAAACTTGTGCACTTTTTGACACTTTTAGTCCCTGAATGACCCAAAAGTTTATTTTAGCACACCGAACCCCTCAAAGCCTATTTCTAAGCTATGTAAAGGATATTTAAGGTGTGTTTAACTTATGGTCATGTTCCGGAATGTTCGTTACAGTTCAAATTGACATACTTTCGCAGTTTGTCATATTTAGTCCCTGTAAGCGAATTAACTTGTTTTTGCCATACCAAAGCCTTCAAAACTTATTTCTAGGTTATGTAAAGGTTATCTAAGGTATGTTGAGTATATGTTGATGTTCCGGAGTATTTCTCGCATTAAACTGAGTACGTTTACGCACTAGTTTGCGTATAACTCTCCAGAAAGTGATGTAGAGTTTGAATTTACATAAAAGTCAAAACATGAAAAAATGTATAACATAACAAACATTGTGATCAAATAACATTGTTTTATTGATAACGGAACTGTTCATAGTGATTACAAGCACAGTTGTTACAGTCTCCCCTACTTGTGGAAATTTCGTCCCGAAATTTATTTAGAGGAAACTCGTGGAAAAAGATGTGGATATTTCGCCTTCATTTGATCTTCGCGTTCCCAAGTAAACTCAGGTCCACGTTTAGCTTCCCAGCGAACTTTGACCAAAGGAATGCGCTTGCGTTTAAGCCACTTGACTTCACGTTCCATGATTTCCACTGGTTTCTCAACAAATTTCAGTGTTGTGCCAACACGAATTTCGTCAAGCGGTATGGAGAAATTCTCATCAGCTGTACACTTCTTGAGATTGGACACGTGAAAAGTTGGATGAACATTTCCCAGTTCAGGAGGTAACTCAAGTCTGTAGGCTACCTTTCCGATTCTTTCGACAATCTTGAATGGTCCAACATATCTAGGTGCAAGTTTTCCTTTCTTTCCAAATCTGATCACACCTTTCCAAGGTGAGACCTTAAGTAATACTCGATCACCGACTTGAAATTCAAAGGCTTTGCGTTTTGGGTCCGCGTAAATCTTCTGACGGTTTCTAGCTGCCTGAAGGTTATCACGAACTTTCTTGACCTTGTCAGTTGTCTCTAAAATGAGGGCAGGTCCAGTAAGTTGAGCCTCGCCAATCTCATTCCAGCAGACTGGTGAACGACATTTTCGACCATAGAGAGCTTCGAAAGGAGCCATTTTGATGCTAGTGTGATAACTGTTGTTGTAGGAGAATTCAATCAATTTCAGATGGGAATCCCAGCTACCACCAAAATCGATCACACAAGCTCTAAGCATATCCTCCAGAGTCTGGATTGTTCTCTCAGATTGACCATCCGTTTGCGGATGATAAGCTGTGCTCAGATTAAGTTGGGTCCCCATGGCAGATTGCATGGTTCTCCAAAAATGAGAAGTGAAACGAGCATCTCTGTCAGAAATGATGTTCAAAGGAACACCATGTCGAGCTACAATTTCATCTACATAGATTTGAGCAAGTCTGTCAGTAGGAAAATCCTCGCGGATTGGCAAGAAATGTGCTGACTTTGTAAGACGATCAACGACTACCCAGATGGCATCATAACCTTTCTTTGTGCGCGGGAGTTTGGTAACAAGATCCATAGTAATGTTTTCCCATTTCCAAACTGGGATCTCTGGTTGCTCCAATAAACCCGAAGGACGCTGATGTTCAGCCTTAACCTTTAGACAAGTAAGGCATTTGGATACGTATAAGGCAATGTCTTTCTTCATACCAGGCCACCAATAGTGAATACGAAGATCCTTATACATTTTATCTGAGCCCGGATGAATAGAATAACGAGACTTATGGGCTTCATCCATAAGCAAGGCACGAAGATCATCCTGGCTTGGGACCCACAAACGGTCCATGAAGTAATATGATCCATTGTCCTTCAGTTCCAGAGCAGGTGTTATGTGGTAAGGAAATTCCTTATCCATTAAACCTTGTGCAACACAAGATTGTTGAGCCTGAGAAATGCGGGCTTGAATATCAGATCGAGCTTGAATAACAGATTGAACACGTACACAATGAAGCTTAGTACGTTCCTTACGACTCAATGCATCAGCTACGACATTCGCCTTACCAGGATGGTAGCGAATTTCGCAATCATAGTCGTTTAAAAGCTCAACCCAACGTCGTTGCCTCATGTTGAGTTCTTTCTGGTTGAAGATATGCTGAAGACTTTTGTGGTCAGTGAAAACCACACATTTTGTACCGTACAAATAGTGTCTCCAGATCTTGAGAGCGAAAACAACTGCACCCAACTCAAGATCATGAGTGGTGTAGTTCTTCTCATGTATCTTCAATTGTCTTGATGCATAGGCTATGACTTTGTTCCTTTGCATAAGAACACAGCCAAGACCCAATTTCGATGCATCACAATACACGACAAAATCATCATCACCCTCAGGCAATGATAGAACAGGCGCATCGCAAAGCTTCTGCTTCAGGTGTTGAAAAGCTTCCTCTTGTTTGAATCCCCAGAAAAAGGGCATTTTCTTCTGAGTTAGAGCAGTTAGAGGAACTGCAATCTTAGAGAAGTTTTCAATGAAGCGGCGATAATAACCCGCTAGACCAAGAAATGAACGAACTTCAGTAGGAGTAGTAGGCGTATCCCAATCCTTAATCGCACTGATCTTGGAGGGATCTACATGAACACCTCGTTCGTTGATAATGTGTCCCAAAAATTGAACTTCTTTAAGCCAAAATTCGCATTTGGAGAATTTGGCGAAAAGTTGCTCTTTCTTCAGGAGTTCCAGAGTAAGACGAAGATGCTGCTCGTGATCAGCTCGCGTCTTAGAGTAAATCAAGATGTCGTCAATAAAAACAATGACGAACTGATCCAAATAAGGTTTGCAGACCCTATTCATTAAGTCCATGAAAACAGCAGGAGCATTAGTCAAACCGAATGGCATGACTGTGAATTCGTAATGTCCATAACGAGTACGGAATGCTGTCTTCGGAATGTCTTCTTCTTGCACCCGAAGTTGATGATATCCAGATCGCAGATCAATCTTCGAAAAATAAGAAGCGCCTTGTAACTGATCAAAGAGATCATCGATGCGAGGTAGGGGATATCGATTCTTGATGGTAAGCTTGTTAAGCTCACGATAATCGATACACATCCTAAAGGATCCATCCTTCTTCTTGACAAAAAGAACGGGAGCACCCCAAGGTGAAAAACTAGGACGAATAAAACCTTTGTCAGAGAGCTCCTGAAGCTGTTTAGACAACTCTTGCATCTCAGACGGTGCAAGACGATATGGAGCTCTGGCTATGGGATTTGCACCAGGTACGAGATCAATGCTGAACTCGACTTGGCGTGCTGGAGGTAGACCAGGTAAGTCTTCAGGGAATACTTCAGAATAATCCCGAACGACAGGAATATCTGAAATAGCCTTACCCTTGCCTTTATCTTCTGTAACATGTGCTAAGAAAGCCACATAGTTCTTCTGCAGATACTTCCGAGCTTTAAAACAAGACATGAGTCTGAGACCACCGATAGGCTTCTCACCTTGAACCTGCAGGATCTCGCCTGTCGAAAGCGGCACACGAACAATCTTCTTAGAACAAACTATTTCTGCGTGATGCTTAGATAACCAATCCATTCCCACAATAACGTCGAAGCTTCCAAGTTGCATAGGCGCGAGGTCAATAGGAAAAAGATGGTCGTTAAGATTCAACTGGCAGTTGCGAAGAACAGAATCAAGAATAATGGGTTCACCACTAGCAACCTCTACTGTCAAAGATTTGCCTAGTTTTGTTCTAGACACGCGAAGCATTTGCTCAAAAGACAAAGACACGAAACTCTTATCGGCACCAGAATCGAAAAGAACAGATGCAGGCTGATTATTAATAAAGAACGTACCGTTCACCACATTATCGTCAGCCTGTGCCTCTTGGGCATTCATGTTAAAAACTCGGCCTCGAGCCGGAGCCTGATTCTGGTTCTGGTTCTGGTTGGCCAGTCTTGGGCACCGATTTCTATAGTGGGTCAGATCCCCACAATTATAACAAGCACCTGGTGGGTATTGTGGTCGTGCAGCTTGACCCTGTTGCTGAGCAACTTGTTGAGCCGGGTTCTGAACCGCGGGATTCTGAGCAGACCGACAAACATTGGCAAGATGGCCTGACTTCCCACAGTTAGTACAGAAACGGCATGGAAGTTGCGGCTGGTGGTGACTGTTGCATCTATTGCACAAAGGTGCATTCCCTGTATAGGGTTTCTTTGCTGGAAGCTGTGCGGGTTGGTTGGGAGCTGCCAGATTAGCTTGGGCAGTGATAGCAAAATTTTGGGAAGCCTTACGCTTCCTTGACCTCTTCGAAGAACCAGAGTTCTTCCCATTCAAGTTTTGACCTTTCTTGCTATCCCCCTTGTCAGCCGACTGTTTCTTGCCCTTATCACCCTTCCTGTGTAACTTGTTCTTCCGGATCTGCGACTCAGTCAATGTCGCAGATAACTCGATCGCCTGACGAAGTGTGGCAGGGTTACTACCAGTAAGAATGTCTTGTACTGAGTCAGGTAGGCCATCGATGTACCTTTCGATAGCCTTGTCGAGTGGGGTGACCATTGTTGGGCAAAGCAGACTCAATTCTTCAAACCGATCAGTATAAGCCCTGTGCTCACCACTATCTTGCTTCAAATCATCAAATTCCTTCTCCAAAGCTCTCTGCTCATGACGAGGACAGAATTCCCTCATCATAAGGGCTCTAAGTTCAGCCCATGTCTGTGCGAGAGCAACTTCTGCACCTTGGTCCCTCATAACCCCGTTCCACCATGTCAAAGCCCTCTTCTGAAATACGCTCGAGGAGAACTCGACCTTGCGATTTTCCGGACACTGCACATGGCGAAAAGTATTCTCTATACTCTCGAACCACTGAAGAAGCCCAGTCGCTCCCTCAGAACCACTAAACTTGAGTGGTTTAGCCTGGTTAAAATCCTTGTATTTGCATGGAACATTGTTGTTGTTGTTGGCCTGGTTCCATTGAGCAAAGAGATTTGGGAATTGAGCAGCCATCTGCTGCGCAATAATTTCTGCCAGTTCAGCAGTAGCTATCTGATTCTCGCGTCGAGGAGGCATTCTAAAAGAGGAAAAACATGAAAAGAAACGAGTGAGATGATTGGATGAAAAGAATGAGATGATAAAAACAAGAATTGCAAACAGCATAGATGGTGGTCATTCGTCCGTATCACAAAGCAAACAAACGACTCACAGTGACTAATCAAAGTAAATGGATCAAAAATAATGTATAATGAAGACATGCTCGCCTATAAGTGAACACTCATCCCAAGAATTCCCAGGTAAGCACAACTGGTCTCGCGTCTGGTTGAGATGTATACGAAGTGCTTGCCTAGACAGAAAACTCAGAATACAGGCATTCACCCTTCCAGTTTGCACACGTTCACATTATTTAAAACCCAAAACGTTTGACGGGATTTTTGAAAATTAGAAGGCGCAAGGCCAAAAACCAAACTGAAAAGGGTTCAAAACCATATAACAGAGGGTTCAAAACCTTGTAAAAATTTATTCAAAAACAGATGATTGTTTTTAAAAAATCGTTTCGGAAAAATTTTGGTTCCTTGTTTTGTTAATCACCTAAGGATAGGTGATGTACATGTTTTAAGATCTAAACACAAGATAACTTGTGTTAGGTTCCTAGAAAAGTTATAGTCTAGGTCAAAGCATTACTAATAACCTAATTCCCTATAACCATTGGCTCTGATACCAACTCTTCTGTCACACCCCGACCGCGTATAACAACGAACCGCGGCGGAAACGCCGGGGAGTGATCGCGACAGAATTAATTGTTTCATAACCATGGCATACCAAGTTGTATTTTATTTATAAACAAAGGTGTTACATTGTTTCAAACAGGTAATTAAAGAGTTCAGATCATAATTAAACATAGTCTATCATCTTTTAAAGTCTCTAAGGCACAGGTCCGCCCTAGTATCATGATCAACATCCTATGGAAAAGCACCTGAAAACACATGTGAAAATAGGTACGTCAGCATAAAAATGCCTGTGAGATACATAGGTTTTGTGAAAATAGGATTCATGACTTGAGTTTAAGAAAATGTTTAATCATGAACCCCGTACTTTGCTTTGTCTTGTAAATCATTTGAAAACAATAAGGTCAGATGATATGTATAAGTAATGTTAGGTTAAATAAATAACCATGTAAAAATGTGTTTGTATAAGATAAGTTGTTTGTAAATCAATGTCTTGTGAAAAGTATGTTATTTGTATAAAATGTTATATGTATCAAACTGAAATGATTCAAATAACGCTACGCCATGTAATACCATACAAACACTTATATATAGGAAGTACCAGCGGCGTATCCACCATGCTTGTATCATATTACACACGCATCGTTAACTTAATCACTTAATCAAACCAAACCAACCAATGTAAGAAGTCTATGTTTAACCAATTTGTCAAATGTATTGAATAATATGTCAAAGTGTTTATGTCAAGATGTAAATCATGTCAAATGTCTATGTCAAATATCCATGTCAAATGTCTATGTCAAATATCCATGTCAAATGTCTATGTCAAAATATCCACGTCAAATGTCTATGTCAAAATGTCATGTATGGCAAGTGAAATGTCTCAACTAAACCATATGCACAAAAACAAAGTATTGAAGTAAAACATGGTTTAAATCAACGCTATGTTTTGTGTAAATGCATGCAACTATTTAATATGAACATTTATGTGGTATTGTAAAAATGCATACATCCAAGCCTGGCGACTGTGGTGATAAACCCTTTAAACAAATTAAAGGTCTATCTGTCTTAATGTCAACGAATTCGGTCATTCCTTTCTGTCCCCTTACCCTGGGATGTCCGGAACGGGAGTTGTCAATTCCTATGGTACCACTACCTACTAACGAACGGCGTAGCTAATGTTAATGGATATATTGTCCCATGTAAACAAACCAAATGTCATAACAAAATGTGAGCATGTGAAAACAATGCACTAAGTATGAAATCAAATGAACATACATAGCGTGAAATGTCATGTAAAACGATGTACTAAGTAATGCACACAATGGGCACACCTAGCATGAAATGTCATGTAAAACAATGTACTAAGTAATGCACACAATGGGCACACCTAGCAGGAAATGTCATGTAAAACAATGTACTAAGTAATGCACACAATGGGCACACCTAGCAGGAAATGTCATGTAAAACAATGTACTAAGTAATGCACACAATGGGCACACCTAGCATAAGATGAAATGAAATCATGTACTATAATGTACTAACGAACATAGCATGTATATGATGTGAAAACAGGAAAGCATGAAAGTAACAAGTAGGCACATGTGTTCCACCCCAAAACAGTTTGGAAAACAGTAAAAGAGGGGTCTATGTACTCACTTGAGATTGCTCAGTTGTCTAAAGATAATCACCAAGCAATGCAAGAGATCTCGGAATCAAACGGCACCTAATATAGGTAACTATGTTAATAAACCGGACCTATCTCGGAAGACTGGGTAACATTAGGGTTTGTAAACCAAATGAGTGTAGGAACTCACGTGATATGGTTTAACAAAGCCTACATGCTAAATGAAACTTAACCTAAGTCTTATTGACCCATTATGATCCGTTTAGGTAGCTTACGCTACTTTAACGCATCGTGCGCGTGAAACGCGTTCGGACCGCCTAACTAGTCCTATGACAAGTATTATATGCCTAAACATGTTACATAATCAGTTACGTGACAAAAGTTTAGGTTACATAAGCTAAATTACCAATTATGTATGAAAAGGGTATTCTGGTAATTTACCTAAGGCATATAAACTACCTATCATACAACTACTTAAACGCCGTGACCATAAGGTATAACCTCGGAAGGTTATTCCCTACACTATGGTCACCTAATGTATTTGGTCGGATCCTAATGATCGACCAAACTGGGTCGGGTTCGAAGGTATAGGCGATTTATTAGATCGCCTACCCTACGACCCTAGACAACGTGGTAATCAGTAGGCATAGTCCCAAGGGACTATGACCATCGTGATTACAATCACGTTGCGAAGTTCTTACGAACTTCGCATTGACCATCACTGGTCAACGCTGAAAGTCAAACAAAGTTTGACTTTCTGACTCGAAAAGCAGTAAAAATAAGGAAAAGAACGAAAGAATACTTACGAAGGGTCCCCGAATGCTAATCGTGATCACAATAACTCAGGTATGGAACAATGGTTCCAACTTAGAGTCAAATAGATCAGATTCTTGTAAGTAATGAGGTTGGATGGCATGGGTATTTATAGTATTCGGGTAACCGTTAGGATCGTTTCATGGAAAAGAGGGCACGATCAAGGCCGTACACTTGTCGGAAAGTTATGGTGCCTCAAAATGCTCACCACCATAAGGAATCAACACTTGGCAAGGGGTTAGGGAGTGCAAAACAGCTGCAAACAGCTGTTAAATACACTTAATCTGGTCTGATAGTGGGAAGCGGCCCGCTTCAGGATCAGCCAAAGACAATGCGGGCCGCATGGCCCTTCTGATCTGCACATATGTTTGAAAAATGACAGTTTCAGTCCCTGCACGTGTTTAAGGCCATTTCCGACACTTCTAAGGCCCGTAAAGCCAACTTTAAGGCCCTAAAATGTTGCCTAAAAATTGTGGACATGAAACATGTTCAAAAATACGTCGGATGATGGTTCGTTTGGCCGTACGAACGCGATGTTCGCTTAATTACGACGAAATGCGCACAAGCGCGAAAAACGATCCAAATGACGCAACGAATGGATTTTTCTTAAGGCGAACACTAAAATATAATGTAGTCATGCTTACATAAATTTTTGGATGTCCAGATGTATTCAGAACGTAAGTTATGCGCGAAAATGCAAACTTGTGCACTTTTTGACACTTTTAGTCCCTGAATGACCCAAAAGTTTATTTTAGCACACCGAACCCCTCAAAGCCTATTTCTAAGCTATGTAAAGGATATTTAAGGTGTGTTTAACTTATGGTCATGTTCCGGAATGTTCGTTACAGTTCAAATTGACATACTTTCGCAGTTTGTCATATTTAGTCCCTGTAAGCGAATTAACTTGTTTTTGCCATACCAAAGCCTTCAAAACTTATTTCTAGGTTATGTAAAGGTTATCTAAGGTATGTTGAGTATATGTTGATGTTCCGGAGTATTTCTCGCATTAAACTGAGTACGTTTACGCACTAGTTTGCGTATAACTCTCCAGAAAGTGATGTAGAGTTTGAATTTACATAAAAGTCAAAACATGAAAAAATGTATAACATAACAAACATTGTGATCAAATAACATTGTTTTATTGATAACGGAACTGTTCATAGTGATTACAAGCACAGTTGTTACAATCACGCTCCTATTAACATATGCATTCGTACATATTAACAATCATATCAATCGCATATTTCACCCTTAACTTTCATTAGTCATTTCTAACATACATAACTCATGTGATTATATTCATATCCGTTTAAACTCATGTAATTCATCATATAATCACAAACAACGCATATTGACATAACATGTACCATACGAATTCCTATAATCCTGCCTTTACGACCACGTGTCAATTCATGTTTCTTATGCTTAGTTGACTTTTGAAAGTCAACTATATCCCATATTTAACCATCGACTTATCATTATATACTCGTAACATCATATTCGGTTATACGGATGACACCATATACATTTCATCATACACTTGATGCGAGTACTACCTTTTAAGCATAACGTACAACTATTTCATGCTCAAATCTTCTAAACTCATACATAACCCATCAAAACATACTACTAATCATCATGTATCATTCCCTAACAAACATCAAACATATCATCATCACATTTCTCCTAATTCTTCTAACAAGTATTCATCATAACCACATAATACATCAATCTTTCAACAAGACTCGAACATGGAAGGTGATTCTAGTCATCATCTTCACCATAACTAACGGGTTTCACCTCTAATCATCAAATTAACGAAAACCCTACATAACCCATGTTCTATACGAAGATTCTAACCCTTGTACATGATCAATTTCATATTAACTCACGGATTAGAACATAACCCACTTCACCCATGATCACCAATCTTAAACTTAAGACATACCTTATGATCCCCTCGTGAAGGTGATCACAAATTCATGCTCGGTTGTGAATTTGGGCCTTGATTCATTCTTCAATTTGAAGCATTTGATGATCTAGGGTTTGGGGCTCTTGAGAGCCCCTGGTCGATCTATCCAGAACACACACGAAGTGTGTGTGTGTGTGTGTGTTCTTTTTCTTTTTAATAACCCAACTTTCGTTAGTTCCACTTTAGCCCCTCGGGTTTTGTCTTTAAAACATAACTGACATTACCTTCCTCTTTTAATTCTTTTGACCATACTCTTAACTAGGTTAAATAGCCTAGTTATTTATTTCATGACGTGTCATATCGGAACACACGACAATTATTAACATTCAGATTTTTGGGGCGTTACAAGTCTACCACCCTTAAACAAGGTTTCGTCCCCGAAACCTTTCTCACTTTCATCGAACACACATTATCTTTTCTTCCAGTCCATCCATACAACCACTAGCCCATACTTTCCTGATCATTCTTTCCTATTTCATTTTCATTTTTCATTTACTTGACCTGTCAATAACTGGTCAATACACATACTATTCCATCCTTTAATATGATCCATTCTTAATGGATCTAATATCTCCATTTCACTTCTAAAAATTTACATTCTCTACATACTCTGTATAACATTTAGCTTTTGTCTTGTTACCACCACAAAACTTACTATTTCATAGTCACACCTACGTGCTTAACTCTAACGTTAACCTTACTCTACGTTTTCTACAGTTACGTATACCTTGCATACCTTTATATTATCTTTAAATCATTTCATTCATTTCACATTACTATTGCTTTCACTTCATGCATTACTTAATTCACGTGTACAAATAGTTCATATCTCTCAAATCATGAGTTAAACATTTTACTAACCTCTTTTTCATTTCCCAAACCACGATCCGCAACCCAGATCGATCATCTTCTCCTCAAGTACTAGCCGTACAGGCCAGATTTCATTCCTTCGTATAATGAGCTTCCGCTCGTGTACGTCCTTTCACCAATACGATTGGTTTCATTACATCAATAGTTCTAACATTATCATCAACAACATCAGCGGTTAGCATATATCATTCAAACATTCATTACACTAGGTGATTACCCACCTATAACTCTTCACAATTTCCTACGTGCCTGCTATAACGTACCACACATTCTATTTCTTACATGCAATCCTTTCATTCAATTAATTATTTCGCCAACTAAAGTACACGCTCGTACTTCCTTCCATTCATGCTTACTTGCGAAGACCTTATTACATCGTTTCAATATTTCTTACTAAGCTTACCATTCCCGCCCATACTCAAGTTATTGTCCGGGTCACAGCCCGTCATCATTCTGACTTTTAAGAGTCAATTACTCACATATCTTACACGTAACTTATACAAAACTTCGTCTATTATACTATCACTTTTTACTTTATACTTACTTCTATGACCCGTTCGACTCAATCATGGTCAAACTGTCGACATCTTCTTGGGCGGATTAATTTCATCTTTTTTTTTATTTTTGAATCCGTCTCACGGATCCAGATGCATCATTCATACTTTTTCATTCATTGAATCCGCCTTACAAATTCAAACATTACATTCATGCCTTTCATCCTTAAATCCGTTTCACGGATTCAAACATATCATTCATGCCTTTCATCCTTGAATCCGTCTCACGGATTCAAACATATCATTCATGCCTTTCATCCTTGAATCCGTCTCACGGATTCAAACATTGCATTCATACCTTTCATCCTTGAATCCGTCTCACGGATTCAAACATATCATTCATGCCTTTCATCCTTGAATCCGTCTCACGGATTCAAACATAACATTCATGCCTTTCATCCTTGAATCCGTCTCACGGATTCAAACATTGCATTCATACCTTTCATCCTTGAATCCGTTTCACGGATTCAAACATATCATTCATATCTTATTGATCCGTACTTAATTACGGATTCCACATTCTTCATTCTTATCAGGCATGTTTTTCATTCTTACATAGTACTCTCAATTTCCTGAGAGTCTTACTTCCCATTTCACCCACACGCCCGCCTGCTACCCAACTCTACCGGACATACCTGTAACAATTATCATGATCTCACGAACGTCATATGTTTCTCGTGTACTGGCCAGGTACACAATCCACATAGTAGTTTCGTGCCTTCATGTAATTGTCACCTTATGTCCGTAGACTTAGGTTTCGGCGCGTGTATTGCTTCCAATACTTCATTACTATACTATCATTGTCTTTCATCTTAAAATATTCCTTCCCTTAATGAACTTTACCATTACCTACATCCACATATTAAATTCATGTACCTGGGCTCATTTGCCTATTTGTCTTATTACCTCTTTGCCTGCCTTAGTACTCATCCTAGACTGCATTCACGGATCATCCTCTTCCAACACTTATGCTTACCTTGCACATACAAAACCGTCAGTTTCTTTATACGTATACATAAATACATACATTCATCAACCTTTACCTTTGGATCTTGATCGAGTCTTAGATTGTACGGATTTCTTATCTCAAGAGCACACAAGTTTGAGTTCAAGTACTTACCTTCTCGTACTTGATTCCCTCAAACCAGGGCTCTGATACCAACTTGTAACACCCTAATCACGTTTAACCTTAAAACGACGCAGCGGAATTTCGAGTCTGAAAATTTCTTTCATGACATACATCTTGACCTTCTAAGAATTCATTTTTATAATATAAGAACATAACTTATCGACACTAAATTACATAATTAAACATTCCCGTACAATCCGTCTTGTGACTCGATCTTCGATCTCTACTCCTTAGTAATCCTCATGGCTTGTACTACCTGCGCTCACCACACAGAATTCATAACGTTAGTACGTATCATAAGCATACAAGACTTGTTCACGTTTACTTTTCATTTCATTAACTCTTTACGTCCCGGCTTTCCTTCTGATCATAAGATCCGTAGTGAGACTTCCTTGGTATTCCTGTGTTACACTTCATCACCAGGCACGCTGTCAATATCGTTAGTAGTCGACTTCATTGAATGCATGCGTGCATACTTTCATATAATCTATACATACATTTACGATCACACATAGCAACATACATACCTATGTACCTACATACATTCGTACGTGCATACCTAAATACATCCCTTCATACATACATACATACATACATACATACATACATACATACATACATACTTACATACCTACATACATACATACCTACATACATACAAACATACATACATGCTTACATACATACTTACATACTTATTCCATACCTTCTCACAACTTACATACGTGCATACCTTTGTACATACTCACTTGACTACATATACATACAATCTACATACACCCTTACATACACACACTTATACTTATACAACATACATACATACACACCTACATACTTACCTACATTTATATTTTCAATCACCCATTGCAATATACCCGACTCATACTTGCTTGCTCATATATATGTCTTCATATATATCCTTATGTACTCGCTTACACGCTATAATCTTACATACATTCGCGCATACACGCTTACATACACTTCTACATACGTGTATAGAAATACACAACATCCATACATACCTATCCACACATACGCTTACCCTAATGGTCACAAATCATGAGTTAAATTAGTCATACGCAACTTAAAACGCGTTTAAGCGAGTTCCCAAGGCAAAACGAGGCACGAAAACGATTTTCGAAGAAATAAGACCCATCGCGCGACGCGACGGGCCGTCGCGCTACGCGACCCCCCTAAAACAGCAGAAACATCGCAGCTGGTTGCTGCATATTTTCAGCACGATCCCGTTTCGCGGAAACGAGCATAACTCTTTCGTTTTTGATCCGTTTTACCCCATTCTTTTTCCTACATGTCCGTAATTTAATTCCCCATCTAATGGAACTAAAATCCAACATCCGACTTAATAAAATTTCAGACTTTTAACTCTTCGGCTTATTACCCTTTTACCCAACTTTGACCCGTTCATGCATTCATCAACGTAACTTGTTCGTTTTACCATAACCTCTTATAAACATAATGATATCAATGACGTCTATCATAATTTACTAAATTCTTGGATGTCTTGCATCCTTTTAACACATTATCATTCATATGCTCATTTCGACCCGTTAAGGGTATTCCCACCTTAATTGGTCTATGACTTACCAAACCATCATCCCCACTTCCATACTTGTCCAAAACATTACACTAATCGAATAACTTGTTTCTAAGCTACTTTTAAGATCGTTTACCCCAAAATACCCATCAAGGGCATTTTGGTCAACCTTAAACCCATCATTTACGACGAAAGACTTTAACGCATATTTGACCTCAAACATCATGTTTAATTCATTACAACACTTTATTACTTACTTGTACTAAGAAGTGATTACAGAAATCACTTACCTTATGCGCCCGTGCTCGTATCCGATTCCTCGCCTTTTCTTGACCCGCTATCCTTTCATGCTTGCGTCCGTCTTGACATGATTCCTATACGCTCTTTTCATCAAGATCACGCTCCTATTAACATATGCATTCGTACATATTAACAATCATATCAATCGCATATTTCACCCTTAACTTTCATTAGTCATTTCTAACATACATAACTCATGTGATTATATTCATATCCGTTTAAACTCATGTAATTCATCATATAATCACAAACAACGCATATTGACATAACATGTACCATACGAATTCCTATAATCCTGCCTTTACGACCACGTGTCAATTCATGTTTCTTATGCTTAGTTGACTTTTGAAAGTCAACTATATCCCATATTTAACCATCGACTTATCATTATATACTCGTAACATCATATTCGGTTATACGGATGACACCATATACATTTCATCATACACTTGATGCGAGTACTACCTTTTAAGCATAACGTACAACTATTTCATGCTCAAATCTTCTAAACTCATACATAACCCATCAAAACATACTACTAATCATCATGTATCATTCCCTAACAAACATCAAACATATCATCATCACATTTCTCCTAATTCTTCTAACAAGTATTCATCATAACCACATAATACATCAATCTTTCAACAAGACTCGAACATGGAAGGTGATTCTAGTCATCATCTTCACCCTAACTAACGGGTTTCACCTCTAATCATCAAATTAACGAAAACCCTACATAACCCATGTTCTATACGAAGATTCTAACCCTTGTACATGATCAATTTCATATTAACTCACGGATTAGAACATAACCCACTTCACCCATGATCACCAATCTTAAACTTAATGAAAAGTTACTTTGTGCAAACCACAGGGACTAACTATGTAATTAACTCTATTTTATATTAAAACACATCAACTTAACTAAAGTTAACTTTTTATTTTTATATTTTAAACACAAGATTTCAATATATACATATATTTTTTGTTTTTGTTTTTAACACTAAAATTTACTTACTTTTCATTTCAACCGATGTATAAAGAGATCATGCATCACATTAATTTTCTAAATAATAATATTTGAAGTTCTCATTATCTTAGTATATTAATTTAAACTAACTAAATTTAAAATTTTTAATGTTTTTATATCGGTACAGCCATGGTTGTAAAACAAGGTTTCCAAGGCCGAGTACTCCCCGAGTAGTCGCTACAAGGTAGGCTGCCGAGACGACTTTCTTTGACTCCGCCTAATTACTCGGAATTGGTCAAACGCGGTCACCCTTGGCGAAAATCGTATCTAGTAGGTCAACTCGGGCCGAGTTTGACTTAAAAAATAATAAAACATAATTTTTATGCCTATCGTATAAAAGAATGAAAATCATTTTCACGTATTTTGTTATAGATATTAGTAAATTTATGTTACTTGACATATATTTAATTTCCAAAAATTAATTTCTTTATAATTTAACATGTCCGAGTACTCTCCGCCTAGGCCGAGTACTCTCAACTCCCCGGCCGACCGACTAGGGAGCGACTAGCGACTTTTGCAACCATGGGTACAGCTATTCGTAATATACGTCTTTAATCTATTTATATTTTATTAATTTGATATTTCTGATAGTTTGCGTTCGTTAACTTTATTAAAAAGTCTAAACACACAACTATGTGTAATTTTTTCCTAGACATTCCGATATAAATTTATATACAAATAGAGTATCTTTTTTTTTATCTTAATTTATGCAATTGCCGCTACCATGAGGAACGATTCCGACAAGCAACATCAGTACCGATATTGGTATTACTGGAACTGGTATTGATATTTGTTAATTGTTATTGGTTTTTAATTGATGTAAAATACGTGTCAATATTCTTTTGGGTATATCAAGATTTTATTTTTGGAGTTTTCTCTTTTATTAGTTATAACGAGTGCCGATGCCATAAAAAGTCGAACTGATACCAACTGAATTCTCGATTAATTCCTGTAGCGTAGCACGTAGATATCCACTAGTTATATATATTCAAGTTCAAGAAAAAAAGGTAATGGTTTCCTGTTCCTCTGCACTCCTCCACTCTAATTGCCGCCAGTGTAGGGCATTAATCTAATGTGGCAGACAAACAGTGTTTACGATGAACCAACATTCACATTACACAGAGTAGAGTTTTTAATGTTATTATTATTGTAGGTGTAACGTGGCCAGTCTGGTTCTTTATTTCTGATTGGACTCGTCACAAGAACAATTTTTTTTTTTGAACGGCAAGGTGTCACAATTTTTTGGGTGCGAGACACCCCACACCCCCCCTCATTGGGGAGGCCCGTCGCCCCACTCCGGCCAGACGTGAGTGTCTTAACCGTGCCCCAGCTGGCATCAGAGTGTGACCGGCGTCCAAAGGAAAAACCCCACAGGTGCCTCGCCCATCGTAGGGCTTGACGAGTTGAGAGCCGCCACAGAGGGGAATAAGCCGCCTCAAGTGGGGATCGAACCCGGGCATCATGGGTAAAACCCTGGTGCCTCACATATGATGGGACCGGGGATCGAACCGGCGCCTCTTGCGAGGCAAACCAGCCTACCCACCGCTCCACCACATGAACAATTAACATGGAGTGATGTAGCCGTGTTCAAGAGAAATTATATCCTCTCGGGATATAAGATTGAATTCTTGTAAGATGTACGTATTTAAAAGGAAAAATTAGTCGTTAAAAAAACATGAAGTGATGCTAAATGGTATGGAACAAAGCCTTACGTGTTAATTGGTCTATAGTAAGTTAAAGCCTGATAAAGCTCTTGTTATTATCACTTAATTATTATTTTTATTTATTTATTTATTTTTAATTTAAAAACATAGTAAGTTTAAATTAAAATACCTTATATAAAAAAATCAATTAAGGCATAAAAAGTTACCATTAAACTAATAAAAGAAAATACAAGACATAAATAAAAATAAAGTACTAAACAACCAATAAAAAAACAACTCCTAGTTCAAATATTTTGCTCCTTCTTACATATGTCGAACGGGTTCTTGGTGTCAAATGGTAGACGTCGAGCATAGAACGAGTGATTCTGGCTAAACACATTGAGGTTGTTGTTTGGAAACATGACGAAGAGAGGGTTTTTTTTTTTTTTTTTTTGCTAGAGATTTGAGAGGTCTTGGTAGAAATGGTGTAGAAAAAATGGTTTAAATAGGTAAATATGAAATGATAAATAATTAAATTATATTAAAAATCTTCTTTTTTTAAACATTACCGTTCACAACGTTAAAAAAAACAACATTTTTGCCTACTTGAATCTGACAAAATCTTCTCATGTTTCATGTATTATACTTCTCTTTTTAACTTTGTATCTGACAAAATCTTACGTCGTTCTCTACTCTCCTCCATATCCAACATTTTTGCCTACTTGAATTCATTTATAGATTCCACCCGACCTTCTTTCCTTCTGCTTGATGACGACTCAACACTTTTCCTCCGTTGCGACCTTGTTGGTGTTGTGTCCTCGGGTGGGTATCATTTAAATTGATGTCAGGAATGTTGCTTGATACCCGTTGTTGAGGTTGTGTAATTTACCGACTCAGGCGTTTTTATTGTTTTTTATAACGCCCACGAGTACCCATCCGTGGAGGTTGTTCGCCCATGATCTTCCTTAGCTAACTTCCCATCAAGGGGGTAAGTTTCCCCCAAACACCCTCAAGAAGTTGGCCACGAACAACCATGAAACTAGTTTTTACCAAACCTGAAAAGATTATATTAATCATTAAAAGCTTAATTACACTAATGATCATTGAGTATTTCTTAATGATTACAGTAATTAAAAATAGTAGGGTAGAAGAGGTGTGTGTAATTGAGAGGGGGGGGGGGGGGGGAGATGAGTAAAGGAAAATGGTGGAAATGACCTATTTATAGGTTGTTGGGGCTTGAGGCATGGGGCGTGCCTGGCTATGTGCCCACCTACAACTGATTCATGAGACACAAGGCGTATCTGCCAAGCATGGGTCGTTGTCAACTTGTGGGTCCTCTGGGATCTTCCAAGTTTTACAGAAGTCAATTTTTGTCTTTTGGTACCGAGACACGGGGCGTGCCGTCAGGGCAGGAGGCATGTCTGGGCTTAATTTGATTGGGCTTCACTTTGTGCTCTTCTGTAGATATCTGGCAGTTTATGGAGCTGAGGCATAGGGCATGTCTGGACAATTTTTCTCTTTTTCTTCAGTGTTTTGCCCGAATTTTCCTCTTGTGTTTATCTTAGGTTAGTTTTGTCCTGAAAATTCAAAACAAACCAAATAAGCCTATTTTAAATGTTTCTTAAACAAAGCACAATAAAAAGTGGGTGTGAATTGATATAAAAACATGTGCACAATTGCTTATATCGGAAAGCAACAAAATGCTACAAAAACCGCAAGTATCTTTAGTCAAACAACAACAACAAGCAGAATTGAGTTATATCCTAAAAGACCACTCCAAGTTTTCTAGGCCGATATTGGAAGTGATTCTACAATGGAAGCGTGAAAAAAACATTGGGGATGGCACTGTGTCACACCCCGATTTCCGGTGGGCCCGGATGGGCCGTGACGATTGGATAACAGTATCACAAATAATAATGCAGCGGAAGTAATGAGTAAAAATATTTATTTAATAAAAGCTTGAATATATACAAACATTTATACAAGGATTCGAGTACAAGCCCACATGCAGAATCTAATAAAAAGAGCTTTAAACATCATAGGCCTTAAGCTAAGGAGTTGCAAATTCCATAGCCTTCATTCTAGCTGACCCAAATTCCCAGCCTATTATAAGGTTTAGTGCCTGCGGTTCAATCTTTTGAAAAAACGTAAGCTTTCGATGGTAAATACAATTAACTAACTCGTTTTGAAAAGACTTTTTCAAAAAGAGTTTTATATATAGAGAAAACCCGTAGGTAATTTAATATTTCTTGGGATTCTTTCTTGTCACTAGATTTACATACTTGTCATACAATGGGAACCAAAGATCAGAGCCGGTCATTTTCAGTGCTATAATGATTACGGGTACAAACCAAAGTTGAATAAACGTGTCTTACAGTCGGTATGCCTACTCCTGCACGTTATTCCGTATGGCCATAATAGTTAATGAGTCGGGACGTCCGGACACGGTACCAATAACCCCCAATTGTTTCAGTTATCAAGTAAAACAGATTAAACCGAGTTCTTATATTTATGAGCTGATCTTAGGGCTCATTTATATAATAGTAAATTACAAAAATCGTCCTTTTTATTTAAACTAGATTGCAAAGTGTGTCCTTTGTCTTCAAAAAGTACAAAAAACATACTTGATGTTTGCAAAACCTTGCAAGTTATGTCCTTTAGCCTTAACTCAGTTATTTTTTATGGTTAAATCTGACCTAATGGACCCCACATAAGGGTATGTTAGTCATTTTACCCTAAATGCTAAAATAGCTAATTATAAAAAACAATAAATAAAATAATTATGTTTTAATATAAATACATACACAGACACATACATACTCTTTCTCCCTTTTTCTCTCTCTCTCTACCCTACCACCACCACCTACTCCTATCACCACCACCCACTCTAGCCACTGCCACCCGGCCATAACCGCCACCTGGCCACTGCCACCCAACCCCACCACCTGCCTCCGCCGCTACCACTGTCGTCGGTTGGTTCCGATAACGGAAGGAAGCTTCTGCCGCGTTTCCGGAAGAACACGATTTCAATCGGAGTGAGAAGACTCTGTTATTATTGACTTGTTATTATTGTATCTACACCCCACGGTAATTACTATGGGTTAAAAGTTGCTGATAAAAACAAGTCCAATCGAAATCTAAATCTATAAAAGGATTCCTAAAAACTGACTTCCTTTTTACTCTCTCTCTCTCTCTGCAACATATTTACAAACACAGTTTCGTTGCAGATCCACCATCACCATCTTCGGCTAGATACCACCCACCATCTCCATCAGATCTGTTCATCTCCATATAACCAACATCAAAATTTGAAACAAATCTAACTTTTCTATTCAATCACACCTCAATCGAACCACCAATTGTTACAGATCTGAAAACGAAACCCTAAATGTCAAAAACACCTATATGTTTCAATAAACTACAAAAAAGTGAAAAATTAGGGTGGTGTAGTAGCAACGGACCAGAAAGCTGATTGTTCTCAGCCGAAAACGACATGTCCGGAGCAGAGTAAGCTCCTCAATTTCAATTGGAATCTTGCCGGAAAACTGGTTTGGAACAGAGCCTTTGAGTAAGATGAGTAAGCTCCTTAATAAGCTTGATGATTTGATTGCCGGAAAACTGGTTTGAAACTCGCCGGAAAATTGGTTTGAAACTTGCCGGAAAACTGGTTTGAAACTTGCCCGAAAACTGGTTTGGAGAAGAGTAAATTTGTAGGTGAAGTGGTGGTGGTGGCAGATCGATGGTGGTGGTGGCCGTGGCAAGTGGGTTGTGGTGGTGGGGGTAGGATAGTTAGAAAGAGAGAGAGAGAGAGAAGGAGAAGACATTAGTCTGTATATATTTATAACTATATATACATATATAATTTTAAAATTGTTTTATTTATTGTTTTTTATTATTATTTATTTTAACATTTAGGATAAAATGACAAAAATACCCTTATGTGGGGTTGACTTAGTCAAATTTAACCATGATAACTAACTGTGTTAGGACTAAAGGACGTAACCTGGAAGGGTTTGCAAACATCGAGTACGTTTTCTATAATTATTGAAGACAAAGGACACAGTTTGCAATAAGCGACATACATAAAGGACGATTTTTGTAATTTACTATATAATCACTTCAATTTCACTTCAAAACAGAATGTTTGGTTAACTGACCTTTATCCAAAGAGTCATTGCACTCGGATAGGCATAAACCACATTTATTCCGGTCTACGCTTAATCTAGCGAATCTATTCTTAAGTAACGGGTCATGTCTAAAGGAACTAACCTATGACCCGTATACATTCTAACAGATAACTAATTCTGTTCATTCCAAACTATAGAACACCCCATAGAATCGGACTTGGGTCAATAATACTTTTACTTGCGGCTTTTGCTAAATTATAATAGTATTCGATTGGAAGCTAGCAAAAGGTAAATACTCTTAACTTATTTTGTTTTTAAACTTGGGGTATGGCAAATACGCCACTTGGAGCGGGTATTATATATGTTACGCCTAAAGTATACGAACTAGGTTCGTATAACTAGTTATGCGCGTAAATGCGGGTTCAGAAGGTTATATGGGTCTTATGACAAGTCCAAGGTGTAAAAAACACATATGTTATAACATTATACATTCTGTTTAAAAGTTAGAATGTTAGGTACTTTGGTTTGAAAACCGTTTCGTTAGCTTTTAGGATAAAAAGGGCATAGTCGTCCTTTTTAGAATATAATTACTAGACTTGTCATTTGACCTACCAAATAACATGACCAAAAGGTATAACTTCAAAGGGTTATACCTTGTATTAATATGGTCATAATATCAGTTTTAAACAAGTTCTAACGTTGACCAAACGAGTCAGAATCGAAAGTCAAAGCAAAAGTCAAATTGCTTGACTTTCGATATTGAATTGAGCTATCAAGAAATGATGAGTTGGACATGTTTATACATGTCCTAATATGTTTTATAAACTGATATAATGTCAAACTTTAAGGTTTGGATAGTTAGAAACTTAATTAGCGTAATTTGCAAAGTTTACGTTTTTGACCTTTTTATTTAATATAAATTCGACTCGTCATTTCGCTACTTAACGTGATCTTTAGAAGGTATAATCTCAGGGGATTATTACCTTCATTATTAGGATCACGTAACCATGTTCGAATCAAACTTTGGCTTGACCATTATGGTCATAACCAAAAGTCAAACAGAAAGTCAAACTGTTTGACTTTTAGTTGATTACTAGCCTAGAATAATGAAATAAGTCAAAGAAGAAGACTTACTAGAAAGAAGGAACACTCAAGACTACTTTAGAGCAGCTCCAAACTCAGGGATTGCTCCAAAGAAGTGTTAGAGTGAGATTTGAGAAGATGTGAGTTGAATGCACAACTTCACCACCTATTTATACTAATTCTGTTAGTGCTTATGCCTGTAGCTTCCGTCTGTAATGAGTCTGTAATATGTCTTGTATGTGTCGTTGTACAATTTTGTATGTATGTTATTTTTTATCTTGACAAAATAGGAGACGGAACGTTTATTGTAAAAGTGATCCGGTCGGATGACACTTGGGTCATCCCGACGGATGACCCTCCGACCGGATGACTTATTCCCTCCCAAGTTTGTCTATAAATAGAGGAGTAGGGGTCATTGTTTAGGACTTTTGGCAGTTGTCTCTAGCGAAGCTCTATCCGATTCTCTTTGGAACTTTTGTACTTTCACAACAATCAATGAGAATGGACATGTTTATGGATGATATCGTTGTAGATTGTTCTCAGATGATGCATAGGGATTCCGCACCTCTGTATTGATCGATTCGAGCCACGCTCTTCATCAAGAACCCTTCCTCACGGGCCGTTCACAAGTGGTATCAGAGCATCCAGGAGGACGAATCAGAGAAGTTTACAGCGAGTTCACAAGGATTTTAGCCGATTTCAGCCGTTTTTAGTCAAATCTCACCAGAGATTTTGACCATTTCATCATCTTTTTCCACATTTCTATCTATTTTTCATATTTTCACACCTAAAACTGCTAAAAATCGAAAATTAACCTACATTTTACGGACAAAATGGACTAAAATTGATATCAAACTGTTCGGAATCTGTTATAGATCATTCCTACAAATTTTCATAACAAAATTCGAGCTAAAACACGTTCAAATTGATCAAAATCATGAACTGTTCTTCGAGTGTTGCTGACATCACTCATCCGATCGGATAGCCATCCGATCGGATTACACTTGCTATTGTTCTTGCCTTATTTGCTGACGTCATACTCATCCGATCGGATTGCCATCCGACCGGATAAGTATTTTGGTGTTAAAAGTTCTTGTCTCATTCAACAAAGGACCATCCGATCGGATTGCCATCCGACCGAAGGGCCAATCGTCACTTGATTTCACTTGTTGCTTAGATAAATTGTGTCATCCGTTCGAACGACCATCCGATCCAAGTGTTTGAGGTTGAAACTTTGAAATTTGACTAAGTGTTTGACTTTCCAGGAACGTTGACAATGACAGACGAGTTCATGAATCCATTTGGGGATATTTTTGCCTACAACACAGGAGACACATCTTCCAACACGAACCCAAAGACTGCTACCAAGGCGATCTCTGACTCATTGAGTGTCAACAATGCGTACGGCACGTACAACAAACCTCCAAAGCTAATGGCGATCGAGGATTATAATAGATGGGCGAAGCGGTTCGATGGGTGGTTAAAGACATTTGCCTATGATAGCTGGAAATGTATGAAAAATGGTTTCAAATCTTCGAGGGAGGATCATGAAAACTTGGTAGAACAAGAGCAGGAGGATTTTATAGCCAAACAAAAGTGCATTGCCTTGCTCCATCAGTCAGTTCGAGATGATATCATATCACTGATTGATTATGATAACTCAAAAGATTTATGGGGAAAACTAGAGAAGAAATGTATATGGGGTGAGGAAATAGTAAAAAATAAGAAAAGTTTGTTGAAAAAGGAATTTGATTTGTTTAGATGTATGAAAAACGAGAGTGTACGTCAAATGATTGAAAGATTATGTCATCTAAAGGCAGAATTGGTCAGATATGGAATCAAGAAAGACGAAGATGAGATGGTTGATAAAATGTTCGAGGCACTACCAAATGAGCAGGACTGGCAATATTTCGGTCCTGTGCTCAGAAACACCAAACCAATGGCAGAAATGACGGTAGACTGGTTGATCGAGCAATTTGAGGGTCATGAGCTAGAAATAAAGAAGATGAACAAGGTGAGTAGTTCACAGTATCAACAAAACATTGATCTGTATTATCGAGGCAGTATGATTCCCAAAGTTACATCACCAAAAACTGCCTTTAGTGCCGAAAGTTCAAATGCTGTGACACAAGAGAAGCCAAGCAGCGGTTCATCATCAAACAACGGTTACCATGGAACTAGTTCTAGTACATCTTCTTCATCCGCATCGAATAATCAGCAGTTACAAAGTACTTCAAAGAATGTATTCCACTGCAACATTGCTGTTAATCTGAATAATGCACATAATTTCAACGAAGAAACAACAAAGCAGCAGATGGTATTTCTAGCATCGATTCTGGAGTCGTACGAGAGCTTAGTTGCCGGAAAGATTGGGAACACCAATCTAACCAAAGAAGACTATGATCAAATAGATCCAGAGGAGATGGAGCTGATCGACATACGTTGGTGCATGGCGAGTGTGATTCGCAGAGCTCAAAGATTTATGGAAATTACTAGGAGAAACTCTATTGGAGGTCCTTCAACGAAGCTCAGATTCGACAAATCAAAAGTGACTTGCTTTAAATGCAAGCAGAATGGACACTTCAAGCGAGAATGACAAAACTCTACAGCAGATGAGACCACGAATCTGTTTCACGATGATTATTATAGAAAGGCGGTCTATCATCTAAACCGGGTGGAGCCACCCAGGATGAAACCGATTGAGGAAAATCCAAAAGAAAAATTTAGAGCCTTGGCAGTAATTCAAGATGATGAGGGATTTGATTGGAGCGAGTTTTTATGAGAAGAGGACGCTGTCGGTTACGCATTTATGGTAGCTACTGAACCAACACCAGCATCAACATACAATAGAGAAAGGAGTATCGCACAAAGACAGAAGCATACGATCTACGAAATTTGGAAATGTAGGATCGGTGAATCGATCAAACGAGACGTTCAGAAGAGTTCTTGATCAATACGAAAGGCGGAATCAGACGTATTGATGTTGTAGCAGCTTGATTTACACTTAGAAGTAGATTAAATGTCGATTAGATTGATTTTACAACGTTACACAGGCTTGGCGACACTTCGGTAGAGCTTCGCTACCGGAATCAGAAGTTGTTCCCAGTTCCAAATGAAATCCAAGACTCATCTATATATAGGGAGTCCAGTTCGCATGAACCAGCAATGTCCAGTTCGCACGAACTGGTCATTTCGTGTGAACCTGCTGGTTCATACCTGTTTCCCGTTTTTCTCGTACTACGTGTCTTGGTCTATCTATCTAGTTACATGACTCAATACAAGACGAAGTCGACAGACATATGCACTAACAAACTCCCCCTTGGATGTTGACGAGTCTTCAGTGTGTCGAGTCTTCAGTCTTGATCAGTCTTTACGCTCTTTCCAAAGTATCTTTCTCTGTAAGCATCCTCAATCTCTCTCTTCTTCTATCAGAATCTCAACCTGACTCTTCAAATTCTCTTGATCAGATCTCTTGATTCTTTAAGCTCATCTGTAATCTGAAATCTGGCTCGTATGTCTTCAGACTCCCCCTTTCGATAAACTAGGATCGCAGTCTGGAATTCACTATCTATAGGCTTTCACATGTTCAGGAATGTCTCCTGGCTCTCCATTGCAACAGAATTAGAAACCTGGCTCTATTCTGCATATTCTTATGCGGAAAGTCCTCAGGAGTCGAAACCTAGCTCTTTCAAATCTTTTTACCTGCACATACTTTACCCAAAAGTAAATTTTACAAGTTATAAAATTTAACAAATTTAGAAACCACTTGTAGATATCATTCAATCATCATCAATAGTTATTCAAACTCTAGCTTCATTTTTCAAAGCTTGTGTTTTGGGTATTTTTATTTATAACAATTTTAATCTCTGCTTAACCACTTGTATTTGCAACACTCAAGTTTTGATTTCAAATTAATGAACCATTTAATCATTTCAAAATTATTTCTCATTTCAAACAAACTCTCCCAACCCACTTTCGTTCATCATGTTTAGCACTTGGAATTTTGAAAATCAGCTTTCCAACATCAGTTGTCGAAAATAAGATGAAATAAAATCTTTTTGAATTTTCAAAATTTTATGCTAAAACACATTCTTTTTGGTTTTTTAAGATTTTCAGTGTGTTAAAATGCAATAAATAAATATTTACAGACAATATTTTTGTGAGTTTGTGTAAGAGGATCATATCAGTTTTTGACAAATCACTAGTACCGTTGAGCTTTAAACACTTTAAGTTCTAAACGATTCACTTAGATTGTCAGTATACTGATCCACTTTAAATTTTCACACAAAGTTCAATTGATTCGAGATACGAGATTAGTGTTTTAATGGACTTAAACTTATTCGTGTGTCCCACCTCAGAATATACTCCCGTATCCAGACTCCTATATTCAGTCTTACAGGTGAATGTACACTAATGATATATGTAAATGGGTTAATTTGAGACCATGAGAGCTCAGGCTAGAACTTTCGTTCAATCAGAGAGATGATGGCTCGTCTTTCGGTGTGTCCCGTTTGGGGTTCTTTTCTTCACCAACACATGATTAGCATTTTTCAATGTTTCATCATTTTTATGCTGAGGGTGGGCTTTATGATTAAAGCAGTGCAAAGTATTATACGAGGACTAGGCTATTGCTCCCGCAAAATCAGAAGTCCCGGTATAATACCCCAGATATCATCACACACAAAGACCTAGTATGTCAGAAATAGAAATCCCTTCAAACAAGATTTCAGGGTTTACCTATATATCCGAGAGATGTTCCCCACTAGATAAGTAAGTAATGATATTTAGGTTTATATCTCGAAAACAATCTACTAAGCGTGTAAAAACCTACTGGCACATCATCAGTGAGACCGTTTATCATGTTTTAACTTTCCAATTCTTTAGCGTACTGTGATTGTCTATTGATGTACTATCATTTCCTCTTTTTTCACAACAAAACTCATTTTTAGAATTTTCGATGTTTTTGGTTTTTAGATTTTATCATGTTTTTGGATTTTTCAAATTTTCAAAATTTCTAAAATTTTTTACTCCCCCTAAAATCAAAAATATGTTTCAATTTTTTGATTTTCAAGGAAAATTTGAAAAACTGTACAAATAAAATGACAAACTAATGTGAATTGCTTCAATTCTCCATTCACTTAGCTTAAACAATCAGAACTCCCCCTGACAACAAACTATTTTCCCATTATGATTTCAAAACACTTAAGTTTGTTTTAATCAAAATGGTTTTTCCGGAAAATTAGTTTTGTTGATTTCACACATCATGGGGTTTCATCACATTGTTTTCAAATTACCATTTATAAGAATACTTTTCCTTTTCTTTAACCTCTTGTATGAAAATTAAATCAAGTTCAACTTAATGACCTTGATTAACCACTTGTAAGTTCTTATCAACAATACTACCTGTAAGTCGAAATATAACAGTTGTGAATTTCTCAAGAAAGATGCCGATTCCTACTCCCCAATTACCAACCTGGGAGTTCCGGCAAGTCAGGATTTTTAAGCAAAGAATGTTGACACCCAAGCCTGACCAGCTTTGGGTGCATCCGAGTTATTTTCACTCGGTGTGTAAGTTCTCCTCTTTGATTCATAAAATTCTTTTACCCCTTTTGCCCTACCATCAATCATCTTACCAAAGATATGTTTCACTTTGCCATTAAAAGCTTTTTCGACATCGAATTCTTTCTTTTCAGAATAGAATTGATTCGAAATCTCTACTTTTCCAACTTTTTGTTTTAAATTTTCAGCCCGCAATGGTGGAAAGTTTGCGTCATCCATTGGTGGAACTGAATTTTCTCTTTTTAGCTCAACTTGTTGCTCCTCTGACTTTGACGAGTCAGATTCATCGCCAGAAAGTGTTTCTGATTTCTTAACAACCCACTTGTGATCGTTAAGATTCACATTTCTTTTGTAAAATCTTTTAGAACACTCACCAACTTCATATGTTGAGTTTTTAAACACTTTGAATTTGTCCGTTGGTGGTTTAGTTTTATCAACAACTTTTTCTTTGAGTTTAGAAGAAACTTCCTGTTTTATGTTGGTTGCCATTTGACAGTTCCAGGCAATGTGACCAACTTTTTTGCATTGATAACAGGTTCTTGTCTCCGTCTTCTGAGCAACATCATTCTTCATTCCCTCTTGCTTCTTAGCAAGGAATTCTTTGTTCGTCTGCTTCTGAATAAATTCTCTTTTTCCTCTTCAGAAGATATTCCTGATACAAAAACAACTTTCGATTTAAAATTTTTAACATATTTTTCATTTTCTTTTGGAATAAAACCTAATCCTTTCTTTTTGAAATTATTTTTGTGATTTGGTTTCTTATGGTGATTTGGACCAAAACCTTTTTTCTTGTTTAACCTTTGTTGAACTCTTGAAGTGTATTGTTTAGGTTTTTCAGAAAGATTTACATCTTTTACTTCAGAAATATTAATTTTTGTTAATTTGAAAACCTTGTTAATCATTTCAGTTTTAACACCTCTTATTGGAAATTCTTCATCAGAATATAATTTGTCGGAGTCATTCAAAGTATATGCTATTTTGAATGTTTCTTAATTCAAATTATTTTTTGATATCAGAAAATCATTATTGTAAACCTTTTTTCCCTTTTCAACTGTTGGACTTGAAGTGTCAAACTTTGACTTTGACTTGGACTTATCGGTTTCATCTTTATCTAACAGCTGATCGACCACTTTCTTTATTAACTCAGACTCATGATCAGTGTCAGACGATGTGAAAGTGACATCAATGTTGTCTGGCAATCCATCTGAAGGTTCAGATTCCCACTTTAAATTGGTTGCCTTTTTTACTCTTTCTGAATTAGGATTTCGTGGAGAATATCCTTCTTCAAGCGGAGGTGGACACTTGGTATAATTGGTACTATGTTTCTTACCAGTATTCTTAATTCAGATTTCTCCTCTTCAAACGCTTTCATGCCTTCTACTGTAGGGTAAATCCTGTCAATCACGTAAGAAGCACATGAATAACTTTTCAATAACCTGTTTACCCTCTCAGTTTCTATCCTCCGAGTTTCCAATTTGAACAGCACATTTCTCAATGTACTGATTGATGATTTTCTGCTTCGTCATGAACGCTCCATTGAGTGTCTTCATAGCTATCTCTTGTTCATTGCTTGACTTGCTATATTGATTCATAGCTTTGTTTAAAACATCATAAGATTCTTTCAGTTTGTTCATGTTATGAATCAATTTGTTGTTGTGCCTTTTCACAGTATCACAATTTTCACACTTCTCAGATATCTTTTCAGTATCTGTTTCTTTCTCAACCTTGATAGCTAGAATTTATTTAACTTGCTTTTTTACAACTCGAACATTTTCCCCAGGTTTGGCCTTTTCTGCAACATTTGCTGCCTTATGATTTTTCTCTTTCACAGCTTGTCTTTCTTTGATCTCTTCCATTTTACCTGCAAAATACAAATTATACATATCAGATGAAAATTTTCTTTTATAATATTCAAGTTTTCGAATTTCTTCACTGTCATCATCACTCTCTTCATCTGATGAGTGATCAAAGATTGGTGCTTTTACTGAAGCCTCTTCTGTTGAAACTGGTTCTTCTTCGATCTTTTTAGGACTGAATTGCTGAGATTCGTAATAAGCATATGCTAATTCATCTTCAGCAGTTGAATCTTCAAACATTTGAGCAACAAATGCTTTAGAATCTGCAGTTCTGTTAGGATCATAATGATCCCAGTTAAAACTGTCACACCCCCAAATTCCACCTGCGGAGTACCGTCCGCTTGAGGGCGTGACCGACCAGGATCCAGCCACCAATTATACTGAGCATTGGATAATAGTAAGGATGATCACCAACCATAGTGATTAGTAAACACCATAGTTTAAAGTTCAAATGTTTAGGTTCAAATAACAGTTAAGTAAGTAGCGGAAGCATAGGCAAAATAGTTTAAACAAGGTTCATAGTTCAAGTTATTTAGAACCCAACACGCGGGTTTAGACGACCACTACACTTCCCAAGCTGCAAGCTCCTGAGTCACTGGTTACCTGCAAAGCATGCAGTAAGGGGTCAACAATAATGCTGAGTGAGTTCACTAGTTGTCCAGTTTTAATTACCAAAAACTTGTTTCACCAGTTAATTTATCCGTTTATACATGCCATGGGGAGCTACCCCAAAAGTTAGCAACTAAACTGTTTTTCCAATACCGAACACTAGGTGACCGTTGCGTATCCGCAGAGTGCCCCGATGTCAATGTTCTATCATCATTGACGGATGCCTGAGTACATTAGTTCACGACCGATCCCATACCTTGGCACGGTGTGAGGTTGGTAAGACCTAAATAGCGCTATCAACTAATAACCCGTTCGCCTGGCCCCGACGACTAATCGGTATTATGTAGTAGGGACTTTAAGTGATAGAGTTTCGTTTAGTGCCGTTTGTTGCAATCCGTATAAACAGTAATTAACTAAAAGGTTCCCAATAACAAGGGAAGAAAAGTAAGTTGTATCCCTCATAAGGGGATAGTGTTGTTTTTAGTTCCGTTTCCCAAACCACCGGGAATACATGCTTTAGGTTGTGAACTCACCTTGGGTTGCTCGGTAGATTAATTACCCGGTTGATCACGTTGGTCACCACGTCCTAGCATGGTTACCAAGATAGGTCAAGTTGGGGTACAAGTAAACACGTATAATCTACACATAACTAACACATAGCATACGAAGCAGTTAAACAGTGAACATCAACAACTATCATACAAATCACAAATGTTGTTGGGCCTATCAGATCACATTAACAGTTAACAGCATCACAGAAACCAAATAGAACGATGTGCACAGTCCACACGTCCTTGGCCCAATAACGGAGACAAGCAGCCCAGTCGCAACCGGAGTTTCGACTTGTCCTGGTCTGGTTGCGAGTCGCAACAGGTGTTTCGACTTGTTATGTCTTGGTTGCGAGTCGCAACAGGGGTTTCGACTTGTCATGGTCTGGTTGCGAGTCGTAACCGGGCGGTCTCGAGTTGTCATGGTTTGGTTGCGAGTCGCAACCGAGCGGTCTCGAGTCGCAATCACGTAGTCTCGAGTCGCAATCTCGGATACGTGCACAAGAAACCTTCTAGAACCTGTTTCAAATGTACTATCCAGTAGAATTCTGTTTTCATGAATTTTTGTACTAACCAATAGAATTTCTTAAACATGTTTTATTGTCTAATTCATAACTAAATCAGATCAAACACAGCATTTTCAAATATTTTCATGATCTTCAAACTGTTCTTCACATATTCAAGTCATCTATTATGCACATTCATTCAAAACAGATCCAAATATTCAACTAAATCAAGCACACTTGTGTCACATATCATGAATATCACCAAATCCTACACTATCTCATTCATCCTAAGCCATCAAGATTCATTCTTATTATCTTAAAGACTTAATGCAATATTTATCAACAAGTTCTATGTTAGCAATAACACAATGGATCATACAACTCCTACTCAGTTTCATCCAAGGTTCATTTATTATAACACATTATCATACATCTAAACATTCACACAAGTAAACACTTTTAGCATGTGTTGTCATCTCATTTCGAGGGGAACAAACTAACCGATTGTTATGTGACACAAAGGTGTGTAGAAGGTGATGTGATGAAGCCTCCGAGTGATGATCACAAGCTTGAACCGAGATGATCCGAGAGCCCCTTTTGTTGTTGCCGGTTTGATCCGAGAGAGGGAGAGGAGAGGAGGTGAGTTTGATGTTAGAACCTTAGGGTTTTAGGGTTTTAGAGAGAGAGAGGGAGAGTGTGTGAGATGAGGGAGTGTGAGAGTGATGTTGCAAAAATGGTGAAAGTTGTGAGGGTTGGTCATATATATCGAGTGGGTTAGGGGTTTCCGGGTGGGCTTCTAGGTTACGGCCCAACCGGCCCAAGTGTTTACTGTTCACTCGAGACCGAGGGTGGTCTCGAGTCGGGTCCTTTGGGGTCTCGGCCCACTCATATAACATACATACATATATAGAATATACATACATTCATCACACTTAGCACAAGGATCACATAGAATATCAAAATAACACGCAACTTTCATTTAATAACGTATATACACATAATGTTAATACAAGATATTTGCTCGGGAAAACCTAGAGTGTCACATTATCCCCAAGTTTTAAGAACTTTCGTCCCGAAAGTTAAGGCAGCCACTGACAAGCTAGTGTAAATACGAACGTTTCAACGGGATGTCACATCATCCCCCCGTTAGTTTGGAATTTCGTCCCGAAATTCAGTTGTAGCTTCAGTGCTGGGGGTTTCATTTGGGAACAGCTGGGGATACTTGCGCTTCATCTGGTCTTCCCGCTCCCAGGTAAACTCTGGGCCACGGCGTGAGTTCCAACGAACTCGCACGAGAGGTATCTGGCTACGTTTGAGGGTTTTGATCTCACGATCCGTGATCTCAACCGGTTCCTCAGTAAAGTGTAGCTGTTCGTCAATAGTAAGTTCCTTGTAAGGAATGACGAGTGTTTCGTCTGATAGACACTTCTTTAGATTAGATACGTGGAAGACGTTGTGCACAGCACTCAGTTCTTCAGGCAGATTCAATCTGTATGCGGCCGTACCGATCTTTTCGGTAACCTCAAAGGGTCCGACGTATCTTGGATTAAGCTTGCCCCGTTTTCCAAAACGGACCACACCCTTCCAAGGTGAGACCTTAAGTAGAGCCCGTTCGCCAACCTGGAACTCTTGCGGTTTCCTATCTTTATCAGCGTAGTACTTTTGACGGTCACGAGCTGCCGCCATGCGTTGCCTAATCTGGGCAATCTTTTCTGTGGTGTCGACTACATGTTCCGGGCCTGTGATCTGGCTGTCACCAACCTCAGCCCAGCAGAGAGGCGATCGACATTTACGGCCATACAATGCCTCAAAGGGTGCTGCCTGAATGCTGGTGTGGTAGCTGTTGTTGTAGGAGAATTCCACCAACAGTAGGTGCTTCTCCCAATTCTTGCCAAAATCGATCACACATGCCCTAAGCATGTCTTCGAGGGTTTGGATGGTGCGTTCAGACTGCCCATCCGTTTGTGGGTGATAAGCGGTGCTCATGTCTAAACGTGAGCCAAAAGATTTGTGCATGGCTTGCCACAACTCAGAGGTAAAACGCGCGTCTCGATCAGAAATAATAGAGGTAGGCACTCCGTGCTTCGAGACCACTTCTTTTAAGTATACCTCTGCTAGGGTAGAGAACTTGTCTGTTTCTTTAATAGCCAAGAAGTGTGCAGACTTAGTTAGGCGATCCACTATTACCCAAATGGTGTCATTTCCTCGTTGAGACCTAGGCAGGCCAGTAACAAAATCCATGGAAATCTGCTCCCATTTCCATTGCGGGATTTCTGGCTGTTGGAGTAGGCCTGATGGTTTCTGATACTCAGCCTTGACTCTTGCACAAGTCAAACATTTCCTGACATAGGTTGCTATGTGGGCTTTCATGCCAGGCCACCAATAGGTAGCCCTCAAGTCGTGGTACATCTTATCTGACCCTGGATGTACTGAATAACGGGACTTGTGAGCTTCATCCATCACAAGGTCACGCAAATTTCCATAAAGCGGAACCCATATGCGTCCGGCTACGTAGTAAGCACCGTCTTCTTTTTGTTCCAATCGTTGTCTCGATCCTCGTAGGGACTCAGCCCTGATGTTCTCGGCTTTCAATGCTTCAACCTGAGCATCCCGAATTTGAGTAGGGAGGTTCGAGTGGATAGTGAGCTGTAAGGCACGAACGCGCTTGGGTTTGGTCTCCTTTCTGCTGAGGGCATCGGCTACCACATTAGCCTTGCCTGGGTGATATTTGATTGCACACTCGTAGTCATTTAGGAGTTCGACCCATCGGCGTTGCCGCATATTCAACTCCTTTTGTCCCATTATGTGCTGGAGACTCTTGTGATCAGTGTAAATCGTGCACTTGGTGCCGTACAAGTAGTGTCTCCAAAGCTTGAGCGCGAAGATCACCGCTCCAAATTCTAAGTCATGCGTCGTATAGTTCCGTTCATGGACCTTGAGTTGTCGCGAGGCGTAGGCGATAACTTTCTCGCGTTGCATCAATACGCAGCCAAGTCCTTGAATAGAAGCGTCGCAGTAAACGACGAAGTCGTCGGTACCTTCGGGTAAGGAGAGGATAGGAGCACTACAAAGGTTTTTCTTTAGTTCCTGGAAGGCAGATTCCTGAGCATTACTCCATTTGTAAGCAACACCCTTCTGAGTGAGTGTCGTAAGTGGTTGAGCGATCTTAGAGAATCCCTTGATAAATCTTCGATAGTATCCCGCCAATCCCAAGAATTGGCGAACTTCGGTCGGAGTCTTAGGTACGGGCCAATTCTTAATGGACTCAATCTTAGCAGGGTCAACATGAATCCCTTCCTGATTGACGATGTGTCCAAGGAAATGGACTTCTCTAAGCCAGAAATCACATTTCGAGAATTTGGCGTACAGTTGTTCATTGCGAAGAAGTTCGAGAATAAGACGTAAGTGTTGTTCATGCTCCTCTTGGCTCTTCGAGTAGATTAAGATGTCGTCGATGAATACGATTACGAACTTATCGAGGTAGGGTTTGCATACTCGGTTCATGAGATCCATGAAGATTGCAGGTGCGTTGGTCATACCGAAAGGCATAACAAGGAATTCGTAGTGACCATAGCGGGTTCTGAAAGCAGTCTTAGAGATGTCCTCATCGCGGACTCTCAGCTGGTGATAACCCGATTGCAGATCGATCTTGGAATAATAGCTCGACCCTTGCAGCTGGTCGAACAGGTCGTCGATACGGGGAAGTGGATAGCGGTTCTTGATGGTAACCTTGTTAAGTTCGCGGTAGTCAATGCACATTCGGAATGAGCCATCTTTCTTTTTGACGAAGAGCACTGGGGCTCCCCAGGGTGATGAACTAGGACGGATAAAACCTTTGTCCAAAAGTTCTTGTAGTTGAGTAGAAAGCTCCTTGAGCTCCGCGGGGGCTAATCGATAAGGTGCACGAGCTATAGGCGCTGCTCCGGGAGCTAGCTCGATTTGAAATTCGACCTGACGGTGAGGAGGGAGTCCAGGTAGTTCCTCCGGGAATACCTCAGGATAGTCGCGTACAACTGGAAAATCTTCAATCCTGTTTTCCCTTTTCTGTGTGTCGGTAATGAGTGCTAAGATAGCGGTGTGCCCTTTTCGTAGATACTTCTGGGCCTTTAAGAATGAAATGATGCCTGTGACTTCTCCGCTCTTGTCGCCTTGAACTATAAGGGGTTTGCCAGGGGGACGGGGAATACGAATAGCTTTCTCCTGGCAGAGGATTTCAGCTCGATGTTTGGATAACCAATCCATACCAATAATGACGTCGAAGCTTCCAAGAAGGATGGGGAAAAGATCGATACAGAAGGTCTGACCAGACAACTCTAATTTGCAGTTACGAATGATGTGTGTGGCCTCGAGGTTTCTACCATTAGCTATTTCAACGGTGTGCTTAGAGCTCAGCGGCGTAAGAGTGAGCTTAAGTTTCTTACTAATACGTAGGGACACATAACTAGCATCTGCTCCGGAATCAAATAGCATGGAAACATAACGATCATTAAGTAGGAACTTACCCGCTACAACGTTGGGGTCATTCCTTGCTTCCCCAGCTCCAATCACAAAAGCTTTTCCTCTAGCACCATTTCCAGCATTGTTGTTATTGTTCCCAGCACCCTGATTGTTGTTGTTTTGATTCAGTTCAGGGCAATCCTTTCGCATGTGCCCCATTGCTCCACACTTGAAGCATCCACGGTTGTTTCCTTGTTGCTGCTGTTGCTGTGGTTGTTGCTGATTCTGCCTAGCGGGGAACTGGCTTCGGCAGTCTTTTGCTTCATGCCCCATCTTGTTGCATCGCTGACACTGACCTTTTCCACATGGCCCACTGTGATGTCGGTTACATTTGTTACACTTAGGGTGGTTTCCTCGATAGCCACCCTGTTGCTGGGGGCCCTTGTTGCCTTCAGTCTTCCTCTGTTGAACTGGGGCCTGAGTGGGGTTAGCATCCTTTCCCTGACTTCCATCCCACTTTCGCTTGTTATCGCCAGAAGTTCCAGTAGTAGCACCGATCCTCTGGGGCAGCTTGCCCTCTTCCACAGCCTGATTGATGAGTTTGTGCGCAAGACGAACCACGGGCTGTATGGTATTGAGGTTGGCCGAGGTCACATGGCTCCGGATTTCTGGGACCAAGCCTTTGATGTACAATTCGACCCTTCGATACATAGGTTGGGACATGTTTGGGCAAAGTGCAGCATAGTCATTGGACTGCTTGGTGTAGGTCTCAATCTCTGATCCAACCATCTTGAGCGCATAGTACTCGTTCTCGAGTTTGTGGATGTCATCCCTGTGACAGTATTCCTCTTTGATCATGTCCTTGAAATCTTCCCATGCAGTAGCATTAGCAGTTTCCAGACCAAGCATCTGAATCTGTGCTTTCCACCATGAAAGCGCGTTTCCTTCAAGCGTACCAGTTGCGTACTTAACCCAGTTAGCAGGGGGACACTCGCAGACAGCAAAGACAGCTTTGGCCTTTTCAATCCAGTGCAGGAGGCCTATGGCACCCTCAGTGCCGTTGAAAGGGAGAGGCTTGCCATCCATGAAGGTTTTGAAAGTACAAACACGTGGTTGCGCAGGCGCAGGCTGACCTCCAGGGTGAGCTGCGAAAGCTGCAGCCACCGTGTTGAGCAAGTTGGCGAATTGAGCCTGAGTCATGTTAACGCTTCGTCTTCCGCGTCCACTCATTGTCTTCATAACCAGAAAACACAGTATGAGTGTGATGTCGTAACGTAGCGAGAATGAGGTAGAAGAGAAACGTGTATCTATCTAATCAGGCACACTAGTATGTATAATAGAGCAGTCAATATAAGATAAACAAGCAAGTAAACACAAGTCCGAGCTACGAGGTCTAGTATGTCGAGTCTTGCCCTTGGAGTGTAGTGTCGTCACGAGTCACGGGTTATAGTCTGGTTTTTCTCAAAAAGACTCTTCTTTTAAAAACCAAGTTCACTATAACCAATGGCTCTGATACCAATCTGTCACACCCCCAAATTCCACCTGCGGAGTACCGTCCGCTTGAGGGCGTGACCGACCAGGATCCAGCCACCAATTATACTGAGCATTGGATAATAGTAAGGATGATCACCAACCATAGTGATTAGTAAACACCATAGTTTAAAGTTCAAATGTTTAGGTTCAAATAACAGTTAAGTAAGTAGCGGAAGCATAGGCAAAATAGTTTAAACAAGGTTCATAGTTCAAGTTATTTAGAACCCAACACGCGGGTTTAGACGACCACTACACTTCCCAAGCTGCAAGCTCCTGAGTCACTGGTTACCTGCAAAGCATGCAGTAAGGGGTCAACAATAATGCTGAGTGAGTTCACTAGTTGTCCAGTTTTAATTACCAAAAACTTGTTTCACCAGTTAATTTATCCGTTTATACATGCCATGGGGAGCTACCCCAAAAGTTAGCAACTAAACTGTTTTTCCAATACCGAACACTAGGTGACCGTTGCGTATCCGCAGAGTGCCCCGATGTCAATGTTCTATCATCATTGACGGATGCCTGAGTACATTAGTTCACGACCGATCCCATACCTTGGCACGGTGTGAGGTTGGTAAGACCTAAATAGCGCTATCAACTAATAACCCGTTCGCCTGGCCCCGGCGACTAATCGGTATTATGTAGTAGGGACTTTAAGTGATAGAGTTTCGTTTAGTGCCGTTTGTTGCAATCCGTATAAACAGTAATTAACTAAAAGGTTCCCAATAACAAGGGAAGAAAAGTAAGTTGTATCCCTCATAAGGGGATAGTGTTGTTTTTAGTTCCGTTTCCCAAACCACCGGGAATACATGCTTTAGGTTGTGAACTCACCTTGGGTTGCTCGGTAGATTAATTACCCGGTTGATCACGTTGGTCACCACGTCCTAGCATGGTTACCAAGATAGGTCAAGTTGGGGTACAAGTAAACACGTATAATCTACACATAACTAACACATAGCATACGAAGCAGTTAAACAGTGAACATCAACAACTATCATACAAATCACAAATGTTGTTGGGCCTATCAGATCACATTAACAGTTAACAGCATCACAGAAACCAAATAGAACGATGTGCACAGTCCACACGTCCTTGGCCCAATAACGGAGACAAGCAGCCCAGTCGCAACCGGAGTTTCGACTTGTCCTGGTCTGGTTGCGAGTCGCAACAGGTGTTTCGACTTGTTATGTCTTGGTTGCGAGTCGCAACAGGGGTTTCGACTTGTCATGGTCTGGTTGCGAGTCGTAACCGGGCGGTCTCGAGTTGTCATGGTTTGGTTGCGAGTCGCAACCGAGCGGTCTCGAGTCGCAATCACGTAGTCTCGAGTCGCAATCTCGGATACGTGCACAAGAAACCTTCTAGAACCTGTTTCAAATGTACTATCCAGTAGAATTCTGTTTTCATGAATTTTTGTACTAACCAATAGAATTTCTTAAACATGTTTTATTGTCTAATTCATAACTAAATCAGATCAAACACAGCATTTTCAAATATTTTCATGATCTTCAAACTGTTCTTCACATATTCAAGTCATCTATTATGCACATTCATTCAAAACAGATCCAAATATTCAACTAAATCAAGCACACTTGTGTCACATATCATGAATATCACCAAATCCTACACTATCTCATTCATCCTAAGCCATCAAGATTCATTCTTATTATCTTAAAGACTTAATGCAATATTTATCAACAAGTTCTATGTTAGCAATAACACAATGGATCATACAACTCCTACTCAGTTTCATCCAAGGTTCATTTATTATAACACATTATCATACATCTAAACATTCACACAAGTAAACACTTTTAGCATGTGTTGTCATCTCATTTCGAGGGGAACAAACTAACCGATTGTTATGTGACACAAAGGTGTGTAGAAGGTGATGTGATGAAGCCTCCGAGTGATGATCACAAGCTTGAACCGAGATGATCCGAGAGCCCCTTTTGTTGTTGCCGGTTTGATCCGAGAGAGGGAGAGGAGAGGAGGTGAGTTTGATGTTAGAACCTTAGGGTTTTAGGGTTTTAGAGAGAGAGAGGGAGAGTGTGTGAGATGAGGGAGTGTGAGAGTGATGTTGCAAAAATGGTGAAAGTTGTGAGGGTTGGTCATATATATCGAGTGGGTTAGGGGTTTCCGGGTGGGCTTCTAGGTTACGGCCCAACCGGCCCAAGTGTTTACTGTTCACTCGAGACCGAGGGTGGTCTCGAGTCGGGTCCTTTGGGGTCTCGGCCCACTCATATAACATACATACATATATAGAATATACATACATTCATCACACTTAGCACAAGGATCACATAGAATATCAAAATAACACGCAACTTTCATTTAATAACGTATATACACATAATGTTAATACAAGATATTTGCTCGGGAAAACCTAGAGTGTCACATTATCCCCAAGTTTTAAGAACTTTCGTCCCGAAAGTTAAGGCAGCCACTGACAAGCTAGTGTAAATACGAACGTTTCAACGGGATGTCACAAAAACCTTCTGGAATCCCTTCATCTTCTTGATGAACTAGATAAGCTTTCTTTGATGGCTCTTCAATTTGATCTTTCCTAGCATGTGAAATTTGTGGTGATTGTTGTTGATGCGGAGCAACTTGATGATAAATCGCTTTTTGATGATAATCATTGTTGCCGAATGGATTTTGAGCTCCACTTGCTTCGCGATTTGTGCATTCTCGTTTAAAATGCCCCTTCTCCTTGCAACGAAAACAAGTAACTTTAGATTTATCAAAACCTAAAGGTGAAGTTCCAGCATCACGGAAATCATCTCTTCCAGTGATCTGTTTAAACTTCTCAGCTCTTCTCAACACCCTAGCCATACACCACTTTATATCCATTAGTTCCATTTCTTCAGCATCAATCTGATCATAATCCTCTTTGGTCAACATTGGATTACCAATCCTTCCGGCTACCAAACTTTCACAAGACTCTAATACGGTCACCAATAAAGACATATGACCTTTGGCAACCTCTTCCGAGAAATTCTGACCATTCTGAAGATGTAATGCAATGTTGCATTGTAGTACTTGGCCATTATTGGTTGCTGAAAAATTTGGATCAAATGATGGATATGAAGAGAATCCATTATTGTTGTTTGATCCTTGGGATGACCCTCCGGAAGAACTGTTTGCGTTAAATGCAGTTTCGATCTTTGGTGCAATGTTGATCTTATCACTCGTACTTCCTTTGTAATACAAACCAATGTCCTGTTCACCATTAAAATTCTTCATTTTCTCCATCTTCCGTTGTTCCATCTCTTGAACTTCGAGTTTTTCAATAAACTTGCTCAACGATAGATTCGCAAATTCACCATTATTCTTCAGAATCATAAGATACGTGCCCCAAACATCTTGTGGCAATGCATCGGCCAACCTTTCAACCCATTCTTCTCTATCTTTCTTGATATCCAAACGCTTCATGTTAACCACCAAATTGCAATATCTTTCTATAATCGTTTTGGTGTTTTCAGTTTTTAATCCACGAAATAGATCACATTCTTTCTTCAGAAGTGATTTTTTGTTCTTGATCATGTCTTGGCTTCTAACAAACTTCGTTTTTAGTGCTTTCCACATTGAATGTGCACTTCCGTTGTGTTGCAATAAGATCAAGATGTCTTCCTTAATGGCTTGTTGCAATATACTGATCATCATCTTTTCACTTTTGTATTTCTTTCTTTCTTTATCATCTAAGTCTTTAATAGCAACAATCTCTCCGTATTCATCAATCGGTCTAACATATCGTTCTTCAACACATTCCCATGCCTCTAAGTGATTAGCTTGAACCTAATTTTCGAAACGTTCCTCCCATCTACTATACTCCTCAATACTCATGAGCTTAGGCGGTTTTTGCATGGTGCCCATTTCATTCTCTAAGTTCACGTTCTGAGCCATAGTGATCGGAGTAGCAAATGCGTTGTAAAATTCAGTATCCATGTTTTGATTTTAAAAGTTCACAATGACTGATTGTTCAAACAAGCTGAGTTTTTAAACGTTCTGTTATTTCACACGAGTTGAGGAAATTTCACACGATCTGGTACACCTCCAAACGACCTGGTCCTATTTTCACACGACCCGAACCTCCTCGTGCAAACTGGATACTTTCAAGCGACCTGAACCACTTCCAAACGACCTGGTTCACAATAACAAACGACTTGAACTGACTTCGTGCGGTCTGGACCACCTCGTGCAGTCTGGACGACTTCGTAAGACCTGAACAAACTTTCAAATGACCTGGTTAAACACTCACACAATCTGAACTGTTTCACACGACTTGAAGCAGTCTCAAACGAACTGATAACCAGTTAACCAAACCGTACGACCTGAATGATTCACCTCGTGCGACCTGAGTTCAATTTCAAACGATCTGAGGTATTTTCACGCGGTTTCGGTCCAAGAGTTCATCATTTTGTCAATTTTGATCAGGTTTTAGTTTGATTTTAGGTCTGATTTGTTCAAGGATTGATTGAAACTCAGTTTTACGTGTTATAACAAGAAATCAGGTCATTTTAACCGTGAAAACGTTCTGATTTGATGAAAAAATGTATTAGAATGAGTAGAAATCAGATTTTATCCGTGAAAACAAGCTGAAATGGTAAGAACTCTTCCTCCTGAGCTCTGATACCACTTGTAGGATCGGTGAATTGATCAAACGAGACGTTCAGAAGAGTTCTTGATCAATACGAAAGGCGGAATCAGACGTATTGATGTTGTAGCAGCTTGATTTACACTTAGAAGTAGATTAAATGTCGATTAGATTGATTTCACAACGTTACACAGGCTTGGCGACACTTCGGTAGAGCTTCGTTACCGGAATCAGAAGTTGTTCCCAGTTCCAAATGAAATCCAAGACTCATCTATATATAGGGAGTCCAGTTCGCATGAACCAGCAATGTCCAGTTCGTACGAACTGGTCACTTCGTGTGAACCTGCTGGTTCAGACCTGTTTCTCGTACTACGTATCTTGGTCTATCTATCTAGTTACATGACTCGATACAAGACGAATTCGACAGACATATGCACTAACAGGAAAGAAGCTAAAAAGGCTAGAAGATGGGATCCGGATCATGAGTGTTACTTGGATCCAAAAGGCAACATTTGCATCGATCTATCAACCATTGATTTGGAAACTCTCATAAAAGCAGCCCGCTAGTTGAAGAACAGATCAAGATCGACACAGCAAACAGATTCGAGAAAGAAAGTCTCAAACAGGAGAGACGTGAAAGATATATGAGGTCCCTAGAACCAAAGAAAGTGGATGAAGGGATCATCGACATTGAAAAGGAGATGACAGCCGAAAATCTGACGAAGATGGCAGACCAAGTTCTAATGGTGAAAACACTTGAGGTAGATTCCAAGTCTATTTCTAACTCTGAGTCATCAGGAAAGGTCAGTAGTAGTGGTTCAGAAAACGAATCAGGTAAGGCTGACAGTGCTAAAACTGAAAGTGCTTGCAGAGGTTGCATGAAAGAGTGCAAAGTCTGCAACACGCATGCATAACTCTCAAACAAAAGAATCCAGGAGCTGGTAGAAAAAGTTGGTACAATCGATAGAGAAGTTCTAAGTCGAGATAAACTGATTAAAGCTTCAAAGAAAAAAATCAAAGAATTAAATGAAAAGATTGAAAAAGATAAAAGTGATGTTGAACGTTTTCAAAAGGAAAATGAAAAATTAACTCTTGAAAACAGAAAAATTTTAGAAAATTTTGACAAGCTGAAAAGATCGGTAAAAGATTTAGATGAACGCAACTCGAAAACTCACAAAGAAAATACTCATTTATCAGGAGTTCTTCAAGTGAAAGAAAAACTGATAAATCAGCAACTGGACGAGATTGCGAATCTCAAGCTTAAATTCCAAGAAGCTTAGATCGAAAAAGAGAGAATAAATATGAAGCTTAACAGCTATAACTCCGCTAGCTTTGTTCTTCATCATATTGTTCCCAAACCAATCGGGAAGAACAAAGCTGGTGAGGATGTTTACTCAGATGGAACAGGGGTGGGTTATCATCAAGTTCCACCACCCATGTGTAACAATTTCACAAAGAAACAATCTGGGTTTGCTAACGAATCAGAAACAAGTGATAAAACCAATGTTGAAAAACTTCCAGAAAACATTGATGTCGCATTCACATCACAATCTGATGAAGACAGTATTCAATCTGAAGTTGTGAAAAATGTTGTAGAAAATCTTTTAAAATCGGATAATGACCCAACAGTTGAGGATGAAGAATGTTTTCTAAACAACTACATCCCGAAACTCAAGTCCTAGGACAACTTAAGTGATGAACCAACTCTTGTCATGTACAAGATGAACGGATCTGATAAGTTGTACTCGGATACTGAGTTTCCGATTGAAAACGCGAATCTGGATAAACTGAAAAAGGTGTTTAAACTTGTTGAGATAGAAGTTTCTGAGGTTAAAGGTCTGAAAAGTTTTAAGAGGATGTTGAACTTTGAACGTGATAAATCTTACTACAAAAAACCAGTTGTGCTACCACGTTTTAATAAAAACAATCAAAACAGATGGTCAGGTGGACATCAGCGTGGTAAAAATTACCTGAAAAGGAATCTTCATAAACAAAAGTTTGTTGAAAAGAAAACGTTTGTGAAGAGCTCAAGTTCATTGTCCGAACAAGAATCGGAAATCTTTTCAAAAACAAATGAAGAGTTCTTTGCTACAAAGGGCTCACAAACACAGACTAACGGTAGAAATCGGGTCATCGATACCCGTACATGCTTTAGATGCAACCAATCTGGGCACATTGCACGAAAATGTCCAAACCAAAAACCTAAGTCTATGATTGTTGAGAACCCAAAGAAAGCAAATGATGTCAAAGGCAAAGCGCCTATGTATGTTGAGAAGAAAATTTCAAAATCTGAAAAGGTTAAAACAAAAGCTAAACCTGTTAAACAACCGGTCCCATCACAATCGGAAAAGAAAAATGATAAATTTTACAAACGGGTTGCTTCTCCTCAACAAACATGGATGCCAAAGTCAAAATTACAAGCTAAGACATCTGATGAAGCAAAACAAAAGGTTCAGTTGAAACAATTGTCTTCAACCGAATCGGTTAAGATGGATGTACCTTTGGATTATTTCATAAAGCTTGAGAAACAAACTTCGACCCCACCAGGGAAGAAGTATGTTCCAAAGAAGGTTCAACCATCTGGTCAACCTAAAAGGATGAAGTCTTTTTATATAAAGAGGTTGAGGTTGGAACCGAAGAAAATTTGAAAATGAATGATAAAAACTTCCCACCACTATATACCAAGACATCTCACCTTAACGTCAAGCTACCCGAGTCAAAGGAGGCTTGGGTTGCTTCAACTTCTAACTAATTTCTTGTGAAATTTGCAGGAGCTCCCAAGATCTATCTCGAAGTGGATTATGGATAGTGGAGCGTCCCGGCACATGACAGGGCGAAAGAACCTTTTGTACAACGTTAGAGGTTTCAATGGTGGTTATGTTGGTTTCGCGGGAAACCAAGGTGGTAGAATAATCAGGGAAGGCATGCTATCTAATGGTGTCGTTACTTTTGAAAGAGTCAACTACATACCGGAGCTGAAGAACAACTTGCTCAGCATTTCTCAGATTTGTGACAAGATGTATACAACAAATTTTACTGACAAGGATTATCTGATTCTGAAGCCGGGGTTTGTTATCCCCGAGGAGTGGATCATAATGCGAGCACCAAGGGTAAACGATCTGTACGTGTTGGACATGAGCGTTGCTACGACTACCACAGGTCACCCTCAATGTTTCGTATCGAAAGCTACCGAAAAGGAGTCAGTGCTATGGCATCGAAAAATGGGCCATATTCACCTACGTAAAATGAATCACCTGGTTCACAACGATCTTGTTAGAGGTGTTCATCTGAAGAATTTCCATCTGGAGGGAGAATGTATTAGCTGTCTGAAAGGAAAGAAACACAAGAAATCCCATCCCATAAAAACAGAGAATTTAATCTCGAAGCCACTTGAAAGACTTCACATGGATCTCTTCGGTCCAGTGAATGTCAAAAGTATCACTGGAGATCTTTACTGTCTAGTGGTTACCAATGATTTTTCGAGATTTTCATGGGTAATGTTCCTGAAGTCCAAAGATGAAACATTTGAGAGTTTGCTGAAGTTGTTCAAAAAGATAGAGAACCTATACCAAACCCGCATATGCAGACTACGAAGTGACAACGGTACGGAGTTCAAAAACAACAAAATGGAAGAATTCTGCGACAAGAAAGGTATATTGCAAGAGTTCAGCGCACCATACACTCCACAGCAGAATGGAGTTGCAGAAAGAAAGAATAGGACGCTGATCGAAACGGCACGAACGATGCTAGCTGATTCAAAGCTTCCCATCAACTTTTGGGGAGAAGCTGTATCTGCCGCTTGCTATACGCTTAACTGGGTGTTAACTGTGAAGAAGCATAATAAAATGTGTTTCGAGCCTCAACAAACGCAAACCTAATCTTGAATATCTGGAACCGTTTGGGTCTCCCTGCACAGTTCTAGATCCCGATGGAAAGTTTGGGTCAAAGAATTTGGAAGGAATCTTTGTGGGCTAATCCAGTCCACTTAGACGAGTGTTTGTTCCAAGTCTCGGGAGGATCATCGAAGCACAACACGTCGAATGTGAAGGTTACACTATGCCTCCACAGAACCCCGCAGACTCATGGCGATTCAATTATGATTCTTTATGGGATTCAATCGATTCACCAGAAGAGCCAGAGTACTTTGATGAATTAGACATATTACGGGATTATGAAGCTTCCGAGGGTAGATTGTCAGCAAAGTATTCTAAACGTCAACAAACTTCCAATGAGAATGAAGCTGGTCCCAGTCATGCTGGTGAAAGTGATGATATACAGCAAACTCACACTTCGGAACAAGAGCCTGCTCCAGAAAATCAGATGATAGTCAATGATGATGACCCAGAATCTGACACGGTTAGCCCGACATTTGATCATGGTGATTCAGAATCTGAGGGGGAGCAGATCCAATCTTTAGACCAGACAATTCATGTTGATGAACAAGTTACGGACCAGAATGCTACAAATTTGGAAGGCGAGGTGAACGTTCCTGGTGATGTTATGTCGAGGACTCTATCCTACCACCCGGAGGAGTTGATTATAGGAGAACTGCAATCAGGAGTTCGCACAAGAAGCCAAATTGACCATGGGCTTACATGTTTTTATACTAAAATTGCTCCATTACAAACTCAATTCTCACTCAGTTGCTTTATTTCACAGATTGAACCTCGAACATACAAAGAAGCACTGACTGAAGAATCATGGGTGAATGCGATGCAGCAGAAGCTAAGTCAATTTGAGAAGCTTGGAGTATGGAAACTTGTCGATCTGCCTGACGGGCACAGAAAGATTAACACCAAATGGGTGTTCAAATGCAAGAGAGACGATCGAGGAGTGATAGTCAGAAACAAAGCTCGACTCGTTGTTCAGGGTTTTAGTCAGCAAGATAGGATAGACTTCACAGAGGTTTACGCTCTAGTTGCCAGACTTGAGGCCATCAAAATATTTCTTGCTTTCGCTTCATTCAAAAGATTTAAGGTTTACCAGCTAGATGTCAAGTCGGCGTTCCTTTACGGAAAGCTGAAAGAGGAGGTCTACGTCGGCCAGCCACCAGGCTTTACCGATCCGAAACACAAAGACAAGGTCTACCTCTTGGATAAAGCACTGTATGGACTGTGTGACAACCCTCAAATTTCATGTAACCGTACAAATTATTAATGTTAATTAAAGTACTTGATGACTGTGCTGAATCATTCAACTGTTCTCTGATTACTGTGTTATGCTTACATGTACTTGTTAACATACTATTAGTATACAGAAAAGTTACTAAATAGTCCGGTATGCTTTCCTGAGTGTCGAAAATTAAAAACGTTACAAAAATATATATATAGGACGCTTTACGGATTAATTAAGCAGTTTAACGGAACAACAACCAACCGAACAACCGGACTTTACCCAGAACATAAAATATTGCTAAACACATAGTTTTTACTTTTCTGAGCTAGTTAGGGTCCCCGAACACCCTAACACCCTTTTATATTGCATAACACACGTGATATGCTAACTAAATACTTCTAATCCAACTAAGTAGTAATCAAGTTTCATCACCACCCAACCCATACCCCCCCATCTCGACGGTCCCCAAGGGTGGGGACACACCCTTGTTTCTTTGATTATTTTATTGTTTATGTTGGTCATGTAGAAACATTTTACATATTGGACAAACCTAAAGCTTGGTTTATAAATATACCCTCAAGACTTCTCATCTCTTTCATAAACACAACATCAACAAAGTTTTTCTTCTCCTCCATAACCACCTCACGGCTGCCACCACCCACCACCCTACAACCACCATCAACTTCCATTCAAGTCATTTTACATACACCCAAAGGTGCTACGGGTCATACAACGAAGCTCGGTGCTCTCGGAAGTGGAAGGACCTTCTCCATTCGCTATTAACCACCACATTTCTTCACTCGAACTTCCCTAGTCTTGAACTAGTGGTAAGAACTTAGATCCGTTCATCTTTCATGTTAGTAGAGTGGTTAATAGTTGTTTGATGATGAAAATCCATGAACACTAAAGAACCATAAACAAAGTCTTGCATAAAAACTAACTTTGTAATGAAATATTGTTGAAATATAATGAAGTGATGATAATATGAAGTTGTCTTGATTATGTAGCTGAATACTTTCTGATCTACTTGTAATATTGGTGTTTGATGTTGTTGTAATCACTAAACATGTTAACGGAATCAATCGAACACAAGTTAGGAAGTTAAAAGCTGAAACAGTAGGCTGTTTGGTGATTACAGCCAACTTCAATTGGCTGTAACAGAACCGTAACTTAATGAAAAATGTATTTTATGAAGTCTAGGTTTATGTATTATGAAATACGGTTCTAATGGCACCGGAATCATAATTTTTGGACTTCGTTTACTATTTTTAAAGTGTCATTTCGTAACAGCAGCTAGAGCTGCATTTTTCTGCTGAAAATATGCGTTTTATTTTCTGTCATAACTTGAATTCTGTGTAGAGTTAAATCATGGAATTTGTACTGTAGATGACCACCAATGTATTTGTAATTCTCTCACTGGAATTTCATAAATCGGACTCTCGATGAATTTTAAATAAATTATTCTGTGGACTGTGGTCAGAAAAAGATAAATATGAGTTCAGTCCGGAAAATGAATTTTTATAAAAATTGGTAATGAACTGGACCCCGATATTTTTACAAAATAATATATGAATCGTTTAAGACACTTTGTAAAAATTTGGGAATTTTTGGAATAAGTTAACTATTTTATTAAAATGTCCGAAAACAGCCCGGTTTTGAATATTAATGCTGAAATAACATAAGTTGTAATTTGCATGTCTAAATGTCGGGTAGGTTATCTGTGAATGATATAACGTGTTATATGTGTTACGTGCATTATCGTATGTTTGTTTATGAGTGGGGAATGGATGGGAAACTTGTATGGGCATAAACCGTTAAAGTGATGCATGTTATGTGATAGATACGTGTAAGAACTTGTGCTCTAGTTGAAACCACTAAATGACTAACTGGTAATCATACTAGGACGTGATTGACCAACCTTGATTGTTAGCTATTTGTGAGAGTCAAACCGAGCAACCGATGTGAGTTCACACTTTTCTACAAAGCATGGTAAATTCCCGGTGGGAATGGGAATGGGTACAGGAATAGGGATTCCTCGTCCTTTGAGACGTGTTCAGGAATGTAAATTCCTCATCCTGTTGGGACGTATTAGACTTACTGGACTAGAACTCTATCAGCGAAGTCCCTCCCTTTTTGTATCGAATTAATCGCCGAGGCTATGGCGAGCGGGTCATTAGTTAATAGCGCTATTAGGTTTAACAAACCTCACACCGTGCCAGTCGGACGGGCGTGTACTAATGGACTATGGCACGTCGGTGGTGATAGACACCGACGCTAGGGCACAATAAATTTTCGTTAGTAGTCGATATGATAAACGAGTCTGGTAGCTTAAAATAATGGGGTAGCCCCCACGGCCGAAGTGCCGGGCTGGATAGCCAGGGAAGGTGAACATGGGATGGTTAACTAATAAACGTTTTCGAACTATGGGGTAACCCCCACGGCTGGATAGCTGAATGAGATTAAACTACGTTTTTGGAAACAACTCTAAAATGGGTAACCAACCTTGAACTCACTCAACTTTTTTGTTGACTCGTTATTACATGCTTTGCAGGTCGTTAGATGCTATGGAGCTTGCACATGGTGGTGGTCGTTGTGGGATGCGAACTGATATGTCCCGTACTCAATAAATAAACTTTATGAACTAATGAAACTTATGTTTTGGGACTTTAAACTTATGAACTACGAACTTATGTTTTGGTTTAACGCATTATGCTTCCGCTGTCTAAATTGAACTTGGTTAACTTCCTTTTGGTCACCAATTGTATTGTGATTGGTTTTATTTTCTAAAATACGTTGTTCAATATGATTGGTGGCTCGATCCTGGTCATGTCACCCCTCCAAACGGTGACGCTCCGCATGTGGATTTTTGGGGTGTGACAGATTGGTATCAGAGCCATTGGTTATATTGAACTTGGTTTTAAAAAGGGGAAAAGCTTTTTGATAAAACCAGACTATAACCTGTATAGTGCTCAACGATCCACAACGACGCTTCGCTCCACGTGCAAGACTCAACATCCTAGGTGATATGGTTTATGTTTATATTACCTACTTGTTAGTTACATGGTACATTGTTCATGGTGTGCATTAGTTAACGTGATAATTGCTATTTGAACCCTGTGTGCTTATTCTCTACTGTCGTCCCATACTTACGCACTTTCGCGAAACTTTTCTCATTTACGTTGCTTCGTTATGAAGATCATGAGCGGACGTGGAGGACGTATCAACCTCACTCAAGCCCAGTTGACGGCTTTGATCAACGAACGAGTTGCTGAGGCACTCGCAGCAAATCCAGCATGAGGTATAACCTGCCATATCAACCTATCTTAGGACGTTTAGATCCTACCTTTGCAAACCAACCCTCGTGCTTAACCTTATCTTTTATTCTCGCGCAACAGGTCAACATGCTCAACCTCCTGTGTGCACATTCAAAACGTTCATGGACTGCCGACCCACTACTTTCAGTGGCACACAAAGAGCAGTAGGCCTTCTACACTGGTTTGAGAAGCTTGAGTCTGTCTTCGAGATGTGTGAATGCCCTGAGGATCGTAGGGTGAAGTATGCTACTGGTACTCTTGAAGGGGTAGCGCTCACATGGTGGAACGCTCAGGTTCAGCTACTGGGGTTGGTTGCTGCTAATGCCACCCCATGGAACGGTTTCAAGGAACTGATCAAGGAAGAGTACTACAGTCGTGATGACATCCACAAGCTAGAGGTGGATTTTTTCAACCTGAAGATGACGGGGTCTGAGATTGAGGCGTATACCAAGAGGTCGAATGAACTGGCCATCCTGTGCCCTACTATGGTGGACCCTCCCATCAAACGTATTGAGTTGTACCTCAAGGGTCTTGTACCAGAGATTCAAAGTCACATAACTTCGGCTAACCTGGGTACCATTCAGTAAATCATCAAGTTGGCTCACCGTCTCACCGACCAGGCAGTGGAACAAAACAGACTGCCTAAGCGTATTGGTGCTACTACTGCTGACGCTCCCAATGATAACAAGCGAAAATGGGATGGGAATTCTGGCAAAGGTTCTACTTCAGCTCAGTCCCAGCAGCGAAAGACAGACGAGTACAGAAGCCCCAGTCAGCAGTCTTCTGGAAATCAAGGTCAGGGTGGATACAAGGGAAATCACCCCAAATGTAATCGCTGTAACTTGCACCACAGCGGGCCATGTGGTAAAGGCAACGGTCATCGATGCAACAAACCTGGTCACATTGCAAGAGATTGCAGGAGTCAGCGTCCGACGAATCAGAACCGGCAACAACAACAAGCCCCACCTAATCAACGCCAGCAGCAGCAACAACACGGTAACAACAAAGGGTACTTTCAATGTGGTGCTGAGGGCCATTTCAAGAAAGACTGCCCCCAGCTAAATCAGAACCAGAACAACAACAATCAGGGGAATGGAAACGGAAATGGTGGAAACAACAATGGTAATGGGGCAAGGGGTCGTGTGTTCGTGATTGGTCAGGGTGACGCAAGGAACGATCCCAACGTTGTGATGGGTAAGTTTCTTCTGGACGACTTCTTTGTTACTGTTTTGTTTGATTCGGGCGCTGATACTAGTTATGTATCCTTAAAAGTTAGTCAAATGCTTAAGCGCACTCCAACACTTATGAACACCAAACACACGGTAGAACTAGCCAACGGTAAAAGTCTTGAAGCCACACACGTAGTTAAAGGTTGTGACCTCGTCTTAGCTGGTCAGACTTTCTCTATCGATCTTATTCCTATCACACTGGGTAGTTTCGACGTCGTTATTGGGATGGATTGGCTATCTCACCATCAAGCGGAGATTGTTTGCAAGGAGAAAATCGTCCGCATTCCTCGTTCTGGTGAAGAATCTCTCGTGATTCGTGGCGACAAGAGTGGTGCTGTCGAAGGCATCATCTCTTTCCTTAAGGCCCAGAAGTGTTTGCGAAAGGGCCACACTGCCATTTTGGCACTCGTTACTGACACATCAACGGAAGAGAAGATAATTGAAGACATTCCTATTGTGCGCGACTTCCCTGAGGTATTTCCTGAGGAATTACCTGGTCTTCCGCCTCATCGCCAAGTTGAGTTTCAAATCGAGCTAGCTCCTGGAGCAGCGCCAGTAGCTCGAGCACCATATCGTCTAGCTCCGTCAGAACTTGAAGAACTGTCTACGCAACTACAAGAACTCTTGGAAAAGGGTTTCATACATCCTAGCTCTTCGCCTTGGGGAGCTCCAGTCTTGTTTGTGAAAAAGAAAGACGGTACTTTCAGAATGTGTATTGACTATCGCGAACTTAACAAGGTGACCGTGAAGAATCGTTATCCTCTTCCACGTATTGACGACTTGTTCGACCAGCTGCAAGGATCGAGCTATTACTCTAAGATTGATTTGAGATCGGGATACCATCAGCTGAGAGTCCGAGAGGAGGACGTCTCCAAAACAGCATTCAGAACTCGTTACGGCCATTTCAAGTTTTTGGTTATGCTTTTCGGGTTGACGAATGCACCAGCGGTCTTCATGGATCTCATGAACCGAGTGTGCAAACCATACCTGGATAAGTTCGTTATTGTTTTCATCGACGACATCCTGATCTATTCGAAGAGTCAGGAGGAACACGAGCAACATCTACGACTTATGCTGGAACTTCTTCGAGCAGAGCAGTTGTATGCCAAGTTTTCGAAATGTGACTTCTGGCTTCACGAAGTCCACTTTCTAGGCCATGTGGTAAACAAGGATGGAATCCATGTGGATCCATCTAAGGTTGACTCGATCAAGAACTGGCCTGCACCCCGCACACCAACAGAAATCCGCCAATTCTTGGGTTTGGCAGGATATTACAGAAGGTTTATCAAGGATTTCTCAAAGATCGCGCAACCTCTCACTTCACTGACTCAGAAGGATGTCACCTACCATTGGGGTGATGCACAGGAATCTGCTTTTCAGCACTTAAAGGAGAGACTTTGTAGCGCGCCTATTCTTTCATTGCCTGAAGGCACAGATGATTTTGTGGTTTACTGCGACGCTTCCATCCAAGGACTTGGTTGCGTATTGATGCAACATGACAAGGTCATTGCCTACGCATCGCGCCAACTTAAGGTTCACGAAAGGAACTACACTACACACGAATTGGAACTGGGAGCAGTTGTTTTCGCACTTAAGATATGGAGACATTACCTGTACGGTAACAAGTGCACCATTTACACCGATCACAGGAGTCTCGAGCATATCTTCAACCAAAAGGAGTTAAGCATGCGTCAACGCCAATGGGTCAAGCTCTTGAATGATTATGAATGCGCTATCAAATACCATCCAGGCAAGGCCAATGTTGTGGCCGACGCCCTCAGCCGAAAGGATACTATACCTAAGCGTGTACGTGCGTTACAGCATACCATTCACTCTAGCCTTCCCGCTCAGATTCGTGATCCTCAGGTTGAAGCTTTGAAAGCAGAGAACTTCAGAGCTGAGTCCTTACGAGGATCGAGGCAGCGGCTAGAACAAAAAGAAAACGGCGCCTACTATGTAAACGGACGCATTTGGGTTCCACTCTATGGAGACCTACGCGAGCTTGTGATGGACGAAGCGCACAAGTCTCGTTATTCGGTACACCCTGGTTCGGACAAGATGTACCACGATCTCAAGACTACATATTGGTGGCCCGGTATGAAAGCCCACATAGCAACCTACGTCAGTAAGTGGTTGACTTGCGTGAGAGTCAAGACTGAATATCAGAAACCATCAGGCCTACTTCAACAACCAGAGATACCTAAATGGAAATGGGAGCAAATTTCCATGGATTTCGTTACTGGCCTGTCTAGACCTCAACGCGAAAATGATACCATTTGGGTGATCGTAGATCGACTGACCAAGTCTGCACATTTTCTGGCTATCAAAGAAACGGATAAGTTTTCTACTCTTGCAGACATTTACATAAAGGAAGTGGTGTCAAGGCACGGAGTGCCAACCTCCATCATTTCTGATCGTGACGCGCGTTTTACTTCTGAATTGTGGCAAGCTATGCACAAATCCTTCGGCTCACGTTTAGATATGAGCACCGCTTATCACCCACAGTCGGATGGGCAATCTGAACGCACCATCCAAACCCTTGAAGACATGCTTAGGGCATTTGTAATCGACTTCGGAAATGGCTGGGAAAAGCACCTCCCACTAGTGGAGTTTTCGTATAACAACAGCTACCACACCAGCATCCAGGCCGCTCTGTTCGAGGCATTGTACGGACGCAAATGCCGATCACCTCTCTGTTGGGCAGAAGTTGGTGACAGCCAAATCACTGGCCCAGAACTTGTGGTAGATACCACCGAGAAGATTGCCCAGATACGGCAACGAATGGCGGCAGCTCGTGACCGTCAGAAAAGCTATGCTGATAAAGGAAGAAAAACACTCGAGTTCCAGGTTGGGGATCGAGTGCTACTCAAAGTCTCACCTTGGAAAGGTGTAGTTCGTTTTGGAAAACGAGGCAAGCTCAATCCGCGATATGTCGGACCGTTCGAAATCATTGAGAAGATTGGCAAGGTCGCCTACAGGTTGAATCTACCTGAAGAACTCAGCGGAGTTCACAACGTTTTCCATGTGTCGAATCTGAAGAAGTGTCTATCAGAAGAGACCCTCATAGTTCCTCTCAAGGAGCTCACTATCGACGACCAGCTGCGATTCGTCGAAGAACCAGTAGAGATTACGGATCGAGATGTTAAGATCCTCAAGCGTACCAGGATACCCCTCTTCCGAGTTCGTTGGAATGCCCATCGTGGCCCAGAGTATACCTGGGAACGAGAAGACCAAATGAAACTCAAGTATCCCCAGCTGTTTAAGAAAAACGCAACCACTACTGAGGCTGAAGCTACTGCAGAATTTCGGGACGAAATTCCAAATCAACGGGGGGATGATGTGACACCCCAGGAAAAGCAGGAAAACCAACGCAACTTAACTTAACTAGCTTCCTCAGTAACCACGCGCTAAATTTCGGGATGAAATTCTCTTAACAGGGGGAGAATGTAACAACCCTCAAATTTCATGTAACCGTACAAATTATTAATGTTAATTAAAGTACTTGATGACTGTGCTGAATCATTCAACTGTTCTCTGATTACTGTGTTATGCTTACATGTATTTGTTAACATACTAGTAGTATACAGAAAAGTTACTAAATAGTCCGGTATGCTTTCCTGAGTGTCGAAAATTAAAAACGTTACAAAAATATATATATATATAGAACGCTTTACGGATTAATTAAGCAGTTTAACGGAACAACATCCAACCGAACAACTGAACTTTACCCGGAACATAAAATATTGCCAAACACATAGTTTTTACTTTTCAGAGCTAGTTAGGGTCCCCGAACACCCTAACACCCTTTTATATTGCATAACACACGTGATATGCTAACTAAATACTTCTAATCCAACTAAGTAGTAATCAAGTTTCATCACCACCCAACCCATACCCCCCCCCTCATCTCGACGGTCCCCAAGGGTGGGTACACACCCTTGTTTCTTTGATTATTTTATTGTTTATGTTGGTCATGTAGAAACATTTTACATATTGGACAAACCTAAAGCTTGGTTTATAAATATACCCTCAAGACTTCTCATCTCTTTCATAAACACAACATCAACAAAGTTTTTCTTCTCCTCCATAACCACCTTACGGCTGCCACCACCCACCACCCTACAACCACCATCAACTTCCATTCAATTCATTTTACATACACCCAAAGGTGCTACGGGTCATACAACGAAGCTCGGTGCTCTCGGAAGTGGAAGGACCTTCTCCATTCGCTATTAACCACCACATTTCTTCACTCGAACTTCCCTAGTCTTGAACTAGTGGTAAGAACTTAGATCCGTTCATCTTTCATGTTAGTAGAGTGGTTAATAGTTGTTTGATGATGAAAATCCATGAACACTAAAGAACCATGAACAAAGTCTTGCATATAAACTAACTTTGTAATGAAATATTGTTGAAATATAATGAAGTGATGATAATATGAAGTTGTCTTGATTATGTAGCTGAATACTTGCTGATCTACTTGTAATATTGATGTTTGATGTTGTTGTAATCACTAAACATGTTAACGGAATCAATCGAACACAAGTTAGGAAGTTAAAAACTGAAACAATAGGCTGTTTGGTGATTACAGCCAACTTCAGTTGGCTGTAACAGAACCGTAACTTAATGAAAAATGTATTTTCTGAAGTCTAGGTTTTTTTATTATGAAATACGGTTCTAATGGCACTGGAATCATAATTTTTGGACTTCGTTTACTATTTTTAAAGTGTCATTTCGTAACAGCAGCTAGAGCTGCATTTTTCTGCTGAAAATATGCGTTTTATTTTCTGTCATAACTTGAATTCTGTGTAGAGTTAAATCATGGAATTTGTACTGTAGATGACCACCGATGTATTTGTAATTCTCTCACTGGAATTTCATAAATCGGACTCTCGATGAATTTTAAATAAATTATTCCGTGGACTGTGGTCAGAAAAAGATAAATATGAGTTCAGTCCGGAAAATGAATTTTTATAAAATATTGGTAATGAACTGGACCCAGATATTTTTACAAAATAATATTTGAATCGTTTAAGACACTCTGTAAAAATTTGGGAATTTTTGGAATAAGTTAACTATTTTATTAAAATGTCCGAAAACAGCCCGGTTTTGAATATTAATGCTGAAATAACATAAGTTGTAATTTGCATGTCTAAATGTCGGGTAGGTTATCTGTGAATGATATAATGTGTTATATGTGTTACGTGCATTATCTTATGTTTGTTTATGAGTGGGGAATGGATGGGAAACTTGTATGGGCATAAACCGTTAAAGTGATGCATGTTATGTGATAGATACGTGTAAGAACTTTGTGCTCTAGTTGAAACCACTAAATGACTAACTGGTAATCATACTAGGACGTGATTGACCAACCTTGATTGTTAGCTACTTGTGAGAGTCAAACCGAGCAACCGAGGTGAGTTCACACTTTTCTACAAAGCATGGTAAATTCCCGGTGGGAATGGGAATGGGTACAGGAATAGGGATTCCTCGTCCTTTGAGACGTGTTCAGGAATGTAAATTCCTCATCCTGTTGGGACGTATTAGACTTACTGGACTAGAACTCTATCAGCGAAGTCCCTCCCTTTTTGTATCGACTTAATCGCCGAGGCTATGACGAGCGGGTCATTAGTTAATAGCGCTATTAGGTTTAACAAACCTCACACCGTGCCAGTCGGACGGGCGTGTACTAATGGACTATGGCACGTCGGTGGTGATAGACACCGACGCTAGGGCACAATAAATTTTCGTTAGTAGTCGATATGATAAACGAGTCTGGTAGTTTAAAATAATAGGGTAGCCCCCACGGCCGAAGTGCCGGGCTGGATAGCCAGGGAAGGTGAACATGGGATGGTTAACTAATAAACGTTTTCGAACTATGGGGTAACCCCCACGGCTGGATAGCTGAATGAGATTAAACTACGTTTTTGGAAACAACTCTAAAATGGGCAACCAACCGTGAACTCACTCAACTTTGTTGTTGACTCGTTATTACATGCTTTGCAGGTCGTTAGATGCTATGGAGCTTGCACATGGAGGTGGTCATTGTGGGATGCGAACTGATATGTCCCGTACTCAATAAATAAACTTTATGAACTAATGAAACTTATGTTTTGGGACTTTAAACTTATGAACTACGAACTTATGTTTTGGTTTAACGTCTTATGCTTCCGCTGTCTAAATTGAACTTGGTTAACTTCCTTTTGGTCACCAATTGTATTGTGATTGGTTTTATTTACTAAAATACGTTGTTCAATATGATTGGTGGCTCGATCCTGGTCATGTCACACCTCCAAGCGGTGACGCTCCGCATGTGGATTTTGGGGGTGTGACAGACTGCATCAGGCCTCGAGAGCCTGGTACGAGATGCTCTCTCAACACTTGCTTACCAACGGCTTTATCCGAGGAAAGGTGGACGCTACACTCTTCACTAACGAAGTCGCTGGTCTTCTACTAATCGTTTAGATATATGTTGATGACATTATTTTTTGGGTCAACGAACGAAGAACTATGCAAGGAATTTGAACAAGTCATGAAGCAGAAGTTCGAGATGTCGTCAATGGGTGAGATGAAGTTCTTCCTAGGGCTGCAAGTCGATCAGATGCCTGAGGGAACTTTCATACATCAAACGAAGTATGTCTACGATGTTCTAGAGAAATTCGGGATATCTGAGACTTCAGCAATTTCCACCCCATTAGAAACTAATCAAGGTATCAACCCTGATCTCACCAGAGAGAAGGTCGACGAGACGCTATACCGTTCGATGATTGGTTCACTGATGTACCTGACAGCATCCAGACCCGACATCATATACCCAACATGCCTCGCGGCCCGATATCAGTCGAGTCCTAGAGCCTCACACATATCAATAGTCAAAAGGATCCTACGCTACCTGAGAGGAACCCCAAGCCTGGGGTTGTGGTATCCCAAAGATGGTGACTTTAAGCTCGAAGGATATTCAGACTCAGACTTCGGTTGCTGCAAGATCAATTCAAAATCAACAACTGCAGGATGCCATTTCTTCGGACCCCGATGGTCACTTGGCAGTGTAAGAAGCAAACAACCTTCACGCTTTCAACATGCGAAGCTGAGTACGTGTCAGCCAGCAGTTGCTGTTCGCAGATTCTGTGGATAACGAGCCAGCAGTTGCAGTTGCTGAGTACGTATGCGAGATTACGATTTGCAATTTCTTACCTCTCCTATATTTGTTAATAACGAGGCTGCAATAAACATAACGAAAAATCTGGTACATCACGCTAAAACTAAACACATAGAAATTCGACATCACTTCATCCGAGATTGTTTCGAGAAGAAGTTGATTCGAATAGATAAAATCCACACCGACGAACAGAAGGCAGATTTACATACCAAAATATTTGATAAATCACGATTTTTATACTTATTAAAATCAAATGGTATGAAGCTTTTGTCGTCAGGGGGAGATATTATTGGCGTTGATGAGAAAACCGAAGCAGAGGACGTCGAAAAGCAGACTGCTTTGGTTTGTCAACTTTTTAGTTGTTTTCGTATTTAGGGGGAGATAGATATATTTCAGAAAATACAAAAACAATAAAAATGAAAAAAATACAAAAACATTAGAAAACCAAAAAGAGTTTGTGTAAAAAGAGGAAATGATAGTACATCAGCTAGACTGTTACGGTATGCTAAAGAAATGTAATGTTTAAAAGCGTTAAACGGTCTCACTAATGATATGCCGATAGGTTTTTACACATTTAGTAGACTTTTTCGGGATATAAATATAAAAAATTACATCTTGCTTATTTCATGGGGAACATCTCTCGGATATATAGGTAACCCCTGAAATCTTGTTTGAAAGATTTTCTATATCTGACATACTAGGTCTATGTACTTGATGATATCTGGGGTATTATACCTGGACTTCTGATTTTGCGGAAGCAATAGCCTAGTCCTCGTATAATACTCTGCACTGCTTTAATCTTTAAAGCCTACCCTCAGTATAAAAAATGATAAACATTGAAAAATGCGAATCATGTACTGTTGAAGAAAAGATCCCAAGAGGGACACACCGAAAGACGAGCCATCATCTCTCTGTCTGAACGGAAGTTCTAACCTGAGCTCTCATGGTCTCGCACTACCCTTTACATATATCATTATTGTACATTCACCTGTAAGACTGAATATAGGGATCTGGATTCGAGAGTATATTCTGAGGTGGGACACGCGAATAAGTTAAGTACTTAAAACACCTAAATCGTATCCTGAATTAGTTGAAATCTGTGTGAAAATTTAAAAGGATCAGTATATCGGCAATCTAGGTGAATTGTTTAAAGCTTAGTGTGAAATTAAGCTCAACGGTACTTGTAACTAGTCGGCGGCTGATATGATCCTCTAACTCGCTCACCAAAAAAATGTTTGTAAATAGTTTACAGTTTACTTTACAACATTTCATTTCAGTTTAGCTTAAAACCCCAAAGAGATTTTAGTGTGTTTTAGCTTAAACTTTCTTAAAATCCCAAAAAGATTTTATCTTCTGCTTTAGTTTACGACAAACCAAGGTGGAAAGCTGATCTTCAGAATCTGAAAAGCGAAGCGAAGCAGGAAGTTTCTTAGCTGAACAACTGGGTTGGGAGCTAATCTTTAATGTTTGAGAATTTCAACGGATAAACAAGTTCATTGACTTGAGACTTGTAAATTTTTCAGAAAAAGTGTTGAAAAGGTTTGAGAAAAATGTCAGTTGTTTCGTTTCGGGTCAACCAAGGTCATTAACTTGGACTTAGTAGGCAAATTGAGTACCTAGGGTCATTAATTTGAACCTAGATAGTTGAGTGGATATCTAAAAACTGACCAAAACATATCAAATTTGAGAAAAATTAAAATGTTAAAAATTTTGAAAACTTGAGTTTGAATCGGATGACCCTTCGATCGGATGACCCTCCGATCGGATGGCCATCTGGGTGGTGACAATGGACTATAAAAGAAGGTCAATGGCTTCAGTCAATGTCATTCGTCCGGATTACCCTTCGTCCCACACTCAATTCTCTCTCAACTTTTATTGTTCTTGATTCACGTTTTTGTTTTTCCAAGCACATAGGATTGTTGGCACACTCAACCTTCACTATGGGAAAGGTAAGTTTCCTAGTTTTCACCGGTAAATTTCAAGAATTTGATGTTTTTTATATGTGTCGGCGACTGTTCATAGAGATTCTTAGATCTAGGCTTTGTTAGGGATTTTTGTTAGAAACTGAACATAGGGTATTGTTCATCGGCCTTAGATCTATGATTTTACCGAGCCAATTTCACCAAAAACATGTTAGAATTGAATCTAGATTGATTAAAGGTGTCGGTGGGTAGAGGGACTAAAAGTGAAATTAAACCCAAACCATTGAGTTTTGAGAAAATCTGAACATTGGGTTTTGTTAGTCGGCAAATTCTTTAAGAGAATCTTTGATCAATTTTGTAAAAATTTGAAAAATTCTGATCTGATTTGATGTTTGTTCATATTGATTCTTCATGTTGATCGGAGGACCCTCCGATCGGATGGCCATCCGATCCATAACACTTATATGTTTGAATATTTTCTAAGTGATTTATTGTATAGGTGTTGTAAATTCTATTCAACATACATGCTTAAATGCTCATAATCATCTGTTTCTCATGTTATCATATATGCTCAACTGTTAATCTTGCTTGATCGAATGACAATCTGATCGGAAGACCATCCGATCGGATGGCCATCCGATCCAAATGACCTGTACTGTTTTTGTTCTTTAAGGATTAGACTCATCCGATCGGACGATCATCCGATCGTATGGCCATCCGATCCATCAGTACTACATAGAGTATAGAGCTAAAAGTGTTAAAAATTTTTGAGAATTATGGAAGTTTGACACTTTTCACTATTATGTCTCGAAGTTTGTGCAGATTCTAATGTTGACAATTTTTGCAGACAAGAGCTACTGATTGGCATCCAAATCACAACATCTACTGCATTTTAGATGAGAACGACCCGAACATGGAGCCTTTTAAAGTTATAATACCTTTTATGAAGGAGAGTAGAATCGCTAAGGCCTTAACGGAAAAGACAACATGTTATGAGTCACACCTTAGGAGATTTTGGAACTCTGTTAGATATGACGAGAATGAAAAGACTATATATTCTGCAGTTAGATTGAAGGATGGGAAGGATAAGGATATAGATGTTGAAATTAAGTTTACAGTGGCAGATGTTAGAAGGGTGTTAGACTTAAAGGGCAACGATGATGATCCAATTATTATTCCTGAACGATTGAGCAAGGGATTTTGGTTTAGGATGGGGTATGCAGGACATGTGAATGATAAGGGTTATATTAAGTCTAGTATCTGTAGACCATATGAGTTCTTAGTTGTCACAGCCCCCGACACAGTTTCCTGGTTCGAACGCCGCGGGACAGAAACCCGTGGTATTAGTATTTGATTTGGCAGCGGAAATCTTAACAGGATCATTTAAAACTGAAAACACCACTTTATTTTATTTCAAGTTTCTAGACAAACCCCATAATTTACAATAAAGAAATTTCACTGGGAAATCCTCTGTTTACAAAAAAAACATGTTTATTTATTTACTGAGCCACTTTATCCAAGCTGGTAGTGCTACACGGCACTTTTCCTTGTTCACAGTAAATCACCTGAAACATGTTTAAAAAGATTTTATCAGCGGGGAAATACTAGCGAGTCATTCAATTTGCACAAAAGGACACATTGTTACAATTTACAGCATTAAGAGTTTTCACATTTGCCCCTATCTTATAATTAGCTAGTTCAGTTGTCACTCGACCAGATCTATGACTGTGGACATATCACTAATTAGTCTCGCCCACCTAAAGTGATAAATCATTAGTAGTAATGTGCACAAAACCCCCACTTACTGCCAGTAATTAAAGATTAGCAAAGACTTAATCATTGCAAAGTATAATTGGAAAACATTTAGGGTTTTGTAAAGCAATTTGATAAAAAGAGAATGAATCACATTGCAAGTTTAATTGGACAGAGTTTGCCTACTGATTAAGCCTGGTAACCTAGTTAAATAATGCAAACGGAACTAGGTTAGTAACTTAATACAACACTTACGATAATCTCACGAAATTAAAACCCTCACGACGAATGACAAAGTATAGCCCGAATTCAGGCAGCACTTAAACATCCATCGGATCGGTTTCAATCGATCGGACATTATATCGTAGCAGTGATCGAGTTATTACCCTGTAATCGTAGCAGCGTTCTGACGCTTAAACACACGTATATAAGCAGATTTTGACGTTTTTTGAAAGGAAATTTCGAACACAGAAGAAAGGCCATGCAACGTCCTATTTATAGCAAAATTTTAGGTTTGTCGCGGCCCGCAAAGGCCCTAAGGCCGGTTTACGCGCCCCGCGAGGGCCACCCTAGCTACGGCTAGGGCTGCCGTGTCATGGCCTAGGTCTGCCACGTGGCCTTGATCGTTATCCGGAGCTTTGCCAAGCTGTCGCGCCCCACGAAGACTCCCCTTAAGTCTTACGCGGCCCAGTACAGATTAATAAGTTTGGATTTTTCATAAAGTGTAGGGTTTTAGGGTCCGAGTTTTCACTTACGGAGTGTTTTAGGATATTTTCGTGCAGGTCCTTACATCCTCCCCACCTTATTTAAAATCTCATCCTCGAGATTTACTAGAATAAGTAAGGATATTTTTGCTTCATTTCCGATTCCAGTTCCCATGTGTACTCAGGTCCTCTTTTCGAATCCCAGTTGACTTTGACCAGTACCAATCTCTTGTATTTGAGGAATTTGACCTTTCTATCCTCTATTTGAAGAGGTTTCTCTACAAATTTTAACTTTTCATTTACCTCTATATCTTGAAGAGGTACTACCAATGATTCATCAGATAAACACTTTTTAAGATTAGATACATGGAACACATCGTGTACCCCGGCTAGCTCTTCTGGTAGTTGTAATCGATAGGCGACTGGTCCCATTCGCTGGGTAACTGTGAATGGTCCTATGTATCTTGGACTCAGTTTCCCTTTCTTACCGAATCGAACTACCCCTTTCCAAGGAGAAACTTTCAATAGTACCTTGTCTCCAACTTTGAATTCTTGCGGCTTACGTCGATTGTCTACATAACTCTTCGGGCGGTCTCGAGCCGTTTTCAGTCTTTCCTTAATTTGAGTTATTTTGTCGGTGATTTCTTGTACAATCTCAGGACCTGATAATTGACTTTCTCCTATTTCTGCCCAGCACACCGGAGTTCGACACTTTCGTCCATAAAGTGCTTCGAACGGGGCATCATTGATGCTTGTATGATAAGTATTGTTATAGGCGAATTCTATTAGTGGTAAGTGGTCATCCCAATTTCCACCGATATCTATTACACATGCTCTGAGCATGTCTTCTAGGGTTTGGATCGTCCTTTCACTATGTCCATCTGTTTGGGGATGGTATGTAGTACTTAAATTTAATCACGTCCCCATTGCTTCTTGGAAACTTGTCCAGAAATGCGAAGTGAAAAGACTATCCCTATCTGACACAATGGAGAGTGGAACTCCGTGTAAGGATACTACCTCATCTACGTACAACTTTGCTAGTCTTTCCATGCTAAAGGTTTCCTTCATTGGCAGGAAATGAGCTGATTTGGTTAATCGATCTACAATTACCCAGATTGCATCATTACCTTTCCTGGTCTTGGGTAGTTTAGTAACAAAGTCCATAGTTATTAGTTCCCATTTCCATACAGGCATTTCTAACTGTTGAAGTAAACCTGAAGGTTTCTGGTGTTCCGCCTTAACTTGTAACAAGCTAGACACTTAGAAACATATCTGGCTATGTCCTTTTTCATTCCTATCCACCAGAAATTACTCCTTAAATCTTGATACATCTTGTTATTACCAGGATGTATTGTATACCTAGATTTATGGGCTTCATCCAATATGTTATCTCTTAAATTTCCTTGTCTAGGTACCCAAATTCTTTTCTTGTGAAATTTCCAAATTCCATCACTTCCTTGCTCTAATTCTTTTATTCGTCCTTTCATTCCTTCAGCATCATCCTGGATCGTTGCCTTATGAACATTTGTCAGTTGTTCCATTAAATCTATCTGCGAATTTATTCAGAGAGCACGAACTCGTCTTTGCTTCTCATGGTACTTGCGACTTAGGGCATCAGCTACTACGTTTGCTTTTCCTTTGTGATATTGAATATTACAGTCGTAGTCGCTTAGAATTTCCATCCATCTTCTTTGCCTCATGTTTAATTCTTTTTTCCCAAATATATACCTTAAACTCTTATGATCTGTATAGACAGTAAACTTACTTCCATACAGATAATGTCTTCAAATCTTAAGGGCAAAAATTATTGCTCCTAATTCTAAGTCGTGAGTCGTATAATTTTCTCCGTGCTTTTTCAACTGCCTTGATGCATATGCAATTACCTTTTTACGTTGCATTAGCACACAACCTAATCCTAGTTTAGAAGCATCGCAATAGACCTCAAAGTCTTCTGTTCCTTCTGGTAAGGCAAGAATTGGGGCGTTTGTTAGCCTTTGTTCAAAATCCTAAAGGCTTCTTCTTATTTAGGTCCCCATTCAAACTTAACAGTTTTACAGGTTAGCTTAGTTAATGGAACAGCTATCTTAGAAAAGTCTTTAATGAAGCGCCTATAATATCCAGCTAATCCTAGAAAACTTCTAACTTCGGTAGCTGACTGCGGGACCTTCCAATTGGTGATTGCTTCTATCTTGGAGGGATCTACGTGAATACCTTCATGATTCATCATGTGTCCTAAAAATTGCACCTCTTGTAGCCAAAATTAACACTTCGAAAATTTGGCGTAAAGCTTTTCCTTTCTCAACAGAGCTAAGAGTGCCTGCAGGTGCTTACAATGCTCGTCCTGGCTTTTGGAATAAATAAGTATATCGTCGATGAAGACAATTACGAATTTATCCAAATACGGCTTACAGATCCTATTCATCATGTCCATGAATGCTGCAGGGGCATTTGTTAACCCAAAGGGCATGATTGTAAACTCGTAGTGACCATACCTAGTCCTGAAAGCAGTTTTAGGTATGTCTTCTTCCTGTACCTTCAATTGATGATATCCGGAGCGCAAATCTATTTTAGAGAAATACCTAGCGCCTTGAAGTTGATCAAAAAGATCATCAATCCTAGGTAATGGGTATCGATTGTTAATGGTAACCTTATTCAACTCCCTATAATCGATACACATTCGCATTGAATCGTCCTTCTTTTTCACAAATAACACAGGTGCTCCCCATGGGGATGAACTGGGTTGTATGAATCCTTTACTTAACAATTCATCTAATTGCTTTTTCAGCTCTAACAATTCTGTGGGTGCTAACCGGTAAGGTGCCTTAGCTATTGGTGCAGTTCCAGGAATTAGATGAATTCTAAACTCTACCTCCCTATCCGGTGGTAATCCAGGTAGTTCTTCTGGGAATATGTCCGGGTATTCTGATACTACTGGGATTTCTTTAAGTTCCTTACTTTTAGTGTTAATGATTACCGAAATCATATACACTATTCCTTTTTTTCGTTCATAACTAGCAACTTTCATTACTGAAATGAACTTCATTGGTTTATGCGGCTTATCTCCTGTAATCAAGATTACTTCTCCTGCTGGCGTATGTATTTCTATGGAATTTTTATCACATAGGATTCGAGCATGGTTGGCTACTAACCAATCCATTCCTAACACGACATCGAATCCAGCTAAATTCATTGGCAGCAGATTTGCAGAAAATTTATGGCCTGAGAGTTCTATCTTTCCTTTTTGCAAAACCTTATCTATTTTGACAGAATTACCATCTGCCATTTCTACCGTAAAAACTTGCCTAAGTTTGGTTAAGGGTTGCTTAAGAGCTTGGCAGAATGAAGTATTTATAAAACTTTGGTTTGAACCAGAGTCAAATAATACTTTTGTGTAAACGTCATCCACAAGAAACGTACCAGCTATCACATCGGGAATCAGATCTGCTTCTTGAGTTGTCAGCTGAAAGGCTCTTGCATTCTTTTTATTTGCTCCTTCGGCAGGTTTGACCTTATTATCAGCTGGCTTGACCAATGTAGGGAAATCGGGCTTGAAGTGTCCTATTTCGCCGCAGTTGTAGCAGATTACAGATTTCTTCCTGCATTCCTCCTCTCGGTGGCCTGGTCTCTTGCAGAAATTGCAATTTTCCTTACATTTTCCAAAATGTTTCTTTTTACAATTTCCGTAAAATGGCGGTGTGGACGATTGCCCGGTTCCCTTTTTCCTGAAATTATTGGTATTATTACCCCCACGGAATCCTTGGGTAATCTTTTAGGCCAATTCATTTTTCCTATTTTCTTCTCTCGTGCGTACTAGTCCATCAGTCAAGGTGTTGGCCAGTTCGACTGCATCGTCAATTGTGCGGGGTCTCGCAGCCTTGACTATATCACGAATTTTGCTAATTAGTCCCCAGATATAGCGAGAAATAAGCACTGGTTCTGGCGAAGCCAGAGTCGGTACAATTCTAGCATACTCGAAGAATTTCGAAGTATACCCTCGACAATCAACATCCACCATTCGGTGGTTCAGGAACTTATTTGTCATTTTTTCCTTTTCATAGGAGGGACAAAACTTTCTTTCCACCAATTCCTTAAATTCCTCCCAACTCATGGCATAAGCCACATCACTTCCCTTCGCTTGCAGCACCGTGTTCCACCATTCTAATGCCTCTTCCTTGAAGAGGTGGGATGCATACATCACCCTGTCTTTCTCAGCGCATTTACTTATTTTAATTACTGCTTCGGTCTTTTCTAACCAACGCAGCGCGGCAGTTGCCCCTTCATTGCCTGCAAATTCGACCGGCTTACAGGCAAAGAATTATTTGTTAGTGCAACCAGGTGTTGCAACTTTCATTTTCTTAAGAAATGGGGCTTGAACCACATTATTATTATTGCCGCCTCCGATGACACTGTTCTGAAATTATCGTCGCGAGTACGTTTGCTATGGTTGGCTTGTGATGGTTCAACGGGATTCTTGACAGCAACGACGATTGCGGGGATAGCCGTGGCTATTCCCTGAGCAACGATATTTTCTATATCTTGTCTATTTAGAAAATGGTCTTCATTATTGGGTTCAGATTGATTAACTTCATTTGCCGGTTGATCTTCTGCGTTTTCCATCTGAGTCATTAACAATATATATTATTTTCACAAAATGGATAGCAACCAAACACAACAGGGTAATCACACATAATTAAGTCAACACATATAGCCAAAATTGTCGACCTTGCGACATTTATATTTTTATATAATATTATGCATCAATACACATCATTATTTTACAAAGGTTTTATTTTAGTTATTATTATACAATATTATACTATTATTGTTATATATATATATATATATATATATATATATATATATATTATTTATATTAATTTTTTTCGCATATTATTATTATTATACAAAAACGTTTTAACTATAGTTAACTGGCTTCTCAGAAACGACGCTCCCTCTCGTCGTATTTCCACGTGATGTTTTCCCCTACTTCCCGAATCTGATTCCCAGCATCCACCAGTTCCTCGCCGTAGTGGCGTAATTCAGCAACGTTCTCCGAGCTCATAGGTGGGAATGGTGCAGGTTCAGGATCAAACTGGGGAAAGTAAACATTTGGGTTATTCATGAAATTCTGAAAATGCCAGTCCACGATTCTTCCAACTGCCTTGTAACAGGTTGAGGGTTGACAATAGGGTCCAGAATAGCAGGTTCCAAATTAATTGGAAATTCTGATTGGGCGGGGAAATTGAAAAGGGTTTCGCCAGCCGGTCCGATGAGGTCACAGTTTGCAAGTTTTCTATCCAATTCTTCCCAAGGTGGCAACTCTTGGGCTTGACCAGAGCTCTCCCCCACTTCCTTTCCTTTTCCCTTTGGATCCTCCGTCTTTTTCACCTTTTGGGCAGCGGGCTTCTTCCTTCGTCCTTGTTTCCAGTCCAAAAGTCTTCTTCTCTTTTTGGGTTTTGGCTTCTCCTAGGGCTGGGCCTGAAAGACTATTGGCTCCTCGGTGTCAGCCTGATAACCGGACTGGGTTTCGGAAATCTCCATATCAGAAGTATGGATAGTGAAACTTCGGAGGGCTTCCGATAGTTCATTTATGCTGTTAGCACACATAAAGAAACACACAAAATTTCAAATCAAAATTTTATGTATTGTAAATTAAATTTTAACAGAATCACAAAATGGCAATCTGAAAAACTAAGTATTTCTAAATACTTAATTGGCTTAAATCAGTGGCTCTGATACCACATTTTTCTGTCACGGCCCCCGACCTAGTTTCCTGGCTCGAACGCCGCGGGACAGAAACCCGTAGTATTAGTATTTGATTTGGCAGCGGAAATCTTAACAGGATCATTTAAAACAGAAAACACCCCTTTATTTTATTTCAAGTTTCGGGACAAACCCCATAATTTACAATAAAGGAATTTCACTGGGAAATCCTCTGTTTACAAAAAAAACATGTTTATTTATTTATTAAGCCACTTTATCCAAGCTGGTAGTGCTACACGGCACTTTTCCTTGTTCACAGTAAATCACATGAAACATGTTTAAAAAGATTTTATCAGCGGGGAAATACTGGCGAGTCATTCAATTTGCACAAAATGACACATTGTTACAATTTACAGCATTAAGAGTTTTCATATTTCCCCCTATCTTATAATTAGCTGGTTCAGTTGTCACTCGAACGGATCAATGACTGTGGACATATCACTAATTAGGCTCGCCCACCTAAAGTGATAAATCATTAGCAGTAATGTGCACAAAACCCCCACTTATTGCCAGTAATTAAAGATCAGTAAAGACTTAATCACTGCAAAGTATAACTGGAAAACATTTAGGGTTTTGTAAAGCAATTTGATAAAAAGAGAATGACTCACATTGCAAGTTTAACTGGACAGAGTTTGCCTACTGATTAAGCCTGGTAACCTAGTTAAATAATGCAAACGAAACTAGGTTAGTAACTTAATACAACATTAACGATAATCTCACGAAATCAAAACCTTCACGACGAATGACAAAGTATAGCCCGAATTCGGGCAGCACTTAAACATCCATCGGATCGGTTTTAATCGATCGGACATTATATCGTAGCAGTGATCGAGTTATTACCCTGTAATCGTAGTAGCGTTCCGACACTTAAACACACGTATATAAGCAGATTTTGACTTTTTTGAAAGGAAATTTCGAACATAGAATAAAGGCCATGCAACATCCTATTTATAGCAAAATTTTAGGTTTGTCGCAGCCCGCGAAGGCCCTAAGGCCGGTTTACGCGCCCCGCAAGGGTAACCCTAGCTACGGCTAGGGCTGCCGTGTCATTGCCTAAGTCTGCCACGTGTCTGACACGTGGCCTTGATCGTTATCCGGAGCTTTGCCAAGCTGTCCCGCCCCACGAAGACTCTCCTTAAGTCTTACACGGCCCGTGACAGATTAATAAGTTTGGATTTTTCATAAAGTGTAGGGTTTTAGGGTCCGAGTTTTCACTTACGGAGTGTTTTAGGATATTTTTGTGCAGGTACTTACATTAGTGCATTGTGTTGTGCATGCACTATCTCACAGGAAGGGATCCTATGATGAGAGATCTGATTACATTATGAACATTATCACATGTTTGGTACTCAACAGGCCCTATAACATCTCACATGTGTTATTTACTCACATGATTGATAATGTAAAAGGCGAGAAGTACATCATGTACCCTAGGTTTATACAGATGATATTGGATGATCTAGTGCCAAATCTTCCTAAGGATCCAGCAGATGAACTTAAGTTGCACCACATGAATACTGAAACCTTGAATAGACTAAACAAGTACAAAGGTTTGACAGTTGCTCAAGAGCCAAGAGTTAAAAGAATGTTCGGAAAGATTGAGAAGCCAAACTATGTGGCACATGCAAATGATCACTGGAGACACGAGGAAAGTAATTCGGAGGATGAGACAGATAAATTGAAGGACATGATGGAAAAGAAGTTGATGTTATGGTTTGAGAAGGATGGAAAGAGGAAAAGGACTCCAAAGATTTCACCAAACATCACTACTCCGAAAGTAGTAATCAAGGGTAAAATTGGAATGCAGGAATCACAACAAAGGTTGGTAGATCTTTATTGTTGAATATTATTCTAACTTTGTTGATATTTGTTTTGCAGAGCCAACAAAGAAGAAATCACCACCAAGGCTGATTGATGAAACAGTGATTCCTCCAACAGATCTGATTCGGCAAGGTGTTGATCTTATAAATGTATCTCATGAAGATTTCTTAAAGCGAAATGAGGATGCTAAAGCTGCTAAAGCTACAAAAGAAGCTGAATCGTTCGCAAAGAATGCTGAAGCTGAAGGATTGAAAGAGAAAGAAGTTGAAGGTATTTTGAAAGTGATTCTAGTGAAACAGAACCTGAATATGATGTATCAAAGTTGGGCGTTGGAAAGATAAAGTTAAAGATAAAGCCTCTGAAGAAAAAGAAAGGATCAGATGAGGAAGATGCGACGTATATTCCAACTGCAGAAGAGAAAAAGAAAGGATTAAGGAAACGTAAAGCACATCCTAAAGGTGTTATTCCAAGAAGCGTTAGAGCCAGGAAAGGATCAACGGCAGTTCCTGAGGTTCAAGAGCCTGAAGTTGAAAGTGTTAAAGCTCCTGCGGTTGAAACGACAAAGGATCCAGAAGTTAAGAAAGTTCAAACTCCAGAAGCTGAAAAACATGATGAAACTACAAGTATTCCAGAAATTGAAACTCAAAATGTTTAAGGTCCAGAAATTGAAAGTGTTAAAGCTGCTGAAGGTGAAAAGAAGAAAGCACCAGAAAGTTGTGAGTTTGTAAGAGTGGAAAAAAATGATGAGGCAGAAAAGGTTGATGAAGAAGTTGTATTCATGGGTGAAAGACAATCAACTCCACCACCACCACCACCACCAGTCAATCCTACAATTCATATTCACGATGAGTTAAAGAAAGATACTTCTTCTGGTTCAATGGATGGATTTCCGAAAGTTCAGGGTGAATATCCATTTGATCTCCCTGACGATGATTATGATCTGTTCAATGAAGGGAAGGTAAATGTTCTTACGAAGAAGGTTAGTATTCTGGAGAAGGCAAAGGTCAAAGCTGAGAATGAACGTGATGATCTGAAAGAAAAGCTTGAGAAAGTTAAAGCAGAAAATGCAGAATTGAAGAAAGATGCAAATGATCATGCTGATTTGATTGATAAATTGAATGACGACCTTGAAGATCATGCAAAAGTGATTGATCAAATCACTAAAGAATTCGATGAAGTAAACAAGAAGTATGAAGCTGTGAATGAAGCTAACAAGACGTTGCATCAGATGATTGGTGAACTTCATGAAACGTCTTCTAATGAAAACAAGGTGCTAAGGCAAGAGATTGAAGCCTTAAAGGCAGACAAGGCAGTGAAAGATGAACAGTTGAATATGTTGTATACTGTGATTGAACACAGACTTGGATTCAATGTCCAAGCTGTGTATAATGAGATAGAAATTCAAAGGGTCGAGGCTAGAAGAGCTGAAAGGGAAAAAGTTTTGGCTGAAGAAGCAACACAAAAGAAGAAAGGGTTGGCGGTTGATACTGAAGAGATTGCAGGATCGTCAAGCCAACCAGATCCATCACATGTTGAAAGTTCTGAAGCTGTTAATACACTTCCTTTGGTAGCTGTTAGTGATGTTGTAGACATTACACCAGAGGAAGTACAACTAGATCAGAGAAAGATTGTTGAGAAAGGTCATGAAGAGAAGGAAGAAGAAGAGGATCCTGAACTGAAAGAGTTGTTTGACGCTATTGAAAATTATGATCGTTCATGGGATGATTACAATGATGATGATGATGATCAAGGGGCGATAGGGTTAGTGATTGTGAAGCATACTTCTCAGCATACTCTTGATGAATTTCTAAATAATCAGCTGAATGAACAAGAAGAGGATCAGCATCATGAAGCGTCTTCTTCTGGAAAACAAAATGCGGGTGATCAGGTATTCCTAACTCAACCAAAAGTTATTTATTTGCATACATCGTTTAAGGGGGAGTTAGAGGAGCCTAGGACGAGAGAGTCGATGTTAGAGGAATTGGGGATGGATGATGGGAATTTGAAGTTTGATATAGAAGATGAGATTCCACCATCTCCTAAGAGAGAATACGTTTTTAAGATAGCAAATGAAGCAGACAACTTCAATGATGTTATAGTTGAAGAGGGTTCTGATGTGTCCGATGAAGATACACCCTTTCACTATTTAGGTGTTGATGACACATTTCCTTCATTCGCTGAAATTTTTAAGTCTCATAATGAAGATGAAATGCGTAGGAAAGTGGTGGAAAGAATTAGTTCTGAGGGTATTCCTGAGGTAGTTCCACAAGAAGAATTATTAGAAGGCAGGAAGAAATGGTTCAGGGTTATGCCCAAGGAGAGGAAGTTCAAGAGGCAACTTCAATATTTCACAGATCATCCAGATAAATCGCTGGGTGATATACTTTTGTGGGGTTATCTTGAAGATCTGCAAGTGTATGCTATACGAAGGGAGCATGGTGTTCAGTATTTTGAGTTCTTGTCTGATATTAAAACACTTCCATGGTGGGATGTGGAGGAGCTCGTGCAAACAAAGAACATTAAACAGTTCTATTATGGTCTAGACGTGAAGATGCATGACCAGAAGTTATGCGACTACATAAAGCTCCAAGCAAAGAACAGATTCCCTGATTGGAAGCCACATTATCCAGAACAAGTTATCAAGATTGATACAATCACAGGAGAGAAAGACATTACATTGAAGATAAAGCCGCTAAGATGTTTGAAGAACATGCTACTACGTGCAATGGAACAAGATTTCCATGAAGACTTTCATGGATGGTTATTCAACCAGAGCACAGCGGAAGCAGTGATCTCACTTTATAACAAGACGAAAGGAGAAACCAGAAGGATTAATGCGTTAGATCCTATGTGGCTGGTAAATTGCTCGAAGAAGGATATTGACTGCTTGTTCTTCAACAAGAGTGTATATGATGGGCCAGACAGAGCACATGCGCAGCAATATCAAAAGATGGCGAACTTATGCTTTGCAAAACATATAAACTCTGGTAGATACTGGCAGACAAAGTTCAAAGACTTAGAGTTGGAGGAGTTCTTAAAGAAAGAAAAGCGAAGTGAAAAATTCAGAAAGATAGCTGAGAGAGCTGCAGTTCTGGGCAGAAGAAAACTATTTAGGCCTCCACCAACTGATCAAACACCGATAGAAAAAGAAGAAAACAAGATACCAAGATGGGATAGGAAGATAGATGGAGATCCAGAGTACAGAAAGTACAGGAATGAGATTGGTAGGCCTCTAAGGCGCAAGATGTTAGCTGAACGGGCAGAGGAAAGAAAAGAGAAAGCTAGAGCTAGAAGGAGCAGCAGGAAGGTGCAGCAAAGACTATACAGGAAGGAAGACTACATCTACATCCAAGGGGGAGTCTGTTAGTGCTTATGTCTGTAGCTTCCGTCTGTAACGAGTCTGTAATATGTCCTGTATGTGTCGTTGTACAGTTTTGTATGTATGTTATTTTGTATCTTGACAAAACGGGAGATAGAATGTTTATTGTAAAAGTGATCCGGTCGGATGGCACTTGGGTCATCCGGATGGATGGCCATCCGGACGGATAACCCTCCGACCGGATGACCCTCCGACCGGATGACCCTCCGACCGGATGACCCTCCGACCGGATGACTTATTCCCTCCAAAGTTTGTCTATAAATAGAGGAGCAGGGGTCATTGTTTAGGACTTTTGGCAGTTGTCTCTAGCGAAGCTCTGTCCGATTCTGTTGTAGATTGTTCTCAGACGATGCATAGGGATTCCGCACCTATGTATTGATCGATTCGAGCCACGTTCTTCATCAAGAACCATTCCTCACGGGCCGTTCACAAATTCAAGGACACCTAAATCATGCCAAGTGCGCACTAGATTGTTTAGGTACTGATTAGTGTCGTAACACTTGGAAGATAGAGAAGAGATGGTAGCAAAATGAAGCTAGGTGGCAGCCTTGGTAGCCAAGGCAGCCAACTGCCATTAAACTGTCACTGGCACACTCTTACGGACCGTAAGTGTGATGCCTTACGGTCTGTAAGGACCTCAAACGCACACAGAAATTTGAACTCCCTTGAAGACCGTGAGGGCTAAGCCTTTTGGCCCGTAAGGGACCTTCAGGAGCAATATTTAGAGATTTTTATATTTTAGTCCTTGGACTTTGATTCTTTTGCCATTTGGCATTTTTAGTCCCTCTCCTTCCACATAGTTGGGATTGATCGGAGTATTCAGGACACGTTTTAGTCAACGTATAATAATAGTCCCTCTACTTCCCAGAGTCGGGATCATTCGGAGGTACGGGACATATTTCAGTGAACGTACAATATGGGTCCTTCCTCCTTCCAAATAGTCGGGATTAGTTGGACGTTCCTCCCTCCACATAGTCGAGATTAGTTGGAGGATTGGACATGTATCATTGAACGATAAATTCCTTCTCCTTAGTTGGAGATTCGGGACACGTGTCGTCGTATAATTGGCCGAAAATTTTTCGGGTGTTACACATTGCCCCTTATATTTTTTTTTTATAAATTAGTGATTTTTTATATTTTTATGGTTTTTATGCTTTTTTTTTAATTAGTGATGTGTTATATTATATATATGTATACATTGTTTTACTTTACCTCTATTTTTAAGTTAATTATTATTTTTATTAAAATTAAATGTCAAATATGAAAATGAGGAAAAAATGGGAAAAAGTGGAACGATTCCCTCCAAAATAGAAAGAATGAGAAAAATAAGGAAAGTGGGAAGAACGGATGGCGCTAACGTAATACATGGGAATGTGGGGGATTTTGGGATGACTCGGTCCCCTTTTATACCCGCCCTTCGTTCCTTGGCCCTTTTTATATTTTTTTATACAACAAATAAAACATAATATTCATAAAACATAATATTTAAAAACCTAATTAGTATTATAAAGAAATAAATAATCTAGATTCCTTGAAAACAATACAGATAAAATCGAAAATCTAGTCTTCAGTGACAACCAAATTGCCATATAGGTTCTACCAAATCTATGCAAAGATTGTCGTGTGTGTCTCACTTTTGAAATGCCCACATATTAGGCTGGCGTTGCGTGTCATCAATTTCTTCAACATTTTCATCGCGGTGACAAATTCAAGACCTTCGTTTTTTAGAATCGTGTTATGTATATGATACAACAATACATTACGTGCCTAAGTTTTTTTTGGTGACCATGCACGCATTTGGTTATGCATAATGTGTCAACGTTGCTTTAGGACACCAAATGTTTGCTCCACATCCTTTCTTAGCGATTCTTGGCTTGATTTAAATTTCTTTTGTTTGTTACTTCTGGAAATGTGAACGATTTGACAATTATTATGTATACGGGTATGCTCCTTCAGCAAGATAATACTCATGCTTGTATACCACTCCTTAAACCATAAGCAAAGAATCGAGTGCCAACTCGTTTGATGTTGTTAAAAACCGTTGCTTGCTGGTAAACATTGATGTCACTACTAGAACTAGCAACACCAAAGAAAGCATGCCAAATCTATCGATCATGTGACGTCATACCTTCTAGGATTACTGTCGAATAATGGTGATCACCTTGCATAAATTAACATCGGCATACATTACGACAATTACACCATGACCAATATGTACAATCTATGTTGCCAAGCATTACAGGGAATCCATGTTTTGCTTCATGCGCTTCATACAATTTTTGGATGTCACTCCATGTTGGTTTACACAAACACTTCTTGATAGCAACATTTTATAAATACCTTCCCATGTCATTTTTCAGACATTTTCAAATACTCATCACAAGAATCGCTAACTGTGTCGTATTCCATTTGACGAATTGCCAATCTGCACTACTATAAAGGAGCAAATTGCCAATGAGCTGTGGAAATCTGTGCAACCTATCATGTAAGGCCATACAATTGAGTAGGTTTACGCTTATCTTTATCAAACACATTTATAGGTTATTGGACCTAGTTGTCTAGTGGGCTTAGGATAAGCCATGTGGGCTAATTAAATGTCTTGGGCTTGTCTAGTTAATAGTGTGCATGTAGGCTTGGCCCAATTTGTAATTAGGTCATCCTATGTAACTATAAATAGGGTGAACCTAGGTCATTTAGAGTTTGTTGTTGATATTACTGTTCTTCTTGTAATTTTCGTGTCTTGTGATAGTTGTACCAGACGAGTTTCATACTCTTGTGCAATCTAATCAATTCGATTGTTCTTGTTCTTGTCACTTTCATCAGTTTTCCGCACTTTTGATTGTGTTAGTGATATCCGGTTTGGGTTTTTGGACTTACAAGTGGTATCAGAGCCTAAGAAGTATTTCGAAGGCACGGTTTTGTTGAGTATCATTCGAAGAATAAGAAAACAAAACAAGCAGATGCGAAGAAATTGTTTGCATATTCGAAGGACACGAAGAACTTGTTGAAGATTCAAGAACAGTCAAAAAATTCGTATTGTGATCTGTTTTGGGGAAGAATTGACTGTGTTTGCTGATTTTTTTGAAGTTTTTTTTTTGTGGAAAGGATCTCCAAAAATTAGTTAACAATTTGTTTCCTTTTTTATCAATTCATTGTTATTTAATATCTTCAAAATATCAGTGTACGAGATCATCAAATAGTAGTGTACGGATTCTTTTCTTGAAGTGTGTGAGTATTGGTGTGCTACCTGAACTGGTGTGCGACTGAACTGTGTGCGGACTAGTTATCAAATAAAGTTGAACTAGTGTGCGGCTGAAACTTAGTGTGCAACCATGACCTGAGTGTGCGACCTGATCTGGAATATTATTAGTGTGCGACTTTGAATTTGACTTTGAATTGGGGTGTGCGACCAAAAAATCAAGTGTGCGGCCCAACTTCAGCATACGGGCCCAATAAACTTAGTGTGCAGCCCAAACAGGTTTAGTGTACAGTCCAAAATAACAGTGTGTGGCCTAACATCTAGTGTGCGGTCCAAACTTGCAGTGTGTGGTTTCAGGGTGTGGGACCTAAGCAAAGGTGGAATTTTAACCAGCTGATGTGTACGGTTTTAAACGTATTTAAGCGCAAAATTTGATCTACAAACAATCTTGGCAAACCGACTACACAATTAGATTCGCGTGATTTTTAGGACAAAATAAGGCACGAAAATTCCGAAAACATGTTTCGACATTATATACCATTGGACTCGAAATTCCGAGACGAGTCTAACGGTACGATTTGGTAAAAATAGTTTTCGGTCAGTTTTCGTACGGTTTTAACGGTCCGGTTTGGTAAGACAGACATTTCCGTCGGATCACATCTTAGAAATGTCTTCTCAGAAAGATGTGCTTGAGCATAAACTTGAAGGTTTCAGATACTTTCCTGGTGAAACTGTAGAAGCATTAATTGACCAGTTTACTGAACTGCTCTCTAAGATGGAAAATGCAGACATTGTAGTGTCTACTTATTGGGGCAACCGGAAACTTCTGGATGCTCTAAAAAGGATTCCGGATCAGGGAAAGTGTAGCTGGTTTAGAAATGTAAATCAGATCGTTTTGACTACCAATTGTTATAGAATGAAGAAAGATGAGCTGATTTCACTCATCAAATCATATGATACGGCTGAACTTTGCTCATCCATTCCTGCTACATCCACTCCTATTATTCCTGCTGCTCCATTGCCTGCTGCAGTTTACTCGTCCACTCCTGCTGCTCGATTCCCTGCTGTAGTTTGCTCATCTACTTCTGCTAATTCATCATCGAATTCGGAATCAAGTTGTTATACAGGTACTCAGATTCATAACTTCACTCCTACTCCTGTTGAGGTATGTGTAGATGATATTTGTTGTACTAGTGCCTGTAGAGAAAAAAGTGAGTGGCTATAAAGAACATGCTAACTCATTAATTATGCAACTGCAGTTATCCAAATCTGATTTATATCAGATTAAAAAGAAAATCAATTGATACAAGGTTATGGTGGAGGCGCAAAAGCTTGATATCCGCCAGTTGCATAATGACCTGAGTCAAGAAAAGTGTAGGCATCTCCACTTTAAATAACTTTCTGAAAAACTAACTGCTGAACTTGATTCTCTAAAATTAACTTTTGAAAATATAGAGTTTAATTTTAAGAAATTTAACGTTTCAAGTGAAAAAGTTCAGAAGATGATAAATAAGCAGTTACATTTCAGTAAGAAAGAAGTTAGGAATAAGGGTTTGGGATTTGTATGCATTTCTCCACCATACAATCACAACTATACCTCTATTCCTATAACTGAAGAGGATATTGGCAACATGCCTGACATAGCTTATGGTGGGATTAAGGGTCTGAAAGTTGAGCCAGTCAAGACCTCAAAAGTTAAAATCTCAAAGCCTAAAAAGAATGAAACAAAGATAACCGAACCAGCATCTGCACCTGTCTTTATTAAATCAGAGAATGTCTCTAAACAAACAAAGACATTGAGTTTTGAGAAAAATGCAGAGGTTGATAAACACTTTCAGGTTTTAAATCCGAATGAACCGACTGAGCCAGCTGTACCATCTGACTCCAAATGTAAATCACTTGAAGCAACTAATTTTGAGACATTGGAAAAAGTTGATTCTCGTGAATCCAGTTGTGAGTCTTTTAGAGCAGCTAACTCAACAGCAGAGGATCCAACAGAGCCACTACAAAAGGAATGTAACTCAAGTGGTTCAGCTAAATCAAGCATCGAAACAGTGACTGAGCCCACAACGTCTGAAACTGAAACAACAAGGCTAGTCCCTGAGTTTAACTGTGTCAGTGTTACTGATGCTTCTACTTCATGTGCAGATGAGGTAAAAGTAGAGGATTGGGTTGAGGGAGATGATATTGTTTTCCAAAAGGCTGACGACGTTTGTTCAAAAACATCAAATTTGTCTGTTAATGCTCCTCCATATGTGAGAAAGGCTGTTTCTGAGCCAGCATTAAGAGGCCCGTCAAATAAATATGTGCCTCCAAAGCCAACAGTTAGAGATGAAAATGCAAAATCTAACACTGTTTTTAGAAAGAATAACAGTGAACGCTCTAACTGTTGTAAACAAAGACATATGAAGCAGAGCAGAAAGGTTGAAAAATCTGCAAACAAATCATCCAACAAATCTTATAACTCAAATTCATCATCAGTGGGATCGAATGGCTCGGGATATGCTCCCTACGTAAAGAAGCAAACATGCTACAACTGCGGCATACCCGGTCACATTGCAAGGAACTGCACACATCGTCCCTATGTGCCATATTATACACAACATCAGAGGGTTACATCTAGGGACATATCTTATTCTAAGACAATGAAGGTTGAAAAGCCTAAGGCAATGATGAATAAGTATCCCAAGGTTAAACCATCTGATGGGGATTGGAATGCTGCGAAAGCTCAAAGAAAACGAGCTTTGAAACCTAAACGACTTTTGAAAAATAACAACGTTGAAAAGCAAATTGTTTTGCCCAAGGCACCTAAGAAATTAGTAAAGCCTAAACAAGTTTGGAAAGCAAAACAAAAAGTAGTAACATTGTCACACCCTGGCTTTGCGGAAGCGTGGTAAATTTTTGGTGTGACTTCTTAATACCATAGCTTAACCATAACAAAGCTATATGATGTAAAACAATGCAAGATCATCCATTCGATTAAGTTTTGAAAACCAAATACAATAACATTGTTTTAACTGAAACATGTTCTAACGACATTATTTGACAAACATTGACATGACAGAACACAGTTTAAGGATTGTGACTTGTCCAGGAAAGAATCACAACTCCCCAAACCCAGATGACCTCATGACTAGTGCAGCGGAAAACGTTCCATACCGTGCCAGATCCGTTAATTTCCTGAAATACATGTAAGTTGAAAAATCAACAATAATGTTGAGCGAGTTTATGTGTAAGTGAGTAAATAAACCTTTGTGAGTATAAAAATCCTGGTATGTAGCAATAAGGAAAAGAGATCGTCAATGGGTTGCAAAGCCACTGATGTTTGTGAAGTGCAAGTAGGAAGACTCAAACCTAGCGTATTTGGCGATGGGTACAAAGTCACCACCTGGTCCATTATGCGGGCTCAGGGGTTGGGCTCGCTACACCCAGATAGATCTACCGCTTACGTCCCTCGGTTCCTACAATGAGGATTAATGGTCTCCAGTTCCCGCCTACCCACTCACATGATCTAAGTAGTAACCCTCCTTACGCTAACCATACCATGTAAAAAGTACTCGTAATCATAGTAACATGTATTTCACCCCCGTAGTTAAGAAAACTGAAAACAGTTAGAGAAAAGGGGGACATGAACTCGCAGTGGTGCGTCTCTACCAAATATGTCTCCAAATCCAACAGCTGTGTGACGACCTACACGTACTAATTCTATTAGACGGACGGCCGTGCCTTAGCTTTATGGTTTAAGTTCTTGGGAAATAGTTAGTCAACTATTTCGTGTTTATATTCTGTACATACTTGGTAGTCATTTTCCTTCCCAAGGATGGGGGATTTAATACATGCGTGTAATATTCGAGATATGTTATTAAGTCTCACTTAATAAATATTTTATTTCTAACTCCAAAATATAAATATTCTTCTCAAAAATATTATATTTTTACTTCGCAAAATTCTCCCAAAATAATACTTTGTCAAATATACGCGTTCATAATTATTTCTGTAAAATGCGTAAGTTACGTTTTAACGTTCGAGTGGTAATAAGAATTACCGATGTAACTTATATATTTATCGTAGGGTCGTTCGTATTATTTTGGATGCATTAACATTCGGTAGTATTATTTTTACCCTAAAAATAATACTAGTATTTTCACAAAATAATCACCACTTTACGAGTGTCGTTAAGAAAATATATACTAAATATATATTTATCGCGTTTTAATTTGTGAAATTCCCACCTCCGATATTTAATAAATAAAGTCGTGGCGAAAACAAGTCGAAAAGTATTTCTAACACTTATTGTGAAAATAGTTCTAAGTGTTAGGTTTTTGGAAAAATTTCGCCAGAGTTTCCTCTGTAACTGGAGGTGGCCACGCTTTCAAGCGTATCATTTTCTTTTACAATTCAAACCAACAATTTTCTTGTTCAACAATAAACAATATTCAACTAGTTAAAATAGTTATAATCGCAAAAATACATGAACTTGTAGTTTATCCAAAAACATGTGATAAAGCTCCTTATCTTTGGTGTATCTTTATATAAATCCAACCAGTTCTGTAAAAGCCTCGTTTTTAAAGAAATTGCATCTTTACAACTTCTAGTAACTTTTGACAAAACTAGTTCTTTGTCGGAACTTAGTGTTACACAAGTGTTTATACACTTGTGTGTTCATAAAAATCATTCTTGTTATTGTAAGATCCTTCTTTTAGAAACATGATTTCCTTGACGCGTGGTCCTTTGAAAATACCGGTTGTAGATACGTAGATCTACTAGTTTTAAACACTTTTTCACTTGTCAAAATGTTTTTACACAAGTTCGAGTTTCATGTGTGGTAGAGTTTCACCCTTTAACCCTTGTTACTTCTAAAATAGCCTTATGTCATGATCCAAGAACATGACTACACCGGGTTAAACGATGATTCAAGCTACCACAACATAGATCGGGTCTAAATAATCACAACTTTCAATTACTACAACATTTACACAACACATGAGCTTTTAACCATCATTTTTCATGTTTTTAGTAGACTTTAATGCACCATTTTGTAAGATTGCTAGTTTTAACCATTACAAATCGTTTTAACCACTTTAGAATAGTTCAAGAAGGTGTTTTAAGCAACATACCACTAGCTCGAGGCTAGGGAAGAATCTAGACGAAAAACGCGTGGATAAAAGCAAGATAAAGAGGTCCTTCGCCTTCCGTTTGCACCAAGCTTCCTAATACGTGATCCTTGAAGCTTGTATGATCTTGTAATGTGAAGATTAGAACCGAAAATGATGGATGGAGGGTGGGTGGTGCTTGGCCGTAAGCTTATAGAGAGAAAGAGAGAGTTTTTGTGTTCAAGTGTTGTGATGAAATGAATGGTGTGTTAAGCTTCTAACTTATAGACAAATCACAAGTTAATTACCCAATGGTTGCTATGTCTTCTAGATATTATGCAAGAGTATTATAATAATCAAACCAAGTACAAGGGTGTCCCCTTCTAGTTAGGGACGGTTAGAGAGGGGGGGGGGGGTCTTGGTCCGATTCCAACTAGTTGTTAGGTTAATAGTTAGGTTAAGTAAAGTAGTTAAGTGCTTAACCCGGTTAATTGTGTGTCACGCGTTACAAAGGGTGTTAGGGTAATCAGAGACCCTAACTGGCTCAGAAAAAGATAAATAATGAAAATAACAATATTTTCAGGTTCCGGGTATAGTCCGGTTGTTCGGTTGGATAGTAATCCGTTAAAGTGCTTAACAAAGCTTTAAAGTGTCGTGATTATTATATTTAGTGACACAGTTTATTTTCGACACTTTAGAAAGTGTCTAGTAATATTTTCCCATGTTTTGGCACTTTATTAGGTAGCTAAAAGCTGAATTTTTATTTAAAGTGCTGAGTTTTGTACTTAGAGTACGTTTTAGGCACATCCAGTCATTGTAACTTATTCCTAGAGACGCAGTTCTACAACCCTTATATCCCTACACTCCCCTCGAGTGTAGCAAACTATCTCAGGCTCTTTCAGGCCTTAGAGGCAGTGTCTGCCTGATGCTGGTTATATCAGCATGTTCACTGGGTATCCGTTTATTGTGCTACTGTGCGTTTAGTGCATCAAGTTTGTCACCAAGATGCTATAAGCAAAACATGGAGTGACAGCAAATAAAGTATGATGCGAGTAAGTACATGTATCAGTGTTCAAGTAGCAGTTTATTCACAAGTTCAAGCAAGCACAGTAATTACGCAGTAATTAGTTATTAATTAAGTTGTACGGATACCTGGTTTAGTGAGGGTTGTCACAAACATCACCAATCCCTGAAACAAAAGGGGACATGTTATAACAACCCTCAAAAATATTATCGATACCCCTAATATATTTAAAATGTCCCTATATGTCTTAAAACACACCCCGTATGTGAAAACGGGCCCCGAATACCTTTATTTTTATAAAAATTAAATAAAAACAAATTTTAATGGGCTGTCGTAGGGCGCGAAGACCCCTTAGGAATCTTACGCGGGCCGCGACAGATGGGAGATCAGGCTGCACCCTAGGGGGCCACGTGTCATGACGCGTGTGGAGGCTACGAGTCGAATCAGCAAGGCTAGGGCCTACCCTAGCCACCCTCGCGGGCCGCGTAGCCCTTGGCTACATGCTTCGCGGGGCGCGACAAAGTCCAGAAACAGCCCTATATATAGAGGGCATCGGCCATTCATTTGAATATGCTCACAAACAATTTCCTCTCTCGAAATTCTGAAGAATAGACATAATTTTCGGGTATAATACCCCCCTAAATAACGAAGTTCTGCCCCGTTGTAAGTATTATAACCCAGGTTACGTATTAGATACGCTGCCCGATTTATCCGGGGTTCCGTAACGGCTGTCGTGGTTCTGCCCGACGTAGTCGTTGGAATGCCGTCTCGGGGAGGGTTTTACTAATGTAAATATTGGGTTATTATACTAACACATGTGCATTTGTGTAATTAATAGATAATCACCAGGAAATCCTTAAAGAAAACCCTAAGACAGTAATGTGAGTAATCTCCTTTTTGTAAACTTGTTTTTAAACTGTTTTACAAAACCTCACATGATTAATAATATATTAAACAGTGATTGAGTATTTGTATTCTACAATTATCGCAGGTATGTTGGGGTTTTGTATACAAAATTTGTTACTACCTTGCGAGAAGTAACATCACCACAAGTCAGGTTGACAGTACCGTGTGTGGTAATTAAAGTAGATGGAAACAAATGTAATTGCGCGACCGCCCTCAATACTGTACAATGGTTTTACGTAACTTGATTAAACTGGGATTCACTCACCAGTATTTCCCACTGACAAAATGTTTTTTAAACGCGTTTCAGGTAACAAAATGTGAAAGCCAAATAGAAGCCAGCTGGATAGCACTGAAGGCTTGGAAAAGTGGCTATAAAGTTACCTAAAATAAAGAGATGTTTTATTTAAATAAAATAGGGTTTATCCCTATAAAAATGTGTGTACTTGAAACTTGGGATTTTCCCATGTATTTAATATTATAAAAGCATGGTATTTTACTCTGACAAAATATTTCCTAACTACGATCCTGATGTAATTTCCACTGCCAAAATGATAAACACCTGGATACCACCGAAACTGGCCGCGGCCGCCCGTTCTCGGGTAGTATAGGGGAAGGGGTTGCGACAGAAGGTGGTATCAGAGCTAAGCCACTGATTCAGCTACAGAAGTGTTCTGCTGACACCAAAATGATATGTGTTAGGAAATTAATTACGGAAATACGTGCATATCTTTATTTTGTTGTTGTGTGTTATTTGACTATTTGTTAGTTAATAGTATGAGCGATCAAGGACCCTCCGACGCCTATCGTCAGTTGTCCGGCCCACCTAGAAGCGAAGGCACCTCTTCACAGCCTGCCTTCTCAGGGTATTCAGCTAACACTGAAGATGGGATATTTGTGTTTAAGACTCAGTCTGAAGAGGCATTCCCTCCTAAAAAGAGAGGATGGCTTAGTAGGGGTGCACATGAGCGTAGGAAGAGAATGAAAAAGTTACAACAGCAGCGAGTTCTAGCAGCCGCTAAACGAGAAACAGATGCCCACACCCAAGACATGCTTAATAGGAGTTTAGCAAACTTCCATGTCTTAGCAACCACAGCTGCCGACCCAAACCTGGAGCAACTCACAGCACCGCAACCATTACCGTTGTTTCCCACCTAGCCAATGGAGATTGAAAACAACCTAGAAAACCAAATCCAAATGCATGATTTTAACCTAGAAGAGATACCTAGGGTACCAGCACCCAATCCCTTAGACCCAGACTACGACCCGTGGTTTGATGATCATAGGGATTATGCGCAACGCTACCACCTAACAGACGAACCCATGCCAAACCTAGCAACTTACCTGTGACAACTCGAAATTTAGAATCCTTTTGTTGTACGTTTGAACACTAAGTGACTAGCTAATTTGATGATTTGATGAATGATTTATGTGAACTTATATGGCTATGTTTGTGATCGTATGTATGCGAGTATGTCTAGGAACCAAAACAACAAGGACCCGACTCGAGACCATGTGGTCTCGAGTAAACATCACACCACTCATGGGCCGGTTGGGCCACACATACACACTTAGCCTATTTCGAAACCCATTAGGGTGCACTAAGTGAATCAAGTATAAAACCCTTAGTGATGCTAGTCTTGACATCCTTTGGGCAAATAGCACACCTACTCTTCTAACACACACACACTCTCCATTCTCCCTCACAAAAACTCTAAGCCACAACATTCCTCTCCCTCATTCTCGGATTCCAACCGGTGACCACAAGGAGACCCGGCTAATCTCACCAACATCACTCGAACACTCATCTTCCTTACCAACTCGGCACCATCTCAAACCGGTTAGTGTTTATGATACGTGTTGGATAGTGATTCTTGTTATATATTTCGGATGTTGATGATGATAATGTGGTTGCTTGCTAAAGATTCATGTATGATTAAGTGTTTGTTTGATTGATGAGCTCTTGTTTGAGTAAATGATACATGTTTAGTTACAACCTTTGTTATGAACATGACCTCCTTAATAAAGGTATAGATTTTTGTATGATAAAAGAATAATGATGATCATCCGATTTTTATGTATGAGACTATGGAACAAATGTTTTGTTACAAGATAAGCTTGTTGTCTAGTTTAGGATTTGTGATGCTTGTCCGAAAATGCAAGAACTTATGAACATATGTTGAATGAAGATATGAATATCCGAATATGTGTTGAATGTGTTTTGAATATTTGATGAACATGATGAACACATGAAGAACTTGTTGAATATCATAAGAACATGGTTGAATATTTGAAATCTGATTTGTTTGATCCATCTTAGGAAATTGCTAGACAAATAAACATGTTTATGAGAGTAGTACAGACTGTTTCATGAAATCAAATTCTCATTGGATAGTACACTGTTCCGAATCAGCTTATGTCCACTCGAAACCATCAGTTGCGACTCGAAACCATGCACGATGAGTCGAAATCTCCCGGTTGCGACACAGATTGCGAGTCGCAAACACCTGGTTGCGACTCGAAACCACAAGTGATCAGCACACAAACCGTTTGACTCGAAACCCCGGTTGCGAGTCCAGTTGCGACTCGTAACCAAACCAACACGAACCGAAACCACGATTGCGACTCAGGTTGCGAGTCGCAAACACCTAGTTGCGACTCGAGACTATACACGAATACTCGCTGTTTGGGCTTGCACCTCATTTCGGACTTAATTGTTTGGGCCGGACCCTTGGGCCTACTACACGGACCTCATACGTACTGTTGTTTATGAACGATTATTTGGGCTGCTATAGATGAACTTGCATGCAACGTGCTAGCATACGTGTAGAACATACGTGTAATACATGGTTAGAACCTGACTTGTATGATACAACTATGATAGGACGTGAGTAGCTACAACATTGCTTGTTTGACTTTTCTGTGTTTCTACCGAGCAAACCAAGGTGAGTTCACACCCTCTACAAAGCATGGGATTCCCAGGGGTCGGGAATTGGGGTTAAGGAACTGGGTTCCTCGTCCTCCTTGGGTAGGACAGCAAAGTTTCAGGAATGTAATTCCTCGTCCTCACGGACAGATAACTCGTACTAGACCAAAACTCTATCACGAAGTCCCTCATCTTTGTATCGACTTAATCGCCGAGGCCAATGGCGAGCGGGTCATTAGTTAGATAGCGCTATTTAGGTTTGACAAACCTCACACCGTGCCGCAGAGGACGGGCGTGAACTAATGGACTACTGGCACGTCAATGATGATAGACATTGACAGTTCAGGGCACATAAACATGACTACAGTCAGCAGTCGATATGGTAACGAGTCTAGTAGATACATGGGGTAGCCCCCACGGCCGAAATGCCAGATAACTAACACGGGGTAGCCCCCACGGCTGGATAGCCAGAGTAACCGGGAACAAACAAGTCACGTTTTTAACTATGGGGTAACCCCCACGGCAGGATGCCAGCTAAAGGAAACTGTTTTCGAAACAACTTAAAACGAACACCCAACCGTGAACTCACTCAACTTGTTGTTGACTCGTTACTACATGCTTTGCAGGTCCTTAGGTTTCTTAGCTGGAGCTTGCATGGGGGAGGATCGTTGTGGGACATGGACGGCTGTGTGCCATGTTAAACTTTGAAACTATTAAACTTATGTTTTGGCTTTAAGACTTATGCTTCCGCTTGCAACTTAATTATGTTTTGTTTGAACACCAATTGTATTGGGTGGATTTTTATAACTACTTATATGCTTGTTCAATATGATTGGTGGCTGGATCCTGGTCAATCACGCCTCCAAGCGGTGGTACTCCGCAGGTGGATTTTGGGGGTGTGACAGATTGGTATCAGAGCCATTGGTTATAGAGAACTTGGTTTTAATAAAGGGGAAAAACGTTTTTGTTAAAACCAGACTATAACCTGTACAGTGCTCAACGGTCCACAACGATGCTTCACTCCACATGCAAGGCTCGACATTCTAGGTGATATGATCTGTGTATATATTGCCTACTTGTTAGTTACATAGTACATTGCTCATGGTATGCTTGGTTAGAATAACTACTGTTGCTTGAACACGTGCGTACTTACTCGCTTCTGACATCGCACTTTCGCGAACCCCTCTCACTCACGTTCTTCTTGGTATGAAGATCATGTCTGGACGCGTTAACCTGACACAAGCCCAGTTGACGGCTCTGATCAACGAACGAGTTGCCGCAGCACTTGCAGCTGCACACGCAGGAGGTATATCCTGCAGTCCGAACTCATTCTAGGATCTTTAGGATCCTACTCTCGTGAACCAACCTTTGTGTTAAACTCTGTCTTTTCTTTCACCTACGATAGGTCAGCACGTTCAACCACCCGTGTGCACTTTTAAGACTTTCATGGACTGCCGACCAACTACTTTTAGCGGCACTGAAGGAGCAGTAGGTCTCCTACACTGGTTTGAGAAGCTGGAATCTGTGTTCGAAATGTGCGAATGCCCTGAGGCGCGCAGGGTGAAGTATGCTACTGGTACTCTCGAGGGTTTAGCCCTCACGTGGTGGAACGCTCAAGTTCAAATGCTAGGGTTGGTTGCTGCCAACGCCACCCCATGGGAAACTTTTAAGGAGATGATCAAAGAAGAATACTGCAGTCGTGATGAGATTCACAAACTCGAGGTGGAGTTCTTCAACCTCAAGATGACGGGGTCCGAAATTGAAGCTTATGTGAAAAGGTCGAACGAACTGGCAATTCTGTGCCCTACTATGGTGGATCCTCCCATCAAACGCATCGAACTGTTTCTTCAGGGCTTAGTGCCGGAAATCCAAAGTCATGTGACTTCAGCGAACCTTGCCACCTACCAGCAAACTGTCCAGTTGGCTCACCGTCTCACGGATCAAGCGGTGGAGCAGAACAAGTTACCAAAACGCATAGGTGCTGCAACTACTACTGGTACCTCTAGTGACAACAAACGGAAATGGGATGGAACTTCAAGTAAGGGTTCGACTTCTGTTCAATCCCAGTCTCAGCAGAGAAAGACCGAGGACTACAAGAGCCCTAATCAGCAATCGTCTGGTGGTGGATACAAAGGAAATCACCCCAAGTGCAATCGTTGCAGCCTGCACCACAGCGGACCGTGCACCAGGGGCAACTGTCATCGGTGCGACAAGCCTGGTCACGCTGCAAAGGATTGCAGGAGCTTATACCCCGCCAACCAGAATCGTCAGCAAGCTCAACAGAACCAGCGCCAGCGACAGCAACAGGGTGATAACAAAGGGTGCTTTCAGTGTGGAGCTGAGGGCCACTTCAAGAGAGACTGTCCCCAACTGAACAGGAACCAGAACAACAACAACAACAATAACAACAATCAGGGAAATGGTAACAATGGGAACAACAACAACAATGGCGCCAGGGGGCGAGTGTTTGTGATTGGCCAAGGTGAAGCAAGGAATGACCCCAATGTTGTGGCGGGTAAGTTCCTTCTCGACGACTTTTATGTTTCAGTTTTATTTGATTCGGGTGCCGATACTAGCTACGTGTCACTAGAAGTTAGTCGAATGCTTAAGCGTATTCCAACACCCTTGAACATCAAGCACACCGTAGAGCTAGCAAATGGTAAGAGCTTAGAAGCCACACACGTAGTCAAGGGTTGTAAACTTATTCTCGCTGACCAGACCTTCTCTATCGACCTCATTCCTATCGTCTTGGGTAGTTTCGACGTTGTCATTGGGATGGATTGGTTGTCCCAACACCGAGCAGAGATTCTTTGCAACGAGAAGGTTGTCCGTATTCCAGGTCCCGATGGTGAACCTCTCATGATTCATGGCGACAAGAGGAGTGCTGTTGAGAACGTCATTTCTCTCCTTAAGGCCCAAAAGTGCTTGCGAAAGGGCCACACTGCTATTTTAGCTCTCGTTACTGACACCTCAGAAAACGAGAAGAAGATAGAAGATTTTCCAGTTGTACGCGATTATCCAGAGGTATTTCCTGAGGAATTACCTGGCCTTCCGCCTCATCGCCAAGTCGAGTTTCAGATTGAACTAGCTCCTGGAGCTGCGCCCATAGCCCGTGCACCTTATCGTTTAGCTCCATCAGAGTTGAAAGAACTCTCCACGCAACTACAAGAACTCTTGGATAAGGGTTTTATTCGTCCTAGCTCATCGCCCTGGGGAGCTCCAGTATTATTTGTGAAGAAGAAAGACGGTACTTTCAGAATGTGCATCGACTACCGAGAACTCAACAAGGTGACGGTGAAGAATCGTTATCCTCTACCGCGTATCGATGACTTGTTCGACCAGTTGCAAGGGTCGAGCTACTATTCGAAGATCGATTTGAGATCAGGTTATCACCAGCTGAGAGTCCGGGAAGATGACGTCTCCAAAACAGCTTTCAGAACTCGATACGGGCACTATGAGTTTTTGGTCATGCCTTTTGGGATGACAAACGCACCTGCGGTTTTCATGGATTTGATGAACCGAGTGTGCAAGCCTTACCTGGACAAGTTCGTTATAGTCTTCATCGACGACATCCTGATCTATTCTAAGAGTCGGGAGGAACACGAACAGCATCTGCGACTTATTCTGGAACTCCTTCGAACAGAACAGCTTTATGCAAAGTTCTCGAAATGCGACTTCTGGCTTCGAGAAGTCCATTTCCTAGGCCACGTGGTAAACAAGGATGGGATTCACGTTGATCCATCCAAGATAGACTCGATTAAGAACTGGCCTGCACCTCGTACACCAAAGGAAATTCGCCAATTCTTGGGTTTGGCGGGATACTACCGGAGGTTCATAAAGGATTTTTCTAAGATTGCACAGCCTCTCACTTCACTAACACAGAAGGGCGTTATTTATCACTGGGGAAATGCACAGGAGTTAGCATTTCAGCACTTGAAGGATAGACTTTGCAGTGCACCTATTCTTTCATTGCCAGAGGGCACAGACGACTTTGTGGTCTACTGCGACGCATCAATTCAAGGTCTTGGTTGTGTATTGATGCAACGAGATAAAGTTATAGCCTACGCCTCACGCCAACTCAAAGTTCATGAAAAGAACTACACTACGCACGACTTAGAGCTGGGAGCTGTTGTTTTTGCACTTAAATTATGGCGGCATTACCTGTACGGTACCAAGTGCGCCATCTACACCGACCACAGGAGCCTCGAGCACATCTTCAAGCAGAAAGAACTGAATATGCGACAACGACGATGGGTCGAACTTCTGAATGACTACGAGTGCTCAATCAGGTATCACCCGGGCAAGGCCAATGTTGTGGCTGACGCCCTCAGTCGAAAGGACACTGCGCCTAAGCGCGTGCGAGCTTTACAACTCACAATCCATTCTAGTCTTCCCTCCCAAATACGAACTGCTCAGATAGAAGCACTGAAACCAGAAAACGTCAGGGCTGAAGCCCTACGCGGATCAAGGCAACGATTAGAACAGAAGGAAGACGGTGCTTACTACGTGACGGGACGCATTTGGGTACCACACTATGGCAACCTACGAGAGCTTGTGATGGATGAAGCACACAAGTCTCGCTACTCGGTACATCCTGGATCGGATAAAATGTACCACGACATCAAAACTACGTACTGGTGGCCTAGCATGAAGGCCCACATAGCGACCTACGTCAGCAAGTGTTTGACTTGTGCGAGAGTCAAGTCGGAATACCAGAAACCATCAGGCCTACTCCAACAACCAGAGATACCTCAATGGAAATGGGAGCAAATTTCCATGGATTTTGTTACTGGCCTGCCTAGATCCCAGCGCGGGAACGATACAATTTGGGTGATCGTGGATCGACTCACAAAATCTGCACACTTCTTGGCTATCAAGGAGACGGATAGGTTCTCCACTCTCGCAGAAATTTACCTCAAGGAAGTTGTTTCGAGGCACGGGGTGCCCACCTCTATTATCTCGGATCGAGATGTACGTTTTACTTCAGAGCTGTGGCAAGCAATGCACAGATCCTTTGGCTCACGACTAGACATGAGCACAGCGTATCACCCGCAGACGGACGGGCAGTCCGAGCGCACTATTCAAACCTTAGAAGACATGCTTCGTGCATGTGTAATCGACTTTGGCAACCGCTGGGAAAAGCATCTGCCACTTGTGGAATTCTCATACAATAACAGCTACCACACCAGCATTAAAGCTGCTCCGTTTGAGGCATTGTACGGACGTAAATGCCGGTCTCCTCTTTGCTGGGCAGAGGTGGGAGAAAGTCAGATCACTGGTCCAGAATATGTGGTAGATACAACCGAGCAGATCGCTCAGATACGAAAACGCATGACGGCCGCTCGCGAACGTCAGAAAGTTTATGCTGACATGGGCAGGAAACCACTTGAGCTCCAGGTTGGGGAGCGGGTACTACTCAAAGTTTCACCCTGGAAGGGTGTGGTTCGTTTTGGTAAACGCGGTAAACTTAACCCACGGTATGTTGGACCTTTCGAGGTCATTGAGAAAATAGGCAGGGTGGCCTACAGATTAAACTTACCAGCGGAACTCGGTGCAGTTCACAACGTTTTTCACGTGTCGAATCTGAAGCAGTGTCCGTCAGATGAGACCCACGTAGTTCCTCTGAAGGAACTCACTATCGACGAACAGTTACGATTCGTCGAGGAACCAGTCGAAATCACGGACCGGGATGTTAAGGTCCTCAAGAGCACCAGAATACCTCTCGTTCGAGTTCGTTGGAACTCACGTCGCGGCCCAGAGTTCACCTGGGAGCGCGAAGATCAGATGAAACAAAAGTATCCCCAACTGTTCGCAAACAGTACACCCACTACTGAGGCCGAAGCTACGGAATTTCGGGACGAAATTCCAGATCAACGGGGGGTGGATGTGACACCCCAGGAAAACCGGGAAAACCATACAACTTAACTAGCTTCCTCAGTGAGTGCCTACCAAATTTCGGGACGAAATTTCTTTCAACTTGGGGATGATGTGACAACTCGAAATTTAGAATCCTTTTGTTGTACGTTTGAACACTAAGTGACTAGCTAATTTGATGATTTGATGAATGATTTATGTGAACTTATATGGCTATGTTTGTGATCGTATGTATGCGAGTATGTCTAGGAACCAAAACAACAAGGACCCGACTCGAGACCATGTGGTCTCGAGTAAACATCACACCACTCATGGGCCGGTTGGGCCACACATACACACTTAGCCTATTTCGAAACCCATTAGGGTGCACTAAGTGAATCAAGTATAAAACCCTTAGTGATGCTAGTCTTGACATCCTTTGGGCAAATAGCACACCTACTCTTCTAACACACACACACTCTCCATTCTCCCTCACAAAAACTCTAAGCCACAACATTCCTCTCCCTCATTCTCGGATTCCAACCGGTGACCACAAGGAGACCCGGCTAAGCTCACCAACATCACTCGAACACTCATCTTCCTTACCAACTCGGCACCATCTCAAACCGGTTAGTGTTTATGATACGTGTTGGATAGTGATTCTTGTTATATATTTCGGATGTTGATGATGATAATGTGGTTGCTTGCTAAAGATTCATGTATGATTAAGTGTTTGTTTGATTGATGAGCTCTTGTTTGAGTAAATGATACATGTTTAGTTACAACCTTTGTTATGAACATGACCTCCTTAATAAAGGTATAGATTTTTGTATGATAAAAGAATAATGATGATCATCCGATTTTTATGTATGAGACTATGGAACAAATGTTTTGTTACAAGATAAGCTTGTTGTCTAGTTTAGGATTTGTGATGCTTGTCCGAAAATGCAAGAACTTATGAACATATGTTGAATGAAGATATGAATATCTGAATATGTGTTGAATGTGTTTTGAATATTTGATGAACATGATGAACACATGAAGAACTTGTTGAATATCATAAGAACATGGTTGAATATTTGAAATCTGATTTGTTTGATCCATCTTAGGAAATTGCTAGACAAATAAACATGTTTATGAGAGTAGTACAGACTGTTTCATGAAATCAAATTCTCATTGGATAGTACACTGTTCCGAATCAGCTTATGTCCACTCGAAACCATCAGTTGCGACTCGAAACCATGCACGATGAGTCGAAATCTCCCGGTTGCGACACAGATTGCGAGTCGCAAACACCTGGTTGCGACTCGAAACCACAAGTGATCAGCACACAAACCGTTTGACTCGAAACCCCGGTTGCGAGTCCAGTTGCGACTCGTAACCAAACCAACACGAACCGAAACCACGATTGCGACTCAGGTTGCGAGTCGCAAACACCTAGTTGCGACTCGAGACTATACACGGATACTCGCTGTTTGGGCTTGCACCTCATTTCGGACTTAATTGTTTGGGCCGGACCCTTGGGCCTACTACACGGACCTCATACGTACTGTTGTTTATGAACGATTATTTGGGCTGCTATAGATGAACTTGCATGCAACGTGCTAGCATACGTGTAGAACATACGTGTAATACATGGTTAGAACCTGACTTGTATGATACAACTATGATAGGACGTGAGTAGCTACAACATTGCTTGTTTGACTTTTCTGTGTTTCTACCGAGCAAACCAAGGTGAGTTCACACCCTCTACAAAGCATGGGATTCCCAGGGGTCGGGAATTGGGGTTAAGGAACTGGGTTCCTCGTCCTCCTTGGGTAGGACAGCAAAGGTTCAGGAATGTAATTCCTCGTCCTCACGGACAGATAACTCGTACTAGACCAAAACTCTATCACGAAGTCCCTCATCTTTGTATCGACTTAATCGCCGAGGCCAATGGCGAGCGGGTCATTAGTTAGATAGCGCTATTTAGGTTTGACAAACCTCACACCGTGCCGCAGAGGACGGGCGTGAACTAATGGACTACTGGCACGTCAATGATGATAGACATTGACAGTTCAGGGCACATAAACATGACTACAGTCAGCAGTCGATATGGTAACGAGTCTAGTAGATACATGGGGTAGCCCCCACGGCCGAAATGCCAGATAACTAACACGGGGTAGCCCCCACGGCTGGATAGCCAGAGTAACCGGGAACAAACAAGTCACGTTTTTAACTATGGGGTAACCCCCACGGCAGGATGCCAGCTAAAGGAAACTGTTTTCGAAACAACTTAAAACGAACACCCAACCGTGAACTCACTCAACTTGTTGTTGACTCGTTACTACATGCTTTGCAGGTCCTTAGGTTTCTTAGCTGGAGCTTGCATGGGGGAGGATCGTTGTGGGACATGGACGGCTGTGTGCCATGTTAAACTTTGAAACTATTAAACTTATGTTTTGGCTTTAAGACTTATGCTTCCGCTTGCAACTTAATTATGTTTTGTTTGAACACCAATTGTATTGGGTGGATTTTTATAACTACTTATATGCTTGTTCAATATGATTGGTCGCTGGATCCTGGTCAGTCACGCCTCCAAGCGGTGGTACTCCGCAGGTGGATTTTGGGGGTGTGACATTACCCAGGTCTGGTGTAACAACTCTCATCAAAATTGTTACTTATTATTTTATTTTGTCCATTAGGAAACCCTAATTGAGACCCCCAAGAAATATGGCATGATCCCTAAAATTTTCAGAACAATCGGAACTAGGATAAGGGCCCCTAAAACTCAGGGGGGGTATTCCCTAATTGGTATTATCTAAAGAGTTCGCTGTTGAAATCGAATTTTTTCAAATCGTCGACTCACCCAGGCTACAAACAGACGTGGCTACCCTATGCTAAAAGGGTACCTGTCGCGCCACGCGACGGCGCCGATTTTCCAGTATAAATGCAGGGCATTGGCACTTGAATTTTGGCGTTGGTTCGACGTAAAAACTCATTTCGTACATTGAGATATCGTCTGTTTACTACAAAACACACACATAGCACGAAATTCTGCCGCGATAACAGGGTAATAACTCGATCACTGCTACTATTTAATGTCCGATCGATTGAAACTAATCCGCTGGATGTTTAAGTGCTGCCCATAATTGGGCTATGCCTTTATCATTCGTCGTGAGGGTTTTAATCTCGTGAGTTATCGTAAATGTTGTATTAAGTTACTGACCTAGTTTTCGTGTGCATTGTTATCTGAATTAGGTTAATCAGGCTAAAAATCAGTAGGCTAAACGTTGCCCGTCTAAATCTGCAATGTGAGTCATTATCTTTTATCAAATTGTTTTCTTAAAACTCTACTTGTTTTCAAAGTTATAATTACAGGGATTAAGTCTTTGTAATCTTCAATTACTGCCGGTATGTGGGGTTTTGTATACATTACTTGATACCCGTCACCATTGGAAAACGGGTTAGCCAATGGGTGATCTGACCATAGTCACAGATACAGTCGACTCACAAATACCGATTTGGGGTAATTGGTTGATAGAAACAATGTAATCACCCTTAATACTGTATATTATAACAATGTGTCGTTTTGAGCAACTTGAGTGACTCACCAGTATTTCCCTGCTGATAAAACCTTTTTAAAACATGTTTCAGGTGATCTGCTGTGATCCAGGAAAAAGTGCCGTGTAGCACTGAAAGCTTGAAGAAGTGGCTCAATAAAATAAAGAAACATGTTTTTGTAGAACAAGGGTTTCCCAGTGAAGCAATATTTATCGTAAATTACGGGTGTTATCGCCAAATTATGAAATAAGATAATTGGACATTTCAAGTTTTAAAAGATCATGTTAAAAATTCCGCTGCCAACATATTAATTACCACGGGTTTCTGTCCCGGGGCTCCTGGACAGAGTAACACAGGGACGGGGGCCGTGACAGAAAAAGGTGGTATCAGAGCCACTGATTTAAGCCAATTAAGTATTTAGAAATACTTAATTTTTCTGATTGCCATTCTGTGATTCTATTAATTTACAAAATTTAACTTAGAATTTTGTGTGTTTCTTCATGTATGCTAACAGCATGAATGAACTATCCGAAGCACTTCAAAACTTTACTATCCATACCACAGATATGGATACCACCGATACCTTCCCTGGCTACCAGGCTGATATTGAAGAGCCAATGGTATTCCAAGCCCAACCTCAGGAGAAACCAAAGCCGAAAAAGAAAAGAAGACTCGTAGGCTGGAGGCGTGTGCGTAGGAAGAAACCAGCGACACGGAAAGTTATAAAGACTGAGGATCCGAAGGATAAAGGCAAAGGAATAGAGATCGAAGAAAGTTCCGGTCAAGCCCAGGAAATGCCATCATGGGAGGAGCTGGATCGTAAACTAGCACTTAGTGACCTCATCGGACCTGCCGATGAAAACCTCTTCAATTACCCAGTTGAAACACAACTTCCAGTTAATCTAGAACCTGCTATTCCAGATCCTATTATCCACCCTCGACCTCTACCAGAAGAGCTAGAAAAATGGTAGACAACTGACTGGCAATTTCAGAATCTCTTGAATAACCCTAATACCTTTTTCCCTCAATTTGACCCTGAGCCTCCACTACACCCACCAATGAGCACCGAGAACTTGGCTGAACTTCGGCACTAGGAGCTGGTGGACGCAGGAAATAGAATCCGAGATGTGGGGGAAAGGATATCATGGAAATACGACGAGAGGGAACGTCGTTTCTAAAGTGCCAGCTGACGGGATCGTATGTGGTTGTAGGAATGTGTGTTTAATAATAATATAATAATAAAAATATAATCATGTAAAATAACTAAAAATAAAACTTTGTAACATATCTGGTAATGTATGGATGCATATTAAAATATATAAAATATGGAAGTCGAAAAATCGAAAATTTTGACTATATGTGTTGACATGATTATGTGCGATCATTTATTATGCTTGGTTGATTATTTATTTTTGTGCTAATAAGTAATATATATTAATTACCAGATGGAACACGCTGGTAATGAACCAGTTAACGAAGTTAACCAATCTGAGTAAAACAATGAGGACCATTTTCTGAATAGACAAGATATAGAAAACATCGTTGCCCAGGGAATAGCAAATGTTATTCCAGCAATCATTGCTGCTGCCCGAAATCCAGTTGAGCCTCAACCAATTATTCCCAGCAAACGCACTCACGGAGATAATTTCAGTAATAGGATAAATGGAGGCGGCAACATTAATAATAATGATAATGATGGAATGCAAGCCCCAATTCTTAAGAGAATGAAAGCTGCAACGCCTGGTTGCACTTACAAGGAATTTCTTGCATGTAAACCCATCGAATTTGCAGGCAATGAAGGGGCGACTGCTGCACTGCATTGGTTGGAGAAAACCGAGGCAGTAATTAAAATAAGTAAATGTGGCGAGGAGGATAAAGTCATGTATGCTTCTCACCTTTTCAAGGAAGAAGCATTAGAATGGTGGAATACGGTATTATAAGCTAAGGGAAGTAACATGGCCTATGCCATGAGTTGGGAAGAATTTAAACGTCTGGTGGAAAGGAAATTCTACCCCGAATATGAAAAGGAACAAATGGCGAACAAATTCCTGAGCCACCGAATGGAGGATGTTGATTGCCGAGGGTATACTTCGAAGTTTTTCGAATATGCTCGAATTGTGCCTACTCTGGCTTCGCCAGAACCGGTACTTATTTCTCGCTACATTTGGGATTTAATTAGCGAGATCCCGGATATTGTCAAAGCTGCGAGACCCCGCACAATCGATGATGCGGTAGAATTAGCCAACACTTTGACTGACGGATTGGTGCGTACGCGAGAAGAAAACAGGAAGAAGGAATTGGCTCAGAAAATTACCCAAGGATTTCGTGTGGGTAATAATAGAAACTTCAAAAGAAAGGGAACTGGATCATCTTCCACTCCGTCGTTCTGCAGGAACTGTAAAAAGAAACATTTTGGAAAATGTAATGAAAACTTCTGCAAAGCTATAGGACATCGTGAAGAAGATTGCAGAAGGAAAACAAAGATCTGCTACAACTGTGGAGAAGCTTGGCACTTTAGACCAGAATGCCCTAAATTGGTCAAACCAGCAGACAACAAGGTCAAACCTGCTGAAAGGACTAACAAGAAGAATGCAAGAGCCTTACAATTAACCACGCAGGAAGCTGAACTGATTCCTGATGTAATAGCTGGTACGTTCTTAGTTCACAACGTTTATGCGAAAGTATTATTTGACTCTGGTGCAAACCAAAGTTTTATAAATACTTCATTCTGCCAAGCTCTTAAGCTACCCTTAACCAAACTTAGGCAAATTTATACAGTAGAAACGGCAGACGGGAATTCTGTTAACATAGATACGGTTTTACAAAAAGAAAATATAGAACTTTCAGGTCATAAATTTTCTGCAAACCTCTTACCTATGAATTTAGCTGGATTCGATGTCGTGTTAGGAATGGATTGGTTAGTAGCCAACCATGCTCGAATCCTTTGTGATAAGAATTCCATAGAAATCCGTTCACCCACGGGAGAAGTAATTATGATTACAGGGGATAAGCCGCGTAAACCCATGAAGTTCATTTCAGTAATGAAAGTAGCTAGTTATGAACGAAAGCAAGGAATAGTGTATATGATTTCGGTAATCATTAGCACTAAGGGTAAGGAACTTAAGGAAATTCCTGTAGTATCATAATACTCGGATGTATTTCCATAAGAGTTACCGGGATTACCACCAGATAGGGAGGTAGAATTTATAATTCATTTGATTCCTGGAACTACACCCGTAGCTAAAGTACCCTACCGATTAGCACCCACTGAAATGTTGGAACTGAAAAAGAAATTAGATGAATTGCTCAGTAAAGGATTTATACAACCTAGTTCATCCCCTTGGGGAGCACCAGTGTTGTTCGTAAAGAAGAAAGATGGTTCGATGCGAATGTGTATCGATTATAGGGAATTGAATAAGGTTACTATTAAGAATCGATACCCATTACCTAGGATTGATGATCTTTTTTATCAACTTCAGGGAGCTAGATATTTTTCTAAAATAGACTTACGCTCCGGATATCATCAGTTAAAAGTACAAGAGGAAGACATACCTAAAACCGCTTTCAGAACTAGGTATGGTCATTACGAGTTTACAGTCATGCCATTTGGATTAACAAATGCTCCTGCAGCATTTATGGATATGATGAATAGGATCTGTTAACAGTATTTGGATAAATTTGTAATTGTCTTCATTGACGATATACTTATTTATTCCAAAAGTCAGGACGAGCATTGTAAGCACTTACATGCACTCTTCACTTTGTTAAGAAAGGAAAAGCTTTACGCCAAATTCTCGAAATGTGAATTTTGGCTACAGGAGGTGCAATTCTTAGGACATATGGTGAATTACGAAGGTATTCACATAGATCCCTCCAAAATAGAAGCGATCATCAAATGGAAGGTCCCGCAATCAGCTACAAAAGTTAGAAGTTTTCTAGGATTAGTTGGTTATTATAGGCGTTTTATTAAGGATTTTTCTAAGATAGCTGTGCCATTAACTAAGCTAACCTGTAAAACAGTTAAGTTTGAATGGGGACCTAAGCAAGAAGAGGCTTTTAGGATTTTAAAACAAAGATTAACAAACACCCCAATTCTTGCCTCACCAGAAGGGACAGAAGATTTTGAAGTTTACTGTGATGCTTCTAAGCTAGGATTAGGATGTGTGCTAATGCAACGCAAGAAGGTAATTGCGTATGCTTCAAGGAAATTGAAAAAGCACGAAGAAAATTATACGACTCATGACTTAGAATTTGGAGCGATAATTTTTGCCCTTAAGATTTGGAGACATTATCTGTGTGGAAGTAAGTTTACAGTCTATACGGATCATAAGAGTTTAAGATACATTTTTGGGCAAAAAGAATTGAATATGAGGCAAAGAAGATGGATGGAAATTCTAAGTGACTACGACTGTGATATCCAATATCACGAAGGAAAAGCAAATGTAGTCGCAGATGCTCTAAGTCGTAAGTATCACGAAAAGCAAAAGCGAGTTCGTGCTCTTAGATTAAGTTTACAATTAGACTTAATGGAACAACTAAAAAATGTTCAAGCCACAGCAATCAAGGATGATGCTGAAGGAATGAAAGGAAGAATGAAGGAATTAGAGCAAGGAGTTGATGGAATTTGGAAATTCCATAAGAAAAGGATTTGGGTACCTAAGCAAGGAGAATTAAGAAATAAGATTTTAGAAGAAGCCCATAAATCTAGGTATACCAAGCATCCTCGAAATAATAAGATGTACCAAGATTTAAGAAATAACTTCTGGTGGATAGGAATGAAAAAGGATATAGCTAGATATGTATCTAAATGTCTAACTTGTTCACAAGTTAAGGCAGAACACCAGAAACCTTCAGGGTTACTCCAACAATTAGAAATGCCTGTATGGAAATGGGAACTCATAACTATGGATTTTATTACTAAGTTGCCCAAAACCAGAAAAGGTAATGATGCAATTTGGGTAATCGTGGATCGATTAACCAAATCAGCTCATTTTCTACCCATGAATGAAACCTTTAGTATGGAAAGGTTGGCAAAGCTGTATGTAGACGAGGTAGTATCCTTACATGGAGTCCCACTCTCCATTGTATCGGATAGAGATAGTCGCTTCACTTCACATTTTTGGACGAGTTTCCAAGAAGCAATGGGGACACGATTAAATTTAAGTACAGCTTACCATCCCCAAATAGAAGAACAAAGTGAAAGGATGATCCAAACCCTAGAAGACATGCTCAGGGCATATGTAATAGATTTTGGTGGAAACTGGGATGACCACCTACCCTTGATTGAATTCTCCTATAATAATAGTTATCATGCAAGTATTGAAGTTGCCCCATTCGAAGCACTGTATGGACGAAAGTGCAGAACTCCAGGTTGTTGGGCAGAAATAGGAGAAAGCCAATTATCAGGTCCCGAGATTGTACAAGAAACCACTGACAAGATCACTCAAATCAAGGAAAGACTGAAAATGGCTCATGATCGTCAGAAGAGTTATGCAGACAATAGACGCAAACCGCTAGAATTTCAAGTCGGAGATAAGGTACTCTTGAAAGTTTCTCCTTGGAAAGGAGTAGTTCGGTTCGGTAAAAAGGGAAAGCTAAGTCCAAGATACGTAGGACCATTCCCAATAATCCAGCGAATAGGACCAGTTGCTTATCGCTTACAACTACCAGAAGAATTAGCCGGGGTACATGACGTATTTCATGTATCCAACCTCAAGAAATGTTTGTCCGATGAATCCCTGGTAGTACCTCTTCAAGATGTAGAGGTAAATGAAAAGTTAAAATTTGTTGAGAAGCCACTGCAGATAGAAGACAGAAAGGTCAAGTTTCTCAAGCACAAAAGACTAGTACTAGTCAAAGTTAAGTGGGATTCGAAGAGAGGACCTGAGTACACTTGGGAGCTAGAATCAGAGATGAAACGAAAATATCCCTACTTGTTCCAGTGAATCTCGAGGACAAGATTTTTATTAAGGTGTGGAGGATGTAGTAACTCTCATCAAAATTGTTACTTATTATTTTATTTTGTCCATTAGGAAACCCTAATTGAGACCCCCAAGAAATATGTCATGATCCCTAAAATTTTCAGAACAATCGGAACTAGGATCAGGGCCCCTAAAACTCAGGGGGGGGGGGTATTCCCTAATTGGTATTATCTAAACAGTTCGCTGTAGAAATCGAATTTTTTTGAATCGTCGACTCACCCAGGCTACAAACAGACGTGGCTACCCTATGCTAAAAGGGTACCTGTCGCGCCACGCGACGGCGCTGATTTTCCAGTATAAATGCAGGGCATTGGCACTTGAATTTTGGTGTTGGTTCGACGTAGGGTAATAACTCGATCACTGCTACGATTTAATGTCCGATCGATTGAAACTAATCCGATGGATGTTTAAGTGCTGCCCATAATTGGGCTATGCCTTTGTCATTCGTCGTGAGGGTTTTAATCTCGTGAGTTATCGTAAATGTTGTATTAAGTTACTGACCTAGTTTTCGTGTGCATTGTTATCTGAATTAGGTTAATCAGGCTAAAAATCAGTAGGCTAAACGTTGCCCGTCTAAATCTGCAATGTGAGTCATTCTCTTTTATCAAATTGTTTTCTTAAAACTCTACTTGTTTTCAAAGTTATAATTACAGGGATTAAGTCTTTGTAATCTTCAATTACTGCCGGTATGTGGGGTTTTGTATACATTACTTGATACCCGTCACCATTGGACAACGGGTTAGCCAATGGGTGATCTGACCATAGTCACAGATACAGTCGAGTGACAAATACCGATTTGGGGTAATTGGTTGATAGAAACAATGTAATCACCCTTAATACTGTATATTATAACAATGTGTCGTTTTGAGCAACTTGAGTGATTCGCCAGTATTTCCCTGCTGATAAAACCTTTTTAAAACATGTTTCAGGTGATCTGCTGTGATCCAGGAAAAAGTGCCGTGTAGCACTGAAAGCTTGAAGAAGTGGCTCAATAAAATAAAGAAACATGTTTTTGTAGAACAAGGGTTTCCCAGTGAAACCATCTTTATTGTAAGTTATGGGTGTTATCGCCAAATTATTAAATAAGATAATTGGGCATTTCAAGTTTTAAAAGATCCTGTTAAAAATTCCGCGGCCAACATATTAATTACCACGGGTTTTTGTCCCGGGGATCCTGGACCGGGTAAAACCGGGACGGGGGCCGTGACATCTGGACCCTCTAGATCCCTACTATGATAATGATGAATACATTAGGGAAATCCTAGAGAATCCATATCCTCAGGAAGAACCCATGCCACAGTACCCAGATCCAGTACCAGCACCTGCACCCCCAATGAGTGCAGAAAATGTGCAAGAACTCCGAACCTTCGGTGAGGAGATTTTAGAAAGTAGCGAGAGGATGAGGCAGGTTAGAGAACGGCTCGTCTGGAAGTACGACGAGCGTAATATGGAGTTCTGGATGAACCCATATCAGTTATGGTGATAGTAATAATAATAATAATATAATATATATATATATATGTATATATAATATGTGTGTATGAAATATATATATATATAATATTAATAAATCTATCGTAGTATAGACCACTTGTTGGTTAATGATGCATATTAGTATTGTACTTTATTTCAGTTGTATTGTAATATTTATAGATGCATACTATAAGAAAGAGTAAGTCGCAATGCTCGATGCTTTTGATCAATATGCGTGTTATGTGAATGTTTTCAATAAATATTGTTTTGTGATATTAATAGTTGGCAAATGTTTAAAATTCAGATGGACAACGAAGTGAACAAAGAATATCAGAATAATGATAACCAGAGTAACAATAACCTGGATAACGATAACCCGAACAACAACAATAATGGAAACCAAGTGGATAATAGTGCCATCCAACACATAGTAGCACAAGGGATAATAGATGCGATGCCATATATTATCAAAACGGTTAAGGAAGCAGATAATAAAGGTACACGTGATAGTAAACGACCCACTGAACCTGAAAACAGCGTAAACAATGGACCCAAACTTCAAATGCCCATTCCCAAAAGAAGAAGAACCATGTCTTATTGTTGTTCTTATAAAGAAGTCTGGTCTTGTAAACCAATGAAATTCTCGGGCAATGAAGGGGCTGTTGCATCTCTACGCTGGATAGAAAAGACTGAAGCAGTCCTGAAAATAAGCAAGTGTGCGGAAGAGGATAAGATAATGTTTGCTTCCAATCTGTTTAAGAATTTAGCCTGAGAATGGTGGAACACTATCCTACAGTCTAGGGGAAGTGATAGGGTTTACAATATGAAATGGGAGGAATTTAAGAATATGGTGGAAAGAAAATTATGCCCTCCCAATGAAAAAGAACAGATAGCCAATAAGTTCCTAAACCTTAGGATGACTGGAGTGGATAGTAAGGGTTATACTACGTTATTCTTTGAATACGCTAGAATAGTACCAACCCTTGCATTACCTGTACCGGTATTAATCTCCCGTTATATCTGGGGATTAATCAGTGAGATTAGACATGTAGTCAAGGCAGCTAGACCTCAAACCATAGAAGAAGCTGTAGAACTAGCTAACACCTTGACTGATGAATTAGTGCGTACACGAGAAGAGGATCAGAGGAGAAACCTAGCTCAAAGGCTTACCCAAGAAATTCGTTATGGAAATTCCAACCGTGTGAAAAATGTAGGTTCTAGCTCTGCACCGTACTGCAAGGCTTGCAAGAAGAAGCATTCAGGAAAATGCTCCACTTACTGCAATTTCTGCAAGATACCAGGACACAAGGAAGAAGATTGCAGGAAGAAACCTAATAATGGAATGTGCTTCAACTGTGGAGAAAAAGGTCACATCAAGCCAAATTGTCCAAAACTAGATCCAGCCACGAACACCAAGAATACTAAAAATGCAAGAGCATTTGTTCTGACCGCAGAAGAAGCAAAGATGATCCCGGAAGTGATCGCCGGTACGTTTTTAGTTAATGATGTTTTTGCTAAAGTATTATTTAACTCTGGTGCGAACCAAAGTTTTATTAATACTTCGTTTTGCAAACTTCTTAATCGACCATTAACTAAACTCCCACAAGAATGTCTAGTAGAGACCGCAAATGGAGAAACGATTAAGATTTCTAAAATCTTGCAGAGAGCAAGAATAGAATTTCTAAATCAAAAGTTTATTGCAAACCTTTACCCAATGAATCTGGCAGGATTTGATGTTGTATTAGGAACGGATTGGTTAATAGCCAATAAAGCCAGTATTTTATGTGATCAAAAGTCAATCCAAGTAAATTCACCAAAGGGTGAAAAGATCACAATTAAAGGAGATAAGCCTTCTAGATCCTCAAAATTCATCTCTGTAATGAAAACAGCCAGTTATATAAGAAAATGATCATTAGTGTATTTGATTTCCATACTCACTAACACTAAAGGAAAAGAATTAAAGGATATTCCAGTAGTATCCCAATTTTCAGAAGTATTTCCAGAAGAGTTACCCGGGCAACCTCCAGACAAAGAAGTTGAATTCAAAATCCATTTGATACCAGGAACAGCACCAATTGCCAAAGCACCTTACCGTTTGGCTCCCGCAGAAATGCAGGAACTAAAGAAACAGTTAGACGAATTGTTGGAAAAAGGATCCTGTCACACCCCAACTGATGGCGAAAACATCGGGGCGCGGCACTGAGCGAAACAGATTGTCAAGAGAAATTCCATAACGACTAAATTACCAAATAGTTAATGTGATGTCCCATACCATAACCCATAAAGTAATCTAATTATTACAGACAGTGATAATCTCAAAACGCATCATGTTCCGACAACTCAGATTTCAAATAAAACATAAATTGTCTTTGTTTGTTTCTAGACTCTTTCCTAGCCTCGATTTCATCACACAACAAACAAGGCATCCTAGCATCTTAAGCACCTGCCACATACGTTAAAGTAAAAGTCAATACACATAGTGTAAAGGTGAGCATACAAGTTTAATAATAGCATATAGAGTTCGAAATCGTTTACGCATAACCAGCACGTACAATGTGTAATGCGAAGCATGTAAGTTATCGACATGATCCTATCAATACCAATGAATGCGGGTTGACTGCACAATGCAGTTCGTAACACATATTCACCACTGCGAATCATGTGATTAATAGTCCTTAACAACCCCTGAGTAAACAGGTGCTGAGTCTAAACTATAGTACTATCGTTGCTAAGGCAGGTAGACAGCAATCTATGTGTAAACATAACAAAAAAGCATTCATCGAGTCACGTATACATGCAGTAGATGTTAGCGTTAAAGTATTGCGTAGTGTGATCGATGTGATTTAGAATAAGTAACGTATGTAACACATAAAAGTGCGTAAAGCAAAAAGGGTTCGAGTATACTCACAGCGGTAAAGCTAATGGATTGAAGGGAGCGCTTAGAGTGGAATTAGCCTGAACAGTTAACGATAGCATAAGCGAAAGCCGGCGCGTAAAACGGTGTAAGTGTACCAAGGATCAGATGGTAATCCGGTCGGATGGCCAGTCGATCGGGTGGCATTCCGTTCGGATGGTCATCCGATCGGATGGCCATTCGATTGGATTGTCACCTCGTTTGGTGAGGATGTGTTTGTGTGTGATGGTTTGTACTTTGAAGTTTTTCATTGTAGCATTGTAAAAATAGAGAAGTATCTCTACCTTTCAGGTCAGTCGATCGAACGGTCGTTCGATCGGACAGCAATCCGATTGGCGAGGCTTCTGAGTTGAGAACAAGTTCACAGCAGGACGGTCACTCGATCGGATGGCTATTCGATCGGGTGGCAATCCGTACGTACTGAACATGTTGAAAATTGTTTAAGTATCCAAGTCCCAAACGTCATACAATCGGACGGTCACTCAATCGGATGGCAATCCGATCGGGTGGTAATCCATTTCAACGTTCAGATCCTTGAATAGTTTGAATAAAAGTAAAAGTTTAAGTATGGGGCCAGGTGCAACCCAATCGGATGGCCGGTCGATCAGATGGCAATCCGATCGGACGGCAATCCGTCCCGACGGTCTGATCGTCTTGTCACCTGATTCTGTTTGAAGTTCTGCGATTTTGAACGAGACGTTTTGATGACTTGCTTGAACAACAGAACCCTTATCTCGGCCCAAGTGACCCGACCAAACAGGAATCACCCTAGTCTGACCAGTTTACGGTTCGAGTCAATAGTTCATGTTCAAACCCGAAGCCAAAATCTCTCGGATAGAATTCTGATCTAAAACTAATTCATCACCAAGAATGGGTAGAAGATCAGAACGTGCTCCGATTCTATCGGGTTTGAGTGCATTGAGTGTAAAAGAGTTGAAAGAAAGTTGGAAAACCATCTTTCAATCCTTTTCTCCATGAATATGTTTAGATCTATGCAGGATCTTTGTTTATTCATGTGGAAATCGTCCAGATCCAAGTTGTTCTTGGTGGATTGAAGCCAAAACATGAAGTTCCTAAGAACACCATGATGACATCATCCTAGAACACCTCAAATTTGTTGATTTCACGGTTAAAAGTGAAGATTCAAAAGATAGAAAGGTGTAGGAGTGCGTGTACATCAAGAAAGTACAGGATTTAGGTTGAAAACTTACAAGAATCGGGAGAAATCGAGAAAAAGAGCGGCTGGAGTGAGCTGAGTCGAGTGAGAGCAGTCACATCAAGTGATGTGACATATGAGGGGTATTTATAGGGTTTCCTAAAAAGGAAGTGGGGAAAGAGGCTGGTCGATCGGGTGGCAGTCCGATTGGGTGGTAACCCGATCGGGTGGCAACCCGATCGGATGGCAATCCGATCGGATGGCCACTCGATCGGTTGGCCACTCGATCCACGAATCCGGCGCGATAAGCTTTGGCGTTTTGATTTGCATTTTGAGCATTGCGATGAGATTCGAGAGGGCGATGCGATAGCATTACACACTAAATTACTTTTAATCCCAACTACTATATCTAACATACAATCTCCATAATTAACTTGCGTTTAATGTCTTCGATTTGATTGCGATGTGATAGATTTGCGATTGCGATTATAACACCTCAACATAAACATAACATGCACAAGTAACACATAAATAGCACACACATAAAACAATATCCAGAACACATAATTCGAGTTGCGATTGCGATAGCGATAAGCGATAATTCGACTAAACATATGATTAAATAGCGATTAAATATCGATTATTAATAAGTACTCCACATAATACAATCAAAGCGACTAATCAAATAGATTATCTACAAGTCAAAGAAGTCAAAACAGGAGTTGAGCAAGGAGTGGCAGATCACATTTAGCAATCTTTTCTTCCTTTGACTTCAACCTTGACTTTGACTTTGACTTTGACTTTGACTTTCGAAACACGGGGTGTTACAGATTCATACAGCCAAGCTCATCGCCATGGGGAGCACCGATCTTATTCGTAAAAAAGAAGGACGGATCAATGCGTATGTGCATTGACTACCGTGAATTGAACAAGGTCACGATTAAGAATCGGTATCCATTACCAAGAATCGATGATCTATTCGACCAGTTGCAAGGGGCACGATTTTTCTCTAAAATTGATTTACGATCAGGATATCAACAATTAAAGGTACAGGAAGAGGACATTCCTAAGACCGCTTTCAGAACAAGGTATGGCCATTATGAATTTACTGTCATGCTATTTGGTTTAACTAATGCCTCAGCTGCATTCATGGACATGATGAACCGAATATGTAAGCCATATTTGGATAAATTCATAATTGTCTTTATAGATGATATTCTTATTTATTCTAAAAGTAAAGAGGAACATGCAAAGCATTTGCACGCATTTCTAAGTTTATTAAGAAAAGAAAAGCTTTATGCTAAGTTTTCGAAGTGCGAATTTTGGTTAGAACAGGTACAGTTTCTAAGACATTTAGTCAATCATGAAGGAATTCATGTGGATCCTACCAAGATCGAGGCAATTACTAAATGGAAAACCCCTGAGTCACCAACCGAGGTTAGAAGTTTCTTAGGATTGGCCGGTTATTATAGAAGATTTATTCGAGATTTTTCTAGAATAGCCATTCCCTTAACTAAGTTAACCTGTTAATCCGTTAAGTTTGAATGGGGACCAAAACAAGAAGAAGCCTTTAGAATTCTTAAGCAAAAATGAACCCATGCACCCATACTAGCGTTACCAGAAGGAACTAAAGACTTTGTAGTCTATTGTGACGTTTCTAAATTAGGCTATGGATGTGTGTTAATGCAACATCAAAAGGTTATAGCATACGCCTCTAGACAACTTAAGAATCATGAAGAGAATTATTCAACCCATGATCTAGAATTAGGAGCCATAATTTTTGCCCTTAAAATTTGTAGACATTACCTTTACGGTAGTAAGTTTACCATTTTCACCGACCATAGGAGTTTAAGGTACGTTTTCGGGCAAAAGGAGTTGAATATGAGACAAAGAAGCTGGATGGAGATACTTAGTGACTATGATTGCAATATCCAGTACCATGCAGGAAAGGCAAATGTAGTGGCTGATGCTTTAAGTCGAAAGTATCACGAAAAACCAAAAAGAGTATGTTCTCTTAAAATAAATCTACAAGTAGATTTAAATGAACAGATTAGAGAGTCACAAGAATCAGTAATCAAGGATGATACTGAAAAGTTGAAAGGAATGATTAAGGAACTAGAACAAGGAACAGATGGAATTTGGAGATTCCATAAGAAAAGAATGTAGATACCTAAATTAGGAAATATACGCCACTGTATATTAGAAGAAGCTCATAATTCTAAGTATACGATGCATCCTGGAAGTGATAAGATGTATTAGGACTTAAGAAAGAATTTCTAGTGGATAGGAATGAAAAAGGATATAGCAGCATATGTTGCAAAGTGTTTAACCTGTTCACAAGTCAAAGCTGAACACCAGAAACCCTCAAGTTTATTGCAACAGTTAGAAATGCCAGTTTGGAAATGGGAATTGATAACAATGGATTTTGTTACCAAATTACCCAAAACCAGAAAAGGTAATGATACAATCTGGGTGATGGAAGACAGGCTAACCAAGTCAGCTCATTTCCTACCAATGAAAGAAACTTTCAGTATGGAACAATTAGCTAAATTATATGTAAATGAAATAGTTTCATTACATGGGATTCCTCTATCAATTGTTTCTGACAGGGATAGCCGTTTTACCTCTCATTCTTGGACAAGTTTCCAAAAAGCCATGGGAACCAAGTTGAATCTAAGCACCGCTTATCATCCTCAAACGGATGGACAAAGCGAAAGAACAATTCTGACAATGGAGGACATGCTTAGAGCCTGTGTAATTGATTTCAGAGGTAATTGGGACAATCGCTTACCATTGATAGAATTTTCTTATAATAACAGTTATCACACAAGTATCAATGCTGCACCATTCGAAGCACTTTATGGACGAAAGTGCCAAACTCTTGTCTGTTGGGCAGAAATTGGAGAAAAGCAATTATCTGGACCAGAGATAGTACAAGAAATAACAGACAAGATCATTCAAGTCAAGGAACGATTGAAGGCAGCAAGTGACCGACAAAAGAGTTATGCCGATAACAGATGAAAGCCATTGGAATTTAGGTTGGAGACAAAGTGTTATTGAAAGTCTCTCCTTGGAAAGGAGTGGTACGATTCATCAAAAGGGGAAAGCTAAGCCCCAGGTATATTGGACCTTTTGAAATTATTAGAAGAATAGGACCTGTAGCCTATCAGCTACAACTGCTAGAGAAAATGACAGGAATACATGATGTATTTCATGTATCAAATCTTAAGAAATGCTTAGCTGATGAATCACTCGTAGTGCCTCTTAAGGATATAGAGGTAAATGAACAACTAAAATTTGTAGAAAAACCTCTACAGATTTAAGATAGGAAAGTTAAGAACCTCAAGCACAAGAGATTAGTTCTGGTCAAAGTAAAATGGGACTCCAAAAGAGGACCAGAATACACATGGGAGCTTGAATCAGAAATGCAAAGGAAATATCCACACTTGTTCCAGTAGACCTCGAGGACGAGCTCTAAAACAAGGTGGGGAGGATATAACAACCCACAAAAATATTATCGACACCCCTAATATATTTAAAATGTCCCTATATGTCTTAAAACACACCCTGTATGTGAAAACGGGCCCCGAATACCTTTATTTTTATAAAAATTAAATAAAAACAAATTTTAATGGGCTGTCGCGGGGCACGAAGACCCCTTAGGAATCTTACACGGGTAGCGACAGATGGGAGATCAGGCTGCACCCTAGGGCGCCACGTGTCATAACGCGTGTGGAGGCTACCAGTTGAATCAGCAAGGCTAGGGCCTACCCTAGCCGCCCTCGCGGGCCGCGTAGCCCTTGGCTACATGCTTTGCGAGGCACGACGATGTCCAGAAACAGCCCTATATATAGAGGGCATCGGCCATTAATTTGAATTCGCTCACAAACAATTTCCTCTCTCGAAATTCTGAAGAATAGACATAATTTTCGGGTATAATACTCCCCTAAATAACGAAGTTCTGCCCTATTGTAAGTATAATAGCCCAGGTTAAGTATTAGATACGCTGCCAGATTGATCCAGGGTTCCGTAACGGCTGTCGTGGTTCTGCTCGACGTAGTCGTTGGAATGCCGTCTCGGGGAGGGTATTACTAATGTAAATATTGGGTTATTATACTAACACATGTGCATTTTTGTAATGAATAAATAATCACCAGGAAATCCTTAAAGGAAACCCTAAGACAGTAATGTGAGTAATCTCCTTTTTGTAAACTTGTTTGTACACTGTTTTTACAAAACCTCACATGATTAATAATATATTAAACCGTGATTGAGTATTTTTATTCTACAATTATCGTCGGTATGTTGGGGTTTTGTATACAAAATTTGTTACTGCCTTGCGAGAAGTAAAATGACCACAAGTCGGGTTGACAGTACCGTGGGTGGTAATTAAAGTAGATGGAAACAAATGTAATTGCACGACCGCCCTCAATACTGTACAATGGTTTTACTTAACTTGATTAAACTGGCATTCACTCACCAGTATTTCCCACTAACAAAATGTTTTTTAAACGCGTTTCAGGTAACAAAATGTGAAAGCCAATTAGAAGCCAGCTGGACAGCACTGAAGGCTTGGAAAAGTGGCTATAAAGTTACCTAAAATAAAGAGATGTTTTATTTAAATAAAATAGGGTTTATCCCTATAAAAATGTGTGTACTTGAAACTTGGGATTTTCCCATGTATTTAATATTATAAAAGCGTGGTATTTTACTCTGACAAAATATTTCCTAACTACGATCCAGATGTAATTTCCACTGCAAAAATGATAAACACCTGGATACCACCGAAACTGGCAGCGTCCGCCCGTTCCCGGGTAGTATAGGGGACGGGGGTTACGACACATGTGCTTGCGAGAAGTATATTATGTTGATGTTGTCACACCCTGCTAGTAGCGGAAGCGTATTGTGTGTGACGTAAGAAAGGTAATCATTGCATCCAAATGTGTAAACAATATAAACCAACAACGATGCCATAGAGTCGGAAGATTAGTTCGAAAGTAAACGAATGAAGCCTTAGACTACGGTCAAGGTCAACTAAAGTTTAAAAGCAAAAATAAATGATTCCAAACATAACAAGAGATGCTTTGAAGCTATATATGTATATATATATATATATATATATACGTTTGAATATTGACACGAATAAAAGATGATCTACGGGATCAGCATAACCTATGGGATTTAACGTAGTGTTAAGGTCTAGGGGACCAAGAAGACCCTTGGGTCATAAATAGAAAGAAACGAACTGTTGGGATCTCACCTTAAAAAGGGGAAAGATCTAAAGATATAGCCTACGAGGCTAAGTGAAAGAACCTACGGGTCCATAGCGTAAAGCAAGGGAACTGGTTAGGATTCCCCGTGTGAAACGAGAATGGAAAAAGAATAAATTATGAGTTGTCAATTGCCTTGACATGAGTAATTGACATAGTTAAAGGGAAAAAAACGTTAAGCTAAATTCAGTTTTAGTAAGAAACAACGTTTTAACAAACATGAATATTATGAGACGAACTCGGAAATAGGTAATATTAAAGGATAGAGTTCTTAACACCAACAGGTGTAAAACAACGCATTCGAAAGAAAGATTTTCGACAATGAAAATTCGACATAAACTTAAACAAGATGTGATGTGATTACGGTCACTAAAAGTGACATATAAAGTAACCACGTTGCAACGTGAGTTACGAGATATGAAATCAGAAACACGCAAAAGGTCGGGATGGCAATATGATATACCCGAGTGACGGGGTATAAAGTGACGGCGATAAATCAGTCTAGCCGGTAAAAACCATTCAAAGTCAAAATAGTGTTACAACTTATGCTAGGCACTTGTCAATATAAAAATTAGCAAGAAGTAAACCTGTTGAATAATAAATACGACCGAGTAATCAGATGACAACTCGGTCAAATAAGTGACCAGAACAAGATATACAAGCTGAAAGTAATGGCCTACGAGGCCTTACACGTGAAAGGCGCATACGCCTTAAAACCAAAAACACATTACCATACTTTTTGGTATGGTTATTATATGCGAGTAATGCTCAAGTGATCACCGAAACTAAGTTTCAGATGATCTAAACTAATAAAGTACGTGAGAAAGGTTTCGGGGACGAAACCTCATTAAGGGGGTAGACTTGTAACACCCCGAAAACGGGTTTAGTAATCAAACTACGTTAATACTAAAAGACGGGTAGAGTACCGTAAGTGGTAAAAGTAACCCGGTAAATATTAGGATTTAAATAAATAAACCTAATATTAAATAAAAGTTGAACAAATCCTTTTTAGGAAAATAAAGTGGATAAAGGGCCCAAGTTAACGGGACTTAAAATAAACCTAGTCATAAACTTCCCCTAACCCACTAAGTTAACTAGGGGTGTTTAACCCGGTTAATAAGAGGGAATATGGATTAGAAATAAGTAGGTTGTAACCTACTTAATAATTAACCAAACATGAGGGACCAAAGTTAGATAATTGGAAAAGTTTATTTATTAAAAACAAAATAAAACACACACACACACACACATAGTGTGTGCGTATGATCGATCAGGAGAAGAGCTCCCATGGAGCAAACCCTAGTTCAACAAATTCAACAAATTGAAGCTTGATTCAAGCCCAAAATCGATGCATGAATACATAGAAACAATCACCTAGTCATGGGGATCATAAGGTATTTCGAATTTTTGATGCTGATGAAGTTGTGAAAATTTATTAACAACACAATATGCGAATTCTGTATGAATCATAGAAGTTATGGCTGAATTTGAGATGTATGATTGCTTAGGAACAAACCCTAAGTGAAGATTTTGAATAAATTGCTATGATTTAGGTGTTTGGTTGAATTACCACACCTAGCTAAGTGGGTTTTGATAATATGATGAAGTTAAGGTTAAATTTGTGCTTAGAATCATCATATTGAATAATAAAAGCAAGATACTTGAACAAATTATAAGTTTGAGTAATTGTTCATACATAACTTGAAATGGGTTTTAGTATGATATGAAGAAATTGATATTAAAATCATGTTATAGATGCTAGAAATCATATTACCAACTAGTTGGTGTGCAAAAACTTGAATTGTTAAGAGTTCGGATGAAAATGTCTAAGTGAGTTCCATGAACCAAATGTGCATTTGAATATGTTGATAGATCAATTGACTTTTAGGAAGTCAAACTAACCAATGATTTGATCGAGTGATAAATTCGACATAAGACCCGTAAGGTGGGGTAGTCAAAATTGATAATGACTAATCTAACCGTCTTACAAATTATGATGATAGTTTGAAGCCTAACGAGCTAGGTGGAAGCTTGATAAGGGAGCGGGTCAAACGAATCAAGAAGGAAAGGAAAAGCGTAGTTCGCATGCGAGGTAAGTAAAACTTACACCTTTTTGTAGAATGCATGTTTATTTTATAAGTTGTGAATACAATAAAGATAATATCCTAAATATGGTTTCCGACACGAAAAGATACGGGTCGGAACTAATATAAATGATAGAAACCATGTTTAATGGTAAAAAGGGGTGAAATAGTAAACTAGTCATGAAAAGACTAAGATAAAATGGGTTTTTGAACGGCTACTTTATAAGTAAGTCTAAACGAGTAAAAAAAAGGGAAACGGTGATTTAGTCACGAACAAATAGGTAAAAGTTGAAATGTAAAAACGACACCAAGCGACATAAGTCACGTCGGGTTAAACGCGTAAGAAAAAGGGTTTAAGAGACATAGCTAAAGAGGTGAGAAATCTGAATTGATTTATTTAATGAAATGGTAAATAGATACCATTCCAATATAAGCGCAAAAGTGTTTAATCGTTTAGACCAAACGGGTCAAATGGTAATGTAGATACCATTTGACCAATAATGACTAATAAGTGCTTGTCGAGTCTTATGCGCACAGGATAAAACGCTTATGATTTAGCGGTGCTATGAATTAGCATATTATGGACGCAAGGTATCAAACGGGTCAATATGTTGATCTAAGCCAGGTACGCCTAACTAATTTTTAGTTAAATATACGAATTCGGTCAAATGGGTAGCGAAAGTCCTTCGACGTAAAATGAGGGGCTAAAGTTGACAAAAACGCCCTTGATGGGTAAATCGGGAAAACAGCCCTTAGGGATGGTTTAAGAACATATTTCGTGATCATGTAAGTTATAGAGAAGTATAAAAGTTATAGGCATAAGCCTTTTTGGGTCAAATGTATCAAAATGGCCTTTTCCGTAAACTGAAAATCCGAAAGGGGTAAATTTGGGAGAAACAATAGATACTCATAAAATCCACCACAATAGTAGTTGTGGTGGAAGACCCCTCGAAAAGCAATGTGAAAATATGAAGTTAGAAGTGAATGAGTGTGGCTTATGCATTAAAGCGCTTAAATACTCTTAACATGTCAAAAATAAGTGCATAAGTATAAACGGGTCAACGATGTATAATAACCGGTGAATGAACTTCGTGTGATAGAAAACATTTTTATATATGATGTCCGTAGTAATTTAAGTGTATCAAACTAGTTAGTTTGATGAAAGTATGAAACGGGTCAAAAGTTTTGCTAAAGGTTCAATAGTTAAGATAAGGCCGAGAGCTTAAAATCTAAAAAATTTGTAATCCAGATGTCGGATTTTAACTCCATGTGATGGAGAATTAAATTACGGACGCGTAGGAAAAAGAATCGCGTAAAAAGGAGGTCTAGATCAAAAGTTATGCCATTTTGAAGTTAGGTTTTGGTTAAAACTTAGCTGGGCAAATATGCAGCACCAGCATCAACACATTCTGTCAAAATAAAGCCATGGCGCGCGGCGACGGGGTAAATTCTTGAAAATTTTGTTTATTTTGTTTATTTTGATTATTTGACCCAATTACCTTGTTGTACTTGTTATTTAACTATCAAAACTGACTTCTAAGTTGGTTTTGATCATAGGGGAATGTCGAGAGTCCCGGATGAAGATCAAGCGACGAGCAAGAACCGAACACACGTTAAATGAAGCTTCCGCGTCAAATCTTGATTTGTTTTGTTATAAGTGAATTATGTAAACACTTACAAATATGTTTTTGAAATGTTGTAAACATATGGGAATGTTGGTATGACAAGATTTTGTAAAGTCACATTTTAGCATTAAAATGTGTATTTTATTATTAAACTCTTGATTAATTGAAATGGACGTTACAAGTTGGTAATCAGAGCTCATGGTTAAAGAATAAAGTTTGTTCGGCTCGAGGCTTGATCGCAAATCCGGTGAGTAATGGTTTTGTATGATTAAAGTGTTGAGAACAACACATATGGTTATCGTGTAATACACGTTACACCAATAAAATCGATATAGAATAGATATGGTCAACGAAATTACACGCGTTGATGCGTATAGTAAAAAAAGCCTTGTATTATAATACGGGCATCCATTAATGTCGAAATTACTAACTGTTGTAAATGTTTTAATTGAAGGACACTCGCATATGAAGATAGCGAGAGTTTAACAAATCACGGATTTGATAGAGGAACCGTCCAAAGTACGACAAATAGAGCATGCTCACCAAGGACCTAAATCGCGCAACGATCGCGAATAAGTTAATTGCAAGGAGAGCCTGTTAGAGCAAGCATTATCAGGTGCACGTTTTAAATTATTGCATGAATAGTAATATGCAAACGTAGAGATTGAAAGTTGCATATGTAGATTGAAAACTTGGAAAACCCTGAATAGAAAACCTATCCGGGATATTGTTTCCAAGAGAAACAAATAGAGGCATTACTTACATGGGGTGTAATGTGAAAATTATAAAAAGGTCATGTATACCAGGTGTTGATCGCTTACTCTGGCCAAGTAAGTAGTGAACACGTGGTACCATGAACTTCTTATGATGGACATATTTACATCCGATGTAGTAAGGACGGGGTGAATGGGACAAATTAAAAAGTACACAAATGAGCAAAATACTTGATAATAATGTAAATGCACAGCCGGGTGACGGAAGCGTATTACATTAGAATAATGAGCCCGAGAGAAGGGACAATGATCAATGTAAATGACGATATAAATGAATGACCTGAAGAAAATTCATGAAAATAAGTCATTTTGGACGAAAGAGCCATGGTTGACAAAATGGGCAAGTAAAACCAAAGTATAGATGATCCGCCAGATCATAAAAACGAAGGTATTGCCCACACGAAAAAGATAATCAAGGTTGTTAACTTTAGTCATAGTAAAGCAAGGATGACGATGATAATCGTCACTCAGAATCTTTAAGGCCGTCAAGGATGGTCACATAAAGAATAAAAGACATGGTTGAATAAAAGCGATGGATTTCGCTAAGACGACCAAATAAATCGAAGCGAAGTCTTAATGCATACCGGAAGGGTTGCAATGAAAACGACTTCGGTAAAACACCCGGTTGATGGGTAAGGATTTAAACACATACGTAGACCGAGAAACGGGAATGCGGATGAAAGTCAAAAGACTCGGGTTTCGAGTCATGACTAAAAGACGATAAGATACTGTAAATAGAAATTTTGATAAATTACGTTCAACTATTTTGAAGTTGAACGGGTTCAAGAATGAAGTTTGGCATTCATAAGTGATGAAATTTCACACGAATAAGTCAAACGAATTTAATAAAAGATGACGCTTGCTAATGTAAGTAAGCGCGAACCGAATAAAAAAGAACGCGAAATACTAATAAACCTATGTAAAGGGGGTTTTGGGCGTTAAAAACATTAAGGTAAAAGAACCCGGGTAATGGGTTGTAAAGAAGTATAAGTACGAACCGGGAAACGGTAAGCGTGGAACAAACTGATGTGTAAATAACGTAAGGAGTCATAAAGTCGAAAGATTAGTTCGAAAGTAAACGAATGAAGCCTTAGACTACGGTCAAGGTCAACTAAAGTTTAAAAGCAAAAATAAATGATTCCAAACATAACAAGAGATGCTTTGAAGCTATATATGTATATATATATATATATATACATTTGAATATTGACACGAATAAAAGATGATCTACGGGATCAGCATAACCTACGGGATTTAACGTAGTGTTAAGGTCTACGGGACCAAGAAGACCCTTGGGTCATAAATAGAAAGAAACGAACTATTGGGATCTCACCTTAAAAAGGGGAAAGATCTAAAGAAATAGCCTACGAGGCTAAGTGAAAGAACCTACGGGTCCATAGCGTAAAGCAAGGGAACTGGTTACGATTCCCCGTGTGAAACGAGAACGGAAAAAGAATAAATTATGAGTTGTCAATTGCCTTAACATGAGTAATTGACATAGTTAAAGGAAAAAAACGTTAAACTAAAATTCAGTTTTAGTAAGAAACAACGTTTTAACAAACATGAATATTATGAGACGAACTCGGAAATGGGTAATATTAAAGGATAGAGGTCTTAACACCAACAGGTGTAAAACGACGCATTCGAAAGAAAGATTTTCGACAATGAAAATTCGACATAAACTTAAACAAGATGTGATGTGATTACGGTCACTAAAAGTGACATAGAATGTAACCACGTTGCAACGTGAGTTACGAGATATGAAATCAGAAACACGCAAAAGGCCGGGGTGGCAATATGATATACCCAAGTGACGGGGTATAAAGTGACGGCGATAAATCAGTCAAGCTGGTAAAAACCATTCAAAGTCAAAATAGTGTTACAACTTATGCAAGGCGCTTGTCAATATAAAAATTAGCTAGAAGTAAACCTGTTGAATAATAAATACGACCGAGTAATCAGATGATAACTTGGTCAAATAAGTGACCAGAATAAGATATACAAGCTGAAAGTAATGGCCTACAAGGCCTTACACGTGAAAGGCGCATACGCCTTAAAACCAAAAACACATTACCATACTTTTTGGTAAGGTTATTATATGCGAGTAATGCTCAAGTGATCACCGAAACTAAGTTTTAGATGATCTAATCTAATAAAGTACGTGAGAAAGGTTTCGGGGACAAAACCTCATTAAGGGGGTAGACTAGTAACACCCCGAAAACGGGTTTGGTAATCAAACTAAGTTAATACTAAAAGACGGGTAGAGTACCGTAAGTGGTAAAAGTAACCCGGTAAATATTAGGATTTAAATAAATAAACCTAATATTAAATAAAAGTTGAACAAATCCTTTTTAGGAAAATAAAGTGGATAAAGGGCCCAAGTTAACGGGACTTAAAATAAACCTAGTCATAAACTTCCCCGAACCCACTAAGTTAACTAGGGGTGTTTAACCAAGTTAATAAGAGGGAATATGGATTAGAAATAATTAGGTTGTAACCTACTTAATAATTAACCAAACATGAGGGACCAAAGTTAGATAATTGGAAAAGTTTATTTATTAAAAACAAAATAAAACACACACACACATAGTGTGTGCGTATGATCGATCAGGAGAAGAGCTCCCATGGAGCAAACCCTAGTTCAACAAATTCAACAAATTGAAGCTTGATTCAAGCCCAAAATCGATGCAAGAATACATAGAAACGATCACCTAGTCATGTGGATCATAAGGTATGTCGAATTTTTGATGTTGATGAAGTTGTGAAAATTTATTAACAACACAAGATGCAAATTCTGTATGAATCATAGAAGTTATGGCTGGGAACGAGAAGACCAAATGAAACTCAAGTATCCCCAGCTATTCGAGAAAGGTGCAACCACTACTGAGATTGAAGCTACTGCAGAATTTCAGGACGAAATTCCAAACCAACAGGGGGATGATGTGACACCCCAGGAAAATCAGGAAAACAACGCAACTTAACTAGCTTCCTCAGTAACCAAGCGCTAAATTTCGGGACGAAATTTTCTTAACAGGGGGAGAATGTGACAACCCTCAAATTTACATGTAACCGTACAATCTATAAATGTTAATTAAAGTACTTGATGACTGTGCTGAATCATTTAACTGCTCTCTGATTACTGTGTTATACTTACATGTACTTGTTAACGTGCTAGTAGTATACAGAAAAGTTACTAAATAGTCCGGTATGCCTTCCTGAGTGTTGAAAATTAAAAACGTTACAAAAATATATATGTAGGACACTTTACGGATTAGTTAAGCACTTTAACGGAACAACACCGAATCGAACAACCGGACTTTACCCGGAACATAAAAATATTGCCGAATACATTCTTTTTACTTTTCTGAGCTAGTTAGGGTCCCCGAACACCCTAACACACCTTATACCATATAACACAATAATATCCTAACTAAATACCATTAGATCCTAACTAGAAGTGTAACTAGTTCATCACCACCCAACCCCATACCCCCCCCCCCTCCTACTCACGGTCACCACAAGGGTGACCCACCCTTGCCTTTCTTGATTATTAAATTGCTAATGGTTGGATATTTAGAAACATAATACATGTTGGACAAAGGAGAAAACTTGGTTTATAAAAAGACATGAGAGGTAACCACTCTCTTTCAACAAAACACTTCAACAACAAAGCTCTCCTTCCTCCCTCCATCCCCATTTTCAGCAGCCATCACTAACCACCATCAAGCCACTTTCTAGCCATTTTCCATACATACAAAGGTGCAAGAGGTTCAACAAACAAGCTTGGTGCACTCGGAAGCTCAAGGACCTCTCTCGTTTTCTTTTATCCACCACTTTTACGCCTTGTTTCTCCCCTAGCCTTGTGCTAGTAGTAAGTGCTTCTAATCATCATCTTGTTCTTGTATTTGGTGGTTAATAGATGATTTAATGGTGAAAAATTGAGAAACACTAAAGAACTTACATTAATCTTAAACATAAAGTGATAAAGGGTGGATAAAGAGAAGTTATGTGTGTAAATCATGTAGATCTTGTGTTGTTAAGATTCTTGATTGATTTCCTGATGATTTGCTGGTTAATATTGATGTTTGATGTTGTTGTGATCACTAAACATGCTAACGGAATCAATCGAACGCGCTTTAGAAGGTTAAAGACTGTAACAGGACCGTAACTTAACGAAAAATGTATTTTCTGAAGTCTAGGTTTATGTATTATGAAATACGGTTCTAATGGCACCGGAATCAAAATTTTTGGACTCCGTTTACTATTTTTAAAGTGTCATTTTGTAACAGCAGCAAGAGCTGCATTTTTGCTGCTGAAAATATGAGTTCTGTTTTCAGTAATAACTTGAATTCTGTGTAGAGTTAAATCATGAAATTTGTACTGTAGATGACCACCGATGTATTTGTAATTCTCTCACTGGAATTTTGTAAATCGGACCCTCGATGAATTTTAAATAAATTATTCCGTGAACTGTGGTCAGAAAAAGATAAATCTGAGTTCAGTCTGGAAAATGAATTTTTATTAAATATTGGTAATGAACTGGACCCCAATATTTTTACACAATAATATTTGGATCGTTTAAGATATTCTGTAAAAATTTGGGAATTTTTGGAATAAGTTAACTATTTTATTAAAATGTCCGAAAACAGCATGGTTTTGAATATTAATGCTGAAATGACATAAGTTATAATTTGTGTGTCTAAACGTCGAGCATGTTATATGTGAATGATCTAACATGTTATGTGTCAATAAAAGTGTTATGTGCAATATCGTATGTTTATTTATGAACGGGAATAGATGGGAAGTTTATATGGGCATAAACCGTTAAAGTAATGCATGTTATGTGATAGATACGTGTAGGAACTTTGTGCTCTATTTGAAAATCACTAAATGACTAACTGGCAATCATATTAGGACGTGATTGACCGACCTTGACTGTTAGCTATATTTGAGAATCTAACCGAGCAAACCGAGGTGAGTTCACACACTTTCTAAGGCATGGGATTCCCGGTGGTTTGGGAATGGGTTAAAGAATTAAAACGGAATCTACATATCTTACTTAGGTAGGATATGTACGGCCATCCTCCTTGGGTTGGATGCCAATGTTAATCCTGTGTATTCTCTTTGGGAGAACTACGTACGTTCGTCCTCCTTGGGTTGGACAACAACCTTAAGACTTACTAGACAAAACTCTATCATAAGTCCCTCAATTTATATCGACTTAATCGCCGAGGCCGATGGCGAGCGGGTCATTAGTTAATAGCGCTATTAGGTTTAACAAACCTCACACCGTGTCGTTCGAACGGGCGTGTACTAATGGACTATGGCAAAGGGTCAATGCTGATAGACATTGACTTAGGGCACAACTTACTTTCGTTAGTAGTCGATATCATACCGTCTAGTAGTTCACATGGGGAAGCCCCCACTAATTATGGATATGGTTAGGGTAATGAAAAGAAACTGGTTAAACATACTTTCAACTACGGGGTAACCCCCACGGAAAATATGCCAACGAAAGTCAAACCACGTTTTTCAGAAACAACTTAAAACTAAACAACCAAACGTGAACTCACTCAACTTTGTTGTTGACTCGTTGTTACATGCCTTACAGGTCGCTAGATGCTTTTGGAGCTTGCACGAGGAGAAGGTTGTTGTGGAATATGGATTGTTAAGTCCCGTACTAAACTTCTAAACCTTATGAACTTATTAAACCTACGTTTGGACTTAAAACTTATGAACTATGGGACTTATGTTTTGAACTTACATTTTATGCTTCCGCTGTCAACCTAAAATCGGTTTACTTCCTTTTGGTCACCAATCGTATTGTGTTTGGTTTTATTTACTTAATTGTGTTGTTCAATATGATTGGTGGCTCGATCCTGGTCACGTCACGCCTCCAAGCGGTGGTACTCCGCATGGTGGATTTTGGGGGTGTGACAGATAAGGTTGTTGTGGAATATGGATTGTTAAGTCCCGTACTAAACTTGTAAACCTTATGAACTTATTAAACCTACGTTTGGACTTTAAACTTATGAACTATGGGACTTATGTTTTGAACTTACATTTTATGCTTCCGCTGTCAACCTAAAATCGGTTTACTTCCTTTTGGTCACCAATCGTATTGCGTTTGGTTTTATTTACTTAATTGTGTTGTTCAATATGATTGGTGGCTTGATCCTGGTCATGTCACGCCTCCAAGCGGTGGTACTCCGCATGGTGGATTTTGGGGGTGTGACAGATAAGGTTGTTGTGGAATATGGATTGTTAAGTCCCGTACTAAACTTCTAAACCTTATGAACTTATTAAACCTACGTTTGGACTTTAAACTTATGAACTATGGGACTTATGTTTTGAACTTACATTTTATGCTTCCGCTGTCAACCTAAAATCGGTTTACTTCCTTTTGGTCACCAATCGTATTGCGTTTGGTTTTATTTACTTAATTGTGTTGTTCAATATGATTGGTGGCTCGATCCTGGTCACGTCACGCCTCCAAGCGGTGGTACTCTGCATCGTGGATTTTGGGGGTGTGACAGATTGGTATCAGAGCCATTGGTTATAGTGAACTTGGTTTTAAAAAAGGGGAAAGTTTTTGATAAAACCAGACTATAACCTGTACAGTGCTCAACGATCCACAACGACGCTTCGCTCCACGTGTAAGACTCGACACAATAGGTGGTATGATTTATGTTATACTGTCGGTTAGATAATTCACACTGTGCATTAGTTAACGTGATAATTGCTATTTGAACCCTGTGTGCTTACTCTCTACTGTCGTCCCACACTTACGCACTTTCGCGACACTTTTCTCACTTACGTTGCTTCGTTATGAAGATCATGAGCGGACGTGGAGGACGTATCAACCTCACTCAAGCCCAGTTGATGGCTTTGATCAACGAACGAGTTGCTGAGGCACTCGCAACAAATCCAGCAGGAGGTATAACCTGCTATATCAACCCATCTTAGGACGTTTAGATCCTACCTTCGCAAACCAACCCTCGTGCTTAACCTTGTCTTTTATTCTCGCGCAACAGGTCAACATGCTCAGCCTCCTGTGTGCACGTTCAAAACGTTCATGGACTGCCGACCTACTACTTTCAGTGGCACAGAAGGAGCAGTAGGCCTTCTTCACTGGTTTGAAAAGCTTGAGTCTGTTTTCGAGATGTGAGAATGCCCTGAAGACCGTAGGGTGAAATATGCTACTGGAACGCTTGAAGGTGTTGCGTTAACCTAGTGGAAAGCACAGGTTCAACTACTAGGACTGGCAGTTGCTAATGCCACCCCCTGGAATGGTTTCAAATAGCTGATCAAAGAGGAGTACTGTAGTCGGGATGACATCCACAAGCTAGAGGTGGAATTTTTCAATCTGAAGATGACGGGGTCTGAGATTGAGGCGTATACTAAGAGGTCAAATGAGCTAGCCATCTTATGTCCAACTATGGTGGACCCTCCCATCAAACGAATTGAGTTGTACCTCAAGGGCCTTGTACCAGAGATTCAAAGTCACGTGACTTCAGCTAACCTGGGTACCATTCAGCAAATCATCAAGTTGGCTCATCGTCTCACCGACCAGGCGGTGGAGCAAAACAGGCTACCCAAACGTATCAGTGCCACAGCTACTCCCGATGCTCCTAGCGACAACAAGCGAAAATGGGATGGGAACTCCGGAAAGGGTTCTACTTCAGTTCAGTCTCAGCAGCGAAAGACTGATGACTACCAGAGTCTTGGTCAGCAATCTTCCGGTAACCAAGGACAGGGTGGATACCGAGGGAACCACCCCAAGTGCAACCGGTGCAACAAGCATCACAGCGGGCAGTGCAACAAGGGTCGTTGTCAGAGATGTCACAAGTTGGGTCATGAAGCTAAGGATTGCAGGAGCCCACGTCCTGCAAATCTGAATCGCCAACAACAACAACAAGCTCTACAGAACCACCAGCAGCAGCAGCAACAGCAGGGCAATAAAGGATGCTTTCAGTGTGGCGCTGAAGGCCACTTTAAGAGGAACTGTCCTCAGCTGAATCAGAATCAGAACAACAACAACCAAGGAAACGGGAACAACAATGGAGGCAATAACGGGGGTAACAATAATGGAAATGGAGCCAGGGGACGTGTTTTCGTGCTAGGTCAGGGTGATACAAGGAACGATCCCAATGTTGTGATGGGTAAGTTTCTTCTGGATGATTTCTTTGTTACTGTTTTATTCGATTCGGGTGCCGATACTAGTTATGTATCCTTAAAAGTTAGCCAAATGCTTAAGCGCACTCCAACACTCCTGAACACCAAACACACGGTAGAACTAGCTAACGGTAAAAATCTTGAAGCCACACACGTAGTTAAAGGTTGTAACCTCGTATTAGCTGGTTAGACCTTCTCTATCGATCTCATCCCTATTGTTCTTGGTAGTTTCGATGTTGTTATTGGGATGGATTGGCTATCTCATCATCAAGCGGAGATTGTTTGCAAGGAGAAAATCGTCCGCATTCCTCGTTCTGGTGAAGAACCTCTCATGATTCACGGCGACAAGAGTGGTGCTGTCGTAGGCATCATCTCTTTCCTTAAGGTCCAGAAGTGTTTGCGAAAGGGCCACACTGCTATTCTAGCCCTCGTCTCTGATACATCCTCGGAAGAAAGGAAGATAGAAGACATTCCTATTGTGCGTGATTTTCCTGAGGTATTTCCTGAGGAATTACCTGGTCTTCCGCCTCATCGTCAAGTTGAGTTTCAAATCGAGCTAGCTCCTAGAGCAGCGCCATAGCTCGTGCACCTTATCGTCTAGCTCCATCGGAACTTGAAGAACTGTCTACGCAACTACAAGAACTCTTGGAAAAGGGTTTCATACGTCCTAGCTTTTCGCCCTGGGGAGCCCCAGTCTTGTTTGTGAAGAAGAAAGACGGTACCTTTAGAATGTGTATTGACTATCGCGAACTTAACAAGGTGGCCGTGAAGAATCGTTATCCTCTTCCACGCATTGACGACTTATTCGACCAGTTGCAAGGGTCGAGCTATTACTCTAAGATTGATTTAAGATCGGGATATCATCAGCTGAGAGTCCGAGAGGAGGACATCTCCAAAATAGCATTCAGAACTCGTTACGGCCATTACGAGTTTTTAGTCATGCCTTTCGGGTTGACGAATGCACCAGCGGTCTTCATGGATCTCATGAACCGAGTGTGCAAGCCTTACCTGGATAAGTTTGTCATAGTGTTCATCGACGATATCCTGATCTATTCTAAGAGTCAGGAGGAACACGAGCAACATCTGAGGCTTATTCTGGAACTTCTTCGAAAAGAGCAGCTATATGCCAAATTTTCAAAATGTGACTTCTGGCTTCGCGAAGTCCACTTTCTAGGCCATGTGGTAAACAAGGATGGGATTCATGTAGATCCATCCAAGGTTGACTCGATCAAGAACTGGCCTGCACCCCGTACACCAACAGAAATCCGCCAATTCATAGGTCTGGCGGGCTACTACAGAAGGTTTATCAAGGATTTCTCAAAGATTGCGCAACCTCTCACTTCACTGACTCAGAAGGGTGTCATCTATCATTGGGGTGATGCACAGGAGTCCGCATTTCAGCACTTGAAAGATAGACTTTGTAGCGCGCCTATCCTCTCATTGCCCGAAGGCACAGATGATTTTGTGGTTTACTGCGATGATTCCATCCAAGGACTTGGTTGCGTGTTGATGCAACGTGACAAGGTCATTGCCTACGCATCGTGCCAACTTAAGGTTCACGAAAGGAACTACACTACGCACGACTTGGAATTGGGAGCATTTGTTTTCGCGCTTAAAATATGGAGACATTACCTGTACGGTACCAAGTGCACCATTTACACCGATCATAGGAGTCTTGAGCATATCTTCAAGCAAAAGGAGTTAAACATGCGTCAACGCCGATGGGTCGAACTCTTGAACGATTATGAATGCGCGATCAACTACCATCCGGGCAAAGCCAATGTTGTGGCCGACGCCCTCAGTCGAAAGGATACTATACCTAAGCGTGTACGTGCGTTACAGCTTACCATCCAATCTAACCTTCTCGCTCAGATTCGCGATGCTCAGGTTGAAGCATTGAAAGCAGAGAACATCAGGGCTGAGTCCTTACTAGGATCGAGACAGCGGCTAGAATAAAAGGAAAACGGCGCCTACTATGTTAACGGACGCATCTGGGTTCCACTTTATGGCAACTTACGCGAGCTTATGATGGATGAAGCACATAAGTCTCGTTACTCGGTACATCCTGGTTCGGATAAGATGTACCATGATCTCAAGACTACATACTGGTGGCCTGGTATGAAAGCCAGCATAGCAACCTACGTCAGTAAATGCTTGACTTGTGCTAGAGTCAAGACTGAATATCAGAAACCATCAGGCCTACTTCAACAACCAGAGATCCCGAAATGGAAATGGGAGCAAATTTCCATGGATTTCGTTACTGGCCTACTGAGATCTCAACGCGGAAATGATACCATTTGGGTGATCGTGGATCGACTGACCAAGTCTGCACATTTTCTGGCTATCAAGAAAACGAATAAGTTGTCTACTCTAGCAGACATTTACCTAAAGGAAGTAGTATCAAGGCACGGAGTGCCAACCTCCATCATTTCTGATCGTGACGCGCGTGTTACTTCTGAACTGTGGCAAGCAATGCACAAGTCTTTTGGCTCACGTTTAGATATGAGCACCGCTTATCATCCACAGACGGATGGGCAATCTGAACGCACCATCCAAACCCTTGAAGACATGCTTAGGGCATGCGTAATCGACTTTGGTAACGGCTGGGAAAAGCATCTCCCGTTAGTGGAGTTTTCATATAACAACAGTTACCACACCAGCATCCAGGCCGCTCCGTTCGAGGCATTGTACGGACGCAAATGCCGATCACCTCTCTGTTGGGCAGAAGTTGGTGACAGCCAAATCACTGGCCCAGAACTTGTGGTAGATACCACCGAGAGAATTGCTCAGATACGACAGCGAATGGCGGCAGCTCGTGACCGTCAGAAAAGCTATGCTGATAAGGGAAGAAAACCACTCGAGTTCCAGGTTGGAGATCGAGTGCTACTCAAAGTCTCGCCTTGGAAAGACGTAGTTCATTTTGGCAAACGAGGCAAGCTCAATCCGCGTTATGTCGGACCGTTCGAAATCATTGAGAAAATTGGCAAAGTCGCTTACAGGCTGAATCTACCTGAAGAACTCAGCGGAGTTCACAACGTATTCCACATGTCAAATCTGAAGAAGTGTCTGTCAGATGAGACCCTCATAGTTCCTCTCAAGGAACTCACAATTGACGACCAGCTGCGATTCGTCGAGGAACCAGTAGAGATTACGGATCGAGATGTTAAGATTCTCAAGCGTACCAGAATACCCCTCGTCCGAGTTCGTTGGGATTCCCGTCGTGGCCCAGAGTATACCTGGGAACGAGAAGACCAAATGAAACTCAAGTATCCCCACCTATTCGAGAAAGGTGCAACCACTACTGAGATTGAAGCTACTGCAGAATTTCAGGACGAAATTCCAAACCAACATGGGGATGATGTGACACCCCAGGAAAATCAGGAAAACAACGCAACTTAACTAGCTTCCTCAGTAACCAAGCGCTAAATTTCGGGACGAAATTTTCTTAACATGGGGAGAATGTGACAACCCTCAAATTTACATGTAACCGTACAATCTATAAATGTTAATTAAAGTACTTGATGACTGTGCTGAATTATTTAACTGCTCTCTTATTACTGTGTTATACTTACATGTACTTGTTAACGTGCTAGTAGTATACAGAAAAGTTACTAAATAGTCCGGTATGCCTTCCTGAGTGTTGAAAATTAAAAACGTTACAAAATATATATGTAGGACACTTTTCGGATTAGTTAAGCACTTTAACGGAACAACACAGAACCGAACAACCGGACTTTACCCGGAACATAAAAATATTGCCAAATACATTGTTTTTACTTTTCTGAGCTAGTTAGGGTCCCCGAACACCCTAACACACCTTATACCATATAACACAATAATATCCTAACTAAATACCATTAGATCCTAAGTAGAAGTGTAACTAGTTCATCACCACCCAACCCCATACCCCCCCCCCCTCCTACTCACGGTCACCACAAGGGTGACCCACCCTTGCCTTTCTTGATTATTAAATTGCTAATGGTTAGATATTTAGAAACATAATACATGTTGGACAAAGGAGAAAACTTGGTTTATAAAAAGACATGAGAGGTAACCACTCTCTTTCATCAAAACACTTCAACAACAAAGCTCTCCTTCCTCCCTCCATCCCCATTTTCGGCAGCCATCACTAACCACCATCAAGCCACTTTCTAGCCATTTTCCATACATACAAAGGTGCAAGAGGTTCAACAAACAAGCTTGGTGCACTCGGAAGCTCAAGGACCTCTCTCGTTTTCTTTTATCCACCACTTTTACGCCTTGTTTCTCCCCTAGCCTTGTGCTAGTAGTAAGTGCTTCTAATCATCATCTTGTTCTTGTATTTGGTGATTAATAGATGATTTAATGGTGAAAATTTGAGAAACGCTAAAGAACTTACATTAATCTTAAACATAAAGTGATAAAGGGTGGATAAAGAGAAGTTATGTGTGTAAATCATGTAGATCTTGTGTTGTTAAGATTTTTGATTGATTTCCTGATGATTTGCTGGTTAATATTGATGTTTGATGTTGTTGTGATCACTAAACATGCTAACGGAATCAATCGAACGCGCTTTAGAAGGTTAAAGACTGAAAACAGAAAACTGTTTAGTGATTACAGCCAACTTCAGTTGGCTGTAACAGGACCGTAACTTAACGAAAAATGTATTTTATGAAGTCTAGGTTTATGTATTATGAAATACGGTTCTAATGGCACCAGAATCATAATTTTTGGACTCCGTTTACTATTTTTAAAGTGTCATTTTGTATCAGCAGCTAGAGCTGCATTTTTGGACTCCGTTTACTATTTTTAAAGTGTCATTTTGTATCAGCAGCTAGAGCTGCATTTTTGCTGCTGAAAATATGAGTTCTGTTTTCAGTAATAACTTGAATTCTATTTTCATGGAATTTGTACTGTAGATGACCACCGATGTATTTGTAATTCTCTCACTGGAATTTTGTAAATCGGACCCTCGATGAATTTTAAATAAATTATTCCATGGACTGTGGTCAGAAAAAGATAAATCTAAGTTCAGTCCGGAAAATGAATTTTTATTAAATATTGGTAATGAACTGGACTCCGATATTTTTACACAACAATATTTGGATCGTTTAAGACATTCTGTAAAAATTTGGGAATTTTTGAAATAAGTTAACTATTTTATTAAAATGTCCGAAAACAGCCTGGTTTTGAATATTAATGCTGAAATGACATAAGTTATAATTTGCGTGTCTAAACGTCGAGCATGTTATATGTGAATGATCTAACATGTTATGTGTCAATAAAAGTGTTATGTGCAATATCGTATGTTTATTTATGAACGGGAATAGATGTGAAGTTTATATGGGCATAAACCGTTAAAGTAATGCATGTTATGTGATAGATACGTGTAGGAACTTTGTGCTCTATTTGAAAATCACTAAATGACTAACTGGCAATCATATTAGGACGTGATTGACCGACCTTGACTGTTAGCTATATTTGAGAATCTAACCGAGCAAACCGAGGTGAGTTCACACACTTTCTAAGGCATGGGATTCCCGGTGGTTTGGGAATGGGTTAAAGAATTAAAACGGAATCTACATATCTTACTTAGGTAGGATATGTACGGCCATCCTCCTTGGGTTGGATGCCAATGTTAATCCTGCGTATTCTCTTTGGGAGAACTACGTACGTTCGTCCTCCTTGGGTTGGACAACAACCTTAAAACTTACTAGACAAAACTCTATCATAAGTCCCTCAATTTATATCGACTTAATCGCCGAGGCCGATGGCGAGCGGGTCATTAGTTAATAGCGCTATTAGGTTTAACAAACCTCACACCGTGTCGTTCGAACGGGAGTGTACTAATGGACTATGGCAAAGGGTCAATGCTGATAGACATTGACTTAGGGCACAACTTACTTTCGTTAGTAGTCGATATCATACCGTCTAGTAGTTCACATGGGGAAGCCCCCACTAATTATGGATATGGTTTGGGTAATGAAAAAAAACTGGTTAAACATACTTTCAACTACGGGGTAACCCCCACGGAAAATATGCCAACGAAAGTCAAACCACGTTTTTCAGAAACAACTTAAAACTAAAGAACCAAACGTGAACTCACTCAACTTTGTTGTTGACTCGTTGTTACATGCCTTACAGGTCGCTAGATGCTTTTGGAGCTTGCACGAGGAGAAGGTTGTTGTGGAATATGGATTGTTAAGTCCCGTACTAAACTTCTAAACCTTATGAACTTATTAAATCTACGTTTGGACTTTAAACTTATGAACTATGGGACTTATGTTTTGAACTTACATTTTACGCTTCCGCTGTCAACCTAAAATCGGTTTACTTCCTTTTGGTCACCAATCGTATTGTGTTTGGTTTTATTTACTTAATTGTGTTGTTCAATATGATTGGTGGCTCGATCCTGGTCACGTCACGCCTCCAAGCGGTGGTACTCCGCATGGGGGATTTTAGGGGTGTGACATGCTAGAAATCATATTACCTACTAGTTGGTGTGCAAAAACTTGAATTGTTAAGAGTTCGAATGAAAATGTCTAAGTGAGTTCCATGAACCAAATGTGCATTTGAATATGTTGATAGATCAATTGACTTTTAGGAAGTCAAACTAACCAATGATTTGATCGAGTGATAAATTCGACATAAGACCCGTAAGGTGGGGTAGTCATAATTGATAATGACTAATCTAACCGTTTTACGAATTATGATGATAGTTTGACGCCTAACGAGCTAGGTGGAAGCTTGATAAGGGAGTGGGTCAAACGAATCAAGAAGGAAAGGAAAAGCGTAGTTCGGATGCGAGGTAAGTAAAACTTACACCTTTTTGTAGAATGCGTGTTTATTCTATAAGTTATGAATACAATAAAGATAATATCCGAAATATGGTTTCCGACGCGAAAAGATACGGGTCGGAACTAATATAAATGATAGAAACCATGTTTAATGGTAAAAAGGGGTGAAACAGTAAACTAGTCATGAAAAGACTAAGATAAAATGGGTTTTCGAACGGCTACTTTATAAGTAAGTCTAAACGAGTAAAAAAAGGGAAACGGTGATTTAGTCACGAACAAATAGGTAAAAGTTGAAATGTAAAAATGACACCAAGCGACATAAGTCAAGTCGGGTTAAACGCGTAATAAAAAGGGTTTAAGAGACATAGCTAAAGAGTTGAGAAATCTGAATTGAGTTATTTAATGAAATGGTAAATAGATACCATTCCAATATAAGCGCAAAAGTGTTTAATCATTTAGACCAAACGGGTCAAATGGTAATGTAGATACCATTTGACCAATAATGAGTAATAAGAGCTTTTCGAGTCTTATGCGCACAGGATAAAACGCTTATGATTTAGCGGTGCTATGAATTAGCATATTATGGACGCAAGGTATCAAACGGGTCAATATGTTGATCCGAGCCAGGTACGCCTAACTAATTTTTAGTTAAATATACGAATTCGGTCAAATGGGTAGCGAAAGTCCTTCGACGTAAAATGAGGGGCAAAAGTTGACAAAAACGCCCTTGATAGGTAAATCGGGAAAACAGGCCTTAGGGATGGTTTAAGAACATATGTCGTGATCATGTAAGTTATAGAGAAGTATAAAAGTTATAGGCATATGCCTTTTTGGGTCAAATGTATCAAAATGGCCTTTGCCGTAAATTGAAAATCCGAAAGGGGTAAATTTGGGAGAAACAATAGATACTCATAAAATCCACCACAATAGTAGTTGTGGTGGAAGACCCCTCGAAAAACAATGTGAAAATATGAAGTTAGAAGTGAATGAGTGTGGCTTATGCATTAAAGCGCTTAAATACCCTTAACAGGTCAAAAATAAGCGCATAAGTATAAACGGGTCAACGATGTATAATTACCCGTGAATGAACTTTGTGTGATAGAAAACATTTTTATATATGATGTCCGTAGTAATTTAAGTGTACCAAACTAGTTAGTTTGATGAAAGTATGAAACGGCTCAAAAGTTTTGCTAAAGGTTCAATAGTTAAGATAAGGCCGAGAGCTTAAAATCTAAAAAATTTGTAATCCGGATGTCGGATTTTAACTCCATGTGATGGAGAATTAAATTACGGACGCGTACGAAAAAGAATCGCGTAAAACGGAGGTCTAGATCAAAAGTTATGCCATTTTGAAGTTAGGTTTTGGTTAAAACTTAGCTGGGCAAATATGCAGCACCAGCATCAACACATTCTGTGAAAATGGAGCCGTGGCGCGCGGCGACGGGGTAAATTCTTGAAAATTTTGTTTATTTTGATTATTTGACCCAATTACCTTGTTGTACTTGTTATTTAACTATCAAAACTGACTTCTAAGTTGGTTTTGATCATAGGTGAATGTCGAGAGTCCCGGATGAAGATCAAGCGACGAGCAAGAACCGAACACACGTTAAATGAAGCTTCCGCGTCAAATCTTGATTTGTTTTGTTATAAGTGAATTATGTAAACACTAACAAATATGTTTTTGAAATGTTGTAAACATATGGGAATGTTGGTATGACAAGATTTTGTAAAGTCACATTTTAGCATTAAAATGTGTATTTTATTATTAAAATCTTGATTAATTGAGACGGGCGTTACATTCCAACACATAAATTTTAAGTTATAGTACACTTCACAGAAGATTTGTTTGACATAAAACCTATTGAGGTTTTGTCCACTACATACCCATACGAAGTTGGGATATAGAGACAAATCCTCCAAAAGCGGCAATCGTTTTCATTGTCATTCCCGTTTCCCGTAGTATATCACCGGCTCAAGACTTGTTTCCTGAAATACATGTAGTTTTAAAAAGTCAACAAAATTTGAGCGAGTTCATGCAGTTATTGTTATCATATGAAATCTCATAAGTGTTATCTTGTAATGAAATCATGGTATGTAATTAGCATTCATGGAGTTTAAGGATCTATCAGTGTGTAGCTTGCACCCTGACATATGTGCCATAAGTAAGTAACCAACCTGAGACAGCTTTGACATCATAGGGATCACAAATTCACTCCTAAGGGTATACCAACCTGGAGTGGAGCTCGCCTCAAGCTCGATAGATCTATACTTTTTGCACCTTGGTCACTAAGTGATTAATGGTTACTAATGTCATCATCCTACTTACGCACATTGATCATGTTATCATCTAAACCCATAGCTAACATACCGTTTGTTATGACATGTATTTCCCTTGATTATTTTAAAAAACAAAACATCGAAATCATTGAAAGGAGGGACATGAACTCACAAGTTTGCGTTCCGTGCATTGTACTACTGAGATATGAGCGTCCGTACGCGTGAGTAACCTACATGTGTACTAACTTTACTAGACACTTAGGTCTTATTGGAGCTCGTACAAGTTGTTCGTCTTGAATTCTTATTATGTTTTCACTTGTCGTATTTGGAACAACTTTGTATTTTAGAGTGTTTAATGTTACTATAAGGGTACATTGGTAAATCTACATAGGTCATTAATTTGTAGTCTTCCTCTTTAATAGCTAAATAAATTAAATAATTTGTAACTTATCTTCAAAATATATATTTTTTCAAAAAAATAAAATAAAATAATTTAAAGTGTATGATAAATTACGAGTTGTGTAGGATAAATTTTTACGTGTAGGATGAATTTTGAAATATGTAGGATAACTTTTGATGTGTGTAGGCAAAAAAAAGTTAGTGTGGAGGATAATAGTCTTTATGACTAATTAATTAGTCAAAAATGATAATAAATGAGATAAGTGAAAAAACTATTTAATGTTTTACAAAATTACCCTTTGTTCTTTTTATTCTCAATTAAATTTTCTTCTCAAATGAACCTTCCCCTATATATATATATATATTTCCTTCACAATGGTATATATATTTTGTTTGTATTGAATCATGTGTGAACGGGCTTTGCCCTTCACATGTCCTCGTGCCTTGCACGCGTGTCATTGGGCCTCGCCCATGTCATTTATGTTATTGGGTCCTTCCCATGCCTTTTATGTCATTGGGCCTTTGCCCATGTCTTTTATGTTATTGGGCCTTGCCCATGTCTTTATGTTATTGGGTCTGTGCCCGTGTATTTATGTCATTGGGCCTCTGCCCATGTATTTATGTCAATGGGCCTTTGCCCATGTCTTGATGTTATTGGGCTCTTGCCCATGAATTAATGTTATTGGGCCATGCCCAAGTATTCAAGTCATTGTGCCTAGCCCAAAATGAGTTTTATGAGTCCATAAATTTAATAATCTTGCATTTTTATAAAAATTCACTAAGTATTGGATTTTTAATGTGTTCTTTTCCTTATAAAAATACTTAGTAATTTTTATACTTTTCAACTTTCTGGATTTTGTTATCAGTAATATATATATATATATATATATATATATATATATATATATATGTATCCGTTAAGCGTCTAAAAATATAATATGTTTAGACGCGTCGTCGTAGTCGTTTAATATATATATTTTCACGTCGAAGAATCGCCCAAATGTCGTAGTAGTTTCTCGCGGTGACGATAAACCCATTTTGTTGTCGTCGTATGTTATATGTTCCTTGATTGACCGTTTTGGTTATATGTCGTATTTGGTCGGTCGAAATATATTTATTTCTTAGAAATATATATTCTTGTCATTTTTGGTTCCGTCGTCCGTATTGTCCGTTGGTCCATTTAATCCATTTAATTTAGTATTTATTGGTAGATTGAGGATATTGTGTATATGTATTTACGTGTATTTATACTTGTTATCTTTCAAGTATTTTCTTGGTATCCTTTGTGTATTATTTAGATTACCCTAATCATATCTAAATACATACACTTAACACATAACATATATACACCTTGATAAGTTTTCTAAATATATATATTTCTCCTAAATATATATATATATATATAAGTTTCCATTTTTAACTTCTAAATATCCTTATAAGTAATTTAGAAACTTACTTAGATGTTTAATATTTAAACTTTTCCCAAAAAGTTTATCCAGCCATGATTAAGGTCCTTAAGTGTGATTAACCATTTTAATCACACTTTAACCCCTATTTAATCATGATTATGATTTTAGAAAATTTCGCCATAGTTTCCCCTAAACTATGATGTTTCCCACGTTTTCAAAACGCGTTTAAATCATCAATCAGTTTTCCAAAAATCACCACAGTTACCAAATATCACCAAAGATCAATTTACCACCTAAGTCACACTTATTCCTTTAAAGCTCCTTATGAGCATTACTTTGGTTAAACTTTCCATACTTTAAAGTTAACCATGTTTTTAGTTAATTATTTACATAAACTTGACTATACTTGTTATTCACTTTTAAAAATTCCCACATCTTTATGTAAAAATTTCCAAGACTTTTACATAACACTTTTGATAAATAATATCACATAAACTTGTTTTATGTTAAAAATAAAGTTCATTAGTGTTTTAAAAACCTTGATTCATGATCATTCTAAGTTTAATCTTTCAAGAATCACTAATCAAAGTTCACATACATAATGCTCATAATCTTTGAAGTTGATGATCTTGTGTGATTTAAACATACATATGTTTAAATCATATTTTTAAGTGTAACATGGCAAGATTAGCACTTATCTAAAGTACTACATGAAACTAATCATAAGATCATTATAAATCTAAAGTTTAAACCACTAATCTTAACAAAATCAACATAATAATCAAGATTACACTAACTAGATACACTACTCAACACAAATAATCACATAATAAGTCATGATTAGTAGATTATTAAGTTTGAGATTAGGTTTTTTTATTATATTTTTCTTAATCTTCAAGATAATCAACTTCTACTTCTTAAATCTACACATATAAGAAGCTTAAAAATGGTAAAAGATTATCTTACAACTTTGCACAAGCTTAGAAGAAGATTAAGAGAAGATTGAGCCTCCAAGAACTCCCCTAATGAAGCTCCATGCCTAATCCATGTGTAGGTGATCTTGTAATTGCTAGATTTAGTGAAAATAAGGTGTTTATGGAAGCTTGAAGGTGGATTTATGGGGGGTGAGGGCTGCCAAAAATGATGAAGATGAGAAGGAGTTTCTTTTGCAACTTTGGAGTGGTGAAATGATGTTAAAAGGTGTGATCTTGAAGTATTGTAAAAAAAGTATGGTGTATGTTATAATTTTCAACAAGTAACCATGCTCCATATATTTCACAATTTCAACCAATATCAAGTGGGTGGGACCCACCTTGACCGAGTTTGACTAGGGGGTATTATGTGAATTTTTTTATATAAAAATGTTATATATAAAGACATTTGGTAATTATATAAAGTATGGTGATTAGGGGTTAATTACGCCATTAAGGGGTAATTAGGATTCAGATTGTTAATCGACCTTAACTAGTTCACTAAACTAGTAGAAATTGTATTTTGATACTTTAGAGGCCTTCTGTTTGGTCGTCGGCTAGTTAACGACACTTTTGCGTCGTACCGACGAAAGTTTGTCGCAAGTTGTTATTCCGCCATCAAGCGATACTGAAGTGATTTCGAGTCCCAGAATAAGCTTAACTAGTTCGCCATGTCTTCCGTTTAGTTGTTTTGGCGTCGAAAATGTTATTTACTAGCTTGTCGGTTCAAAAACGGACAAGTTGTGGGGGTTGCAACGCAGCACCGAAAGCTTATGTTTCGGACACCCCATTAATATCCTCCTATTGTTTTCATGTATTTGTCATCATTCGTCATAATTCTGGAGTCCTGAAAATGCCAAATTACTAGTTCAGACGAGTTAAAATTGTTTTATTTTTAACCGAACGAACGATTTAGTGATTAGGGCGTTGTACCGGAAAGTTATGTATTTTTGCAAGATGTGTTTTCACATTGGAGTTTTCATATATATATGGACTCATTTATGTTATTCATGTGTCATTTTTCATCGTTTCGTTTTGTTTCAGCAACTTTGCTGGCATGAATAGTGCACGCAGCACTCTCTACCAACACTTTTAGGACATAGTTTGATTAGTTTCGCGACACGACGAAAGCCAACATATGTTATAGTATTGTTCTCTTGTCCTAACACTGTTATCTGATGTACGGTCTAGTGATGTAATTAAATTACGCTAATTGCATGAGATTATATACTAAAAATAATGATTAGACTGTATGGAATTTCCGTTTATTTGCCATTTGTCACAGATGCTTCAGGAATACCTAGGATCACGATTGCCTGGGTACCAATGTCTTACTGATCTCCTTATATTTCAGGGACAACAAGGAGGAGTTGTTGACAATCCTTTGAATGTTGATAGCGGTTGTTCTAGAGACATAAAGGGTAACATCTCACTGTTGCAAAAAGTTATATTTCTTTACAGTTGATATGTTTCCTTTGGAGGAGACAAGATAGGTAAGATAAGATCAGTGAAAAGGTACAATTTAATTTTCGTGCGTTGATTTTGACAATGCTCAGTATTAAATCTGATGATGGAACGGTTAAGCAAAAACAACAAAAAGATTTTCATTTTATTTCATTTTTATCTTTGTACATACATTTTCGTTATTAGGTAAATTTGTGCATAAATTTGCGCATAGGATTTATGCACAAATTTAGGGGGATAGAGAGAGATATATGTAAATATATTTAAAATAAAAAACTGATGAGAAAATACAAAAACATTTGAAAAATAGAAAAAGATTTTATTGCATCAAGTGGGAAATGAAATAAATTTTCACTGTGTGGATTAAGGCTGACTCATGTAAGACCAATATTGAAATGGTCTGACTCTAGAGTGATATGTCGGTAGGCTTTATCCTGATGGCTGGAAACTTTGACTGTTTCTGTTCAAAACATAAAATTACGTTATGACCTCAGGAAAGAACGTTACTTAGAATTAGGACATTACGATTTGAATGCTTGTGTGATGTCCAGTTACACACAATTTTGTTCTAGTTCTAAAATATTTTCTGACAAACTCGTGTATATCCTCTGTTTTGCGTGTGCAAAGACCTGGAGGCGCTAGGCAACGTCAGCTTCTGCTGCATCCAGATACATGTTGACCTAGTTTTACGTTGTCACGCTATAAATCAATTACACCTGAAAGAGGCCCTCTAACGCCCAAAAGAAACCCAAAAAACCTATATCAAATTGAAAATTTAATTTGACCTGTATATTATATCCATCTCTGCAAATGATCTATTTTGTTCTCTTCACAACCAAGTCCTAGTCAAGGTTTCAGAATCCTAGAACAGGCTTGTGAAAATATGTGGTAAGGAAACTGCATGCATGATAGAGTGTTCTGATTAAAATTCCAGGATTTGATTGTGATTTGTTTGGGTGCTCATATTAATTAAACCAAAACATGATAAATCGGTTGCAGACCGTTATATGGAAAAGGCCTAAGGAAATAAGTTTAAGTGGACAAACATACTAGCAATCGCTCAGATCACCCAAAGTAAATTAGTGTTGATAAGTGTAGTCTAGCCTGAAACACTGTGATTTGATCCCATTGCAATTGTAATTGTATATTAGTATATGTTCTCATTTGTGTTTTAGTTTATATTCTTATATATAGAATGTTTATTTGTTTCTTTTTTTAAAATTTTAACCATTCTTGAAGATTCAATTGATCATTAAAACTAAAAGTAATTTGAATTGGAAATCCGAGGTTCATGTGGTATTTCCCTCTGTTGTTTAGAAATGTTGCTTATGAATTTCTGAGCATGTGCAGAACTTGATTTAAATCAAGAAACATGGGTTATTGAAGATTGAGATGTTGTTGGCTGCTGACAAAGCATGAAGCATCACAACAACAAGATGTGCCTCAGTCAGAAGAACCAGATATGAGTCATCATCTGACAATGATAGTACATTTGAAGAAGTACCCGTGAATCTGCTTGAAAGAGAAAGATTGAAGAAGAAAAGAGCTAACGAGAATCCTCCTCTTGTATTCTTTTCAACAAGATTTTCAAGCAAAGTTGATCATAATCAAGAAGAACTAAAAGCTCAAGTTTGAAGATGAAAAGATGAAGTATCTTCCCACAAAGACATGAGATAGACAATAGTTTGATAAAGACAACATAAACCTAGGGGTATATTATAAGGCCATATAATTGAGTAGGTTTACGCTTATCTTTATCAAACACATTTATAGGTTATTAGACCTAGTTGTCTAGTGGGCTTAGGATAAGCCATGTGGGCTAATTAAATGTCTTGGGCTTGTCTTGTTACTAGTGTGCATGTGGGCTTGGCCCAGTTTGTAATTAGGCCACCTTATGTAACTATAAATAGGGTGAACCTAGGTCATTTAGAATTTGTTGTTGATATTACTGTTCTTCTTGTAATTTTCGTGTCTTATGATAGTTGTACCAGACGAGTTTCATACTCATGTGCAATCTAATCAATTCGATTGTTCTTGTTCTTGTCACTTTCATCAGTTTTTCGCACTTTTGATTGTGTTAGTGATATCCAGTTGGGGTTTTTGGACTTACATATCATCCAAGCTCAAAGGAATTTGGCTGACATCAACCATAACACTCACATTGAACTCATCAGGAATATGGTTGAGGTTAGGTATAAGGTAACCCAGGCAAACATCAAGGCCATTAGAGAGCATTTGGTCAAAACAACTGTCTTTACCCCTGCAACAGTCCTTCATGATGATGATGATGTGGATGATGCCAAAAAGGGGAGAAAGATTCACTAAGAAAGTTGCAGCCTGATTCTAAAGCAAAACCAAAGGTGCAACAAAAGCCAGAGTCTGCCCAACCAAAATGTTCTGCAAAAGCATCAGAGGTTGGAAAACAAAAAGGGATTGACGGCCTTAATAAGAAAGCTGAAGAGATTGCTTCGGAAAAGCAGAAGAAGCAAGATACAAAAGAGGCTAAAGCTTCCAGTCTTATAAAGCAAGAACAGGATAAGCAGAAGAAAAAGGAGAATGTTGGCACTTCACAAAGAAGGAAATTTATAATAAATAGACAGCCAATTTCCACCTCTCCTAAAACCTCTACTGCACCTATTAAAACTGTATCCTCTACTGAACCCAAAACCCCTGCTGAACCCAAAACCTCTGAACCAAAAGCCAAACCTACACATAAAAACCCTCACCACAACAACCACCATTAAAGAAGCAAAAGAAAGCTTCATCACCACTACCATGACCGATTCACCCAACAGATGTTGATACAACAAATGTATCAGCAAATATTAGCCAAAGCACTGCTGATACACTAGTTATATCAGCGACTGTTAGCCTAACCTCTGCCATGATCATTTTCTCTACACCACCATCAACCCAACCACCTCCTACACCACAAAGATTCCCTACACATCCACCTTCACCACCAAAATGTCCACCATCACCAAAACTCAAGTTCACATGCAAGAGAAAAACTCATGTTGTGTTAGAAGATGATGAGGAGATTAAATCACCAATCCCCTTATCATCTGTTCCCATTCAAACCAAACCACTCTCATCATTTCCATCCAAATCCACTGCACCTCTTCAACCTGTTACACAACCATCAATCATTCCCTTGGCGACTCAGTATCCTCTGGAAATGCACACCATCAAAGGAGATAATGAATCATTTTTCACAACAGAGGATGCATCACAAAGATCCTTCCCATCTCTTTATGGCTATAGAAAGCCTAGAAACTTAGATGAGTATCTGAAGTTAAAAGAAAAACAAGCTGAGAACATAGCAAAAGAGAACATTAAAGGGATGGATGACAGGAAGTATATGGGCATCTTGTCACATTAGCTTAGCAAAGTCATAGAACTTGAAGACTTTGCTAAGGACCTGAGCAAATCCATGTTTGAGAAGCCAATCACTACTGAGCTTGACAAGGAACTAAGGGATGACTACATTGAACACATCATAGCTCACAAACCATACAAGGCAACTATAGCTCAATTTAAAGACTGGTCATCTGATGCTCTCAGGGAAGAAATTGAAAGAATCACAAAAATGCTCAATGATCCTTCAGTGAAGCCTACTCCACTTGATTGGAAGAAAGGAAAACAATTTAATCTAGATAAGGCATTGAAGCTTAAAAGAATGAGAGTAAAGCTTATGGCTGCAAGTTATGGTTCAGCTAGATCTATTGCCAGATGGTTAGAAGACAAAATCGTTGAGACCTACAAAAGGCTGGAACAACTAAGAGCCAAAGATCCCGTTGTTCCTCAAAAAGCCAGCATATCCTCCAACAGTTGCCATCCCTCAACAGACCCATACTTCCAAAAAGCTGCCCTTAGCATCTGCTTTATCCATTGCCGCCTTAATACAAATAAAAAGACAAAAGCAGATTGATGAGGAAGATGAGAAGAAGTATGAAAACATCAAAAAAGAGGGAATAAGATGCCAGCTTTATTTTCACATTGATCCTGCTACTGACTTACTTGCTGCTCAACTAAAAGAAACACTTGCAAAGCTAGTCAGCAGACCACAATCACCAAACTCATCATCAATAAGTCTTGTCCCAAGAAAACCATCTGATCCAAAAATTCTAAAGTGGAAGTCAGCCTCAGACACCCACAAATTGACTCTACTCAGATCAGATGGTAGTGTGCAAAAGCTTAAAATGGAGAGTGCATATGGTCCAGATGCATATGATCTCCAACATCTATTGGAACTTGAACTTGAAAGGGATTTTGTAGACATGTTCTCCTGAACTTTGAACTACAATTCAGAGAACAAATCAGAGAGATGTTGATGAGAAATAAATATCAGCAATAAAGATGGGTTTTGGCATCATCTGTTCTAGGGGAGATTGTTGGCTCATGTGGACCCAACCAAAAGAACAGATGATAGAAAGCCAAAATAATCTGCAATCATCTGATTATCAATAACAGTGCTTGAAGACATACTCCTCCTAATGGCAAATGCATCAACATCTACTACAACCAAAGGTCTGCTAAAGCTAAAGTCTGTTGAAGAACAAAGTCTGCTGATTCACAAGGTCTGCCAAAGTAAACCACTGATGAAGACTAAAGTCTGCTAATAGCAAAGGTCTGATCACCCTATGTTTGAAGAAGACAAAGTCTGATAAAGAAAGGTCTGCTGAGGCTCAACAGATGATAAGGCTCAACAGATGATGAATAAACAGATGATGTATATCAGTGTTTTCAATGTAACAGTGTATTAGTTATAGCAGATGTTAGAGGTTGTTAGAAGTTGTTAGATGTCATTGTCCAGGTGACGTCAACTTAGATCCTTTAAAGGTTTGGATTGTACTATAAATAGAACAGTGCATGTAGTGTTCTATTTATCACTTTACCTTGACATTTTGTACGAGCAAATCAGAGTGATCTTAGGCTGAGGGGGAGTTTGTAATTCATGCATACGTGAACTATTATATTTTACAATCTTTCAATCAAAGTATCATGATGAAAGCAAATCTCTCATTGTTTGTGATTTAAAGTTTATTATCATTCTGCTACATTGTTTCCATCTTTGTTATCTTCTTACATCATTCATCTTAAACATTCACAAACAATTCAAACTCGGATCCAAACATATACATTACACTTATACATTGCACTTGCACGTTTGAAACGCTTAAAACCGTCAAAACACACAAATCGACGAACTAGAATTTCATGCAAAAGGGAAATACCCCTTTCATGCGAAAGGCCCCCTTTCGCACGAGAGGCACGATCGCCTGAATTCATGTCATCCCAAACATCACCTAACCCTATAAATACAAACCCGCTTCTCCATTTCTCAACTTCCACAACTCCGAAATTATCTCTAGATTACAGATTTTGAACTTCTCAACTAAGCTCATTCCAGCAACATTCTAAGTGAGTTTACAACTCACAAACACCTAAATTTCTTCTACATTCTTTTACTTTTCTAAACTTTTTGTACACTTCCTCAATCATTTGAACTTGGATCTCAAATTTGCATTGGCAATCTGATATTAACTCTCAACTTGTTGAGAACCAACTTAAAGATTGTAGATTTATCTTTCAAACTTTTTTTACAAAACAAACTTTCTATTACTAAACTTGGCTGAATCAGAGACTCACCGAGCTCATAAGTTAAGTTCATGGTTGTGGGTTAGTGTTAGAGTCGCTTCCGGTTGAGAAGATGAACAGTTCAACCAAAACCGAGCTGTTTTCATCTCGTAACAGAGCCTCTCGTATGGAAGGCAGTCTTGTTGCACGAAAGGATACCCCTTTCGCGTGACAGGGACACCCTCTCACACGAAAGGTGTTGTTTCACCTCGTCTCGACAGTTCTAAGTGTTGTATGTTGATCAGATCCTCCTTTTCGATATGAACAATTTTGATATAAACAGTGTATGAACTGTGGAAGCCTTGGCTCCCAATCTAGTTCCACCACCTCACTTGAACTTGTAAAACGAACACCCCAAACAAACTCCTAGACCTAGAATAAGTTAACCCTATCTAGCCTCCAACACTTAGTTAACTATTTCCATGTTGAAACGTCACGCCCGGGTTGTTCTTGTTCGGTTGTTTGGTTATTTACATTTCTGTTATTCATGACCAACCGGTTAGTTAACTTTGTTAACTAACTTGTGCTTTGGTAAACTACAACGAGGTTATTACCTCCATGCATGACTTTTATGAACTATATGAACATTCTGGACTATTAGACTATATAATATAATTAAATAACAAAATTAGACACACAAACATAGCCGTTTAATGGTTAAAACGTTCAAACGAAGTTCAGTTTGCACCAAACAGGCCCCTGTTGCACGAAGGGATACACCCTTTCACGCCAATGTTTTCAGAACCAGACCGGAGGTCGACTCGGTCGCCTTACGGGGTCAAAGACCGGTTCGACCGGATTTAAGACCCGGGTTATGTCATAAATTATATAAAAATATGGGTAAATTATACTTTGTGGTCCACATGATGGTAACTTGGTAATTTTGCTTATTTATGAAAAATATATTTAATAGATAAACAAAAATATAAAATTAAAAAATATATAAGTTAACTGTTTGTTGATGTGACCAAACACTCATATAAAATTAAAAAATATAGGGATGATCTGATCCCCATCATCCACGTTGACGGCTACCTTCATGTTTCTCTTCCTATTATCCTCTACCACTTTTATTTATTTAGAATTAAATGACCTTTGGTATATTTTTAGTTCATTATTGCCTCATTCTCTTTCTCTCTCCCAACCTTTCATTCTCCGGTCATGGAGTTTCAGATCTATCTCCAAGCTTTCATTGTCCGGTCATCGGAGTTTCATCTCGCCATAGATCCACCGGCACTGGAATCTTTTTCCTCTTCTTATAAACACCTCCCCCAATACCTCCGGCAATAGTTCTATCACCCTCCTGTCAACCAAGAACACATCAAATGAGTTAAAAAGATAACCGGCCCGACCATTGTCTGACAACCTGCCGGCCCGACCGCCCGGCTCCCGGCCCGACCACCGGGTCACTGCAGAAACGGATTAAAGGGCTGAACCGGCCCGGAGGTGTTTCCGGATCCCGGCCGGACCGGTCCGACCGGCCGGCCCGGTCCGGTTTTAAAAACATTGTTTCACGCGAAAGGACTCATGGCGTGCGAACTGTCCAATCACCCGAACAGTTTGTGTTAATTCGGTTTCTGTTTATTATGTTTCCAGGTTCCTCGTTACTGATTCTGACGACCCTTGAAATCACAGAAAACTCGGTGTCTTAACGAGTGCCTAGACAGAATACATTTTCTGTTTAATTATACTTTCATACTTAAATACTTATGTACTTTAAATTCCGAATCCAAATCCTCTGTTCAACTCCAACAACTCATGCCTTCGTTTACCCCCTGTAAGGTAACCTTGGTGTTCATATCCTAGTCAACAACTCAACCCTTTTACTTGCGGGATTAACTAAAGAAGATTTAGCAAAACCGTGAGTATACTCGAACGCCCTTTACTTTTCGTACTTTGGGTGCAATATGTTTACTATTAAACCTACACAGTTATATTTAGACTTTTATAAAACACACAAACAATCCAATACATGCATGCTAATATGTTATACTTGATTCGTCTATCTGGGTTATTCTTATGTGATAAATTTGTCATTAACTTCATACGAGCCTCCATTTAATATGTATAGCTCTATAGGAGTAACGCACCGCCCGTAGTCTTGTGGTCGCTGTAATCAGAGGTTTGACTTGAATATTCGCATGCCAGTTTTACGTTAATCTTGATAACTAAAGTTTGTCATGTGGATTCGTTTAAATCTTTTATACTTATGTTATGTATTAAACTTGTATACTCGCCAATACTTTTGTATTGAACCATGTATTTTAAACATATTGAAGGTGGATGATGATTGAGTTGATGAAATCTAGTAGGGATACTTTAGATACCCATTTTGTAATACTAGGTTAGGTTGTCATGTTGTTTGAACAATGTTGTAATTTATTTCTTGTATTGTTGTGGTATCCTTGAAACAATGTTGTAATTTGAATTTCCCATGTTGTACTTGACAATATTGTTATGAAATGAAAGCAATTGTTGAATTAAATATTGTCACAATAGTGTTAGGAAGTCTCGAGCAATCTCGTTCATCTCACTCTGATGTTTCTGCCATCGGTTGGGGTGTGACACAACTATTGGTGGGATTTACTGAGTATGATAATGATTAGGGATGATCAAATGGTACTAGGTACCAGTACTGAATTTAATGAACCAGAATATTTTCAGTACTGATTCGGTACCTACTTTTGATGTTTTCGGTACCGGTTTGGTACCGATACTGATCCGTACCAGGTATTTTCAGTACCATTACCCGTTTTTGGGTATTTTTGGTATCGGTACCGGTTCGGTACCAAGTTCATCCTTAATAATGATGATGATGATTTTATATAATAACAAACTTCGCTACATGTTTTTTTTTGAATTATACATTTATTAAAAAACAAAGCTAATGAATAGTAGCTGTCACATCATAATCAATAGTAAATTTTCCTTATTGGTTGTCTTTGTTGACTTTTTTCCCCTATACCCCTTTTTAAGTGTGTATATATATCAATTTTCTTCAAAGTTAGTTAGATTATTCATCATGGTGGAGTGGTTTTGTGGTTGTATGTGTTTTAAAGAGACTCAAGTTCAAATCATGGGGTCTTCTTTTTTTTTTCCATTTTATGTTTACATAACTTCACGTCATCTTCCTTTTTCTCCTCTTTCACACGTTTTTCTGATTGTATTTATACAATTCTTATTCCTTATTTGTTGGGTTAGTGGATACTTAGACATCGCAATAGTCGACATCGCCAGGAGTTACTAACTCGCTTGCTACCAACGGCTCTGTTGTATGAAAACTCCACTTGTCAACTTAAAAATAAGACACTAAATAGCACAGCTTTAATAACAACCAAGTATTTAGTCGCAATAAATAGTTTTACAATGACTTAGTTTTGTCGCGCCGCAACGTGGCGCGCAGCATTAAAACCTAGTTTAAGTTAAATAATTGACACAATTTCTTTTATAATTAAAAAAAAAAACTTTCGAAATTTAGGATTTGAATTTTCTTTATCTCTTTTATGTTTTTAGTTAACTATTTGTATTTATACTAACAAAACATCATCAACATTATATATTATATAATTTTCCATGATATAAATTATGTAACACCCAAAATTTCATATTTTATATAATAAGGGTTAGTTATAAATTAGTAAGAATAGATTTTTTACAAATAAAACACAACTTTCCATATTCGAATGGTTAAAGTTGTACAATTTAAAATATTGGGGAATTTGTCTGTAATAATCTCACCTAAACCTTATTCACCATTAATAATCCCACCTCAGAATATTCCCCCCACCAGTCACACCTTTCACCTATTTTTCCTACAATGGTCCCCCGTTAAAAAAACTTAACGGAGTTAAGCTTTTTTTTTCCAAATTACAAACAGATGTTTTAGGGCTTTTGATCATAACGATGATACAAGTCCATTGATGTAAAACTTACTTCGAAATGGCGCTCCAAATGACTTGATTTTGGTTAATTGGAAATTTAGACACCCGAATTGAAGCGTGGTTTTCATCGTTTGGAGCACCGTTTCGAGGCAAGTTTTACATCAATGGACTCGTATCATCGTTCTAATCAAAAGCCCTAAAAATCTGTTTGTAATTGGGAAAAAGGCTTAACTCCGTTAAGTTTTTTTAACGGGGGACCATTGTAGGAAAAATAGGTGTAAGGTGGGACTGGTGGGAGGAATATTCTGAGGTGGGATTATTAATAGCCAATAAGGTCTAGGTGGGATTATTATAGGCCAATTTCCCTAAAATATTTTATTTATGACAAAAACTAAAAACCCAAACACACAATTGGCTAGTTTAAGTTAAATAATTGACACAATTTCTTTTATAATTAAAAAAAAAAACTTTCGAAATTTAGGATTTGAATTTTCTTTATCTCTTTTATGTTTTTAGTTAACTATTTGTATTTATACTAACAAAACATCATCAACATTATATATTATATAATTTTCCATGATATAAATTATGTAACACCCAAAATTTCATATTTTATATAATAAGGGTTAGTTATAAATTAGTAAGAATAGATTTTTTACAAATAAAACACAACTTTCCATATTCGAATGGTTAAAGTTGTACAATTTAAAATATTGGGGAATTTGTCTGTAATAATCTCACCTAAACCTTATTCACCATTAATAATCCCACCTCAGAATATTCCCCCCACCAGTCACACCTTTCACCTATTTTTCCTACAATGGTCCCCCGTTAAAAAAACTTAACGGAGTTAAGCTTTTTTTTTCCAAATTACAAACAGATGTTTTAGGGCTTTTGATCATAACGATGATACAAGTCCATTGATGTAAAACTTACTTCGAAATGGTGCTCCAAATGACTTGATTTTGGTTAATTGGAAATTTAGACACCCGAATTGAAGCGTGGTTTTCATCGTTTGGAGCACCGTTTCGAGGCAAGTTTTACATCAATGGACTCGTATCATCGTTCTAATCAAAAGCCCTAAAAATCTGTTTGTAATTGGGAAAAAGGCTTAACTCCGTTAAGTTTTTTTAACGGGGGACCATTGTAGGAAAAATAGGTGTAAGGTGGGACTGGTGGGAGGAATATTCTGAGGTGGGATTATTAATAGCCAATAAGGTCTAGGTGGGATTATTATAGGCCAATTTCCCTAAAATATTTTATTTATGACAAAAACTAAAAACCCAAACACACAATTGGCTAGTTTAAGTTAAATAATTGACACAATTTCTTTTATAATTAAAAAAAAAAACTTTCGAAATTTAGGATTTGAATTTTCTTTATCTCTTTTATGTTTTTAGTTAACTATTTGTATTTATACTAACAAAACATCATCAACATTATATATTATATAATTTTCCATGATATAAATTATGTAACACCCAAAATTTCATATTTTATATAATAAGGGTTAGTTATAAATTAGTAAGAATAGATTTTTTACAAATAAAACACAACTTTCCATATTCGAATGGTTAAAGTTGTACAATTTAAAATATTGGGGAATTTGTCTGTAATAATCTCACCTAAACCTTATTCACCATTAATAATCCCACCTCAGAATATTCCCCCCACCAGTCACACCTTTCACCTATTTTTCCTACAATGGTCCCCCGTTAAAAAAACTTAACGGAGTTAAGCTTTTTTTTTCCAAATTACAAACAGATGTTTTAGGGCTTTTGATCATAACGATGATACAAGTCCATTGATGTAAAACTTACTTCGAAATGGTGCTCCAAATGACTTGATTTTGGTTAATTGGAAATTTAGACACCCGAATTGAAGCGTGGTTTTCATCGTTTGGAGCACCGTTTCGAGGCAAGTTTTACATCAATGGACTCGTATCATCGTTCTAATCAAAAGCCCTAAAAATCTGTTTGTAATTGGGAAAAAGGCTTAACTCCGTTAAGTTTTTTTAACGGGGGACCATTGTAGGAAAAATAGGTGTAAGGTGGGACTGGTGGGAGGAATATTCTGAGGTGGGATTATTAATAGCCAATAAGGTCTAGGTGGGATTATTATAGGCCAATTTCCCTAAAATATTTTATTTATGACAAAAACTAAAAACCCAAACACACACACTGGTGTGTGTGTATGTTGGTGTAGACCGTAGCAAGAGAAGAGAGGGAAAACCCTCAAGCTTAACAAAATCAGTAAATTGAAGCTTGATTTTATGCATGGACTAAGATTTATGACAATCTAAGTGTTCTTATCATCAAGTAAGTTGAATTCGTGTTTTAGTGATTGTTGATGAAATGGGTTATGTGTAATCCGTGAATGATTTATGAAATTGAACATGAAAGCTAGTTAATATCAACATGTTGAAGTTGTATTGTACTTAATTTTGATTATATTGGTGATTTGGGGTAAACCCACTTGTATATGTAGAATGATGAAGATTATGTGTAAATTAGTGTAATGTTAATGTTTGAAGTAATCATGTTGTAGGTAATTTGTTGGGAAATTTGATATAGAACAAAAGATATATGGCTATGATGATGATTTGTGAAGTTGGGATTGTTATGCTAATCCATGGATGAAATAGGAAAAATGTGCTTAAATTACTTGTACACTATGTTTTGTTGATGGTACGCACACAACATGTTCGATTAAATGCCTTGATTGATTTAGTTGTGTTTTGACAAGAGTACTTGTTAAATTGATGAATTATAATGAAAATGGAAGTGTATATGGTTAGTTAATACCATAATGAATAAAGAAAATATGCATATGAAATAATTTGTATGAAAGCTAAATATGTGAAGTTGTAACTTATAGGAGCGAAGAAGGAAGAAAGCACAAGCCAACCCATGACGTAAGTAAAGCAAGATCGCGGTAAGTTCATATGAACTTCACTTTAATTTAATGTATATTACGATATTTATTTAATTGCATTGTGATTGCCTATTAAGTATGGTTTAGAAAACGATAAATGGAATGTGACGTATAATGAACCGTTATGTAGGAAGATCCGTTGTGAACGGGTCGAGATGGAATGTAATAAGAATGGTAGAATGATCATCCGATGTGAACGGGTCGATATGGAATGTAATAAGAATGGTAGAATGATGATCTGATGCGAATGGGTCGAGATGGAATGTGATAAGAATGGTAGAATGATGATCTGATGCGAACGGGTCGAGATGGAATGTAATAAGAATGGTAGAATGATGATCCGATGTGAACGGGTCAAGATGGGATGTAATAAGAATGACCGTCTGATGAACCGATGTGAACGGGTCGAAATGATATGTGATAAGAATGATCGAATGATGATCCGTTATGAACGGGTCAAAATGAATGTACAAGGAATAAGAATGAAAATGGTAATTGGTTAGATTATCATGTTCCTTGGAAGTTAGAATTCTATGTTAGCAACCATTTTAAATGGGATTTTTAGATGAAAAGGTTAGATGGTATAAAGTGAATCGTAATTAAGAGATGGGATGCAAAAATGCAAATTTTGTTTATGTTTAAAGAATCCTACTAATTAAGTTTTGTGTTGTTATTGATATGTAAATCTCACCCTTGATGATGACGAACTTGGATCAAACACACTACGCTGCCCTTTATGCGCTTCCGGTTATGCTTATTTTCAAGTGGATCAAAACACTTTTGGTTCTAAATGTTAGACTAGATGTTTATGTTTTTCGTAAGCAAGTAAATGGTTGTTGCTTGTCTTGCTAGTTCAGATTAACGTTTGTTATAAAACCTTATGGTCCTGTTGGTTGTAAGTCGGTTACAAAGGGTATTTTGGTAAATATGAATTTATGGTATGAAAGTTTTAAAAAGTTGGCGTTTTTATTTGTCGTTTTGACCGTTTTATATTATGGGCGTCATAAATTATTTATATGTAATTTTTTACATATTATTGTAGTTTTGTTTTTCTATTATAAAACGGGTTTTTATACAATCTGTGTAATACATGGATATATATATATAGGGTTAGGTTCATTTATGAACAACCTGATAGTGAACTGTGTGAACTAACCCTAGTCCTTGATTATCAATATACAAGTGTAAATCAATGATCAGGATTTGATGATGAAAATACACTAGTGTATTTTACGATTTGATGATTTAAATCAACGGTCAGGATTTATTCACTCAGTTCACAAATACACTAATATTCACTCTAGAAGAACACGACCCTAATATGTACTCAAATCAAAAAATCTATGCAATCAACATCATAGATACGATTATTAAATTATGAGATATACGACTAATAATATATGATTATAATCGTACTTTAATGTAATATATATGAATAGATTAATAATGTTGAGACATCAGTCATGAGTTTATATACCCAAAGGTCACATTGTGGGAGAATATAACGGGGTTTCATCGGCCATGACTCATGAGGTCACCCTTTTGACCTTTTCAACTCTTTGAAAATATATTGAACTAATAAATTGTTATAGTTATATACATAGGGTTAGGTTAATTTTAGAAATATATGTAGGGTAGGGTAGGGTTTTAGAGTGAATATTAGGTTGAGAGTGAACCATGTGAACTAATTTGGGATATTGGATCACATCCTCTATAGATTATTTGGGACATTGGATTATACCCTCTAGAGATTTTTAAACAATGACAAGATCGTAATTAAAATGTGACAACTTCCCTTTAAAATAATTGAAAGAAGGGTATTTTAATATTTTGTAAATTGCATTTATTAAACAATATAATCAAAATCCCTAAAATCTCGGTAGTTTCCGTTTATACAAAATACACAGCTGTCAGTGTATACACATGTGTACAATCTCGCTATTATCAGTTTATACAAGATACACAGCTGTTAGTTTATATGCATATGTACAGTCTCGCTAACTATTAGTTTATACAAGATACATAGCTGTTCTTTACCCAAAAAAAAAAAAAACAAGATACATAGCTGTTAGTTTATACACATGTGTACAGACTTTTATACATCTGTGTATTATATTAAAAAATGGTTAGAGATATGTATATTAACAGCATATGGTATATAATGCATGCACACGAGTAAATTCATATAAAAATTATGAAATTACTGAAAACGAAACAAGTCACATATACATATAATACTTGCACTCATGATCAGTTACTTTTTTTACTCAGTGTTTGATTATGTTGGTAATAGCAAAAATAAATAACTTCATCACGTATTCAAAAAAGTTAATGCCCCAAAATAATTACAATTTCAATCTCAGATAAACTTTTAATATTTATTGAAAATTATAAAAAGTAAAAAACGATATATTATGATATATATATATATATATATATATAGATTAAGGATCCTGTACATTAATCCAGAAGTGTGAGAAGTGTATTATAACACTATATAACACCATATAAACACCGTATAACAATATGTAACACCATATAACACTATGTAACACTATATGGCACTATATAACAATATATAACACTATACATCTATCATAGACATGCTATCAGACAAACTATAGTGTTATATTTGTTATATAGTGTTACATAGTGTTATATGGTGTTATATGGTGTTACATATTGTTATACGGTATTTATATGGTGTTATATAGTGTTATATATAGTGTTATAATACACTTCTCACACTTCTGAATTAATGTACATGATCCCTAACCTATATATATATAGGGTGAGAGTTTGCTACAAAGTCTATTTTTCCTACAAAGTGTACAAAGTCATAAAACACCATAATGCCAACCATAAAACACACTCAAAACCCACAAATAACATAGTGGAGGTTACTAAAACACCATATTTGTGGGTTTTGTGTTTTGTTTTGAATGATAAGGCTTTGATTATCGAATGACTAACATTAGTGTGTTTTATGTTGATTATCATATTGTGTTTTATATTCATAGTTTACGATGGTGTGTTTGAAGTTTTTAAGGAATGTTAGGGTTTGGATATTGTGTTTTAGTGATCTTCACTATGTTATTTGTGGGTTTTGAGTGTGTTTTATGGCTGAAATTGTGGTGTTTTAAGACTTTGTACACTTTGTAGGAAAAATGGACTTTGTAGCGGAACCCTATATATATATATATATATATAGGGGACCGCTAAAATGAGAACCACCTCGAGTTGTAAGAACCGTGAGAACTACACCGTACGGGGCGAGGTGGACCAAAATTTTTTTTCATAAACGTAGATACATGTATTATAAGCACATTTGTAAAAAAAAAAATTAAAAAAAAATGCCGTGTGTGTAGTTTTGAGCGCCACAAGTTTGTGTTTACGGGTACCGTACCCGTAAACACAAACTTGTGGTGCTCAAAACTACACACACGACATTTTTTTAAATTTTTTTTTTTTTACAAATGTGCTTATAATACATGCATCTACGTTTATGAAAAAAAATTTTGGTCCACCTCGCCCCGGATCAAATAGTTCTCGCGGTTCTTACAACTCGAGGTGGTTCTCATTTTAGCATGATTCTATATATATATATGGGAAGGATCCACTAAAAAGTGGATTTTGCCTAAGTAGCCTAAAAAGAATTGTGATGATTACATTGACACTCCTAATAAGTAGAAATGAGGGCATTTTGGTGCTTATAAACAGGAGTGAAAATGACATGTGGCACCTCTTTTGTTTTTTTTTTTTTTAAATACAACAAAAAAAATCTAGTACAAAAAAATCTACCACAAAGAATGGAATAAAAAAATATAGCACAAAAAATATAGCACAAAAAAATTTAGTACAAAAATATAGCACAAAAAATCTAGTACAAAAAATATAGCACGAAAAAATTCAGCAAAAAAATGTAGTACAAAAAAATTCAGCACAAAAAATTGAGAAAAAAAAATTAAGACAAAAAATTTAGCACAAAAATATAATACAAAAATCCAGCACAAAAAAAATGTTATACAACATATGAATTACAACACATTTTAGTAGGTTTTTTTAGTCTTCATATTTTATCTAGCAATATGGTATTAAAATTAAAGATAAAAAGTCGCTCGATTTTACAGTGAAATTTTTATGAAAAAATAATGTCGTATAAAAAAGTTATGAACGTTTAAAAAATGGGGGTGAAATATGCATGTGACTTGCATGTGGAGAGAGAAAATCCATAAATATGATTTTCCCAAATACCCTTGCACTCATCTTTTCTCCTACACTTTCATCTTAACCATTAATTTGAAAAATGAATGGTTAAGATTCCTTCTCATCCTACTTAGTCAAAATAAACTTTTTATTTGATCTTACCCCTATAGGATTAGGTTCAAGAGTGAATACTAATGTAGCTTGTGAACTGAGTGAACTAATCCTGGTCATACACGTGTGTAGATCAATGACCAGGATTTGATGCAGAAATACACTAGTGTATTTTATGATTTGATGATGAGATCCTGGCCATACACGTGTGTAGATCAATGGCCATGATTTGTTCACTCAGTTCGCAAATACACTAGTGTTCACTCTAGAACCCCACCCTACCCCTAAACGGGATCGGGAGAAAACGCTCAAAAGTGTGAGAACGGTGAGAACGCTTCCTGGCCTAACACGTGTCACGCCGCTTAGAGAAGGGCGGAGGGGCTTTTTTGTCCTTTCATCTTCTGCTTTTCCAGTTCTGCTTTTCCAGTTCCGCTTTTCCCAATATTGTTTTAATTTTTTGTTTTTAAGATTTTTGGCGTTAACCAAATTCAATAATTTATGGCGTTTAATGGTTTCATTGTGTCAACATTTTGGCGTTTATGACGTTTATTCACATCATATGCCATTGGAACCCAGGGGGCAGGAAATCTATATGAATGGCGTTTTTCAAGGGGTTTTAAACAAGATGGCCCATTGTTCTATTATTTTTTATAATCATTTTGGCGTTTGGGTTATCTTGGCGTTTTACAATTGTGTGGATTATATTTCAGCCACAGTAAAAAAAATACAAGCGAAGAAAATAAATTAAAAATCCTAATCGGATCTCTCTTCACAATATTCAATGTCATCAGTCTCTCTGTTCTTTAATACTACAAGAACTGACACCAAAATATGGCGTTTTGTGTAAAACTTAACAAACCCATTGGTTTGATTATTTTGCCTGCTCGTCTGTTGTAGTGGCTTTTTTGTGGATATTTCTGACATAGATCTATGACGTGTGGGTGGGTTTTTCGATTGTTCTTCATGTTGATCTTCATCTTTATCATCATCCCACTCTTCAGTGTCATTGATCCCTTCTACTCATTCAAGCCTTCTTCAAGAACAAAAAATACAAAATGCCATATGACTGGCATTAGTATCTTTTTCTTGATTTTTTTTCCATCTCATGCAGCAAAATTTTACTGAGTTACTCGCCTCCCCTAACAATTTATTCAGTGAAACTTGACGAATAATCATACTGAATATCCAAGAAAGCATATTAGCCATCTTTGATTTTTTTGGCGTTTTACAGTGAGTGGTATTTTAGTAGTATTGGCGTTTGTTTTTTTTTGTTTGATCAAATGGAAGTTGCTGAGATCTATCATTTTATAGGATCTCTTTTTGGCGCCTAAGTTAGGCGGTGCGTTAATATAATAAAGTATTTGTCTTTTCATTTACTGTTTGTAATTATTGTTTTTGACAAGCTTTATCTCTGAAGTGTGTAACACGTCCCATCTTTCAAGTTTGGCGTTTTAGATTCTAATATAATAAATTTTCCCTATCTTCAGTTTTTCGGATTTAAAGTTACTATTTTTTAGTTACATTTTCAAGTTTTTTTTTTTGGGGTTTTTTATAATACTTTTTCAAACTAATTTTATTATAGTTGGGAGTTTTTGGTGGCGTTTAACAGGATGGTATCGTTTAAAAAGCATTTTGGCTGTTTTGGCGTTTTTATTATATATGGCGTTTTTATTATTCAACAATCAACTGAAAAAGAAAATAAAAAAAAGAATACATAAAAAAGTTTTTTTATAATACTTGTCCAAAGTAATTTTATGATGGTTTGATAAACGCCAAAGGTGTAAGACATTTGCCTTTTTGGCGTTTTTATTAGATATGACGTTGTTTATTAAATAACAATCAACTGAAAAAGAAAATTAAACAAAATAAATATTGATCTTCAAATCTTCACTATCACCAGCCTCTTTCTTCTTATGAAGCATCTTCACTGGCTGTTTCGACTTTCGTTTGAAATCAGCCTCTTTTTCTATAATTTTATCCATCTCATTCAGCAAAATGTTATTGAGTTTACACCCTTTCAGCCAAAATGTTATCTTTTTTAGCGTTTTACCAAGAAAAAGAACTCCACATAATAAACCATCTTAAAACTGTAAATTTGATCATGCTAAAATCAATAAAGTGTTGTTGTATGGTGTTGGATAACATTGTTAATCCTCAGTTAAGAAAGATAACTGACAATGTTGTCCACACCATACAACTACACTTTATTGAGAGCAATATATTTGATGTTTGGGTTTTCTGGCGTTTATCAGTCGAATGGTATATATTAAATATGGTGTTTGGGGTTTTTGTTTGTGTTTTTTAATTGAAGGTCTGAGTTGTCGTATATATAGGATTTTTTGGCGGTTTTTTAGGCGGGATTTTACTATAATTAAGTTTTGCGTTTTTAGCAGAATGCTGTGTGATTTTTGTTTTGGCGTTTTATTTTCATTAGATGACGTTTTGTTTAGAGTAGTCAAAAGACGCTTTTACCCTTAATGTAGCGCGTCCACGTAATAAAACTGATGTTATTTACGAAAATGCCACCGCGCCAATCTAGTCCATAGATTGTTTTGATCGGACGATCGATAAGCGTTCTCACCGTTCTCACACTTTCTACCGTTTTCTCTAAATCCCGACCCTAAATATATACGGATAATAAAAGAAAAACAATATTCAAGTTAAAATTAAAACAAAATCTATGGATAAAGAAATGAGTGCTACGGATATCTGGAAATTAAATAATTTGTAAACAGAATATTTCCAAAAAAAAAAACATTTAAAAAAAATAATAATTTTGTCTTTATCATCTTCTTGAGTGATAAGAATACCTACAATATTCATTAATCAACTTCAACAACATATAACAACATATGAGCTGAAGATGTAGAATGATAATGTCGTAACCCATGATGATCTACCAAAATTTAAAGCCCCTCAATCTCTTATAATTAAAATAATGGAGAGGTAATTAAAAATGAGAGAGAGAGCTAAGAGATGAGAAAATTAAGGTATTTTAATTAAGAGAGAGATCTAATGTCAATCTTACCCTTTTAGTTTAAAAAAACGGTTAAGATTAGTTCACTTAATTCACTCTCAATAAGTTGTTCACAAATTAACCTAACCACATATATATATATATATATATATATATATATATATATAGGCCGGTTATTGTACAATATTCCTTATCCTACAAATTGTACGCGATGACCCCAGCCATTAGATCTTCTGTCTATCAAACCTGGACTTCACAAACTCGTACATGTTCATAAAGTCGCATGGTACTCACAAACTCTGACTCACAAAAATGGTTGTTCGCATGATATGTCCAAAATCGCATGGCTTCACAAACCCTAGCATTTTCATAAAGTCGCATGGGACTCACAAACTATGACTCACAAAAAAGGTTGTTCGCATGTTATGTCCAAAATCGCATGGCTTCACAAACCCTGACATTTTCATAAATCGCATGGACTCACAAACTCTGACTCGCAAAAACGGTTGTTCGCATGTTATGTCCAAATTGCATGGCTTCACAAACCAGTACATTTTCATAAATCGCATGGGACTCACAAACTCAGACTCTCAAAATGGTTGTTCGCATGTTATATTTCCAAAATCGCATGGTGATAAACTCGGACTCACAAACTCGAACACTAATCGCGTACGCATAGGAAAAATGAATCAGGGACACGTGTATGGCTATTATCGTCGTGTACTTAATGTATGATTAAGGGATTTGTATTCTACACTTCCTACGTATATACACTTGAAAATGGTTAGTTATTTTATTAAAAAAAGTAAGTAAATGTAAATTAAATGTACATAAACTTAAAAGCAAAAAAGTACGACAAAAAATAAATGTCATAATGCATTGATCATTTGCAAGGACAATGTGACAAGTCAAAAAGAAAAAAAAATAGAGACTAAACTTGTAATAACAAATTATAATTCATTGCATATTTGTATTGCAATCATATTCTATATATGTTTATTGACTTTTAATTTTACAAATAAAATAGTTTTATTGAAAAAAATATCATGTAAGCATTAATTAAAGGGTGATGTTTATGGATTTTTGCATTGGATCAATTTTCTTTTGTTAAAGTTTGTTTTTTGTCATACATCATGAAGGTATACTGATATTTAGAGAAACAAATATGGACATATATGAGTGGTTTTGCCACTATCGACCACTTCTAGTTATAGACAATGATGGAAATCTGGATTATTCATGCCAACTTAGTGAATATCTTTGTAAGCCTGTAACAAAATATGACAACGGTAATGGTCTATACTAAAAGAACATATCATACCACACTGATCGACGAAGGATAAAGATCAATACAAGGCCCTATTTCACATGTATGATCTATTAATCTAGAATGAAAAATTCATATGTTTTTACCTTTCAATCTCTCATTTCTAACTCAGACTATACGGAGTAGGAGGACATAAAGAGGGGGCATGAAACGTTACGTGACAGCCACCTTCAAACCAAAAACCACAGGGTGGTGTTGGGTAGGGGTGTAAACAAGCCCAGAGGCTCGAGAGCTACTCGTGATCGGCTCGGTTAAAAGCTCGAACGAGCCGAGCCTTAACGAGCCCGAGCCCGAGCTCGAGCCTGAAATAGAGCTCGTTTGGTTATCGAGCCCGAGCTCGAGCCTGAAATACAAAGCTTGTTTAGGCTCGCGAGCCTAAACGAGCCCATACAAAATTTTAATTTTTTAATATATAATATATTAATAATGATGATAACATTGATGAGCCGAGCTAGAGCCTAGCTTTTGCTCATTTAAGCGATGTTGAAGTGAGCTCGAGCCGAGTTTTTAGCTCGTTTAAGGTTGTTCTCAAAATAGTTCGAGCCGAGCTCGAGCTCGAGCTTCATAAAAACCTAACGAGCCGAGCTCGAGCCTGGTCGAGCTCGGGATCGACTCGGCTCGTTTACACCCCTAGTGTTGGGTGTAGAAAGCGCCCAATCTTCTTTTGTTAGTGTTTAAAAAAACTCACTAATCACAGACCTCTTACAAGTTACAACAAACCACCAATCAACTCGCGCCAAATCACCCAAGCAATTACCCCCACGCTGGTGAAAATCCTCAAGCCATTGCCACCACGCTACCTCCATGCCACCCCACAGGGCGGTGTTCCTGGCGTGAAGGGGCATCCACGCAGGTCCGACCCTGAGAACTCGTGTACTCTGTTCGAACTCGAAAAAACGTGCCCTTAGACCTTAACGAAATATATAGCATAAGGGTTGGAATTCGATGTTTAAAGGTCTAAACCTAATGTTAATAGACTAATAACGAATCTAAACCATAAGAATAGTTTTGTAAGTGGATCTATGTTGGTGTTTGTATGAGTATATCCAGGGCGGACTCAACCATTTTGGTGGCCTAAGGCAAAGTAAAGACTCGAGGCCTTTTTCCTATTAGAGAAATAGTAACTAACGTACCTTAAATTTGAACGGAAGACCTTCAGTCTCATCACCATTTACAACTCAACAACAACGACCTTAGAATTCCGTCTCAAAGGCCTTCAATTTCGTCACCAAAGCCTTAGAATTTCTAAAGAGAATGATTTGTGGTAGAAAAATAGTCAAATAGAGAACAATTTTTGAACTTATATGACAAAATAATATCTTAATTAAACGTCAAGAGATGATTTTGCTATTCATATGAACATTGTGGATGATGAATGATGATGATTTCTAGCGGTCTTCCGGTTCCCTCTCTCTCTCTCTCTCTCTCTCTCTCTTTGTTAGCGGCATTACACACGGAGATTTCTTTCCCCGTGTTTTGTAAATAGCAACTGTCGCCTAATGAAAAATAACCCTACGGTGTACTCAGCTACCCCATATGCAGATCAACAATATCGTTCTCCATAGCAGCCCAACCCAAATATCCTATATAGTATTTTTTTTTTAAACCTGGAGGCCTAAAGCCCAAGCCTCAAAATACTTGGGCTTGGGCCAGCTCTGAGTATACCCTAATATTTTTTTACATATACACATCGGTTTTTTTAAATAACATGCCCTTCGAAATACCGAACCCTGGCCGGTGGTCCTCCCCGCCCACCCCCGAGGCCGCCCCTGCTTCCACGTCACCACAACGCCAACCACTTCGTGTGATCTTACAGTCGAGGCATCAGGTAAGATTATAGGACTTGCATATACTGATGGTAAAGAACTCATTGTGAATGCTCTAAGCTATTACTAATTCGTTTATTATTGTCACCGAGGGTATAGATTTAAAGTTTTTAATGGTATACCGACGGTAAAAAATTCATTGTATATGCTCTAAGGTATCACTAATTCGTTTCTTAGACTAAAGGGTATGGGGGCCGGCTGAGGCCCGGCTAGGACCGGCGCCGGTCCCCCACACCGCCCCCCCTGGGCTCGGCTCGGCAAGACCGACTCCCCACAGCCGGATGAGCCGTGCCTCTCTCCTCTCTCCTAACACACACACATCTATACATACATACATATATATACATAAAGGGGTTCATCCCCCACCCCCCTAGGTCCATCCCCTCCAAGCCGAGCCTACGTGGCGCTGACGTGACGGCCCATCCCCTTGGGGATGAGGCTCTCCATACCCTTTAGTCTTATTGTCACCGACGGTATAGATTTAAAGTTTTTAATAAAAGTATTTATTACTCTCATAAAGGATATTTATTAAGTTTTTAATAAATGTATTTATTATTGTCATAAAGTATATTTTTTTTGAATGGCAAGGAACGACGTGCCAACAATCGTGACACCTGATGCTGTGGTCAATGTCGACTACTCGACCATCGCCAGCCCCTTGGCTCTCCAGATGCGTGGAAACCCGACCTCCACCCGCCCGAAGGCATGACAGTGAAATAATCGGTAAAATAAGGAAAGCCAAGTATTTCCCTAACCACTCCACCATTACCTCATTGGGCATAAACTCTATTTCGTATTTAATTAATAAATTGTATTTAAATAGAACAAAGCACAAACGATTTTGGAATTATCTAATAACATATGAACAATTTTTTATTCTGCCGACAAAAGCATTCCTATTCCTAGAGGACAAGAAATAGAAGATGTTGATTTTGTTTCCGTTTGCAAAATTCCAAAAGCTATCATGTTAAATTTCCAATCTAATACGAATCCAAACATTTGACGATAACACCACACAACACTATACGAATCAAAAATCGTGTAAAACATATAAACCCGATACAAAAAGGTTCTTTCATGGATTGAAATGACAGCACCCATCTTGAAATTGTTATTCTTTTTGCATTTCAATACTTAAAACTTGATTTCGTTTCTTCTTTAACTTTATAAAACTTAGAGTAAACTGCTAAATTCGTCCCTGAGGTTTGACTCAAAATACTAGATCAGTGCAAAATCAAGTTTTGTTGCTAAAACAGTCCCTGAGCCTAGTTTCTGTTGCTATTTCAGTCCAATAAATTAACACCGTTAGAACCTCCGTTAATGAATGGGTAAAACTGCTAAATTCGTCCCTGAGGTTTGATTCAAGTTGCTAGATCAGTCCAAAATCAAGTTTTTTGAATTTGTTAATTATAAACTTATTTAGGTATATAATTTTTCTAGACTTGCATTAATTTTTTGAATTTGTTAATTATAAATTATTTAGATTATAAACTTATTTAGGTATATAATTTGCAAGTCTAGAAAAATTATTTGTTAGTTATTTTGATTATTATTATTATTATTATTATCATTAAATGTTTACTAATTATATACTTAAGTATTTAAATAAGATAATACTTAATTTAAATAAAATTAGTTTTAAAAATATAAATGTAGCTTTTTTGAAGAGCGCAATTTAACCGGCCCAGCCTTAAATACTGATTTTATTTTGATGTTGTTATTGTTGTTGTTGTTACCATGTAAATATTTAGTATTTATTTAAGGATTTAAATAAGACAACAGTTAATTTAAACAATATTTAGTTATGAAAAATACAAACATTATATGTAAATTTAAATATTAAGAAATTAACATAATTTTTATTTATTTTTATTTAAATCATAATATTTAATGTTTAATATTTATCAATTATTTTAATTTAATATTTGTATTATAAAGTTCTTTTATTCATTTTTTCTACTTAATTAAGTGGTTTCGTATTTAATAATACTTATCATTCAGGTGAGGTCGGACAACATGTCGTGCCAGAACAAGTCTCATAAAAAGGATTATTTTGGTTTGAGTCAAAATAATGGTTTGACCCAAACCCGTTTTAAATCGTAATACTGGTTTGACCCGAACCCGTTTTGACTCAAACCAAAATAATTCTTTTTATGAGACTTGTTCTGGCACGACATGTTGTCCGACCTCACCTGAATGATAAGTATTATTAAATACGAAACCACTTAATTAAGTAGAAAAAATGAATAAAAGAACTTTATAATACAAATATTAAATTAAAATAATTGATAAATATTAAACATTAAATATTATGATTTAAATAAAAATAAATAAAAATTATGTTAATTTCTTAATATTTAAATTTACATATAATGTTTGTATTTTTCATAACTAAATATTGTTTAAATTAACTGTTGTCTTATTTAAATCCTTAAATAAATACTAAATATTTACATGGTAACAACAACAATAACAACATCAAAATAAAATTAGTATTTAAGGCTGGGCCGGTTAAATTGCGCTCTTCAAAAAAGCTACATTTATATTTTTAAAACTAATTTTATTTAAATTAAGTATTATCTTATTTAAATACTTAAGTATATAATTAGTAAACATTTAATGATAATAATAATAATAATAATAATAATCAAAATAACTAACAAATAATTTTTCTAGACTTGCAAATTATATACCTAAATAAGTTTATAATCTAAATAAGTTTATAATTAACAAATTCAAAAAATTAATGCAAGTCTAGAAAAATTATATACCTAAATAAGTTTATAATTAACAAATTCAAAAAACTTGATTTTGGACTGATCTAGCAACTTGAATCAAACCTCAGGGACGAATTTAGCAGTTTTACCCATTCATTAACGGAGGTTCTAACGGTGTTAATTTATTGGACTGAAATAGCAACAGAAACTAGGCTCAGTGACTGTTTTAGCAACAAAACTTGATTTTGGACTGATCTAGCATTTTGAGTCAAACCTCAGGGACGAATTTAGCAGTTTACTCTAAAACTTATTTATACAATACTTAATCTTTTTCACTTACAACGTAAAACAATTTAAAAAAATATATAACACTAAACATGTCAACCGGTCAACACGTAGACGAACTCAAACACAATCTGTTTGGCTAAAGTTCTTACGATTCTACCCGAAACTTACCTAAACTCATTTAACCAATACGAGCATTCACAACCCTTCCATCAAATTCTATCCTATAATTACATTAAAAACAACTACATTTATATATCCTTCAATAAAATATCTTTTATACATTTATCATTATCTTTTCTCTATACTCTACTCATTTCAAAATATATTAAAAAATTTCCTGTGCTACACTCACTCCACCCATCTCCCCTCCACTTTCCCATTTAAAATGCATCAAATCCTCCACACCTCAAAACCCATTGTTTTTGTGACCCATAGAAGCCCTAAAATAAACAAAAATTAAATAAAAAAAAAAAAAACTTTTCAAATCCACGCTTCTTGTTTTGTTGAAGAAAACAATCAAGAAACTGATATTCACAAACACCCTTTTCATTTCATGGAGTAAACTTAGGGCTTTCTTCATTTCCCTTCTTCAAGCTTCATTCTTTTCACCAATCTTGAAATACCCATTTCGAATCATGCATTCAAACAGGAACCTGAGAATCTTTAAAGCTAATTAAGGTAACTTTTCTTGAAATTTTGACCATATTATCCAAAGTATTGTATGTGTCACACTTGTTAATGTTCTTTTAGTTTATGATTGGTGTGTTCTTTAGATTTGAAGTGGCTTTTTTCTGATGTTTGACTGATAGCTCTATCTGCTCTTATTAGTACTTTACCTAACTTTTGTTATTTTATCACCATTTTGATCTTAAATAATTTCCCCTCTTTCAAAATCCCCTTTTTAGGGTTTTAATTTGATTATGTTCAACTGGGTGGAAATCTTGATATCATTTTATAATTTCATTAAATCATAAGTTTTGTTGTGGGTATCTTTTCTTGTTTATTTTCTTGATTTCTTCACATTAAGAATATTATATTTAATATAAGTATTATATTGTGATAATGATGTACTATTTTGTCTTGATAGTGACTCTGTTTTGCAGTTTATTTCATCATCATTGTCAAGAATATGCCCTTGAATGTCTATATATGCATATAAAATTATAAATGTATATTCTGTTTTCATGAATTAATTTGGGAATTTTGCTGTTTTTTTTTACTGATTTGCATTTATTTCCATATAATTTTAGGTTGTTTGCTGGTTTTAATCTTGTGATTTGCTCCTTTGATTTGATTTGAAGTAAAAAAACTAGAAAAAAGTTGAACCATTTTGACATAATTTTGATCATATTTCTTCATTAGGTTTGTTTGAATATTATTGATCATGAAAGGGGAATCATCATGGGTTAGTCACAGTCTTGATGACAAGGATTTCGATTCGTTTTCGGAGGTTGATGATGAGGGTAATAAGGACAATTCACCTGTGGTTTCGGTCGATGTACTCCTGCCCGATGATCTGCTGGAGCGAATTCTAGCTTATCTCCCTATCGCAAGCATCTTTCGGGCTGGTTGTGTGTGCAAAAGATGGTATGAAATAGTGAAATCAAGACGGTTTTTATGGAACATATCGCCCCTTACGCCGCAAAAACCGTGGTATTTCATGTTCACGAGTTCAGATGAAGCGAGCGGATACGCTTACGACACTGTTTCAAGAAAATGGTACGGGATCGAGCTCCCGTACATGATCAAAACCTCGAGATGGTTCATTACTTCATCATGTGGTTTAGTTTGTTTCATGGATAAAGATAGTAGAAGTGAGCTCTATGTGTGTAATCTCATCACCAAATGCTGTATTCGACTCATCGAGCCACCCGGTTTGCGGTTTTGTGACTATAGTGCCCTCTCGATCGCGATTGACCGAGTGTCAGCGAACTATACGGTGAGCGTGGTGAAATCTAGACAAGTTCCCGAAAACTACTTCCAGTGGGATCTCTCGATCCACGTGTACGACTCGGTGACGATGACATGGACGACAACGGTGTCCGAGATGCTGACGGGGTGGCGAGGCGGTGACGAGAGCGTGATTTGTAACGGGGTTTTGTATTTCTTGATTTACGCAACCGGGTCGTTTCAAGAAAACCGACACGGGCTAGTGAGTTATGATCTTTCTACCCGATCACCCGTTCGTAACTTGCTGACACGCGGTTTTATCTCGGTCCCGTGTTCTCTTACTTGCGGGCGGTTAATGAACCTTAACGGGACTTTAGTGATGGTGGGCGGGATTGGGAAACAAGATCGACAAGATATCATCACAGGGATCGGGATCTGGATTCTTGAAAGCACGAAAGAATGGCGAGAAGTGGCCCGAATGCCACACCGGTTCTTTCAAGGGTTCGGTGAGCTCGACGACGTGTTTGCTAGCAGCGGGACCGATGATTTGATCTACATTCAGAGTTACGGTGCACCGGCTCTTTTGGTTTTCGATTTGCAAAAGAATCAATGGAAATGGTCACAAAAATGCCCCGTTAGTAAACGGTTTCCGCTTCAACTGTTTTCTGGGTTCTGCTTCGAGCCCAGACTTGATATCTCACCATAATCGTAACGAACCCAGCCCGGCCTGGCCCGTTATCAAAACCGTAAGGATTTTCTCCAATTTAATTACCCTGTTGCAAATTGTGTATTACACAGAAGACTTATGATACATTTGCTAAATCTTGTGTGTTTGATTTTGAAATGCATATTCATTATGTTTTTGTCTGTACAAACCTGATGGGTACTGGGCTAAAAAAGGTTGTACTCTTTGCATGTATGGTAGTACACACAATGTACTAGTTATTTGGGATTTTACCCATTTACCCAGAGAAAAAGTGAAAACCCACCTCAAAGTTGTCACCATCTTTAATATACTTTATGGTTTTGAGGTCCCATGCCATCATGTCAAGTTCATCTAATATATAATATTTGTCACATTATTATTTATTATGTTATGTAAGTATCATTGTTGTGAATTTAATTAAACTTGTATAAATTTGGTTTTAAGTTTGTTTATTAAATGAGCTCATATGTGTGTATTGGAGAATGGAGATGTGTTTTAACTCGTTTCAAGCTTTTATTTACACTTTTCGATTCCAAAAGGTTATAATGTGTTTGGTTATAGTGTGACCGTACGTACAATCATCATCAATTCATCATTGATGATATTGTTTCTACGTTTAGAATGGATGAGGTGATCATTCAATAAAATGAAAAATGTTCTTTCTTTATCTAGAGGATTAATTTTTTTTTAAAATAAAACTTTATTAAAATACACCTCCGACCCAAAAGGACAAAATGTCAAACAAACAACAACACCCCCGACCCAAATGGACAAGGGACAAATTACAACATATATAAAGGATATTTACACCACTCTTTTCAACTAATATTTTTACAAGAAGATCTATTTTAACCCATCCAAATCCTCTGGACTTAGGTGCTGTTTGTTTTTTCAGAGGTAAAATGTCTGTAGTCTGCGAACCACATCTGCAGACATCTGCAAGAGAAGATGTGGACCAAATGTCTGCAATCTGCAAGGAGAAAACGGTTTGTTTTTTTCCTTCAAAAACAACTTCACACACAACACACACACAACAGGTCTGCTCTCTCTCTCTCTACAAACTCTCTCTCTCTACAACCACCACCACCACTGCACCACCTTCGCCACCACCACCGCACCACCTCCGCCATCACAGATCTCTCTCTCTCTACGGTCTCTCTCTCTCACAGATCTCTCTCTCTCTCTCTACGGTCTCTCTCTCTCTACAATCTCTCTCTCTCTCACAGATCTCTCTCTCTACGGTCTCTCTCTCACACAGATCTCTCTCTCTCTCTCTCTCTACGGTCTCTCTCTCTACGATCTCTCTCTCTCTCTACGGTCCGGTTTTGACGATGGTGGTGGTGGAGGTGGTGGCTGAGAGGTAGGAGGTGGTGGCGGAGATGTGGTGGCAGTTGGAGGTGGTGTCGGCAGGGGAAGTGGAGGTGATGTGGGAGGAGAGGTGGTGGCAGGGGAGAAGAGGAAGAAGATGGCTGTGTGAAGATCTTTTTTTTTTTGAAACTATTATACATAGCTTTTTTTTGAAGCTATTAAAAGCTATTTTAAGATCTTTTTTTTAAACAAACAGTCTTCAAGGGCTTATGTCTGCCCGCCCGCAGACATAAGCTCTTTACAGACATTATAAGCAAAAACAAACAGAACCTTAATCTTAGCCAAAATATCTTGCGGACTTCTCCTGCTCTGCTTAAAAACCAACTCGTTCCTACCTTTCCAGATGCACCAACACGAAATAATAACCAACCCAAGAATATTTTTTTTCGCTTTCTTACCCATCTGAAGAGAATTTTGGATATTTAGTAGATCTTTGAATTCAAAAGCGAAGATCGGTGGGATGTTGCACCACGCACTGACGGCCGCCCACACCCTAATAGCCACCGAACAAGCCGTGAATAGATGATCCACAGATTCTTCATACTTGTCGCAGAAAGGGCACATAACCGTAGTAATATCCACATTCCTTCTTCTCAAATTATTTCTAGTAGCAAGCCTATCCAGGTTACCTCTCCAAGCCATAATATTACATTTGAGGGGAACCCATTTGCACCAATCGAAGTTGGGGAGATGACTACTTCCCCTATCGGAAATTAACACTTTTTTCACCGCTTTTACCGAGAACCCTTCCTGACTGTCGTCGTTCCACCTCCACGAATCTATGTCATTGGACAATCTTACCCTGTTGATAACATCTTGACATTCCTGTCATTCCTTAGTCTCTGTATCAGTCTCAGGTTGTCTAATCCAATTCCACGAAAAGCCATCATTTCCAAGACCCGTGACTATTCTGTCTTTAACCCTGCAAGATTTACAAGCATCCAAAACAAACAAATGTGGCCATCTTTCCATGAAAGGGAGATCGCCAACCCAGGTGTCTATCCAATAACGGATTTTAACCCCGTTCCCAACCTTACCCCTAATCATCCAATTTACACCCTCCCCATTTAATTTTATTTTGGAAATCACTTTAACATTGTTGTTCCAGCACCCCGCGTACTTACTATTAAGGGGCATAAAGCTTCTTTGGTTGTTTTTACTATGACAAGCTTCCACCACTTTCCTCCACATATTTTGATTTTCGACCCTATATCTCCAACCCCACTTATAAAGAAGAGCCCCATTAACTTCTTTCAATCTGTTTATACCCAACCCCCCTTTTTTCTTAGGCCAAGTGATCCAATCCCACGCCACCCAATTCATTTTGTTATTAACGCTAGAGCCCGCCCAGAGAAACTTTCTCATTTTTTGCTTCGAGATTCTTAATTGGGGTTTTTGCATATTTCCCCTTAAAAAACTTTGAAATTGCATATATACCTGAGCCAAAAATTAAATTGCATATTTCCCCTCTATTAACTAGTAAAATTGCAAATTTACCCATTTTGATTTAATTTATTAAAATTAAATTATAGAAAGACTTTTTTACCCTTCATTTAACTAAGCTTTAGAAAATTGCATATTTACCCATTTAAATTATAGAAAGACTATTCAAACTAGAAATCACAAAATCTATTCACATTAATAAGAAGACAAAAACAATAATACAATTTTATTACAACCGGTGACGGTTAATCGAAGCAACAAGCCTGTTATTTATATGCTATGACAAACAAGAGTCAATACTGTTATTTATATGTTTTAGTGTTTTCCAGCATGTTGAAATAAAATTTTATCACCTTCAGATTTCTAGTTGGATCGGTGACGGAATATGGCCGGAAAAGTCAATACTGTTATTTCATATAGGTTTCAAACTTTGTATTTAGTAGAATTGGTTTTTCTATTCAAAAGGGGGTGGCGGCGCAACTTGTTGCCCGACTACCTGCCATTGCTTTGTAATTGCCCATTTTCATGTGGAATAAAAAAAAAAAAAAAAAAAAAATTAATCATTGTTGAAACAAAATTTCTAATAAGTGTTGGTAATTTTTATAATCAACATCATTTCATATAGATTTATTACAACCGGTGACGGAATATGGCCGGAAAAGTAATGCAGGCGGTTTGGTACACTTGTTATTACCAACACTTATTCAACAGTACTCTTGTTTGTCATTTTGATCATAGCACATAAACCGTTTCAGGTTTCTTTACAAATAAAACAATAACTATGAACCAGATTTTTCTCAAAACAAGATATTTTAATTTTGAGAAGGGTAGTTTTGTCATTTTAATAGAGAAGGGGAAATATGCAATTTTTATTTAGGCTTGGGTAAATATGCAATTATGGGTGTTTTTAAGGGGAAATATGCAATTATTCCTTCTTAATTATACCACTCGGGGCTTTATATAAAAAGAAGTAATAAATCAAGAGACTCTCCAAAACAGAGTTTATCAGAGTAAGTCTCCCCCCTATTGATAAAGTTTTAGCTTTTCAAACCGACAGTCTTTTATCAAAAATCTCAATAATAGGGTCCCAGTTGCTGATTCTATTTATATTAGCCCTCACAATGATACCCAAATAAGTAAGCGAGATTTTATTCGTGTTGCACCCAATAACCTTAGCCATATCCTGGATAACACCGTTATCCACCCCCAACCCATATAGGTTAGATTTGTGAAGATTAATTTTCAAGCCAGAAACCAAATAGAAAATTCTAAGAAACCTAGCCACATTAGTCAAGTTGTCCCTATCATTAGAGGATTAAATAAACCAATAAAAAAGAAATATATTATTATATATTTGTGACGTTGCATCTATTAATCGAGTTCTCAGACTGGTTTAGTAATTTTGAATTGATTTCATTTGGGCTAACCGATTATGCGTACTCTAAATTTTGTTATATTGCAAAATCCAAAAACCTGAAATTAGTTTAATTTTTAAAAATTTAAACTATTTATGATACATTTGGTTTTTGAGTCGGTATCAAGGACCCGTTTATGAAAACATGGATTACAAAAGTTGTATATTTTTTTTATTGATTAGGGTGTAAGTGAATGAGTATTTTTAAGATAAATCATGAAACAAACTCGATTATTATGTTAGTTTTATGTTTCCCCACCTAACGTTTTGATTGTTTTTGGAGGTTTATGTTGAAATGGGCTTAGTCATTGTCATTCTTTTTTACATCAATTAGTAAATTATAAAAGAAGCAACTTATGTGATTGATTTTGACTTTTCTTATGTGATTAGGCTATAGGGTGTGGTCATGACCCTAATGATCTCCATGACCCTCCACATCAACGCCATGTCACTCACTTTTAATCCATCATTCAAAACCATTAGCCTAAGGGTGTGGTCATGACCCAAACCACTATTCTCTTATTTTAATTTATTTTTGTGAAAAAGGAAAATGAAATATTGAAAAAGGAAAGGAGGCCCATGGTTGGCATGGTTTAATCCATGACAACCATGGTTGATGAGCCAAGGGGGTGGTATAGAAATTTATTAATGTTCCTACATGGTGATTAATGACCCAACCATGCTCCCCACACCATTTAGCCAAGTAGACTAGATTGATGTAAAGAAAAAAAAGTTAAGTTCAAATTTAGATAACTCAAACCTCTATTGTTGAGGATGTGAAAACAGATAAGTATTATAGATGTATGTTTTATTGGAATAACTCAATCAACAACATAGTTAGGAGTTACCTCCTTACATGGCCTGGCCCAAAAGATAGCCCCTAATCAGGTTGACTCATTATAGATTTATAGTTGGCCTGGTCCATTTCTATAAAGCGAAGTCTTCTCTTTTAAACGTGGGTTCTCTCATCTTTCAATTGTCCATTTGTCTTAGTCTCTCTATGCATACTTCTCTAATTTACATGCTTCTAATTAGGGGTGTAAACAAGCCCAGAGACTCGAGAGTTACTCGTTATTGGCTCGGTTGAAAGCTAAAACGAGCCCGAGCCCGAGCTCAAGCCTATAATAGAGCTTGTTTAGTTATCGAGCCCGAGCCTGAAATACAAAGCTCGTTTAGGCTCGCGAGCCTAAATGAACCCAAACAAAATTTTACTTTTATTTAATATATAATATAATAATAATGATGATAACATTGGCGAGCCGGGCTTAAGCCGAGCTTTGGCTCGTTTAAGCAATATTGAAGCGAGCTCGAGCCGAGCTTTCAGCTTGTTCGGGGAAGTTCTCAAAATAGCTTGAGCCGAGCTCGAGCTTTTGGTTTAACTCACGAGCCGAGGTCGAGCTCAAATAATTAGGCTTGAACCGAGCCGAGCTTGAGCCTAGTCGTGCTCGGGCTCGGCCTGACTCGTTTACATCCCTACTTCTAATAGAATTCGTAGCCGCGAGACTTTCTAACGAGTTCATGATTTTTACAACTATGCTTCTAAATCTGGATGAAGAAACACGACACAACACCACCGTCTAGACCACATCAAAATAGAAGAGATTGCTCACTACTAAAGGACTCACGTACCTGCCACTAGAGGTGCATAGATAACGGGGTACGAGACCTGACCCATAAAAACCCGAAACAAACATTAAAAAAACTGGGTTGAGGTACCTGGTTCCATATTCCACCATACCAGGTGGTTATATATGGATTCCATACCCTATGATTTGAAATCGGTTCTAACTCAGTTATACCCGGTCAAAACCCGAAAAAACTAGAACTAGAGGTATACAAAACCTGGGTGTAGGTCCAAACCACTTCGGTTTATAAATTAATTTTAGGTTTAAAAGTCCGAACCCATCTGAATTGGTTTGGGTCGGGTTCGTGCCCAAACCTATTCGAAACCGGGCTCTAAGCTGGCTTGTCCCAAACTTGCTCGGTTTATGATCCATCTTAGGTTTGAAATCCTAAACTGTCAGTTGGGTCATGGCTTAAACCAGTTTGGCGGGCCCAAATCGGTTTTTTGTACACCTCTAATTGGAACGGAAAACTCGATCACTTTCTCGTTAAAACTCGATTCCATACTTGACCCGGTTATTACAATGCCCACTTTTTTTACATTGTCAACCCATAACAGGTCTTAACCCGAAACCGGGTATGTATCAATACTCGATTTCTACACCACTACCTGCTACATGAATTTTTGTAGCAATATAATTCACATGTGCATTTTTCATTATACATGAATAATATCACTATCATTATTCACTTGTGGATTATAATGAACTCTCATATGCATAGATCCGGTCTTGACTAATGAGTGGTATCGGTACCGAATTTTTCGAACAAACTTTTTTTTCGGTACCGAATCTACACCCATTTTTTGACATTTTTGATACCATTACTTTCGGTTCGGTAAGGTACCGGTATTTTACCCTCAAATATCGATAACGTACCGGTACCGTACAATTTCGGTACCGGTACCGAGCTCATCTCTAGTCTTGACTATTTTGTTCGCTACATATTTAGTGTTACCATATACATATATATTCGAAATATATACATAAGACATACGAATGTAGGTATATGTGTATGTGTAAAACACATACATAGGAATGTTTATTTCAAAACCAATATTGTATTCAAAACTGTATAATGCACTTTGTTTGTAATGCGTAAAAGACAATTGATAGTGGTAGGAGAGAGAAGTAGAGACAACTACATTTTTTTTTGAAAGGTAAGTAGAGACAACTACATAACCAACACATTCAAAGCAACGTTTCGTTCTTACAATTCTTAACATATACGTTTCTCTAATTTTTTTGTTAATTTTTCAAAAGCAGATTACTTCCTATCCTCAATCTCTATTACTTTTTTCTCTTTCCTACACACTTGCAACAAAAATATAGTGAATTGAATATGAACCTCTAAATATAGAGATGTACTGTACATTCTATATATTTTTCTCTATTATAGAGGTGTTTTTGTTGTTGTCTATTCTTTTCTTTATATTTCTTGAAAACAGGTATTACATAGTGACCTATTTTCTATACTAGGATGATATCCACAATTATAACATTTTATGTAATTATACCTCTTTGATGTATCCAAGTGTAACTGCACTCGTTTATATTCATGTATGTGTATGTAACTTTAGCTATTGGTTTTTTGTCTCGCTGTATATACTGTATACTGATTCATTATCTGAGTCATCTGTTTTGACAGCTTCTATCTCATAATCGTGTAATTTTTCTATTAAACTAGCACTTTCTACCTTCTTATTTTTATTAGGACATTAATTAGCTAGATATTTTTCTTCTCCATAGATGAAACATTTATATTTTCTTGTTTGGGGTTTTTTAATATATCTGTTTTTATTAGAATTTGCTATGTAATTTATGTTATAAGTACTGCTTTTTCTTATATTTTTCTTTCTATCATAGAATCCACAGGCTTAGGGTGTATAAATGGTTGTTTTACAAAATGCATATGCATTTCTTTTTAACTAGTTCTTGTAAGGCTACTGAAGAAACAACGATCTAGATTGACCGAAATCGATTAGATTGGGGGTTTTGTCTCTGCATAAAAAGGGTTAATCTCCTCGTTGATTCGATGGTTAGTTAGACTCCTCCGATGATCACTGCAAAACAGAAAGCCGTTAGACTCGCCACGGGGAGAATGGGGGTTCTCTCCGTGACCACCCTCCGGCGTGAGAATAAGTACAGTGATCTTGAAGAAGATGAAGTTGTATGAGTGAGAGTAAGTGAAGTAACTTGTGAGATCATACCTGAAGCATCTTATTTATAACCGGGTTTTGGCGGGAAAATGGCGTAACGGAGAGAGTAACGGAAAGCACTTTTCCGTTGGCGGTTATCTTTTCTTTCCGTCAATCATTAACCTTACGTCCATGCACATGGATCGTGGGTCTGATCAACGGTTAGAGAGTTGCCACGTGGAAAGTGGTTTTGTGTAGATCTTTCTTCAAGTTAGTGCCATCATCGTGATTTAGATGAAAGCTCAGTATCATGCCACGTCACATTCAGTTACAATCGACTGAAGCCATGCACGATGAGCATTTAAGTCCTTCTAGAAGATCTACAGCTGTAAACCGCTTTGCTTTTGCCACGTGTCCATCCTGGTGTAACAGAAAAGATTCCTTTTGTTCAAGTCTTGATTTCAGGTTTGCGGAGATGTTTAGGATTTTCTCTTCAAGCCTAACTGTGCCCTTGCGCGAGCCCGCGCAAGGGTGTTAGTTGAATGTTTGTCCCTCTTTTTCTCCGGCGCATGGTTATCGAAGACTGTTCTCTTCCATATCCTGTTTAGAACCGCTGCGCGGCCGCACAGGGTCTTGTTCAAGATGTTCTTGGATTAAGGCTATGGTATGGTCTTATGAGCCTGCACAAGGTTTTTGGGACCATACCCCTTCAAGTCCCCCCAGTCCAGTGTTGCTCCTATGTGCCAATGGCAAGTAGGTGGAGCACTGGACTATACAAAATGAAGTGCGCGCTTTTGCTGTTGAGAAGTAGCAAGATTGTTCGGCGCAAAGTATGAAGAATCTTCTTTGCAGAAGATATTTCTTGTTTCTTCAGGCTGAGGTTTTCATGATTTCAAATTTAAAAAAAAAAACTTGACTCACATCAAGAAGCTAGTAAAAGGTACTGTGCTGATGTTGACATGTGACGGTTAGGTGACAGGTTGTCACTTGTCAGACGTCAAACATTAATTGGGCGTCGTCAAACGTGGTTCGTACACGTGCGTGACGTTATTTCTTGTTCCCCACTCGCCCTTATTGCCTTGGTAACCGCGTTTTCCTGAAAAAGGGGGTTTTGCGGTTTTCGAGAGCATTAATGGCGATGGGTATATAAACCCTTTGAGCGGCTTCTCTTTTTTCATTAGTTGCCTTTGAGTTCTTTCGTCTTCTCCAATTTTCTTTAAAGAAAAACCTGCAACTTGTGTTTTTTTTACCCTTTATGTCTACTGGAGATCATCCCGACGATTCTGCAGAAGAAATGTCTGCTTCCTTACTGCCGCTGAAGTGGTCGAAGGAGATCTTTGACGGTCTTGTTCAGAATTTCAAGTTTCCCAGGAGCTGGGGTGTGATGTACCTAGAAGAGGGACAGACAGCGGCACAAGCTCCGCCTGGCTATATAACTTTGTTCTGGGATTATTTCTCCGAGGGTAACTTCCGATTACCGGTAACGAGATTTGTTCTCGACATTCTTGATTACTATAAATTTCATATTTCCCAATAAATCCCATGGGAATGGTTCGGATTCGACATTTCGAATTTGTTTGCCAATCGATGCACATCGAACCCACTATTGATCACTTTCGGGTTTTCTATCAACTCCATTGTGCTAAAGGATTTTACTCGTTTGCTCAACGTCCAATCGCCAAGAAAATTTTGCTTGTACCTCCAAAATCATTTCATGAATGGAAACCCAAGTTTTTCTTCATCAAGACCGGAGTGATTCTGATGAAGATGACTTTTCGAGGTGTGGAAGATATTGAGGTGGAGACCCTGAAGACTCCGGAGGCGGAGATATGGTACCAAGATTTAAAGGATGTGCCTTCTATTGAATTACCTGAAAGGGCACTAGTTGCTGCTGGGATGAGTTTGCACTGGAAGGCAGATCGTCATGACAAGCCAGTTTCTGTGGAGGATGACAAGAGTAAGTCATGAAATTTTCTTGCATTATGTGGAATTATTTGTTAATTTCCCTTCAACAGTTGTTGCTTTATATGTTGTGGCATTCAAGAGAGAGAATGGGAAGATGACGACCGTTCAGAAGGGTGCTAATGAAGACCCCTGGTATTACCAGATTATAAAAAACTTTGTGTCACACCCCAACCGATGGCGGAAACATCGGGGCGCGGCACTGAGCGAAAGATATTGTCCAAGAGAATCCATAACAACTATTAAATTACCAAATATTTAGCGTTCACGTCCCATACCATAAACCTATAAGATAAAAACAATTATTACAGATATTGTTCTCAAAGACAAATAGCAGTTCCAACAACTCAGGTTTATTTAATGTAGTTTCTAGACTCCTTAGCTTGATTCCACAAAAGCAAGGCATAGCATAGCAAGCATCCTAAACACCTGTCACATACGTTAAAATAAAAGTCAATACACATAGTGTAAAGGTGAGCATACAAGTTTGATAGCATAATAGTAGCGAAAGCGATTTACGCATAACCAACATGTAACACGTATAATGCGAAGCTAGCAAGTTATCGACAATGAAATATGCACAGACGTGACTGCGAGTTGTAGAATGCACAACACATATCACCACTGTGACATGTGAGGAAAAGCCCTTAACAACCCCCGTCCACGACAGGTGCTGAGTCCAAACTATAGTACTATCATTGCTAAGGTGTCAGGAAACAATCACTGTGTAAACATAACATATAAGCATTCATCGAGTAACACGTATAACATGCGAGAGCGGTGAACGTATAAAAAGTGTTTGCGTTGTGTGATAGATGTGATTTGATTAGGTAACGTATGTAACACCCAAAAGTGCTTAAAGAAAAAAGGGATCGAGTATACTCACAGATCGTGTTTAACGAGTAAACACAGTCTTGGATTGAAGGGAGCGCTGAGAGATTAGCCTGAACACAGTACAATAGTATAAGCGTTGAACGGTGCGTAAAACGGTGCGTTGTGGATTGAGTGACGGAAGGCGATTCGGTCGGATGACCTTCCGGACGGATAGTCATCCGGGCGGATGGCCATTCGCATGGAGGGTTGTCCGTTTGGGATGGATGTGTTTGTGTACGACGGAACTTTGAACTTTTCATTGTAGCATTTATAAAAGTGAGTAGTATCTCTACCTTTTAGGTCGTCCGGTCGAACGGTCATCTGGACGGATGGCCGTCCGCTCGGATGGCGATCCGGGTGGAGGCTAACATACTCTAAAATTTGGAAATTGTTTAAGTGTTGAAAACATTCCAAGTCATCCGATCAGATTGTCGTTCGATCGGATGGCTATCCGATCGGACGACAACCCGTTTGGTAACCTGTTTGTTATGTAACTTGTAAAATTTGCTAAGTTTAGAAAGTTGCGGTTTGACCGAGACGGTATGACGACATGTCAAACAACGAAAATTCCACCAAGTCTAAGTCATCTGATCGGATGGGAATCACCCCGTCCGATTAGTTAACTGTTCTTGATGGTACTTCATGTTCAACCCGTGAATCGGTCGTCTTCTCCGATAGGACTCAGTTCTCCGTCCAATACTTCACTATGGAACGGGTAGAAGGCCTGAACGAGCTCTGATTCTATCGGTTTTGAGTAAAAAGTTGAGAATATTGAAGAAAAGTTTGAAACACTTTGATTGTGTTTAGATTTAGGAGAAATCAGTGTTTAAACATTGTAGAAATCCTTTAGATCCGAGTTGTTCTTTGTGGAATGAAGTCACACTTTGGTGTTCTTGGGAACCCATGAAGACATCATCCTAGAACAGCCCAAATCCATCGATTTCATGGTGAAAAGTTGAGATTTGTGGGTGAAATTGATGAGAAAGTGTGTGTAGATGATAGAAGTACAAGATTTGAGGTAGAAACTTACAAGAATCGCGAGGAATCAAGAGAAAATAGGGCTGGAACGTGCTGGTCGAACGAGAGCTGTCACATCACATGAACAGTGATGTGATAGGTGCTATTTATAGGCAAAGAGGGAGAAAGGCGGTGTAGGGTGACGGATCGGAGGGCCTCCCGATCGGATGGGAGGTGCGAGTTAGTTTCCGACTTTTCGTTTCGTGCGTTGAGCGTTGCGATGCGGTGCGAGTAAGCGATGCGATAGTATTACACATTAGTTACACCAATAACATAACTACTAACTAACATAAAAGTAAAACTTGTTATTCGAGTCTGCGATGAGATTGCGTTCTGATAGAGTTGCAATTACGTTTGCGAATAATCACCTCAAACAATTATAAACATGCACAAGTAACACATAATGGCACACACACGTAAAACCATATCCATAACCTGTAATTCGAGTTGCGATGCGATAGCGTTAAGTAGATTAGCGTTTAGTTATCTCTATCGCATTGTTACTTCACATAATACAACTAATAAGCGTAAATTCAAGTATCGATTTATCGAGGTTTGAGAGTACAAGCAATAATTAAGCAAGAAAAGACAGATCTAATTAGCAATCTTTTCTTCCTTTGACTTTGACTTGTACTTTGACTTCAAAAAGTCGGGTTGTTACAGCCTCCCCTACTTTAGGGAATTTCATCCCGAAATTAAGGCGCATGCGTAATGAAAAGCTGTGGATACTTAGCCTTCATGTCACTGTCAAGTTCCCAGGTGAACTCGGTGCCGCGTTTGCCTTCCCAGCGAACCTTCACTATGGGAATGCGTGAGCGTCGAAGTTTCTTGGTTTCTCGGTCCATGATCTCGACAGGCTTTTCCACGAAGTGTAATGTTTCGTCCACTTGTAGGTCCTCAAGTGGAACTTGTAAATTCTGCTCGGCTAGGCACTTTCTGAGGTTCGAGACGTGGAAAGTCGGGTGGACGTTGCTGAGCTCCTCCGGTAGTTCGAGTCTGTTGGCCACTTTGCCAATCCTTTCCAGAATCTTAAAGGGTCTAACATATCGAGGCGCGAGCTTTCCCTTCTTGCCGAATCTGATCACCCCCTTCCAAGGTGAAACCTTTAGGAGTACGTGATCGCCAACGTCAATTCAAGGGGCTTGCGGCGTCTATTGGCGTAACTCTTTTGACGACTCCGAGCTTTCAAGAGATTATCTCGGATCTGGAGGATTTTGTCAGTCGTTTCTTGCTATAACTCAGGACCGGTAATTTGCGCGTCTTCGATCTCGTGCCATACAATAGGCAATCAACATTTTCTTCCATATAATGCCTCAAATGGAGCCATTTGGATGCTAGAATGATAACTGTTATTGTATGAGATTTCGACTAAAGGTAAGTGCGCGTCCCAATTACCACCGAAATCTATGACACACGAGCAAAGCATGTCTTCAAGGGTACGAATCATTCGTTCAGTCTGACCGTCGGTTTGGGGATGGAAAGCGGTACTTAGATTAAGAGTAGTACCGAGAGCAGATTGAAACGTTTCCCAAAGGCGCAAGGTAAACCGACCATCGCGATCAGAGATGATATCACGAGGCGTCCCGTGTCGACAAATGATTTCGTCGGTGTAGATCCGTGCTAATCGTTCTACCTTAAAGTCTTCCCGTATTGGCAGAAAATGAGCAGATTTAGTAAGACGATCAACGACAACCAGATGCTATCATGACCTGATGGCGTGCGCGAAAGTTTCGTTATGAAATCCATGGCTATACTCTCCCATTTCCACATAGGGATCTCGGGTTGCACAAGTAAGCCAGAGGGGTGTTGATGCTCAGCCTTGACCTTCGAACAAGTCAGGCACTTTGACACATAGGTAGCGATATCTTTCTTCATGCCCGGCCACCAGTACATGTAGCGAAGGTCCTGGTACATTTTATCGGCACCGGGATGAATAGAATATCGAGACTTGTGGGCTTCGTCTAGCAGAATCTCTCGTAAATTAGTGCGTTTGGGAATCCAAATTCGGTCTAGATAATGAAATATACCATTCGATTTATTCACTAGTTGTTCGTCATTGTTGATGATCCTTTCTTTCTTCAAGGTGCGTTCGGTAAAACAAACATGTTGGGCATCGCAAATAAGAGCTTCGAGAATGTGCTGGGCTTGAGTATTACGAACGTTATGCAAATAGCATCGTCGACTGAGAGCATCGGCAACGACATTCGCTTTGCCTGGATGGTAACGATTCTCACAGTCGTAATCGTTGAGAAGTTCAACCCATTGGCGCTGGCACATATTCAGTTTCTTTTGGCTCAAGATGTGTTGTAGGCTCTTATGATCTGTGAAGATCATACACTTAGTACCGTATAGGTAGTGTCTCCAAATCTTTAACACAAAAACAACTGCACCAAGCTCGAGATCATGGGTTGTATAGTTCTTCTCGTGGATCTTGAGTTGTTGAGAGGCGTACGCGATAACCTTATCCCTTTGCATGAGAACGCAGCCAAGACCGAGGTTAGAGGCATCGCAATAGACAATGAAGTCGTCGTTTCCGTTGGGTAGTGCAAGCACAGGAGCGTTGCAAAGCATAAGTTTGAGAGTTTGAAAGGCTTCCTCTTGTTCAGTTCCTCAAATAAAAGGTTTATCTTTGTGCGTAAGAGAGGTAAGTGGTACAACGATTTTAGAGAATCCTTCGATAAATCGGCGGTAATAGCCTGCTAGTCCGAGAAAAGGACGGACTTCAGACGGGTTCTTTGGTGTAATCCAGCTCTTAACAGCCTCAATCTTCGCGGGATCGACGTGAATACCTTGACTATTGACAATGTGACCGAGGAATTGAACCTCCTCCAGCCAGAATTCACACTTGGAGAACTTGGCATAGAGTCGATTCCCCTGGAGTAGTTCGAGAACCAAACGTAGATGCTGCGCGTGTTCGGTTTTCGACCTTGAATAGATCAGGATATCATCGATAAACACGATGACGAAGCGGTCGAGAAAGGGTTTACACACGTGATTCATCAGATCCATGAAAATCGCGGGTGCGTTGGTTAAACCAAAGGGCATAACAACAAACTCGTAGTGACCGTATCGGGTTCGAAATGCAGTTTTAGGTATATCTTCCTCCTGGATTCGTAACTGTTGATAGCCTGAGCGTAAATCAATCTTCAAGAAACATGTAGCACCTTGTAACTGATCAAACAAATCATCGATTCGAGGAAAGGGATAGCGATTCTTGATGGTAAGCTTATTCAATTCCCTATAGTCGATGCACATCTGGAACGATCCGTCCTTCTTTTTGACGAAAAGGATAGGTGCGCACCAAGGAGAGGTGCTAGGGCGAATGAAGCCTTTATCAAGTAATTCCTGGAGTTGACTCGAAAGTTCACGCATTTCGGATGGAGCGAGTCGATAGGGAGCTTTAGCGACGGGATTCGCCCTAGGAATGAGGTCGATTCAGAAATCGATATCACGAGATGGTGGTAAGCCATGTAATTCATCAGGAAATACGTTAGGAAAATCACGAACCACAGGCACTTCTTCCATTGTCTTTTCTTTCTTTTCCTTCTCCGCTACTACGATGTGTGCTAAGAAAGCTTTGTATTCCTTTCGGAGATACTTGCTTGCTTGGACACATGACATGAGTTTGAGATCCTTCGATGGAGTTTCACCATACACACAGAGTTGATCACCATTAGCGAGAGAGAAACGAATCATTTTATCAAAGCAAACAACTTCAGCTCGATATTCACGAAGAAAATCCATGCCTACTATGATGTCAAAGCTACCAAGCTGCATCGGGATGAGATCGATCGGGAAAACGTGATTGTTGAGTTCAAGAGTACAATCACGCAGAACAGAACTAACAGTGACGGTTCTTCCAGTGGTAATTTCTACGTCGAACGTCGTTGGGAGGTTTGCGCGTTTACGTTTTAGGAGTTTCTCGAATTCGAACGACACAAAACAGTTATCTGCTCCAGTATCAAACAAATACGAGGCATATATACCATTGACAAGAAATGTACCGTTGACAACATTGTTGTCAGCTTGAGCCTGGTGAACGTTGATGTTGAAAGTTCGGGCACGGGCTGCTTGTTGCTGCTGTTGATACTGTTGCTGCGCTGGTTGCAGCTGTGGCTCTTGCTTCACCACTCTGTTTGGGTAAAAATTTGCAAAGTGGTTAGGATTACCACATGCATAACAAGCTCTTGCGTGAGCAGGAGCTGCTTGTTGACCCTGGGGAGCGGGATGAGGAGCTGGCAGAGCAGGAGCTTGAACTTGAGCTTGAGCTTGACGAGGACCAGTACGGCAATTGGCAGTGAAGTGGCCGTAAAGGTTACAGTGAACACAAAATCGACATGCGATCCCAACAGGATGATGGTAAGTACAGGTGGGGCATAGCGGGTGTGGACCATTATATGCACGCTTGGCCGACGGTGCATTTGTCACCGGTGCTGCTACCTAGCGGTTCGGGTTCTGAGGTGGGGCAGTGATGTCATTTAGTGGTGCCGCAACTATCCCTGCACAGTTCTTGTTGTTGTTATTGTTCTTGCGCTTGCGACGTGAAATATTTGAAGCTTGCGGTGTGGTGGTTTCAGTGGTGGGAGCAGCGGTAACTTGATGAAGACTTTTAGTGGTTTTATCGAAGTAACCAGCCCGAACTCGCTTGTCGTTAATCTTGGCAACGAGCAGGAAGGTTTCTTTAATAGTGGTTGTCTTGGCGGCTTGCACGAAATCAGCAACACAATCCGGTAAAGCACGGATGTATTTCTTGATGGTGATGTCAGGAGTAGAGACTTGGCCAGGACAGATTATGCTTAGCTGCTTAAAGCGGGCAGTTAGACCAGCATTGTCGCCACTCTCTTGTTTGATATGCCAAAACTCGTCCTCCAGCTTCTGAAGCTCATGGGGAGGGCATAATTCCTTCATCATGATTTCCTTCAACTCTTCCCAAGTAAGCCCATAGGCTGCATCATTTCCTCTCTTGTTTCTTTCGGCAGTCCACCAGTCCAGCTCCCTGGACTGGAAAACGCCAGTGGTGTTAACAGTGCGAAGGTTATCAGGACAGCTGCTTTGGCGCAGAGTGACTTCAATTGAATCGAACCTTTAAAACATGCCAGTAGGCCCGTCTTCTCCGGTGAATTCTTTGGGGTCGAAGGCCTTAAACTGCTTGAAGCTAAAAGTAGCAGAGGGAGAATTGGTCCTTGATTCCTCAGAGGACTTGATAGCGTTTTCGTTGAGTTCGCTGACAATTTGCGGAATGACCTTAGCCATCTGCTTGGCCACTAGCGATGCGATGCGTTTCTCAGCGTGATTTCGGCAAGCGGATCGAGAAGCATGAGATGACGACATTGTCTGTAGCAGACATCATCATAGGACTCAGACGCGATTAAATATAGTCTAGCGTATCACCAAAAGCTACTTATATATATATATAAAGCACAGGAACACGTCGGTATACATCACACAGTCACGTAGGCACATAGTCCACATAGCACGTACGCACATAAGCATGTAGTCCACGTAATGCACAGAAGCAGGTAGTCCATATAGCTCATCTTCAACTATATTTTGCACGTATTCATCTACATGTGTTGCACGTATTCACCTATCATTCAAGGCTGCGAAAAGCGATCGAGAGTTGCGAGTGCGTGTATCACGGCGTATGGTTCACACACCTCCGTAAATGCGATGAGAGACAACGAGTAGCATAGCATGCAGCGATTTGTTAGCGTTTTAAGGCAAATGTGTAATGCGAGTTGTGTGTGTGTATCAAGGTGAACAGCGAAAAGCGAGTAAAGCATCAAAACCGAAACATACATGAACACATAAAACATGTAAAATCTCTCATAGAAGCGATAATTCACAGAGTAAGCGGTGGCGATCCTCAGAATCGAAACACATAAAAGCGATAAGTGTAAAATCAGCGAAAATCAGAATGTCTTGGGTGTGCTAGACTTGACTACCCAAAGTGATTTGACTATTCTCAAAGACTTCGAGTACACGCATTGGCTTATTAGACTGTGCTCTTGCCTCAATCCGGGCGATCGGCATGCATCCTTTCGGCCGTTACGCGGCTCTTGTCGTTGGAATCCATCGAGACCTTGGTGAGAGTTTTGTAAAAACCAAAGAATAGAGCGGATTAAGTCGTTAAGATGCGGGTTTCACCCCTAACTTATCAACTTCATTCCTGTTTGTGTGATAAAATCACGAGATATAGGGGAGGGAGACGTGCATCGAAAGCTACTTATATAGTCTAGCGTATCACCAAAAGCTACTTATATATATATATAAAGCACAGGAACACGTCGGTATACATCACACAGTCACGTAGGCACATAGTCCACATAGCACGTACGCACATAAACATGTAGTCCACGTAATGCACAGAAGCAGGTAGTCCATATAGCTCATCTTCAACTATATTTTGCACGTATTCATCTACATGTGTTGCACGTATTCACCTATCATTCAAGGCTGCGAAAAGCGATCGAGAGTTGCGAGTGCGTGTATCACGGCGTATGGTTCACACACCTCCGTAAATGCGATGAGAGACAACGAGTAGCATAGCATGCAGCGATTTGTTAGCGTTTTAAGGCAAATGTGTAATGCGAGTTGTGTGTGTGTATCAAGGTGAACAGCGGAAAGCGAGTAAAGCATCAAAACCGAAACATACATGAACACATAAAACCTGTAAAATCTCTCATAGAAGCGATAATTCACAGAGTAAGCGGTGGCGATCCTCAGAATCGAAACACATAAAAGCGATAAGTGTAAAATCAGTGAAAATCAGAATGTCTTGGGTGTGCTAGACTTGACTACCCAAAGTGATTCGACTATTCTCAAAGACTTTGAGTACACGCATTGGCTTATTAGACTGTGCTCTTGCCTCAATCCGGGCGATCGGCACGCATCCTTTCGGCCGTTACGCGGCTCTTGTCGTTGGAATCCATCGAGACCTTGGTGAGAGTTTTGTAAAAACCAAAGTATAGAGCGGATTAAGTCGTTAAGATGCGGGTTTCACCCCTAAGTTATCAACTTCATTCCTGTTTGTGTGATAAAATCACGAGAGATAGGGGAGGGAGACGTGCGTCGAAGTATGGGTTTCACTCCTGATTCAACGCAAATTCTCGTGTTTATAAGAAAAAGGCGCATCGAATGAACGATTTGATCGAGAGTTTGTGGCTTTCACACCTAATCTCAACCAGATCATCCGTTTGTGTGTGTTTTGCCAGCCTTAGGAAAGGCTGACCTTGCGCGAAGCGGTAGTATGCGATGTTCGCGCAAGAGTGTAGTGTTCAACGAATTCGAGCGAGTATATCAAGCAAGCTCGTACATAACCCCTACCGGGTTTGCACAAGTCGGTCTGTTGGTACCTAGACTATAGACTAGGTTAATTCTAAGACATCGACCCGGACTAGGTAGAGTCTTGCCTAATTCCCCATAGTTATGGCTCTGATACCAATCTATCAGACCCCAACCGGTGGCGGAAACATCGGGGCGCGGCACTGAGCGAAATAGATTGTCCAAGAGAATCCATAACAACTATTAAATTACCAAATATTCAGCATTCACGTCCCATACCATAAACATATAAGATAAAAACAGTTATTACAGATATTGTTCTCAAAGAAAAATAGCAGTTCCGACAACTCAGGTTTATTTATTGTAGTTTCTAGACTCCCTAGCTTGATTCCACAAAAGCAAGGCATAGCATAGCAAGCATCCTAAACACCTGTCACATACATTAAAATAAAAGTCAATACATAGTGTAAAGGTGAGCATACAAGTTTGATAGCATAATAGTAGCGAAAGCGATTTACGCATAACCAGCATGTAACACGTATAATGCGAAGCTAGTAAATTATCGACAATGAAATATGCACAGACGTGACTGCGAGTTGTAGAATGCACAACACATATCACCACTGTGACATGTGAGGAAAAGCCCTTAACAACCCCCGTCCACGACACGTGCTGAGTCCAAACTATAGTACTATCGTTGCTAAGGTGTCAGGCAACAATCACTGTGTAAACATAACATATAAGCATTCATCAAGTAACACGTATAACATGAGAGAGTGGTGAGCGTATAAAAAGTGTTTGGGTTGTGTGATAGATGTGATTTGATTAGGTAACGTATGTAACACCCAAAAGTGCTTAAAGCAAAAAGGGATCGAGTATACTCACAGATCGTGTTTAAAGAGTAAACACAGTCTTGGATTGAAGGGAGCACTGAGAGATTAGCCTGAACACAGTACGATAGTATAAGCGTTGAACGGTGCGTTGTGGATTGAGTGACGGAAGGCGATCCTGTCACGGCCCCCGACCCGGTTTGACCCGGTCCAGGAGCCGCGGGACAGAAAATCCCGTGGTATTTATTTTGATAGCGGAAGACTTTATCAGGATCTTTTTAAAACTGAAATTTCCCGATTATTTTATTTCATAATTCGGGATAAACCCCGGTAATTTACAATCATATGATTTCACTGAGAAATCTTTATTTTTCAAAACATGTTTCTTTATTTTATATTGAGCCACTTCCTTAAGCTTGTAGTGCTTCGCGGCACTTTTCCTGGATCACAACAGATCACCTGAAACATGTTTTAAAAAAATTTTGTCAGCGGGAAATACTGGTGAATCATTCTTTTTACTAATACGACGCGTTTGTTATAATCTACAGTATTAAGCGCGATTACAATGTTTCCATATATCAACCAACTACCCACAGTATTTGTCACTCGAACATCCATTGGTAACCTCATAGTCCAATGGTGTCTGTGACTATGGTCATATCACCCCTTGGCTAACTCGTTGTCCAATGGTGAAGTTTATCAAGTAATGTATACAAAACCCCACATACCGGCTGTAATTTGGTGATTACAAAGACTTAATCCCTGTAATTATAACTTTGAAAATAAACATGCTTTTGGAAAGTAATTTAATAAAAAGAGAATGACTCACATTGCAGATTTATATGAGCAGAGCTTAGCCTACTGATTAGCCTTTTTAACCTAAATTTAATAACATGCACACGAACTTGGTTAGTAACTAATACAACATTTACGATAACTTACGAGATTAAACCTTCACAATGAATGACAAAGTGCGATACTTAAACATCCATCGAATTTACGACGAATGACAAAGCATAAACCCTAATGTGGGCAGCACTTAAACATCCATTGGATAGTTTAATCGATCGGACATTGAATCGTAGCAGCGATCGAGTTAATACCCGGTATCGGAGCAGCGCCTAGCTAATATTGAAAGTAATTTCGTCTTCAGAGTATTAAAACTTTGTTTTTGAAAGTTCGTTTTGACACCAGTGGACTGTGCATGCAACAAGCTATATATAGCTGATTTTTAACTCTGTCGCGGCCCGCGTAAACCACCCCATATATCTTACGCGGCCCGCGTGGCTGCCTAGTCTACGAGTAGGCTTGATTGGTCATCAGTAGGTTAGCCAGGTGGACACCACGTGGATCCGGAACACTTATCCGGTCAAACATGTCTTGACGCAGCCCGCGTAAGACTTTAGTTAATCTTACGCGGCCCGCCTGAGAACCATATTTCTTGTTTTATTAGTTTTTCATGCACAATATGGTTTCAGGGGTCCGGGTTTTTACTTACGGGTATTTTTAGGACAATTCTGAGAGTCCTTACATCCTCCCCACCTTATTTAGAATCTCGTCCTCGAGATTTCATTGAAATAAGTGAGGATACTTTCGCTTCATTTCCGATTCCAGCTCCCAAGTGTATTCGGGTCCTCTCTTTGAATCCCACTTGATCTTGACAAGTACTAACCGTTTGTGTTTGAGAAATTTCACCTTTCTATCTTCTATCTGAAGAGGTTTTTCAACAAATTTTAACTTTTCGTTTATCTGTATATCTTGGAGAGGTACTACCAAAGATTCGTCTGATAGGCATTTCTTGAGGTTGGATACATGAAATACATCATGTACTCCAGCTAACTCTTCTGGTAGTTGTAAACGATAAGCAACTGGTCCTATACATTGGATCACTGAAAATGGTCCTACGTATCTTGGACTTAACTTTCCTTTCTTACCGAATCGAACTATTCCTTTCCAAGGAGAAACTTTTAATAATACTTTGTCTCCAACTTGAAACTCGAGTGGTTTGCGTCGATTGTCAGCATAACTCTTCTGGCGATCTCGAGCCGTCTTCAGTCTTTCCTTGATTTGTGTGATCTTGTCAGTAGTTTCTTGTACAATCTCCGGACCTGATAAATTGACTCTCTCCTATTTCTGCCCAACAAACTGGAGTTCTGCACTTTCTTCCATACAGTGCCTCGAATGGGGCAGTTTCAATACTTGCATGATAACTATTGTTATAGGAGAATTCAATTAATGGTAGGTGATCGTCCCAGTTTCCTCCAAAATCTATCACACATGCCCTGAGCATGTCTTCCAGAGTTTGGATTGTCCTTTCACTTTGCCCGTCTGTCTGAGGATGATATGCCGTACTTAAATTCAGTCGGGTTCCCATTGCTTGTTGGAAACTTTTCCAGAAATGGGAAGTGAAACGACTATCCCTATCTGAAACAATGGACAGTGGAACTCCATGTAAGGATACTATTTCATCTACATACAACTTTGCCAACCTTTCCATGCTAAAGGTTTCTTTCATGGGTAGAAAATGAGCTGATTTGGTTAATCGATCCACAATTACCCAAATTGCATCATTACCTTTTCTGGTTTTGGGTAACTTAGTAACAAAATCCATTGTTATGAGTTCCCATTTCCATACAGGCATTTCTAATTGTTGTAGTAGACCTGAAGGTTTCTGGTGTTCTGCCTTAACTTGTGAACAAGTAAGACACTTAGAAACATATCGAGCTATGTCCTTTTTCATTCCTATCCACCAGAAGTTATTTCTTAAATCTTGGTACATTTTATTGTTTCCAGGGTGCATGGTATACCTAGATTTATGGGCTTCTTCTAAAATCTTATTTCTTAATTCTCCCTGCTTAGGTACCCAAATTCTTCTTTTATGGAATCTCCAAATTCCCTCAGCTCCTTGTTCTAATTCTTTTATTCGTCCTTTCATTCCTTCAGCATCATCCTTGATTGCTGTTTCTTGAAAATGCTTTAGTTGTTCCATTAAATCTAACTGTAGATTTAATATAAGAGCACGGACTCGTCGCTGTTTCTCATGGTACTTACGACTTAAGGCATCTGCAACTACATTTGCCTTTCCTTCGTGATACTGTATATCACAGTCGTAGTCACTTAGGATTTCCATCCATCTCCTTTGCCTCATGTTTAACTCTTTTTGCCCAAATATATATCTTAAACTTTTATGATCTGTGTAGACAGTAAACTTACTTCCATACAGATAATGTCTCCAAATCTTAAGGGCAAAAATTATGGCTCCTAATTCTAAGTCATGAGTCGTATAGTTTTCTTCGTGTTTTTTCAATTGTCTTGAAGCATATGCAATTACCTTCTTGCGTTGCATTAGCACACATCCTAATCCTAGTTTCGAAGCATCACAGTAAACTTCAAAATCTTCTGTTCCTTCTGGCAAGGCTAAGATTGGAGCATTTGTCAACTTCTGCTTCAAAATCCTAAAGGCTTTTTCTTGTTTAGGTCCCCATTCAAACTTAACTGCTTTACAGGTTAGCTTAGTTAATGGTACAGCTATCTTGGAAAAATCCTTAATAAACCGTCTATAGTATCCGGCTAAACCTATAAAACTTCTAATTTCCATTGCGGATTGTGGAACCTTCCATTTGGTAATTGCCTCTATCTTAGCAGGATCTACATGAATACCTTCGTGATTTACCATGTGTCCTAAGAATTGCACTTCTTGCAGCCAAAATTCACACTTCGAGAATTTGGCATAAAGCTTTTCTTTTCTTAACAAAGTGAAGAGTGCATGTAAGTGCTGACAATGTTCGTCCTGACTTTTGGAATAAATAAGTATATCGTCGATAAAAACAATTACAAATTTATCCAAGTACGATTTACAGATTCTATTCATCATGTCCATGAATGCCGTAGGCGCATTCGTTAGTCCGAAGGGCATGACTGTAAACTCGTAATGACCATACCTAGTTCTGAAAGCAGTTTTAGGTATGTCCTCTTCTTGTACCTTCAATTGATGGTATCCGGAGCGTAAGTCGATCTTAGAAAAGTATCTAGCTCCTTGAAGTTGATCGAAAAGATCATCAATCCTAGGTAATGGGTATCGATTCTTAATTGTAACCTTATTCAATTCTCTATAATCAATACACATTCTCATCGAACCATCCTTTTTCTTTACAAACAACACTGGTGCTCCCCACGTGGATGAACTAGGTTGTATGAAACCTTTACTTAGTAATTCATCTAATTGCTTTTTCAGTTCTAACATTTCTGTGGGTGCTAACCGATAAGGTGCCTTGGCTATCGGTGTAGTTCCGGGAATTAGATGAATTCTAAATTCTACTTCCCTATCTGGTGGTAATCCTGGTAACTCTTCTGGGAATACATCTGGGTATTCTGAGACTACAGGAATCTCCTTAAGTTCTTTACCCTTAGTACTAATGATTACTGAAATCATATATACTATTCCTTGCTTTCGTTCATAGCTAGCAACTTTCATTACTGATATGAACTTCATGGGTTTACGTGGGTTATCTCCTTTAATCACTATCACTTCTCCGGTAGGTGCCTGAATTTCTATAGAGTTTCTATCACAAAGGATTCGAGCATGGTTGGCTACTAACCAATCCATTCCTAACACAACATCGAACTCAGCTAGGTTCATTGGTAATAGGTTTGCATGAAATTTATAACCTGAAAGTTCTATATTTTCTTTTTGCAAAACCTTATCTATGTTAATAGAATTTCTGTCTGCCGTTTCGACTGTAAAAATCTGCCTAAGGTTAGTCAAAGGTAAATTAAGAGCTTGGCAGAATGAAGTATTTATAAAACTTTGGTTTGCACCAGAGTCAAATAATACTTTTGCGTAAATGTTGTGAACTAAGAACGTACCAGCTATCACGTCAGGAATTAGCTCGGCTTCCTGAGTAGTTAACTGGAAGGCTCGAACATTCTTCTTGGTAGCTCCGTCAGCTGGCTTGACTTTGTTGTCTGCTGGTTTAACCAATTTAGGGCATTCTGGTTTAAAATGTCCCATTTCTCCACAGTTAAAGCAGACCCTTGTTTTCTTTCTGCAGTCTTCCTCGCGATGTCCTATGACTTTGCAAAAGTTACAAATTACATTACATCTTCCATAATGTTTCTTTTTGCAATTCATGCAGAACGGCGGACTTGGAGATTGCCCTGTTCCTCTTTTCTTGAAGCTACTATTATTACCCGTACGAAATCCTTGGGTAATTTTCTGAGCCAGTTCCTTTTTCCTATTTTCATCTCTTGTGCGTACTAGCTCGTCAGTTAGGGTGTTAGCTAATTCTACCGCATCGTCAATAGTGCGAGGTCTCGCAGCTTTAACGATATTACGGATTTCGCTAATTAATCCCCAAATATATCGAGAAATGAGTACTGGTTCTGGCGAAGCCAGTGTTGGTACTACTCTCGCATACTCAAAGAATGTCGAAGTATATCCTCGACAATCTACACCCACCATCCTATGATTTAGGAACTTATTTGCCATTTGATCTTTTTCATATTCGGGACAGAATTTTCTTTCTACAAGACTCTTAAATTCTTTCCAGTTCATGGCATAGGCCATATTTCTTCCTTTGGCTTGAAGTACTGTATTCCACCATTCTAGCGCCCCTTCTTTGAAAAGATTTGACGCATACATGACCTTGTCGTCCTTGATACATTTACTTATTGTAATCACTGCCTCGGTTTTCTCTAACCAACGCAGTGCCGCAGTCGCTCCTTCATTGCCTGCAAATTCAGCGGGTTTACAAGCAAGAAATTCTTTGTAAGTGCAACCAGGCGTTGCAGCTTTCATTTTCTTAGGGAGCGGAGCCTGCCGTGAATCATTATCATGATTAGTATGATTACCACCTCCGTTTACACTATTACTGAAGTTATCTTCAGAAATACGTTTGCTAGGAATGATTTGTTGAGGTTCAACGGGTTTCTGGGCAGCAGCAAGTATTGCTGGAATAGCATTGGCTATTCCTTGAGCAACGATATTTTCTATATCTTGCCTAGTCATAAATTGATCCTCCGGATGTTGCTCAGAATGATTAACCTCGTTTACTGGTTCATTATTAGCGTTTTCCATTTGATAATTAATATATATATAATTTATTAGTATCGAATAAATAACAATCATACACAAAATAATCATACAAATTTTACAACACATATAGCCAAAATTATCGATTTCTCGATTCCCATTTTATATATATTATAATATGCATCAATACACACCATTATCTTACAAAGTTTTATTTTAGGTTATTTTTCATAATTATATTTTACTATTTATTATACAACCATAGTTTTACAACCCCACTATCCTTTGTCAGTTGGTACTTTAGTAACGACGTTCCCTCTCGTCGTATTTCCAGGAGATCTGTTCTCCTACCTCCCTGATCCTATTTCCTGCATCCACCAGCTCTTCGCCAAAGTGGCGGAGTTCAGCTAAATTTTCATTGCTCATTGGTGGGTTTGGTATAGGTTCTGGGTCGAACTGAGGGAGAAAGGTATAAGGATTGTTGTGCAGGTTTTGGAACTGCCAATCATTGGTCCACCACTCATCCATTCCTAGAGGTTGGGTGTGGATTATAGGTTCTGGGATTGCTGGTTCCAAATTTATTGGAAGTTGATTTTCCACAGGATAAGAGTAGAAATTATTATTGATAGGCCTGACGATATCACAGCTCGCCAATGCTCGATCCAATTCATCCTGAAATGGTAACTCCTCAACTTGTCTAGAGCTCTCCCCAATTTCCATCTCCGTCTACCTAAAACCTTCCTCAAACTCCTTTTCCATCTGCCTAGAACCTTCCCCGACTTCAACCCCTTTTCCTTTATCTAAGGGATTTTCTATTTTAGGAATCTTCCTAGTTGCGGGTTTCCTCCTGCGCACACGCCTCCATCCCACAAATCTTCTCCTTTTCTTAGGCTTGGGTTTCTCCGGAGGTGGAGCGTTGAATTCCATAGGTTCTTCTATATCGGGTATGTAACCAGAAAAATCTCGGGAAACCTCTATTTTTACCGGATAGAGATTGAGATTTTGAAGGGCTTCAGATAAGTTATTCATGCTGTTTAGCATATATGCAAAATACACAAAAATTGCTAAGTTAAAATTTTGATAATAAAATTTTAAAGAAAACATTTAAATATTATTACATACCTAGTGACTAATTTAATACAAAGGACAACTGATAATTAAAACATACTAAGGTTTATTGTAAACTTATTTATTTACTGGGTAAGGTTTCTGGCTTGTAAGTGATAAGGGTGCTAAAACTTGAGTCAGGTGTATTTAAAGATTTGCATTTACTGCTACAGTGGCTAGCATATAGAGATCTGCCCATTTTTCATCTAACTTGTCTTCCCATGGTGGTTTACTGGTTAATTCCTGGTTAATTTTCTTTTCTCGGGATTTCTTTATTTTCTCCTGACTTTTCCTAATAATCAAACTTCTTTTATTAGGAGAAAGTGGTTCCTCATATTGTGCCTTACGGACAAATATCCCTTCCTCAATATTTACTGGGTAATTTGAGGATGATGATCCTTTATCCTTTGATGAACTATCTATTTTACGATAGATGTCCGAAAGTCTTTGTTTACCCATACTGTAAACAAATATTCAATTAATAAAACATATAATCACAGAATAGCAATCAGTAAAATTAAGTATTTTCTAAATACTTAATTGGCTTAAATCAGTGGCTCTGATTAATGTGGCTCTGATACCACCTTTTTCTGTCATGGCCCCCGACCCGGTTTGACCTGGTTCAGGAGCCGCGGGACAGAAAATCCCGTGGTATTTATTTTGACAGCGGAAGATTTATCAGGATCTTTTTAAAACTGAAATTTCCTGATTATTTTATTTCATAATTCGGGATAAACCCCGGTAATTTACAATCATATGATTTCACTGAGAAATCTTTATTTTTCAAAACATGTTTCTTTATTTTATATTGAGCCACTTCCTTAAGCTTGTAGTGCTTCGCGGCACTTTTCCTGGATCACAACAGATCACCTGAAACATGTTTTAAAAAATTTTTGTCAGCGGGAAATACTGGTGAATCATTCTTTTTACTAAAACGACGCGTTTGTTATAATCTACAGTATTAAGAGCGATTACAATGTTTCCATATATCAACCAACTACCCATAGTATTTGTCACTCGAACATCCATTGGTAACCTCATAGTCCAATGGTGTCTGTGACTATGGTCATATCACCCCTTGGCTAACTCGTTGTCCAATGGTGAAGTTTATCAAGTAATGTATACAAAACCCCACATACCGGCTGTAATTTGGTGATTACAAAGACTTAATCCTTGTAATTATAACTTTGAAAATAAACATGCTTTTGGAAAGTAATTTGATAAAAAGAGAATGACTCACATTGCAGATTTATATGAGCAGAGCTTAGCCTACTAATTAGCCTTTTTAACCTAAATTTAATAACATGCACACGAACTTGGTTAGTAACTAATACAGCATTTACGATAACTTACGAGATTAAACCTTCACAACGAATGACAAAGTGCGATACTTAAACATCCATCGAATTTACGACGAATGACAAAGCATAAACCCTAATGTGGGCAGCACTTAAACATCCATTGGATAGTTTAATCGATCGGACATTGAATCGTAGCAGCGATCGAGTTAATACCCGGTATCGGAGCAGCGCCTAGCTAACATTGAAAGTAATTTCGTCTTCAGAGTATTAAAACTTCATTTTTGAAAGTTCGTTTCGACACCAGTGGACTGTGCATGCAATAAGCTATATATAGCTGATTTTTAACTCTGTCGCGGCCCGTGTAAACCACCCCATATATCTTACGCGGCCCGCGTGGCTGCCTAGCCTACGAGTAGGCTTGATTGGTCATCAGTAGGTTAGCCAGGTGGACACCACGTGGATCTGGAACACTTATCCGGTCAAACATGTCTTGACGCGGCCCACGTAAGACTTTACTTAATCTTACGCGGCCCGCCTGAGAACCATATTTCTTGTTTTATTAGTTTTTCATGCACAGTATGGTTTCAGGGGTCCGGGTTTTTACTTACGGGTATTTTTAGGACAATTTTGAGAGTCCTTACAGATCCGGTCGGATGACCTTCTGGACGGATGGTCATCCGGGCGGATGGCCATTCGCTCGGAGGGTTGTCCGTTTGGGATGGATGTGTTTGTGTACGACGGAACTTTGAAGTTTTTGTTGTAGCATTTATAAAAGTGAGTAGTATCTCTACCTTTCAGGTCGTCCGATCGAACGGTCATCTGGACGGATGGCCGTCCGCTCGGATGGCAATCCGGGTGGAGGCTAACATACTCTAAAATTTGGAAATTGTTTAAGTGTTGAAAACATTCCAAGTCATCCGATCGGATTGTCGTTCGATCGGATGGCTATCCGATCGGACGGCAACCCGTTTGATAACCTGTTCCTTATGTAACCTGTAAAATTTGCTAAGTTTAGAAAGTTGCGGTTTGACCGAGATGGTATGACGACGTGTCAAACAACGAAAATTCCACCAAGTCCAAGTCATCCGATCGGATGGGAATCACCCCGTCCGATTAGTTAACTGTTCTTGATGGTACTTCATGTTCAACCCGTGAATCGGTCATCTTCTCCGATAGGACTCAGTTCTCCGTCCAATACTTCACTATGGAATGAGTAGAAGGCCTGAACGAGCTTTGATTCTATCGGTTTTGAGTAAAAAGTTGAGAATATTGAAGTAAATTTGAAACACTTTGATTGTGTTTAGATTTAGGAGAAATCAGTGTTTAAACATTGTAGAAATCCTTTAGATCCGAGTTGTTCTTTGTGGAATGAAGTCACACTTTGGTGTTCTTGGGAACCATGATGACATCAACCTAGAACAGCCCAAATCCATCGATTTCATGGTGAAAAGTTGAGATTTGTGGGTGAAATTGATGAGAAAGTGTGTGTAGATGATAGAAGTACAAGATTTGAGGTAGAAACTTACAAGAATCGCGAGGAATCACGAGAAAATAGGGCTGGAATGTGCTGGTCGAACGAGAGCTGTCACATCACATGAACAGTGATGTGACTGGTGCTATTTATAGGCAAAGAGGGAGAAAGGCGGTGTAGGGTGATAGATCGGAGGGCCTCCCGATCGGATGGTCATCCAGATGGATGGCCATTCGATTGAATGGTCCTTCGATAGGATGGGAGGTGTGAGTTAGTTTCTGACTTTTCGTTTCGTGCGTTAAGCGTTGCGATGCGGTGCGAGTAAGCGATGCGATAGTATTACACATTAGTTACACCAATAACATAACTACTAACTATCATAAAAGTAAAACTTGTTATTCGAGTCTGCGATGAGATTGCGTTCTGATAGAGTTGCGATTGCGTTTTCGAATAATCACCTCAAAAAATTATAAACATGCACAAGTAACACATAATGGCACACACACGTAACACAATATCCATAACCTGTAATTTGAGTTGCGATGCGATATCGATGTGATAGCGTTAAGTAGATTAGTGTTTAGTTATCTCTATCGCATTGTTACTTTACATAATACAACTAACAAGCGTAAATTCAAGTATCGATTTATCGAGGTTTGATAGTACAAGCAATAATTAAGCAAGAAAAGACAGATCTAATTAGCAATCTTTTCTTCCTTTGACTTTGACTTGTACTTTGACTTCAAAAAGTCGGGTTGTTACACTTTGCGCTTCCAAAGGATGAGGATCTATCGGCGCAACCTTCTACTGGTGTTGGTAAATTTATATGCTTTGTAATATTGCAATATTACTTTTCGCTGCACTTTGCGCTTCCAAAGGATGAGGATCTAGCGTCGGCCACTACATTCGCCTTATCTGGATGTTGACGCATGTTCAGTTCCTTTTGGTTGAAGATATGTTGAAGGCTCTTATGGTCGGTGAAGACCACACACTTGGTACCATAAAGGTAGTGTCGCCAAATCTTCCAGGCAAAAACAACTGCACCAAGTTCAAGGTCGTGAGTAGTGTAGTTCTTTTCATGTATCTTGAGTTACCTCGATGCGTAGGAGATAACCTTGTCTCGTTGCATAAGGACACAACCAAGGCCATGGTTTGAAGCATCGCAGTACACAACGAAGTCATCGTTACCATCAAGAAGAGCTAAGATAGGAGCATTACAAAGCATGTCCTTGAGAGTTTGAAACGAATCCTCTTGTTCGGGACCCCAAACAGAAGGTTTCTCTTTTTGGGTCAAGGAGGTTAAAGGAACGACGATTTTTGAAAAGTCAGAGATGAAACGACGATAATAACCAGCAAGACAAAGGAAAGAACGAATTTCGGACGGAGATTTAGGTGCAATCCAGTTCTTCACAGCTTCGATTTTAGCAGGGTCAACGTGAATACCAAGTTTGTTGACAGTGTGACCAAGAAATTGATCCTCTTTTAACCAAAAGTCGCACTTGGAGAATTTGGTTCAGTGCGTAGAAGCTGAAGGATACGACGCAAGTGTCACTCGTGATCTTCTTGAGTCTTGGAGTAAATGAGGATATCATCGATGAAGACGATCATGAAACGGTCTAAGTACGCTTTGCACACGTGGTTCATCAAATCCATGAAAACATCAGGTGCGTTGGTTAAACCAAAGGGCATGACCATGAACTCATAGTGACCATAGCGAGTACAAAAAGCGGTTTTGGGTATATCTTCTTCGAGGACTCGAAGTTGATGATAACCAGAATGGAGATCGATCTTAGAGAAGCAGGTTGCGCCTTGTAGTTGATCGAAGAGATCGTCATTAAGAGGGAGCGGATATCGGTTCTTGACAGTAAGCTTGTTGAGCTCACGATAGTCGATACACATCCTGAATGATCCATCCTTCTTCTTAACAAATAAAATGGGAGCGCCACAAGGAGAAGTACTAGGGCGTATAAAGCCTTTATCAAGAAGCTCTTGAAGTTGGCTCGAAAGCTCTTGCATCTCAGAGGGTGCTAAATGATAGGGAGACTTAGCGCCAGGCGTAGCGCCAGGCACTAAATCGATGCGAAAGTCAACAGAACAAGCAGGAGGCGGACCAGGTAGATCATCGGGAAACACATCAGGAAATTCACGTACAACAGGATCACTCATGCTTGGGCCTTTGTCCTTCTTTTCCACAATGTGGGCGAGAAAGGCGAAGGTACCCTTGCGCAAGCACTTCTTCGCTTGGATACACGACATAAGCTTGAGACCTCGAGAAGGTTTCTCGCCATAGACGTGTAGAGAATCACCATTGGGAAGAGGAAGACGAATGAACTTTTCCGAACAAACAACTTCAGCAAGAACTTGCCTAAGCCAGTTCATACCTACTATGACATCGAAGCTACCCATTTGCATAGGTATGAGGTCAATGTGAAATGTATGATCGTTAAGAATCAAGGAACACTTAGAAAGAAAGGAATCGACAGCGACAATTTTACCTTTTGCGACTTCAACAGCGAATGATCTTGGCAACTTAGAGCGCTTACACTTAAGCAAAGGTTCGAATTCTAAAGATACAAAACTTTTATCGGCGCCAGTATCAAATAAACACGAAGCATAAACATGGTTCACGAGGAACATACCAGTAATGACGTCGTTAGCATTCTGAGCCTGGGTAGTGGTGAGGAGAAACGCTCTGCCTCGAGCTGGTTGTTGAGGCTGCTGTTGTTGCTGCTGAGGCTGATTGCAATGAGGGCAGACATTAGCGAGATGATTAAGGTCGCCACATTCGTAACATGATCACACAGGAGCGGCCTGAGCCTGATTTGGAGCGGGATTCTGGGCTACAACAGCCTGATTCTGGTTGGCCATGGGTGGTTTGTGGCATTGGGCAGCAAAATGTCCATACCGATTACAATTTGTGCACATGCGGCATGGAGCGGTGGTGGGATGATGGTACTGACATTGGTTACACTTGGGCTGAGTTCTAGTGTAAGCCTTGTGGGGAGGTTCGGTATTGGTTGCAGCAGGGAGGGATTGTAAAGGATTAGGGTTAGGCGGAGTAACAACCATACAATTCTGGCTTGAAGCCTTCCGCTTCTTGCCTCGGTTTTTCTTGGTGGAGGTAGGTGGTTCAGTATGGGTGGTTTCAGCGATGGCTTGGTGCGCGTTCTTCGGCGGAGTCTTTTCAAAACCCCTACGAATAACGCAGTTGTTGTTCAAACGAGCGGCTAAATGGAACCTATCCTCGAGAGTCTTTGGAGAAGCGGACTCCACGAGGTTCATGAGGGAGGTGGGTAGGCAGTGAATGTACTTGGTAATGGCCTTATCGACAGAGTCGACTTGACCAGGGCACAGTATGTTAAGCTGCTTAAAGCGAGCGCTGAGTCCATCATTGTCGTCCCCAACTTGCTCAAGATCCCAAAATTCATGTTCTAGCTTCCTAAGTTCATGAGGAGGACATAACTCGTCCTTCATCAGTTTCTTCAGCTCGGAGCAAGGTAAAACGTGAGCTTCATCGTTCCCCCTCGTGTTACGTTTGGAGGTCCACCATTCAAGAGCCCTTGAACGGAATAATCCTGTGGCGTTTTGGGTTCGCATGTTGTAGGGACAACCTCTTTGTAGGAACGTAAGCTCAATAGCGTCGAACCATATAAGTAGGGCAGTAGCTCCATCCTTTCCAGTAAACTCCAGAGGTTTACAGGACATGAATTGCTTAAAGAGGAATGGTGTCTTAGGCTTTTCCACCTTCAAGTCAACAGAAGCATGAGGCGAATCAGAGTTGGTTTGGATTCGGCTAACGATGTCAGGTATCACACGGGCCATTTGATCGGCCATTTGCTCAGCGATGAGACCTACTAGTTCTTTCTTGGAGATGGAACCAGTGCAGGAACCCTTTTTAGACTTGGGCTTCTCGGATGAGCTTGAAGATGCCATCTAGAAGTTCGAAAGAAACGAAAAGGAAAGGATGAGACTTGATCATAATTCAAAAATAGAGTTTTGCATGTATAAGCATGTAAGCATAATGTATCACGTATAAGTTAAACAAAGTGTAAGTTTTCAACATGTAAACACAAGTATAAACACATAAGAATGCATATAAAGAGTATAAATTTAGTTTGTTCACAAGAATTATTATTGTTTTTTATTGCGATAAACGTGCGAATCGTGTAACGACTTTGAAATGAACAAGGTAACAAGTATAAATCACATATAAATTGAATCAACATAAAAGAGAGGCTCATAAAACATAGGATTGTTTCGGGTTGAGAAACGTCGACTATTCCAAAGTGAATCGAAAGTCCTTTCAAATTAGAGAAACGTGCTTTGGCCTATAGGTAAGACACTCTCGTCGAGAAGCGATTAACGGTATCTTACCCTTCCAGTTACTACACGTCTCTAATCGATCGAAACAATTGAAACTTTGACAAGATTTAAAATCGAGGAGTGGGACTTAATCGGCAAGATGCAGGTTTCACCCCTAACTTGACGATTTCATACCCTAAATGTGGTTGGTACTCGTCGGGTTAAAATTAATTTCGACACTTTGACGAGGGTTCACTAGAGTTTGAATTGGAAATTTACCATTAAGATGTGGATTTCACTCCTAACTTAATGGTGTAATATCATGCAAAATAAAGAATAAGCGGAGTGAGAGTCGTTTAACAATTTGTGGGTTTCACGCCTATTTTGATAAACTCGTCTCGTTTGTATTACGAGTGTCTTCAAGTCTTCAAGTCTTCAAGTGTATTGTGTAAAAATGTCTTTGGAAAGACATAATGTAAGTATTAAGACCAAAGAGAAAAGATGGAAGCAAGTAGGAAGAAGTTTAAACATTTCAAGATTCACGAAACAGTCAGTTCGTACGAACTGACAGACTCGCTTCGTACGAAGCAGCGAGCAGCTTTGTACGAAGGCACAGTGTGTGGGTTCGTACGAACCGAGCAGAGCAGGTTCGTATAGAATGGTCAGTTTTGGGTACTTAGGACTATAGACTAGGTCTAATCATGCAATTCTACCTAATTCCCTGTAGTTATGGCTCTGATACCAATCTGTCACACCACAACCGATGGCAAAAACATCGGAGTGAGACGAAAACGAGATTGCAAGAGATTTCATAACACTATTGGTAACAATATTTAAAGATAAACCGATTTCATTTCATATGAAGCAAGTTACAATACAATGAAACACAAAATACAACATGTTTGAATACAACAAGACGATACAACAACAAGTTCAAAATTTGATACAACATATTAAATCCTACGAATTCTAAATGTGTATCTAAGGTATCATCACTACTCCAGTTCCAACATCAGCAGCATCATCCTGTAACATGTTAAAAATACATTTCAACACAATAATGCATTGGCGAGTATACAGGTTTTCATACATAGCATAAAAGATAATTTTTAAACAATTCCACATGGTAAGCTTAGTTAAACAAGATAAACAATAAACTGGCATGTGTATAAACTAGTCAAACCAAAGTTGAAATGCAATAAGCTATTAACATAACCCAAGGTTCACAGGTGGTGCGTTAATCCTATAGCGCTATATATGTCAAGGATAGGCTCGTACGAAGTTAATGATAAGTCTAACACAAAACGTATAAATCCAGATTAAAGTATCGAGTAACAACGTATGCATGCATGTATAAGGAATGTTTATGCATTTAGAAATAAAGTATGTGTAAGTTCATAGTTTAACATGTTACACCCCAAAAGGTGGTAAACGAAAAGGGGGTTCAAGTATACTCACAGTTTTGTGTCAAGTCTTCTAAGAACCATGTAGCTTTGCTTGAGCTGTTGGAAGTAGCGCAGAGACACCAAGGTTACCCTACAAGGCAAACGAAGGCGTGAGTCGGAGTTAGAATTGAACGGAATTAAAGGACGAAATGTATAAGGAAATAACAGCGGGTAACAGAAGTATGTTCCGACTAACAGCGATGAATTAACACTGAATCTGAATACACATCAGAACCTCGAACAATTCATAAACAGTGGCTTTGTACGAAGCCAGGTGGGTTTGTACGAAGGCAGTATGGTGGTTTCGTACAAAGGCAATAAGCTGGGTTTGTACGAACTGACTGTTCGTCGGTCAACCTTTGTTTTTGAACTTTTAACTATCTGTTAGTTACGTTCGTTGATTCTGTTAGTTTGTTTGTTAAAGTTAATCGTATAATAAATGTCAGAAGTATCATAGAAGTCATGCATGGAGGTTATTTCACCTCGTTATATAACACCAAAGCACAAATCAATAGAGCTGATCGGTTGGTCATGTTTACAGAAAGGAAATTACAGTAATAGTAAATGTTAGTTGTTTCCAGAATTATTAGCATCAAATGTAGCAACTGTTGATGATGAAAATTATTGGAAATTGATTGGAATCAGTGGCTTCGTACGAAGTGACTATTCTTGAGGTAAAATTGCTCGGTTTTGCTTGAACTGAATCTCTAATCAACTAAAATCAATCCTAACATGATTCCATAGCTATTATCTCAGCTGTGAACTCAGTGGAACTTGGTTTTGGTTCGGTTTATGCTTAAAGTTTGAGAAAAGAAGGTTTTAGGATGAATAATCTACACTACATTGGTCCTCAATCTAGTTGAGAGTTTGTATCAGCTGCCAAGGCGAGGCTGATGTACCAACAAATTCGTGAGACTTCCATGTTTGATAAAAGTTTACAAAAATTAAAGAAATGGAGAAGAAGAGTAGGAAGATTCTTGTGCAACTCACTTTTGGAAAGCTAGGAGTGAGCTCTTGGAGTAGCAGTGATTTGGGAGAGTAGAGTGGGAGTGGAAGTTTGAGAGTGGAGGAGGAGGGTTGTATTTATAGGAGAAAATTAGGGTTTAGAGGAGAAAGTGGGCTGAATTTGGGCTGGCCTGGGCTTCGTACGAAGCGGGCCTTGTGGCTTCGTCGAAGCTGATGGGCTTAGGCCCAAATTTTGCATTTTAATGGGCTTTAGCTGATTTTAACCCATTTTAAGTATATTTATGAAATGTACAAGTGTTGTGCACGTATAAAAGAGTGTAATAACGTATTTTGCATGTGAAATAAGTATAAAGACGTATAAATTTACGTAGAGTCAAGCATAAAGTATGCGTAAAGTATGATTAAACACCAAGTATTTTTGTATAACGTATAACACAAGTATGTAAAAGAAAACATTTTCAATTATGATTCAAGTCTCGGATTACAACGTATGAAAAGAAGTACGAACATAAGAATTACAAGTTTCCAAAAAAGGAAAGTACAAAGGACTTGCTAAATAAAGAAAGTTACAAAACGCGAGGCGTTACAATATGCAACCTTCCTAACCCTCATTTTCACTTTCTAAATACATCTAAGCTATCAAAACACTCTCAAAATTTCTGGAATTTCAAGAACAAGGCAGTTTTCTTCAAAGTGCAAAAATGAGTTCAAACTCACTTGTTTTCATCTTTTCTTCACCATTTCTTGCTCTACAAAGCTTGGAACACCTCTAGGATTGTTTCCACAGGTTTACGATGGTAAAGTGTCACACCCTGATATTCCAACTATCGCCCGGTGGGTCTGGATGGGGAATATCGTGACTGGATTGATATCAAGATACACAAACACAGATAGCACAGCGGAAGTCTTGGATTTAAAATATTATTACAAACATAATCGTCCGAGTGTACAAAATAATAATACAGTCTGCTTCTAATAAAGATCCACAGGCGGATCGAAAATGTACATAATGAAATAACAGACTATTAGGCTTTATGCAAAGGAGTTGCAAATTCCTCTTCTAGCATTACCAGGCAACTTCTAGCCTATTACGTATCCTTGCAAAAAGTAACTTAGTCTTTTGAAAATACATCAGTTTGCACTGGTAAATACAAATAACCGACTCATTTTGAAAACATTTCAAAAAAAATTTAAGTGCATAAGGCACATGTATTTTCATAAATAACTTGGGATGATTCAAAATGATCTTGTATACAGTTTTACATGCCTGTCAATACACATGGGGTCCGGTGCAGAAACCGAATGACATGATTAACCGACAACTCACTTTAACCCACAAAGGGGTATCCCCAATATGTGTAAGAAAAACATTTTATAATAGCACTAGCATATGTCAGGTGTATGCCTACACCCCGTGCTTAGTCGTGCCCATTAGCAAATTAAATGAGCCGAAGATATCCAGGACATGGTCGTGTTAACCCCCATTGTTTAATTTATCAGGCAAAACATATTAAAATGGGTTATGAAGATTTTGTAGTCACAATCCGACATTTGATCCCATACCCGACCAAGCGGTAATAATTTACCGTATCCAAGCCCGTATAGGGAAAATAGGTAAGAGTATTTACCTGGATTAATTTCGTCTTACAATGCAAGAAACAATAAGCATAGCCGTTAACAAACAAACTAAGGTTGGTTTCAATCTACCGGAAGGCCCTAGTCTAAAATGAATGGTATAATAACCAATTAGAATGTTAACGGGTCCTATTTAAGTCGTAGACTTGGACTGGTTAACTTAAATTAATGAAAACAGTACGATACGCTTGATTAAGCGATGACTAGAATAGAATGTAGTTTAAACCCAACAGGTACTAAGACTTGTATAATATGGGTAAACAATATACATTCCGGAATTTGAAATAAAAATGATAAGAATTGACCCGTTTCGGTAAAGTAGTTACATAAGCTTAACCGTACGTATATAAGCGATATCGGGCAACCGGATGAGTCATAAACAAGTTCTATATGCCAATATATTTTATATAAGTTGTAACATCAGTAGGTTATCAACTTATATGACCATGGAGGTTTTAAAATCAAAATATGCAACATAAGGGCATTTTAGTCATTATTTGACATAATTTGAGAACTTGCATAAAAATCTAAGTTATGAACAAGTACATTCCATAAAAAACACTTTAATTATGTTACAATAGCAGTAGGTAATAAGTTTTGTATGATAGTTATGGTTTAAAACCAAACTATGCGCCAAAAGGGCGTTTTGGTCATATTATAACATAATTTGAGAACTTGTATGAAAACTCAGGTTATGATCAGATATAATATACCAAAATATGTTAATTATAATAACATATTAGTAGGTAATTCTTTTTGCAAGTTCATCATTGTTTAAAACTAAGTTTTATGCAAAAGGGGCATTTTGGTCATAATTAGGCATAATTCAAGAACTTGTGTAAAAACTCAGAATCTGATTATGATCGAGTAGTATAACCTCAGAGGATTATCCTACATAATAATGTGATCATAATACAACTAAAATTCAGTAGCTAACTTAGCTAAATCGGGTCAGAATCGAAAGTCAAAGAAGAAGTCAAACTGCTCAACTTTTGGTTGCGAACCGACCCTAAAGCTGGAAATGGCGGGCTGAACATGTTTATACATGTTCTAATATTAATTACCAACTGACTAAGTGTAAAAAACTTGGGTTATAACGTTTATAAGATAAATTTATAAAGTTTACGAAAAACTGCCCTTTGACTTTTTAATTAACATAACTTTGACCCGACATTTGACCAGGTTAACGTGATTTCCAATGGTGCCCTTTGGAGGGATTAACACCTACCTAATTATGATCACGTAGCCATGTTCGATTCGAACAATGGCTTGACCATAATGGTCTAAACCGAAAGTCAAAGCAAAAGTCAATTTGCTTGACTTTTGGCTTAATAAAAGCCTATAAACTGAAAGAACAAGGATGGATCACTTACAATTGGTCCAAAAGAACGATTATAACTCAGAGAGAAGCTCCTATAATGCTAACAACTTCCAGAGAAGAGAGGGGATTGATTTAAAGAAAGGTGCAAGTGAAAAGGTTGCAACTTTGCACCTATTTATAGTGAAGGAACACATTTAGCATCAATACAAGTGTGTTAGGACGTGTCAAGATCTGCTAGAGAGTGTCTTGTTTTGAATAGGTGGCAAGCATGCATGATTTGCTTGCGCTACGCACATTTCTGTCTCTGGCAACCCTTTACGGACCGTAGGGGATATCCCTTTGTGGTCCGTAAGGACCTACTACGCAAACAGGTTTCAAGCTGTTTACGGACCGTAAGCCATAAGGCTTTGCGGTCCTGTTGTAACAACCTGATTTTGGAAGTCAAAGTCAAAGTTAAAGGAAGAAAAGATTGCTAATTGGAATCTTTCATTCCTTGTTTAACCATCACTTGTACCTTCCGAATCGTTAATCGATATTTGAAACTATGTTAACTTAGTTGTATTATGTGGAGTTATTATGCAATAATCGCACTTATCGCTTATCGACTTATCGCTATCGCATCGCATCTTGAATTACAGGTTATGGATATTGTTTTACGTGTGTGTGCTTTTATGTGTTACTTGTGCATGTTTATATTGTTTGAGGTAATGAAATCACAAATTCAATCGCAACTCTATCACAACACAATCTCATCGCAACACAAAACGAAGAATGGGTATGTTTAGGTTTATGACTGTTAGTTAGAATATTTGTGTAGTTAATGGGAAATACTATCGCATCACTTGCTCACATCGCATCGCAACGCTCAATGCATGAAACGAAACGCCGAAACTAAACTCGCCGGAGACGTCCGACCGAATGACCTTTCGATCGAATGGTCATCCGAACGGATGGCCATCCGATCGGACTGCCCTCCGATCCGCACACCTGCACCGCCTTTCCTCTTTTGGCATCCTATAAATAGCACCAGTCCCATCACAAACAGAGATGTGACAGCTCTGGTGCGACTCTTCAACTTCTCAAGCCTTTCTCCTTCGATTTCTCGCGATTCTTGTAAGTTTCCACCTCAAATCTTGTACATCTTTGATCTACACACACTTCTTCATCTTTTCACCAACAAATCTTCACTTTCAACCATGAAATCTACTGATTTGAGGTGTTCTAGGATGATGTCATCAAGGGGTTCTTATGAACTTCAAGACTTGGCCTCATTCCACCAAGAACAACTCAGATCTAAAGGATTTCAACATGATTCAACACTGTTTTCGCATAAATCTAAACGTTTTCAAGGTTTGAAAGATTGAAAGATGTTTCATAACATTCTTTCAACTCTTTTACGCTCAATGCACTTAAAACCGATAGAACCGGAACTCATTCAGGCCTTCTTCTCACTTAGTGTGAAGTGTCGGTCTGAGATCTGATTTCTACAGAAGAGACAACCAATTCCGGGTTAAACATGAACAACCGTCATGAACAGTCAACTAATCAGGCTGGGGTGATTCCCACTTCGATCGGTTGACTAGGACTTGATGGAGTTCTCGTTGTTTGACGCATGTCGTACCATCTCAATCAAACCGCAAACTTTTCAAAACTTAGCAAAATATTTCAAGTTTCTAGCAATCAGACTGTCGAACAGATTGCCGTCCGATCGGATGACATATAGTCTCCAACACTTTAATAATTACTGAGAAATGCCTCGCTGGATGGATCGCCACCCGATCGAATGACCGTTCGACCGGACGACCGTTCGACCGGACGACCTGAAAGGTAGAGATACTTCTCTGATTTCAAAATGGTACAATGAAAACTTCAAAGCCATCATACACAAACACATCTATCTCAAACGAGGGACAATCCGACCGAATGGCCATCCGACCGGATGACCATCCGAATGGATTGTCATCCGATCGAATGACCATCCGTTCGGATTGTCATCCGACCGGATGACCGTTCATCACTTTGCATCGTTTAACGCGCCGTTCATCACTTATGCTATCGTTAACTGTTCAGGCTTACTCTAGCGCTCCCTTCAATCCAACCACAGATAGTGTTTAGTAGCTACCATCTATGTGAGTATACTCGATCCCCTTTTGCTTTAAGCACTTTTGGGTGTTACATACGTTACTTATACTAAATCACATCGATCACACAACGCAAACACTTTTTATACGCTAACCGCTCTCGCATGTTATACGTGTTATTCGATGAATGTTTGTATGTTATGTTTACACAGTGATTGTTGCCTGACACCTTAGCAACGATAGTACTATAGTTTGGACTCAGCACCTCTCGTGGACGGGGGTTGCTAAGGGTATTTCTTCACGTGTGACGGTGGTGATATGTGTTGCGCACTCTATAACTCGCAGTCACGTCTGTGCATATTTCATTGTCGATAACTTACTTGCTTCGCATTATTACGTGTTACATGCTGGTTATGCGTAAACTCGCTTTCGCTACTATTATACTATCAAACTTGTATGCTCACCTTTACACTATGTGTATTGACCTATATTTTAACGTATGTGACAAGTGTTTGAGATGCTAGGATGCTTGCTTTTGTGAAACCAAGTAGGATGAGTCTAGAAACAAATAATTTAAATCTGAGTTGTCGGAATAGTTTTTATTTGTCTTTGAGAACTACTTGTCTGTAATAACAGTGTCGCTTATTATGTCATGGTATGGGACGTGATGCTTAAATAATTGGTAATTATAGTTGTTATGGAACCTCTTGGACAATCTGTTTCTCTCAGTGCCGCGCCCCGATGTTTCCGCCATCGGTTGGGGTGTGACATCCGTAACCGATCATCAGAACTCAAAAATTCCACATCTTGCGGTCCGTAATCCAAAAGGCTATATGGTCCGTAAAAGGTCACTCAGAGGCTAATAAATTAGCATGTTGACACTTTTAGTCCCTCCACATTCATACCTTCATATATTGTCAAAAATAGTCCCTCTCATGCAACATTTGTCACAATTGAGAGTATGGACACGTGTCAACACATGACTGGACACGACTTTACAAGGTGTTTCATCCTCACCCCCTTAAAAGAAATCTAGAACTCGAAATTCAATTCAAAAAGACGGGGGTACTTTTGTCGCATAGTGGAATCGACCTCCCATGTATATTCAGGGCCTCGACGGGCATCCCATTTAACCTTTACAATAGGTATAAATTTCCTTCAGAGCTTCTTAACCTTTCGATCTTTGATCGAAATCGGTTTCTCAACAACCTTAGGTTTTCGTCAATCTGCACATCTTGATGTGACATTGCTAGTGACTCATCGGCTAGACATTTCTTTAAATTACATATGTGGAACACATTATGAATTCCACTAAGTTCCTCTGGCAGATTTAGCTTATAAGCTACCGATCTGACACATTCGATTATCTCGAATGGTCCGATATATCTCGGGCTTAACTTGCCCTTCTTTCCAAAGCGCATCACACCTTTCCGTGGTGACACCTTCAGCAAAACCTTGTCCTTTAGTTGGAACTTAAGAGGTTTACGCCTCTTGTTAGCATAGCTTTTCTGCATATCCCTGGAAGCTTTGAGACGATCACAGATTTGCACAATCTTATCTGTGGTCTCTTGGACTATCTCTGGTCCAGTTAGTTGGGCTTCCCCAACTTCAGCCCAACAAACGGACGTTCAACATTTCCTCCCATACAAGGCCTTAAAAGGAGTAGTCTTGATGCTCGTATGATAACTATTATTGTAGGAGAATTCTATTAGGGGGAGATGGTCATCCTAACTACCACCCAAGTCGATCACACATGCCCTAAGCATGTCTTCCAAAGTTTGGATAGTATGCTCACTCTGTCCATCTGTCTGAGGATGGTAAGACGATCACACATGCCCTAAGCATGTCTTCCAAAGTTTGGATAGTATGCTCACTCTGTCCATCTGTCTCAGGATGGTAAGACGTACTGAAGTTTAATCATGTGCCTAATGATTACTGGAAGCTTCTCCAGAAATGAGAAGTATATCTAGTATCTCTATTAGATACAATAGATACTGGCACACCATGTAGGGACACAATCTCTTCCACATATAACTTAGCCAACTTGTCGGAGCTATACGTCTCCTTTATGGGCAAGAAATGAGCTGACTTTGTCAGTCTATCAACGATGACCCATATCATGTCATTGCCACATTTGGTCTTAGGTAACTTGGTAATCAAATCCATAGTTACCATTTTCCACTTCCAAGTGGGAATTTCAAGCTGTTGTAGAAGTCCCGACGGCTTTTGGTGTTCAACTTTAACTTGTGAACACGTCAGACACTTAGCTACATAGGTGGCTATGGATTTCTTCATACCCATCCACCAATAGTTCTTCTTTAAATCTTGATACATTTTGTCACCTCTAGGGTGAACATAATATTTAGAGCTATGCGCTTGTTAGAGGATTAGATCTCTAAGTCCTCCAAAGATTGGAACCCAAATTCGACCATTGAATCTAAGGATTCCATGTTTCCTACGTGACAACTGATTAATAGTTCCACCCAATCCTTCATTAGGAATGGTAGCCTCTAACAAGGCTTGCTTTTACGCATCCAATAGCTTGTCATTTGAGCTTGTCCTGAGCTCAATGCTCTTGGCATTAATCCGAATTGACTTACCCCTTTCCTTGCGACTCAACGCATCGGCAACCACATTTGGCTTGCCTGGATGATAGCGAATCTCGCAATCATAATCATTCAACGTTTCCATCCAGCAGCGTTGTCTCATATTCAAATCCTTCTGGTTAAACAGATGCTGGAGACTTTTATGGTCAGTGTATATAACACACTTCGTGCCATACAAATAATGTCTCCACAACTTTAGTGCAAATACAACGGCACTCAACTCCAAGTCATGGGTGGTGTAATTCCTTTCGTGCACCTTTAATTGCCGTGATGCATAAGCAATCACTTTGCCTCTCTGCATCAGCACACAGCCCATACCGGTGTGCGAGGCATCACAGTACACGACAAAATCCTCTATACCTTCAGGTAGAGTTAGCACTAGAGCATTGCTTTGTTTGTGCTTTAGAATCTCAAAAGATTCTTGCTGCTTGGGACCCCAGTTAAACTTGACATTCTTACGGGTCAGGGTAGTCAAAGGAGTGGCTATTCTTGAGAAGTTCTCAATGAACCTTCTATAATAACCAGTCAGTCCTAAAAAGCTACGTATCTCAGAGGGTGTCTTTGGTGTTTCCCAGTTCATAATGGCTTCTATCTTAGTGGGATCTACTTGAATACCATGCTCATTAACCATGTGTCCAAGAAACTGGACTTCTCTAAGCCAGAATTCGCACTTAGAAAACTTAGCATAAAGCATCTCCTACTTTAATAACTCTAGGAAGCTTCTCGTGGTCTGCTTGATTACGAGAATAGATAAGTATGTCGTCTATGAAGACAATGACAAACTTATCTAGATAAGGCTTGTAGACTCTATTCATGAGGTCCGTGAATGCTACAGGTGCATTTGTGAGCCTAAAAGGCATCACTAGGAACTCGTAGTGACCAGATATTGTTCTGAAGGCAATCTTTGGAACGTCTTCGCTCATGACCTTCAGTTGATGATAACCCGACCTCAAGTCAATCTTAGAAAAATAGCTAGCTCCTTGAAGTTGATCAAATAAGTCGTCAATCCTGGGCAACGGATAACAATTCTTGATTGTTATCTTGTTTAGCTCCCGGTAGTCAACGCACACTCGCATTGAACCGTCCTCTTTCTTAACAAACAAGATACAAGCTCCTAAGGCGATGAGCTAGGCTAAATGAAGCCTTTCTCCAAAATCTCATCAAGTTGGGTCTTCAACTCTTTCATCTTCATCGGTGCTAGCCGATACGGAGCCATTGCAACTGGTGCAGCTCCTGGTAGGATGTCAATCCTAAACTCCACTTGTCTCTCTGATGGTAGACCGGGTAGCTCTTCTGGGAAAACATCAGGATACTCAGAGATGACTGAGATGTCTTCAATCTTGGGCTTCGGCTCGTCTATCGTCACCTGTTCCATGTAAATGACACATCCGCTCTTCAGACACTTGGATGCTTTGAGTAGAGACACCTTCTCGGGCAATCCATAATGTAGGTCTCCTTGGATGGTGAGCATTTCACCAGATGGGGTTTTAACTTTGATGAGTTTCTTATCACAGGCAATGCGAGCTTGGTTATGAGATAACCAATCCATGCCTAAGACTAAATCGAACCCCGCTAAATTCATTGGCTAAAGAGAGATAGGAATGGAATGATTCTTAATGGATATAGAACATCCATCAAGAATAGAAGATGCGGTTTCTAAGGTACCACAGCTAGTTCTACCTCATAAGCTATATCTAGAGTTCTTATAGGTAAGTTTAATAGTTTACTAAACTTATGGTCCACAAAAGAGTTATCAGCTCCTTAATCGAAAAGAACTCTGGCAAAGACATCGTTAATGAGGAACGTACCTATTATGACATTCGTGTCATTAACTGCCTCCCTTGCATTCATCTGGAAGTCTCGGGCATTCCCTTTCTTCGCCTTTCCAGGCTTAGCAGTACCTCCCTTGCAGCTTTAGGGCAGTTTGTCTTAATATGGCCCTTATCGCCACAGCCATAACAGACGACGTCCTTTAAATCCTTACAATCTAAAGTCTTTTTCCCCGTTTTCTTGCAAATACCACAAGGCTTTGCCTGCTGATCTGAACGACATTATCCCCAATGCCTTCTGTTGCAAGTCTTGCAGACTGGTCTGTCGTTAGACTTCTGCTAGTTCTTATTGAACCTAAACTTGTCATTTTTCTTGGACTTTTAGGAGTTATCCTCCTCCCTCTTCCTCTTTTTGTCGGTCTTAGTTTTGACTGAATTCTATCTCACTTCATCCAGAGTGAGAGACAATAATAGGTCCACTGCTGACCTATAGGAGGTAGGCTTAGAAGCCTTCACCATACCCTTTATCTCTGGTTCTAGACCACCAATAAATCGCGCAATACGCTTAGATTCCGGAGTAATTAGATAGGGCACTAACCTAGACAGAGAGTTAAAGTCGGTCACATACTTCCGACCGTCTAGGTTCTTCATTGTGAGAGTCAGAAAATCTGACTCCTCCTTCTCCACCTCATGTGGTTGACAGTACGTCACTTTGATGAGGTCCACAAACTTGGACCATTCCAGATTGTACATGGGTATCTTCCCTGTTGATTGTATCATCGCTTTCCACCAAGTTAGGGCGTCACCCTTGAAGGATTGTGAGACGTACTTCACAACATCCTTATCAGCACAACAGTTGATATCTACTACTGTTTCCATCTCATCCAGCCATCTCATGGCATCTGTAGCCCCCTTTTCTCCATTGAAGTCCCGGGGCTTGCACGAGACGAAGTACTTATACGTACAACCATCCTTTAAAGAATGAGACTTACCCTGAAACACTTGTTTCTTGGGCTCACTCTTCGCAGTTGAAGAGTGATGTGAGCTCTCCTTGCGAGATGATGAATGTGGAATTGATTGGGACTTGGAACGAGTAGCATTCGATTCTTTAAAGTTAGATATGAAAGCATTCATAGCCTTACCGACTTCGACGGCTATAATGGCTTGGAGATCAACTCCCTCGCCGTCGCGATTAACATTCGCATTATCATTATTGTTGCGTCCCTTGTTGGCTTCATCAGAATGTGAATTCGCCATATTTGTATGCTTGGTCTAAAAACCAAAATAAATAATTGCTCAGTTGCAATATAATAATTGGTCATCAAATTCTGATGACTTTAAAGTCTCATGAGCCATGGTATTATTAAACCATATAGGCTATAAGGTTTGGATATATAAATCCTTCACCTTTTTGGACCAGTGTGCACAACGTCACAACAACCAAAGTACACAATTTTAACATTTCAAATGAATGTTGAATTAAAATAATCGAATATAATTTAGCCACGGTCTCAAAGGACCATCAAGGGCATTTGAGGTTTGGACATAGTTCATCGCCTATTGGACAGTGGATCATAAAGTCACAACTATCATTGTCATATTTGACAATATAATATAGCCTGTAGGCAAATCAATTGACATCGCATAGGATGTTAGAATAGATATTCATCGCACTGATGATATTAGTCATGATCTGATTTGATCATATAGACTATGAGGCTTAGGCGCAGCCCACCACCTTAGACATGGAACCATAAGGTCACAACTGTCATTTGTCTTACTTGACAATATAATATAGCCCGTAGGCAAATCATCACTAAGGATTTTAAAATATACGATCATCGCATCGATGATATTAGCCATGATCTAATTCGATCATGTAGGCTATAAGGCTTGGACGTAGTCCACCACCTTGACAGCTAGTGTGGTTCCTCAGGTCCACACTGCCAGGAGTATTAACATTACTTGAATGTTAACATAGAATAATTGTCTTAATGGTTTGAGAATAAAATAAATATTTGTAACCATGGTAGTATTTGACCATAAAGGCTTTAAGGCTTGAACATAGTTCACCACCTCTGGATAGAAGGGCTAGTCATCCTTAACTATCATTTATAATTGCCAAATCATATGGACTTTGCCAATTTGCTGGTCAAAAACCATTAAGAAAATCTTTTGGAATCATTGAGCAGATCGATAAAGTTCGAATTAAATCGAGACAATTGCTTAAAAAGGATGTGATAAATACATATAATATAATTAATTCCAAAATTTTCATTAAAAGATATACTATTACAATACTTTGCCTTAAACAGGACTTTTGAAATAAATTAAAGTATTTGTCCATGCAGGGACTAAAAGGAAATACTTGTCCATGCAGGGACTAAAAGAAAAGATATGTCCACGCAGGGACTAAAAGAAAAGACATGTCCACACAGGGACTTTTGGAAAATAAATAACAATACATGATAAATAAGAAAGCCTTTACTCGTCCTTCTTTCCCTTAACTAGCTTGGAGATTTTCTTGAAGAACTTGCTTGTCTTCCTCTCAGTTTTCTCAGCCTGACGCTGAATCTGTTCTGCCATCTCCAAGGCCTGATTAATGGCCTCTAGTTGTGGCAGTGGCTGTGGCTGTGATTGAGGCACAGCAGGGTACTGGTATATATAATTTGGATATCCAGTAGCTGGATAGGAAGGCGGGAAGGGAGACGGGTATAAAACATTGTGTATGCCCGCTTCTAAATAAGGGTCATACGATGGCGCCTGATAGTCATAGTTTATCGACGTAGATGGGATAAAAGGGTTGTACCCAGATGTATCTAGATACGTAGGAATTGGGTTGTCAAAACCTGATGGTGGTGGTTGAACAAACGTTGTAGGAGTCGGATTAACCACTGGTGCGGTGTTTGAGGGTCCACCCATTTGTGGGTCCTCATGAATAGGTAGATATGTTTGGGGTAAAGGTGGTAGCGAGCTTGACCTCGGTCCCAAATGCACAGACATGCGTGCTCCACGCTTTCTCCTTGGTGGTTTTGGTGGTGGCTGAGGTTTTTCCAAAGGTTCCATTTGCACGCCCTCTTGTGGAGGCGGCAGAGGCAGTGTCGGAGAATGATAGGGGGTGTGTTCATGAATGAAAATTGGTTCCAATATTGGTCCCATTCATTAGGACCTTGGTAAGGTGATCCTGCATAAGATGCAGAACCACTAGAAATCTCAATGGGGTGCGTATACGACCCCGATGGTGGCATCTCCAGATCCGAGTCTTTGTCCGACTCATTGGGTAGGTCCAACTGGTTTTGGGCAGCTAGAGGTGTGTTGATATACTGGTTTGGGTCAAATGACCCATGAAATGAATGGGAGTGTGAGTGATGGGATTGGTGTGAATGATGGGAATGGTATGAATGGCGAGAATGAGTAGGTGAGGAGTTATGTGAGACAGAATGTCTCGCTGGTTGTGAAGAAGAAGAGTTGCTCGAATATCCATAATGGTCCAAGCTGTGATGTTCCGAGTTATGCGATAGCGAGGGTGCGTGTCCCGTAGGACCTCCTCGCATGAGTCCCTTACCTTTGCCTCTAATTCTGGGCGGCATGGTTAATTCCTGTCAAAAATAAAAACAATGTATATATAACTTAATAAAGGTAAGAGTTAATCCTAGGTCATTGCTTAGACTAAAAAAGTCTAAGGATTATGCTATTGTGCTGTTTGAGATTAAACATAAAAGGCTAGTGTTTAATTCTCTAAAACGTTGGCTCTGATACCAACCTGTCACACCCCGAAGATTCAACTATCGCCCAGTGGGCCCAGATGGGGAATATCGTGACTAGATTGATATCAAGATACACAAACACAGATAGCACAGCAGAAGTCTGGGATTTAAAATATTATTACAAACATAATCGTCCGAGTGTTCAAAATAATAATACAGACTGCTTGTAATAAAGATCCACAGGTGGATAGAAAACGTACAAAATGAAATAACAGAATACTAGGCTTTATGCAAAGGAGTTTCAAATTCCTCTTCTAGCATTAGAGGCAACTTCCAGCCTATTACGTATCCTTGCAACCTGTAACTTAGTCTTTTGAAAATACGTCAGTTTACACTGGTAAATACAAATAATTAACTCATTCTAAAAACATTTCAAAAATGTTTTAAATGCATAAGGCACATGTATTTTCATAAATACCCTGTTGCAAATTGTGTATTACACAAAAGACTTATGATACATTTGCTAAATCTTGTGTTTATCTTTTTGTCTGTACAAACCTGATGGGTACTGGGCTAAAAAAGGTTGTACTCCTTTCATGTATGGTAGTACACATTACACTGTTTAAAGTTACTTTTTTTCAGTGGAGCAATTCCACAATGTACTAGTGATTTGGGATTTTACCCATAAAAAACTTATTTACCCAGAGAAAAAGTGAAAACTCACCTCAAAGTTGTCACCATCTTTAATATACTTTATGGTTTTTGAGGTCCCATGCCATCATGTCAAGTCCATCATCTATATATGATATATAATATTTGTCACATTATTATTTAGAGTAAATTGCCAAAATCGTCTCTGAGGTTTGGTTATGTTTGTCATTTTCATCCAAAACAACTTTTTTTTTACCATATAGTCCTTTACTTTTGGGATTATTTTTGCCATTTTCATCCAAACGTCTGACTTTTTTTTTTGCCAAATTCGTCCAAGAGATTTGAGATTTTTTTTCCATTTTCATCCAACTGTCTGATAGAAAAAACAAAGCAAATTAGATGTTTGGATGAAAATGGCAAAAAATCTCAAAAGTGAAGGACTATATTATACAAAAAAGTAGCTTTAGATGAAAATGGCAAACATGCCCAAAACCTCATGATTTTGGCAATTTACTCGTATCAAACATGCCCAAACCACAAAGGGGTATCCCCAATATGGGTAAGAAAAACATTTTGTAATAGCATTAGCACCTGTCAGGTGTATGCCTAAACCCCGTACTTAGTCGTGGCCATTAGCAAATTAAATGAGCCGAGGATATCCAGGACACGGCCGTGTTAATCCCCATTGTTTAAGTTATCAGACAAAACAGATTAAAACATGTTATGAAGATTTTGTAGTCACAATCCGACATATGATCTCATACCCGACCAATCGGTAATAATTTACCGTATCCCAAGCCCGTATAGGAAAAATACGTTAAGAGTATTTACGTGGCTTAATTACGACTTACAATGCAAAAAACAATAAGCACAACTGTTAACAAATAAACTAAGGTGGGTTGCAATCTACCAGAAGGCCTTAGTCTGGAATGAATGGTATAATAACGAATTAGAATGTTAACGGGTCCTATTTAAGTTGTAGACTTGGACCTGTTAACTTAAATTAATGAAAACGGTACGATACGCTTGATTAAGCAATGACCAGAATAGAATGTAGTTTAAACCAAACAAGTACTAAGACTTGTATAATATAAATATAGGTAAACAATATACATTCTGGAATTTGAAATAAAAATGATAAAAATTGACCCGTTTCGGTAAACTTACGTAAACTAGTTTCATAAGCTTAACCGTACGCATATAAGTGATATCGGGTAACCAGATGAGTCATAAACAAGTTCTATATGCCAATATACTTTAAATAAGTTGTAACATCAGTAGGATATCAACTTATATGACCATGGAGGTTTTAAAATCAAAATATGCACCATAAGGGCATTTTAGTCAATATTTGAGAACTTGCATAAAAATATGAGTTATGAACAAGTACATTCTGTAAAAACACTCTAATTATGTTACAATATCAGTAGGTAATAAGTTTTGTATGATAGTTATGGTGTTAAACCATACTATGCACCAAAAGGGTGTTTTGGTCATATTATAACATAATTTGAGAACTTGTATGAAAACTCTGGTTATGATCAGATTTAATATACCAAAATATGTTAACTATAATAACATATCAGTAGTTAATTTGTTTTGCAAGTTCATCATTGTTTAAAACAAAATTTTATGCAAAAAGGGCATTTTGGTCATAATTAGGCATAATTCAAGAATATGTGTAAAAACTCAGAATCTGATTGAGTAGTATAACCTCAGAGGGTTATCCTACATAATAATGTGATCATAATAAAACAAAAATTCAGTAGCCAACTTAGCTAAATCGGGTCAGAATCAAAAGTCAAAGTAGAAGTCAAACTGCTCGACTCTCGGTTGCTAATCGACCCTAAAACTGGAAATGACGGGCTGAACATGTTCATACATGTTCTAATACTAATTACCAACTGATTAAATGTCAAAAACATGGGTTATAACATTTATAAGATCAATTTATAAAGTTTACGAAAAGCTGCCCTTTGACTTTTTAATTAACATAACTTTGACCCGTTATTTGACCAAGTTAACGTGATTTCCAGGAGGTGTCCTTTTGAGGAATTAACACCTACCTAATTACGATCATGTAGCCATGTTCAATTTGAACAATGTCTGGACCATAATGGTCTAAACTGAAAGTTAAAGCAAAAGTCAATTTGCTTGACTTTCGGCTTAATAAAAGCCTATAAACTGAAAGAACAAGGATGGAGCACTTACAAGTGGTCCAAGAGAATGATTATAACTCAGAGAATGATTATAACTCAATTTGAACAATGTCTGGACCATTTTGGCGTTTTCTGTATTAGTGTCGGTTTTTACCTTCATGTACTGATACCGAACAGGACTGTAGCGGTATTTTCGATATCAGTACTGGTTCGATAACGGTTGACACCAAGCTTATCCCAACCCTTGATATTAAAAAAAGGATTAAAGTTAAAAAAATAAGCAAAATAACTATTAGTATAATATTAAAATAATAAAAGTATTAAAAGAACTATATATTATTATAGAGTTAATTACTGTTTTCGTCCCCGTGGTTTGTCAAAAATCACTATTTCAGTCCATTAGTTTAAAAATTGCGATTTAAGTCCCTGTGGTTTCACTTTCGTAACCATTTCATTCCCTGTGGTTTCACTTTCATAACCATTTCAATCCATTTATTTTGTTAGTACAGGAACTGAAATGGTTACGAGGTGGACTAAAATTGTTACAAAAGTGAAACCACAGGGACTGAAATCGTAATTTTTAAACTAATGGACTGAAATAGTGATTTTTGATAAACCATAGGGACGAAAACAGTAATTAACTCATTATTATAATATTAAAATCACTATTCATTTCAATTCATTTATTAATATATAGTAATAAAACTTAATCAAAAACAGAAAAACACCCTTTGATCCTCAATTCATTCCAAAATAAGGGAATATTTTGAATTTCACTAAGAACATGAATAACCCTAATATTAATAAAATAAATTATAGAATCCAAAATCTGAAAAATTAATATACTTTTACAGATTTTGATTTTTTTTAATTTATTATGATGTGACTAAATATCCATTTGGAAAAAAAACATGAATATTAAGTTTATATGAATTTCATGTTCTCAAAATTTATCAGTTTTTTTAGAAAGTTTGTTTTCCATATTTTAATTCTAGATTCATGGAAACAAACAGAACAGATTGAGCAACATATGCTCCAATACCACATGTTGATCAGTTATGTTTACACATAATAGAAAACTTATAAATCACACCTGTTAGAGCAGACATGCTAGGAGAGAATCCAGAGACAGACGCAGCCATGGAGTTTGTGTGACAACTGTCAAATTTGCATGCATCCGTACAATTATTAGACAATGATTAATGCTTAATGACTGTGCTAATTTACAAGTTATGACATGAATTGCTTTCTGATCATTATCATCATACATACATGTGCATCGTGTGACACCTGTGTCACTACGACCATCAAACAAATACCAAACCAATGAAATATTGTATTTCATACTTGGGATTTGTATAAATATGTGTATCGTTTGCAAATATCGATTCTTGTTCAATTTCGAGCTCTAAATCACTTTCTGGGAAGTTATACGCGAACTAAAGCGTAAACGCAATCAGTTTAATGCGACAAACACCCCAGAATAGTGACATAGGCTTAACATACCTTAAATAACCTTCACATAACTTAGAAATAAGTTTTGGATGGTTTGGTGTGTGAAAACAAGTTTGTTTGATCGCAGTGACTATTTGTGTCAAACTACGAAACTATGCCGATTTGCATAGTAACGAACATTCCGGAACTTGATCATAAGTTAAACATACCTTAAATATCCTTTACATAGCTTAGAAATAGGCTTTGAGGGGTTCGGTATGCTAAAATAAACTTATTGGTCATTCAGGGACTAAAAACGTCAAAAAGTGCATAAGTTTGCATTTTCGCGCATATCTTACGTTCTGAATATATCCGGACATCCAAAAAATTTATGTAATCATTAAAATATTTTATTTTAGTGATTTTCATGATAAAATTCCATTCGTCGCTTAATTTGGATCATTTTTGCGTTCGTTACGACTTCCGTCGTAATTACCCGAATAACGCAACCGTACGACCAAACGAACCGACATCTGAGATATTTTTGAGCACATTTCATGTTCCCTATACCTTAAATTCATTTTAGAGCCTTGAAATGGGGTTAACAGGGCTTAAACGTGCCGAAAACTGACTTTTTAACATGCAGGGACCATTTTTGACATTTCTGGAAACTCTGTTCAGATTCATTGAATCTGGTCCATTTTTGAAGTTTTGATGGGTTTTAATGGCTGATTTTGGATACTATGGGCTGTTATTTGATGGTTTTTAACATTCCCATGGTTTTGAAAACCATGTGCCCACATGGAGGGCTTAGATCGAAGCACAGTTTTCGATAAACGATCTTAACGGTTGTCCGAATCCTATATATACCCAACCCCATTCATTTGCAACTCACTTGATCTGATTGAATTCTCTAAGTTGAAGCTCAAATGCTTCATACCTGAGAATTTATAGATCATATCTTCCTAGCATGGACCCTTTGTAAGCTTCTTTCGTTCTTTTATGCGTTTTTAAGCATGAAAGTCAAACAGTGTTTGACTTTCTGCTTTGACCAGTCTATGGTCAACACAAAGTTTGTTTGAACTTTGCAACGTGAGCGTAATCACGATGTTCAAAGTCCCTTGTGACTATACCTACTGATTACCACGTTATTTAGGCGTAGTGACGAGTCGTAGTTTCGGTCAAAATGCGTATTCTTGCGTATTTTGCAACCAAACTATTCTTGGGTATCAAGACCCTTTGTTTTGATATCAAACCTGTTTTCTAACTTAGTTAAGCATGTTTAACATGTTTAGCTCGTCACTTTTAGTTTAGTGCTTGTATAGAGTCGTAAGTCAAGCGGTCTAAACAACCGCTTAGACTTTCGAACTAGACCCGTTTGGTCGATCTTTAGGATCCGACCAAGCATATTATGTGACCATATTTTCATAGGGAATAATCTTCCGAGGTTATACCTTATGGTCACTTCGTTTAAGTAGTTGTATGATAGGTAGTTTATATGCCTTAGGTAAATGACCAAAATGCCCTTTTTACGCATAAATTCATTTTAAGCATATATAACCTAAAATTTGACATCTAAACTGATTAGGCAACATTATTAGACATATTAAGGCATATATTACTTGTCATAGGACTAGTTAGGCGGTCCGAACGTGTTTTACGTGAACGACGCGTTAAAGTAGCGTAAGCTACCTAAACGGGTCGTAAGCACTTAGGTTAGGTTTTGTTTTAGTATGTAGGCTTTGTTAAACCATATTACATGAGTCCCATACTCATTTGGTTTACGAAACCTCATTCTATCGGATCTTCCGATTTAGGTCCGGTTTATTTACATAGTTACCTATATTAGGTGCCGTTTGATTCCGTGATCCCTCTAGCTTTGCTTGGTTGTTATTCAAGACTTCTAAGCAATCTCATGTGAGTACATAGTCCCCTCTTTTACAATTTTCAAATGTTTTGGGGTGAAACATGTGTACCTATTCGTTATTTTCATGATTTCGACTATATGATTATACATGTTAGTACATATCTTTTGACAAATTGTATGATTATCTATGGTTTAAACACTAATTTTCAAAAGATTATAAAAATTGTTGGGTTGTACTTATTTTATACATTCACCAAACCGATTGGTAGTACGATATAGCGCTATAGGATTTGACACCCCATTCCTGTTGTATGGAATGTCAGAAACCAATTTTTGTCCAAATAGAGATTGCCTTTGTGGTATTTCTATAGTCTCTAAGGTGTATTTTGATACAATAAGGTTTGAATGAATTCTAAATCACATTTTTGTTGTATATTTTGTTATACTCCCAAAGGTATAGTTTGATATACTCTCATGTGTGATATTGTACAAAACAACATATATTTTGTTAATTATTAAAAACATAGTTTGATATGTTATTTACAAAACCAAAGCATAGTTTAATATGTTATTTATAAAACCAAAGTATACTTTTGATATACTACTGAAAACTATTATTTTGACACTAAAATATATTTAATATACTATCTGTTTAACGATTTTGGAACTGAAATATATTTTAATATATTACTTATTCGACTTTCTTAAAACCAAAGTATATTTTTATATATACTACAAACCTTTTTATCAAAACATTGTCTTACAAACTCATTTTACTTAATTATTTATTTATGCATCATTCTTTTATATCATTAGATTTCTTATAAATATTCGCATGATTTATAAAGAAAGCATTTTTAAGTTTGTTGGTGCATCTAGTGTCTGTTAACTTCGTCTTAATCGAGGCTTATGTCTAGATTAGATAAACGAGTGCACAACAGGAATCAAATTAGGGTTTGTTTGTGGTTAAGTGTGTAATTTTGTTTGAATGGGACATGTGTAAGTTCAAACGAAATTAACTTATGTAATTTCGTTTGAACAGGGATGTGTCACATTCAAACGAAATTAGCTCTAGTATATATAGGTGTTGTGCATGTTCATTTGTAACGGAATTAAGAGTTTCAGAGCTGAGGTGCTGCCGGATTTTTGTCAGATTTAAACTTGTAAAAGCTCTAGAAATCAGTAATAGATAAAGATTAGAAAGGAACAAGCTGTGTTGACGTCATTTACATTGATTCCGCCTTTGTACTTGATGATGAACTACTCATATTGACTGTTTAGGGTCACACGACGATCCAACAAGTGGTAACAGAGCTCAGGACGAGGAGTTCATACCAAATTCAGCTTGATTTCATCGGATTTTCTCACTTCTACTCTTTCTTTTCTGATTTGAACAAGTTTTCACGGTTGAAATGGCTTAAAACTCTCACATACCAAGCAAAACATAGTGTTAACTAATCCTTGAAAGATTTGGACCTAAAATCAGCCTAAAACTTGATCAAATACCTAATCTCGTTTGAAACTGATCGAAAAATGATGACATCATAGTTAATTTCGTTTGAAAATTACTGGTAATCTCGTTTGAAAACACACATTAAACCTAATTTCGTTTGAAAAGTATGGTTAATTCCGTTTGAATCGGAATTTCGTTTGAAATATTTGACTGATTTCGCTTGAGATTGCACATAGTTGTAATTTCGTTTGAAGCTTATACTTTATAAGTGATTTCGTTTGAATGAGGAGTTATCTCAAACGAAATTAGATATTTCGTTTGAGATAGCTATTTCGTTTGAAAGCAACTTTTCAAAATTTCAAGAATATTTCTAAGTGTTGGTTGATCTTTTCAGGTACGTGAAAGATGGATGAGTTCAGGAATCCGTTTTATGATGTGTTTGCTTTTACTCGTGGTTCAGGAGATGACACTTCAAATAACACGAATGAAACTCCACCAGCACCGAGTGCGAAGAAAATTCTTTAGGATGCTATGAGCGTAGATAGTGCATACGGAACATACAATAAGCCGCCCAAGCTGATGGCGATTGAAGATTACAATAGGTGGGCTACAAGATTTGAGGAATGGCTTAAGGTGTTTGCTTATCAGAGTTGGAGAAGTTTGAAAAATGGCTATGATTTGGGTAGAGATGATTATGAGAACTTGGAAGATAATCAAATTGAAAGATATGTTTCTGAACAAAAGTGTATTGCTTTGCTTCACCAATCTGTTCGAGATGATATTATCGCACTGATCGAATACAAAGATTCGAGAGATCTCTGGGAAAAATTAAAAATAAAATGTATTGGTAGTGCTGAAATAGTTAAGAACAAAAAGAAACTGTTACGAAAAGAGTTTGATTTGTTTGGTTGTTTAAAGAACGAGTCAGTTTCCAAGATGATTGAGAGATTTGGGCATCTAAAGATGGAGCTTGCTAGACATGACATCATTTATACTCAAGAAGAGCTGGTAGACAAATTGTTTGATGCACTTCCGAATGAGCAAGACTGGCAATATTTTGCATTGATGCTGAAGAATACGATAAAGCCTGTTGATTTGAAAGTGGATCTGCTTATTGAAAGACTGGAGAGTCACGAGTTGCAGATCAAGAAATCTAGCAAAGTCAACAACTCATCTTATCAGCAGAATGTGGAGTTGTACTACAGAGGAAATCTACCAAAGACTAGTTCTCCAAGAACAGCATTTTCTGCAGAGAGTTCAAATACTGTGAATCAAGAAACTCCTCACAGTGGTTTTCATAGTGGATCATCTTCAACAACTCCAAGTCAATCTGCATCAAAGAATCTGTTCCAATGTAACATTGCTGTTGATCTGAAGAATGGTCAGAATTTCAGTGAAGAATCTGCTAAACAACAGATGGTGTTTTTAGCGTCTGTGTTAGAATCGTACGAAAGTCTCGTTGCAGGCAAGATAGGCAACACCAACCTAACAAAAGAAGACTACGATCAGATTGATCCTGAGGAGATGGAATTGATCGATATAAGGTGGTGTATGGCCAATGCAGTGAGAAGAGCGCAGCGTTTCATGGAGATTACTGGAAGACAGTCTATTGGTGGACCTTCTACCAAGTTAGGCTTTGACAAGTCAAAAGTGACGTGTTTCAAGTTTAAACAGAAAGGTCACTTTAAGCGTGAGTGCAGAAATGCTTACACTGATGATACTGCAAATCCATTTCGAGAGGATTATTACAAGAGAGCGATCTATCATCAGAATAAATCAGAACCTCCCATGATGAAGCAGATAGAGGAGGTACCCAAAGAGAAATCCAGGGCACTTGCAGTTTTTCATGATGATGAAGGTTATGATTGGAGTGATGTTTTGCCGGAGGAAGACGCAGTTGGTTATGCTTTCACAGCAGCAAAGATTGTTCCGTTTAAAGATAAAAGATCTGAGAAAGTGAAGTATGTGAACAGGAGGGAAACAACTCATTTCATGAAAAGCAAAATCTATCGTATATACAAAGAAGCTAAACAAGCAAAAAGATGGGATCCTGATAGAGAATGTTATCTTGATCAAAATGGAAACATAGCTGTGGATCCAGATACCGTTGATATTGAAGTTCTCACCAAACAAATTGCTGATGAAGAAGAAGCCAGACAGAGAGAATCGTGGAGAGGAGGAGAAGTTGTTGAGAAAGAAAAAGAAAAAGAGACACCAAAAGAACCAGAGCCAAAGAAGATTGATGACGGAGTTATTGATACGTCACAAGAACTCACCGCTGAAAATTTGAAGAAGATGGCTGACAAAGTTCTAGCTGCAAAAGAACTAGAGGTAGTTTCTGGTTCTGGAACTGAGTCCAAAGATAAGGTCAGTACAAATGATACACATGTGTCAGGTAAGAATGGTAAATCTGAGAACAACTGCAAAAATTGCATGAAAGAGTGCAAAGTTTGTAGTACAAATGCTTACCTCAGTGGTAAGAAAGTTGAGGATCTGACTAGTAGAGTCAGAAGTGTTGAAGATCAAATATTAAACCGGGATAAATTGTTGAAAGCTTCGAACGACAAATTAAAAGAATTAACTGAGAAAATCGAAAAAGATAAAAATGACGTAGAAAGAATTAGGAGAGAAAATGAAAAATTGATTCTTGAAAATCGTCAAATCTCAGAAAATTTTGAGAAGCTAAAACGAACGGTTAAAGATTGTGATGAAAGAAATGGTAAGACAGACAAAGAAAATCTTCAACTGACCGGTGTTCTTAGAGTGAAAGAAGAGTTAATCAATCAGCAACTGGATGAAATTGCTAAGTTGAAGCTTCAATTTCAAGAAGCCAAAATTGAAAATGAACGCATCCAGTTGAAATTGAACAGTTACAACTCTGCAAGCTTTATTTTACAACACATTGTTCCTAAACCCATTGGGAAAAACAAAGTAGGCGAAGAGGTATACTTTGATGGAACTGGGGTTGGATTTCATCAGGTTCCACCACCAGTTCTATACAATTACTCAAAGAAGAAATCTGGGTTGGTTAATGATGAAGTTGAAACGAATGAAATAAAACTTCCAGAGTCAATTGATGTTACATTTTCTTCATCTGATGATAGTGTTCAAACTGATATTGTGAAAGGCATGGCTGAAAGTGTTTTGAAGTCTGATAGTGATTCAGTTGAGGATGAAGAGTGTTTTCTAAACAATTACATTCCGAAACCAAAATCCAAAAACAACTTAGGTGATGAACCGGGTCTTGTGATGTACAAGATGGCTGGATCTAATAAGTTGTATTCGGATTCTGAGTTTCCACTGGAGAATGTTAATGTGAACAAGTTGAAAAATGTTTTCAAACTGGTTGAAATTGATTTGTCTGAAGTAGAAGGTTTGAATCAGACAAAGAGACAAATGAATTTTGAAAAAGATAAAGCTTACTACAAGAAACCTGTTGTTACACCGCGTTTTTATAACAACAATCGAAACAGATGGTCGGGTGGTTATCAGGGTGGTAAGAATTATCAGAAAAAGAATGTTCAAAACAAGAAGTTTGCTGAGAAAAAGGTGTTTGTGAACAGTTCAAGTTCACTTTCTGATGAAGAATCTGAGATTTTTTCAAAATCAAACAAAGAGTTCTTTGAGAAGAAAGCATCGCAGCCTCAGTCTGAAGGCACAAGTCGGGTAGTTGACACTCGAACATGCTTCAAATGTAATCAAGTTGGACATATAGCACGAAAGTGTACCAATTTGAAGTCTAAGACTGAAGTTGTGATGAATTCAAGAAAGAAAAATGATGTAAAGGGAAAAGCTCCATTGGTTGTTGAGAAAAAGGTTTTGAAAAATGACAACACCAAGATCAAAACTGAACCTGTTAAGAATATGGTAACTAAAAATGACAAGTTTTATAAACGGGTTGCATCGTCTCAACAAACATGGAAGCCAAAGTGGTTGAAAAGAAATCAAGTGTTCCAAAACCAAAGGTTTCAGAGTCAGAAAAACAATCGTCTTCTACCACTCCGGTAAAGATGGATGTTCCTTTGGATTACTATGAGAAAATTGATCCGCAAGAGTCTGTTACTTCCGAGAAAAAGGTTGTTTCGAAAAAAGACCAATCATCTGGTCAATCTCAAAAAGACGAATTTTTCTTATATAAAGAGGTTGAGGTTGGGTCTGCAGAGAGCTTAAAGATGAATGATAAAAATTTTCCGCCACTTTACACTATAAAATCTCACATTAAAGTCCAGTTACCTGAGTCGAAAGAGGCTTGGGTAGCATCAAAATCTCACTAAATGTTTCTGATTTGTGCAGGAGCTTCCAAGATCCGTTTCACGATGGATTATGGATAGTGGAGCTTCTCGGCACATGACGGGGAAAACAGCCCTGCTGTACGATGTTAGAAATTTCAATGGAGGTTATGTAGGTTTTGTAGGCAATCAAGGTGGTAGAATAGTTGGAGAAGGAACGTTATCCAATGGGATTGTTACGTTTGAAAGAGTTAACTACATCGCCGAGCTTGAAAACAATCTTCTGAGTATTTCTCAGATTTGTGATCGTATGTATACCACTCACTTTACAGACAAAGAATGCTTGATCTTGAAACCAGGATTTGTTATCCCTGAAGAATGGATTATCATGAGAGCGCCTAGGGTAAATGATTTGTATGTGTTAGACATGAGTGTAGCAACTACAACAACGGGTCAGGTTCATTGTTTTGTTTCAAGAGCAACTGAGAAGGAATCACAATTGTGGCACCGGAAGATGGGTCATATACATCTTAGAAAAATGAATCACCTGGTACATAATGATTTGGTTACTGGTGTACATTTGAAAGGATTTCATCTTGAGGGGGGGTGCATTAGCTGCATCAAAGGAAAGCAAAAGAAGAAATCTCACCCCAGGAAGAAAGAAAACTCAATTTCGAGACCTTTAGAGAGACTCCACATGGATCTGTTCGGTCCAGTAAACGTCAAAAGTATTACAGGGGATCTCTATTGTCTAGTAGTTACAGATGATTACTCGAGGTTTTCATGGGTTTCATTTTTGCAATCAAAAGACCAAACATTTAGGAGTTTAATCACGTTGATAAAAAAGCTTGAAAACTTGTACCAAACTCGTGTTCGAAGAATAAGAAGTGATAACGGTACAGAGTTCAAAAGTAGCAAAATGGAAGTGTTTTGTGATGAAAAAGGTATTTTGCATGAATTTAGTGCTCCTTACACTCCACAGCAGAATGAAGTAGCTGAAAGAAAGAATAGGACGCTAATTGAAACGGCTAGGGCGATGCTTGCTGATTCAAATCTACCAGTAAATTTTTGGGCAGAAGCAGTATCCGCCGCATGCTATACCCTCAATCGGGTTCTCACTGTAAAGAAATTCAATAAGACGTGTTTCGAGCTGATCAATAACCGCAAACCGAACCTGAAGTATTTAGAACCGTTTGGGTCTCCCTGCACAGTTCTAGAACCTTTTGGAAAGTTTGGTGTAAAGAGCATTGAAGGAATTTTTGTGGGTTATTCAAGTCCATTGAAACGAGTCTTTGTTCCAAGCTTGAAGCGGATTATTGAAGCACACAATGTTGAGTGTCAAGGTTACACATTGCCACCGCAGAATCCAGGCGACTCATGGCATTTTAATTACGATAAATTGTGGGATTCGTTTGACATGGAAGACGAAGAAGAATAAGATTTCTTTGATGAGTTGGATATTCTAAGAGAGTATGAGTCTTCGCAGGAAAGGTTCCCAGCTGAGCATTTAAATCGACCTCGACAAACTTCAAATGATGATGAAGCAGGTCCAAGCAATGCTGGAGAACATGATGATATTCAACAAAATGAAGTTGCTCCTGATAATCAGACGGCACAGAATGATAATCAAGACTCTGAAAACATGCCAGTATTTGATCATGGTGATTCAGATTCTGAGGGGGAGCAAATTCAGATTTCAAGTCAAACAAACCCAGTCAGTGAACAAGGTGCAAATCAAAATATTACAAATCTGGAAGGCGAGGTAGATGTTTCAGGCGAAGTGATGCCAAGAACTCTTTCATACCATCCAGAAGAACTGGTCATTGGAGAATTGCAATCAGGCGTTCGCACTAGACGTCAAATTGATCAAGGCCTTACTTGTTTTTATTCTACAGTAGCACCTTTACAAACTGAGTTTTCACTTAGTTGTTTTATTTCATAGATCGAACCGCGTACATATGAAGAGGCGCTAACTGAAGATTCTTGGGTCAATGCTATGCTAGAAGAGTTGAGTCAGTTTGAGAAGTTAGGAGTGTGGAAGTTAGTAGACTTGCCTGATGGTCAGAGGAAGATAAACACCAAGTGGGTGTTCAAGTGTAAGAGAGATGATCGAGGGGTTATTATTCGTAACAAAGCTCGACTCGTAGTCCAGGGGTTCAGTCAGCAGGAGGGTATAGATTTCACCGAAGTGTATGCTCCAGTAGCTCGACTTGAAGCAATCAGAATCTTCCTAGCATTTGCATCTTGGAAAAATTTCAAAGTATCTCAGTTAGATGTAAAATCGGCGTTTCTCTACGGGAAGGTAAAAGAGGAGGTATATGTCGGACAGCCATCGGGCTTCACCGATCCAATCCACAAAGACAAGGTCTACTTGCTAGATAAAGCGATGTATGGTTTACACCAGGCCCCGAGAGCTTGGTATGAGACATTGTCTCAACACCTGCTAGCCAACAGCTTCATTCGTGGAAAAGTGGATGCCACTCTCTTCACCAAAGAGGTCGACGGACATCTTCTGATTGTTCAGATATACGTGGACGACATCATATTTGGGTCTACAAATGAAAATCTGTGCAAAGATTTTGAACAAGTTATGAAGCAGAAATTCAAAATGTCATCGATGGGTGAGATGAAATTCTTCTTGGGACTTCAAGTTGATCAACTACCTAAGGGAATTTTCATACATCAGACGAAGTACGTTCATGATATCTTGGAGAAATTCGGGATGTCAGGTTCTACTCCAGCTTCCACCCCATTAGCAACGAACCATGGGATAAATCCTGATCTCACCGGAGAGAAGGTAGTTGAAACGTTGTATCGTTCCATGATCGGATCGCTGATGTATTTGACAGCTTCAAGACCCGATATTATGTATCTAACCTGCCTCGCAGCAAGATTTCAATTAATCCGAGAGCTTCGCACATGGTTATTATCAAAAGGATATTACGCTACCTTAAAGGAACTCCATCGTTGGGGTTGTGGTATCCAAAAGATGGCGAATTTATGCTCTAAGGTTATTCCGATTCAGATTTCGGATGCTGCAAAGTTAACGCTAAATCAACAACAGTGGGGTGCCAGTTCTTTGGATTAAGATTGGTTACCTGGCAATGCAAAAAGCAGACCTCTGTGGCTTTATCCACATGTGAAGCGGAGTATGTATCTGCTAGCAGCTGCTGCTCATAGATCTTGTGGATCTAGCAATAGATGCGCGACTACGGTTTGTAATTTCTAAACACCCCTATCTTTGTTGATAATGAGGCAGCGATTAACATTACTAAAAATCCAGTTCATCACGCTAAAACGAAACACATTGAAATTCGTCATCACTTTATTCGAGATTGTTTCGAGAAGAAGTTGATACGAATTGAGAAAATCCACACTGACGAACAAAAAGCTCATTTACATACCAAAGCGTTTGGTAAAACTCGTTTTCAATATTTGCTAAAACTGAACGGTATGAAGCTTTTATCGGTGTTGGAAGAGATTCTTGGCGTTGATGAAGGAGCTATTGTAGATGAAGATGTTGAGAAGCAATCTGCAATGGTTTGTTGATTTTTTACTTGTTTTGGTATTTAGGGGGAGAGTATAGGGTAATATTTTCAGAAAATACAGAAACAGTAAAAAATTTCAAAAATCCAAAAACATGAGATATTTTCAAAATCCAAAAAACAATAGAAAACCAGAAAAGAGCTTGTGTAAAAAGGGAAAATGATAGTACATCGGCTTGACAGTTACGGTATGCTAAAGATTTGTAAAGTTTAAAAATGGATTAAACAGTCTCGCTGATGATGTGCCGATAGGTTTTTGCATATTTAGTAGGTTTGTTCGGGATATAAATCTAAAATCCTTACTTGCTTATTTCGTGGGGAACACTACTTGGATATATAGGTAACCCCTGAAATCTTGTTTGAAGGATCCCTCTTTCTGAGATACTAGGTCTTTATACTCAGTGATATCTGGGGTATTATTCCGGGACTTCTAATAATGCGGAAACAATGGCCTAGTCCCCGAATAATACTTTCTGCATTGCTTGAAATATAGCACCACCCTCAGCTAAAAAATGATAAAACATTGAAAAATGCTAATCATGGCTGTTGTAAAAAAGATCCTCTAAAGGGGACACACCAAAGTCGAAGCCGTCATCTCTCTGCTCAACGGAAGTTCTGACCTGAGCTCTCACGGTTCTTCGCATCTAACCCCTTACAGATTTCATCTGTGGTATACTCACCTGTAAGACTGAATATTGGGATTTGGATACGAGAGTATATTCAAGAGGTGGGACACATGAATGAGTTTAAGTCTCTAAAATACTAAATCCGTATCCTGGACAGATTGAAAATTGTGTGAGAATTTAAATGGATCAGTATATCGACAATCTAAGCGAATTGTTTAATTCTGAGTGTGAAATTAAAGCTTAACGGTACTTGTTACTTGTCGAATAGCTGATATGATTCCCTAACACGCTCATCAAAAATATGTTTGTAAATTGTTGTCATTTACTGCATTTTATTTCTAGTTTAGAAGCTTTATTAAAAATCCAAAAAGATTTTACATTTCTGCTTTATTTTCCGACAAACCAAAGTGGAAAGCTGATCTTCAGATTCAAATTTGAAGCAGATGCAGGAAGTTTCTGAGCTGGAGGATGAGTCGTGAGTTTAACATTATAAGTTTGTGAAAGTTGAAAAGTTAAAACAAGTTCATTAATTTGAAACTTGTTAATTTTCAGAAAATGTTTGAACAAATGTCAGTGTGAATTGTCTCAGATCAACCAAGGTCATTAAGTTGGACTTGGTAGATAAATTGAGTAATCAGGGTCATTAATTTGGACCTGAATACTTAAGTGGATTTCTAATTCTGACAAATTCATCAAATGATGGTGAATGGTAAATTTGGATTGAAATTGTTATTGTCATATATGTTATATTTGGGTAGAGATTATGCAGGAAATAGGAGTTAAGATCCCCATGGCAAAGAAAATGTCAAAGTTTGAACCAGAATTCAAGTCCCAGCTTATCGAGAGGGGGAGTCTGTGAAAGGGGGAGTCAGAATTTTGGATCAGTACTCAAAGGGGAGATTGAAGGTTAAAGTTTGAAGATAAAGATTGAAGGGAGCTTTACAATGTCAAGACAATTTGGAAAGAGACTAAGACTAAAGACTCGACGCCGAAGACTTTGTCAACATCCAAGGGGGAGTCTGTTGGTGCATCTAGTGTCTGTTAACTTCGTCTTAATCGAGTCTTATGTCTAGATTAGATAAACGAGTGCACAACAGGAATCAAATTAGGGTTTGTTTGTGGTTAAGTGTGTAATTTCGTTTGAATGGGACATGTGCATGTTCAAACGAAATTAACTTATGTAATTTCGTTTGAACAGGGATGTGTCACATTCAAACGAAATTAGCTCTAGTATATATAGGTGTTTTGCATGTTCATTTGTAACGGAATTAAGAGTTTGAGAGCTGAGGTGTTGCCGGATTTTTGTTAGATTTGAACTTGTAAAAGCTCTGGAAATCAGTAATAGATAAAGATTAGAAAGGAACAAGCTGTGTTGATGTCATTTACATTGATTCCGCCTTTGTACTTGATGATGAACTACTCATACTGACTATTTAGGGTCACACGACGATCCAACAAAGTTCATGACTATTTTTGTTAAACATTCTTTTAAACTTACAAGTCATGAATCATGCATTAATAAAACCTATGTATCTCATAGGCATTTTTATGCTGACGTACCTATTTTTACACATGTTTCAGGTGCTGCTATGTGATGATTGTTGATACATGCTATACATAGGATGGACTCGTGCCTTAGCGACTTTAAAACTTGAAAGATAATATTTGTATTTTTTTGATTTGTAATAAAACAATGAGTTCAATAATGCAATAAAACAAAATTATTTAATCCATGGTTATGAAACAATGATTCTGTTACGACACTCCCCGACGTTTCTGCCACGATTTGTTGATTTCCGTGGTCAGGGTGTGACAGAAAAGTTGGTATCAGAGCCAATGGTTATAGGGAATTAGGTTATTAGTAATACTTTGACCTAGACTATAACCTTCCTAGGACCCTAACACAAGTTATCTTGTGTTTAGTTTTAAAACAATACCGTCACTTATCCTTAGGTGACAACCACAATAAGAACACAAATTTCAAATCCGCTTTGAAAACCGATCATCTGTTCTAGGATGATTTATTATAAGGTTTTGAACCTTCAAAGTTTTCAAAATCCCGTCAAATTTTGGGTCTTATAATGTGAACACGTGCAATCTAGAAGGGTGGATGCCTGTATCCTGAGTTTTCTGTATAAGGCTAGAGTGTTCGTACAAATCCACATAATCGGACCAGTCACTCTTACCTGGGAACTCTTGGGGTGAGTATCCACTTATAGGCTAAAACATGTCTTCGCGATACATTAATATAACCCGCTTACTTTGATTAGTCACCGTCTCATTTGTTTGCCTTAGGTAACAAACAAATAATCGCAATTTCTATGCGTTGTCATTCTGTTTTGATTATCCGATATTATTTCCTTTGTTTCCTCCCATATCTTTCGTTATCTTCATGATGCCTCTTCATCGCAACAACAATGTCCAAACTAGGTGCTACAATCGCTCAACAAACAAGCGTCGTATTCCAGAGGTCCGTTGATTTAGCTATCACCATGACTCGCCTCAAGGATGAAGCCATATAAGGGATCTGCTCCTTGGTGCAATCTATGCAACTGTCATCATCAGAATCAAATACCCTGTTTCAAATGTACCTACCGTGGACGATGGGGACATTTGGTTGACATATGCCGCTTTGCTATCCAAAACAAAGCTGTTGCAAATCCTGCTACCTTTTGCAAGGAAACCTTATGCCGGTACTGCGCCAATGTGCAACAAATGTAATGCACCTCACCGAGCTTACCTGCAGTGTCGTCTGTGTACATCATGAGGACGACTCGGTCACCTGGCAAATGCTTGTCAGTTCAACCCAAACCAAGGTGGTCCAAACCAACCCCAAGTCAACCCTGCTCGTATGATCGACTTAACATACGTAGTACCCAACCTCCAAACTATGCTTCATATGTCGCCTTGGCATATCTAGCACCTCAACCTCATGAACATTCTACCTCGTGTATCGATTTAAGCATGTCTAGTGCAAGATTTCGAAACACCTCCCGTTATTCAAATTCCAAAATCCATATAGGATCTTCTTATTTTCACAAACATATCATTGTGGATAATTATCGCTCAAATCGGAGCCCTTAATTGAATTATTCGTATGCCTTAACACGTACATTACGATTCAATAAGGACAAAGTCGAATTCATATTAAGATCTTCGTATCTTCATAGTTAGATTCTTATGTTTAAAGTGCCAAATGAAATCCACGGATTGGATTCCTGGTGTGCTTTAAATACTCATGTCCAAAGATAACAAATTAAAGATCAAGTTAAACAATTATATGATTATGTGCTTATGTGTTTTCCTATATGTTTCGTGTTTTTATATGATCCATTCATATCCTCGTAGAATCTTCCATATCTCCATATGAGGGATTCAAAGTAGGCTATCAAAAGGTACTATCTTAAATCCTTAATGGGCTTCTACGTAATAGTTAAGACCCTTGGATTATGAAGTACTATTCTATAATTGGGCCTCTTGAGTGGTTTAGTTAAACAAATTGATTCAAAAATCTGGTTAGGAATATCATGTGATGATATAATTGAAAAGATCCCTTAAGTGGTCTATTTAAGGAGACCATACGACGGTCTAGTTAAGGAGATCATGTGTTGATCTAGTTAAAAAGACCGTTCGTTGATCTAGTTAAAAATATCCTTTGGTAGTCTAGTCAAGTCACTTCATGTTTATTCAATTGATTTTCCCCTACGCATTATGAAATGAACTGTGCGGACTGTGCAAGGAATTACATAATTATGGATGCATAACTAATTATGGAATTCAGTGCACAAAAACCACAACAAGTTTTGTCATGTGTTAAGACCTATAGTGATGAGAATAACGAAACGAGAACAATGTAGAAAGGGGCATGGTGGATACGCCGCTGGTACTTCCTATATATAAGTGTTCCTTATTACATTGCGAACGTAGCGTTATTTAAGTTACTAGAAGTCTTGGACCTTTACCAATGTCATTTTATCTTACAGTCTCCGACTCTGATTTCGAGCACACACAAGTTTCCTATGATAGTCTTCATAAGAAACGTTCTTCTGTCCGTAGTTCGAAACTCCATGTTTTGTTACTACAAGGAATTCACTTTGACAGTTGACAATTTCGCTAAGAATCCAAAAATGACCCAGAGTTTACTTAGGGTTCGAGGGATTCATTCAAAAGCGAAACAATCACAGTTGTGTTCACAAGTTTCCTCTAAAATTAAATTTCGGGATGAAATTTCCTAAATTAGAGGAGACTGTGACACCTGTGTCACTAAGACCATCAAAAAAATACCAAACCAATGAAATATCATATTTCATACTTGGTATTTGTATAAATACGTGTATCGTTTGCACATATTGATTCTTGTTCAATTTCGAGCTCTAAATCGCTTTCTGGGAAGTTATACGCGAACTGAAGCGTAAACGTAATCAGTTTAATGAGACAAACACCCCAGAATAGTGACATAGGCTTAACATACCTTAAATAACCTTCACATAACTTAGAAATAAGTTTTGGATGGTTTGATGTGTGAAAACAAGTTTGTTCGATCGTAGGGACTATTTATGTCAAACTGCGAAACTATGCTGATTTGCATAGTAACGAACATTCCGGAACTTGACCATAAGTTAAACATACCTTAAATATCCTTTTCATAGCTTAGAAATAGGCTTTGAGGGGTTCGGTATACTAAAATAAACTTATTGGTCATTCAGGGACTAAAAGCGTCAAAAAGTGCATAAGTTTGCATTTTCGCGCATATCTTACGTTCTGAATATATCCGGACATCCAAAAAATTTATGTAATCATTAAAATATTTTATTTTAGTGATTGGCATGATAAAATTCCATTCGTCGCTTAATTTGGATCGTTTTTGCGTTCGTTACGACTTCCGTCGTAATTACCCGAATAACGCAATCGTACGACCAAACGAACCGACATCCGAGATATTTTTGAGCATATTTCATGTTCCCTATACCTTAACTTCATTTTAGAGCCTTGAAATGGGGTTAACAGGGCTTAAACGTGCCGAAAACTGACTTTTTAACATGCAGGGACCATTTTTGACATTTCTGGAAACTCAGTTCAGATTCATTGAATCTTGTCCATTTTTGAAGTTTTGATGGGTTTTAATGGCTGATTTTGGATACTATGGGCTGTTATTTGATGGTTTTTAACATTCCCATGGTTTTGAAAACCATGTGCCCACATGGAGGGCTTTGATCGAAGCACGGTTTTCGATAAACGATCTTAACGGTTGTCCGAATCCTATATATACCCAACCCCATTCATTTGCAAGTCACTTGATCTGATTGAATTCTCTAAGTTGAAGCTCAAATGCTTCATACCTGAGAATTTATAGATCATATCTTCCTAGCATGGACCCTTTGTAAGCTTCTTTCGTTCTTTTATGCGTTTTTAAGCATGAAAGTCAAACAGTGTTTGACTTTCTACTTTAACCAGTCTATGGTCAACAAGAAGTTCGTTTGGACTTCGAAACATGAGCGTAATCATGATGGTCATAGTCCCTTGTGACTATACCTACTGATTACCACGTTATTTAGGCGTAGTGACGAGTCGTAGTTTCGGTCAAAATGCGTATTCTTGCGTATTTTGCAACCAAACTATTCTTGGGTATCAAGACCCTTTGTATTGACACAAAACCTCTTTTCTAACTTAGTTAAGCATGTTTTAACATGTTTAGCTCGTCACTTTTAGTTTAGTGCTTGTATAGAGTCGTAAGTCAAACGGTCTAAACAACCGCTTAGACTTTCGAACTAGACCCGTTTGGTCGATCTTTAGGTCCGACCAAGCATATTATGTGACCATAGTTACATAGGGAATAATCTTCCGAGGTTATACCTTATGGTCACTTCGTTTAAGTAGTTGTATGATAGGTAGTTTATATGCCTTAGGTAAATGACCAAAATGCCCTTTTTACGCATAAATTCATTTTAAGCATATATATAACCTAAATTTTGACATCTAAACTGATTAGGCAACATTATTAGACATATTAAGGCATATATTACTTGTCATAGGACTAGTTAGGCGGTCCGAACGTGTTTTACGCGAATGACGCGCTAAAGTAGCATAAGCTACCTAAACGGGTCGTAATGGGTCGTAAGCACTTAGGTTAGGTTTCGTTTTAGTATGTAGGCTTTGTTAAACCATATTACATGAGTCCCATACTCATTTGGTTTACAAAACCTCATTCTATCCGATCTTCCAATTTAGGTCCGGTTTATTTACATAGTAACCTATATTAGGTGCCGTTTGATTCCGTGATCCCTCTAGCTTTGCTTGGTTGTTATTCAAGACTTCTAAGCAATCTCATGTGAGTACATAGTCCCCTCTTTTACTATTTTCAAATGTTTTGGTGTGAAACATGTGTACCTATTCGTTATTTTCATGATTTCGACTATATGATTATACATGTTAGTACATATCTTTTGACAAATTGTATGATTATCTATGGTTTAAACACTAATTTTCAAAAGATTATAAAAATTGTTGGGTTGTACTTATTTTATACATTCACCAAACCGATTGGTAGTACGATATAGCGCTATAGGATTTGACACCCCATTCCTGTTGTATGGAATGTCAGAAACCGATTTTTGTCCAAATAGAGATTGCCTTTGTGGTATTTCTATAGTCTCTAAGGTGTATTTTGATACACTAAGGTTTGAATGAATTCTAAATCACATTTTTGTTGTATATTTTGTTATACTCCCAAAGGTATGGTTTGATATACTCTTATGTGTGATATTGTACAAAACAACATATATTTTGTTAATTATTAAAAACATAGTTTGATATGTTATTTACAAAACCAAAGCATAGTTTAATATGTTATTTATAAAACCAAAGTATACTTTTGATATACTACTGAAAACTATTATTTTGACACTAAAGTATATTTAATATACTATCTGTTTAACAATTTTGGAACTGAAATATATTTTAATATATTACTTATTCGACTTTCTTAAAACCAAAGTATATTTTTATATATACTACAAACCTTTTTATCAAAACATTGTTTTACAAACTCATTTTACTTAATTATTTATTTATGCATCATTCTTTTATATCATTAGATTTCTTATAAATATTCACATGATTTATAAAGAAAACATTTTTAAGTTCATGACTATTTTTGTTAAACATTCTTTTAAACTTACAAGTCATGAATCATGCATTAATAAAACCTATGTATCTCACAGGCATTTTTATGTTGACGTACCTATTTTTACACATGTTTCAGGTGCTGCTATGTGATGATTGTTGATACATGCTATACATAGGATGGACTGGTGCCTTAGCGACTTTAAAACTTGAAAGACAATATTTGTATTTATTTGATTTGTAATAAAACAATGAGTTCAATAATGTAATAAAACAAAATTATTTAATCCAAGGTTATGAAACAATGATTCTGTTACGACACTCCCCGATGTTTCCGCCACGAATTGTTGATTTCCGTGGTCAGGGTGTGATACATCGTATATTGCAAATGACATAACATTACTGCATGCAAACTCTATTGATTCAAATTATGCATGAAACACAGTTAGCTCAGTTATCAGACAAAATCAGAGAAGTGCTGACGTAGTTTAGAAATAAACAGACATTGTATTTAGCTACAAATTGAGACAGAAACTAAGTACTACACTAGTATAGTGTGTAGGAAAGTAAGGATCATAAAACTGCCTTCCTAGAGATAGTTTAAGTGCCGGAAAGTGCCTAAAACTCACGTAAACTGCAGAATTCTGCAGAATTCAGCAAAATTAAGCTTTTAAACAAACTAATATCATGCAGAAATAGGGTTAAATGGTCCTGAATGCTTTCCTAAGTGTCAGGAATTGAAACTGTCATAAAAGGGTACATAAAGCACACTAAACTGCATTGTTTAGCACCTTAACGAACCGGTAACCAATCGAACAACCGGACAATACCCGAAACACCAAATTTACACTAGAAGCACTGTTTTAGCATTTCCAAGCTAGTTATGATCCCCGAACATCATAACACCTCCTAAAAATATCTCATAACTAAATCATGTAACTAACACTTGATTTATAACTAGAATGTAACTAAACTTGTTAGAACCTATGCTACCCCCCCCCCCCACCTATCTCACGGCCCAACATGGCCCCACCTAAGAGATTTTATTTCAATATAAAATGAGATTATGTTCCCTCATATTAAGCACAATATACAATGGTTAGAATGTGAAGATGGTTTATAAAAGAACACATGAGATCAAGACATTCATTCTCACACACACTTCACCCACAAACTCTCCTCCTTCCCTTGCTCTTGCTCTCGGCCGACCATAGCACACCCACCATCATCTTCATTCTTCCATTCTCATACATTACAAGATCATACAAAGGTGCTAGAAGCAAGATAAGGAAGCTTGGTGGCTTTGGAAGTGGAAGGACCTCTCTTATTTTCTTTTATCCTCTTCATTTCTTCACTTGAATCATCCCTAGCCTTGTGCTAGTGGTAATAACCTTGATCTATCTATTTCACATCTATTTTAAGTGGTTAATAATGAATCATGATCAAAACTTAAAGAACACTAAAGATCATAAGCATGAAACATGAACATAAGCTTGTTTAATGAAGATATCTTGATGAATATAAGTTGTTATGCATGTTGATCTTTGATTGTTTGTAGAAATGATGTTGATAATCATATGGTCTTGCTAGATCATGATTAAAATCATAATCTAGCAAGATGAGAGGATGAACTTGATGAAAATGAATGGATCATCCTTATGAAAATCATGAACTTGAAATAATACTTTGTTTTATTGAAAAGTGATGAACAAAGTAAGATGTTAAACATATAGATCTAAATATTTATGAATGATTTCTAAAAGAAACCAAGTTAAAATATAAGTATCATTAAATCTTGGTTCTTACATAAACAACCCTTATTTTTAATGGATAAACAAGTGTAGAAACACTTGTGTAACAAGAAAATTTCATAAAGAAACATTTTTAGAAATGATGATCATAAGTTGTAAACATCTATTTTCTTTAAAAATGAAGTTTTTAAAGAACTAATCACACTTTAAAGGATAACAAGGCTTAATAATAACACTAGTAAGTTACTACAAATTTCTACAAATATTCAAGATTCATGAAGTAGTAGTTATTACTTGTTTTTGGCAAAGTTGGTAAGTAAAGGTTGTTTATTATTGACTGTGAATTGATTGTGATGATTTTTACAAAAGAAAATGATATGCTTGAAAGGATGGAAACCTCCATTTTTAAGGGAAACTATGGCAAAATTTTCTAAAAATCTGAACACTTAGAAAAATATTTATAAACATGCACATACAAGTGTATTTTCAACAATAAATTGTTACATACACTTTGCCATAATTTTTGGTTACAAAAATACAAATATTGGAGATTGGTTTTCATAAATAAAAGCGACTAAATATGTATATTATATATATATTTAGAAGTCACCATGTGTGTGATGATTGTGTATTAGTTATATTATTTTATGACATGAAATAATATAACTCCTCAAGATACCAAAAATTACAATCCAAAATATTACCAAAAATTCCAAGGAATAAATATACAAAGAATACCCAAAATACCGGTAAAACCGAACAAAGGAATATAACTCACAAAATATTCCAGAAATATTATTCATGTGTATATTTTGGTAAATAATATTTTGGATATCAAGGGAATGAAAATGGGATTTTCATATTTACTACGAAATATATCATATTTTTGACAAGAAAGAAATGTATTATTTTGAGCAAGTAAAAATATATATTTTTCTTGGAAATATTAGAAGATATATTATTTTTGAAGAAATATATATTTTCCCAAACAAAAACGGAATATATTATTTTGGAGAAAAAAAAGTATATATATATATATATATATATATATATTCCAAGTTGGACTTGAAAATATATTATTTTTGGAACTTATATGAAAATACAAATATTTTTGCCCAAAGGAAAATTATAAATAATATTTCTTAAAGTATATATTTTGGAAATATATATTGGTGGACTTTTATTAAAGTTAATATTGTGGAATAATTAATATGAAGTTAAGTATAAAGAATACTTAATGAATACAATAAAAATACGGATCCTCGTACGTATAAACACACACCGGAATACGACCCTAATACATGGCAAGACTATACAAGTGAAAGATACCCCCATCCATAGAAAGAATATACAAGTATAAATACTTGGGAAGTATTAAGTTGATATATATTGTTTTAACAATTAGTCCAAAATTTAATAAATATAATTTAAGTTAAAATATTTATTATTTTGACAAATAATTATATAACTTGGAATAATGATGAAGACACTTGGAAACGTAACTCAAAGGCACTAATTAATACTAAGTCAAGGCATGACCCGCTCGTCTAATAAGACCATAGTACATTGTAGGTAGTCATGTACACCAGAGGAAACTTTGAGTTATAGGCGGATTCAAAGAACGTAAAACTGTGAGTTCATGACCCCCTATTCTTTTAACTGTTTTCAGTTTTATAACTTCGGGGGTGAAGTACATGTTACAACTGTTTACAAACATTATTATTTGGTATGGTTAGCTAAGGAAGGGTACACTTCGATCATGTGAGTGGTGGGCATAACACTTAAGGCCATTAATCCTCATTGTAGGACCGAGGGACAGGAGTGATAGATCTATTCGGGTGTAGCGAGCCCCACCTATGCGCCCGCCGAATGAGCCATGTGGTGACTATGTCTTATTGAAAAAGTTTGCTAGGTTTGAGTTTCCTGCATCACGTCACAAATATTAATGTATTAGCTACACATTAATTGATCTGTTTCCTTGTTGCTTTCATACCGGAGTTTTCAAGTACATACAATCATACTTACAAATGTTTCAAAGGATTATTCACAAACACACACATGAACTCGCTCAACTTTTGTTGATGTTTTCAAACTACATGTATTTCAGGAAATTAAGTATGGATCTGGCGGGCGTTGGAGTTTCAAGGCATGTTGAGAATAAAAGATGTCATCCGTGTCTTAGGGTTTGGTTAGTATATCTTATCCTGGATGAGACACATCTTTCAAAACCTGGTTTTAACTAAAGTCTTTTGATGAGTCCTTATGGAACTCTAAACAATTTGTATGGTTTGTAATTCGGATTTTAAGTCTTTGTTTCAAAGACAACGTTGTTGCAATGTTTTAAACTTACTCAATGGATGAACATCTTGGTTTTTATCATATAGTTGTTTCTTATGGTTGAATGCAATGATATTAAGCAAGTCACACCAAATCACGCTTCCGCAAAAGTCAGGGTGTGACAGTTTGGTATCAGAGCTACGATTGTAGCAAACTAGGATTCCTTCTGGAGTCTAGACTACAATCATTAGGGCTCCCATGAAAATATTTCTACAGCATGTTTTCATTGCATACACAAAATGCCCAGATCCAGGAAAATAAACATTTTTACAAAATAAAAAGACAAGAAACACAATGCACAATTACTAGATAGTTCAGGCTGGGAGACTAGGTGATTTAGTCTGGGAGACTAGGTAGTTCAGTCTGGGAGACTGGGTGTTTAGTCTGGGAGACTAGGTAGTTCAGTCTGGGAGACTGGGAGGTTAGTCTGGGAGACTAGGTAGTTCAGTCTGGGAGACTGGGTGTTTAGTCTGGGAGACTAGGTAGTTCAGTCTGGGAGACTGGGAGGTTAGTCTGGGAGACTAGGTAGTTCAGTCTGGGAGACTGGGAGGTTAGTCTGGGAGACTAGGTAGTTCAGTCTGGGAGACTGGGAGGTTAGTCTGGGAGACTAGGTTGTTCAGTGTGGGAGAGTGGGAGGTTAGTCTGGGAGACTAGGTAGTTCAGTCTGGGAGACTGGGAGGTTAGTCTGGGATGCTAGGTGGTTTAGTCTGGGAGACTGGGTGGTCTAGTCTGGGAGACTAGGAAGGACAGAAAGGATTTGTGAGGACTAATATGGATACACGATTACATGATTTTATGATGCATTGACTGTGCCTGCATACTTAATGTTAGTGGTTAATATATGTGCATATATTGTGAATGTTTTGCTACGAACACTATGCCTTCACCTGATAGCGGATTGCCCGACGACTATGATCCCATGGCAGTGGTCGCTGACGATGAGATTATGTCAGAGCTGGAGATCTTCACCTCAGATTCAGAGAGTGACCCGGAGATGATGTCCGACGACAACTTGCAGCCGTTCACGTTGCCCGACTTGGGAGATTATTTACCAACTACTGATGACATTCCAGACGAGGATCCTTTTGTTACTCCCACTCCTGCCCATGATCATCTTATCATCATCCCGATGGTGAGCATGTCGTGGCACCGATCCTCACTCCCGTTCCCTTATTGGCTATTCCTCCCAAGGAATCTGCCTTTCGACAATTAGTTTGATGACAACATTGATATGTTGATGATCCTCCTGTTGACGCCCAGGGTGATGAAGAGATAGCGGAGGATGACGTTGCTATTCTCCCTCCTGAGATTCCTGCCATTAAAGTATCCTCTGCTTCCATTTTACACTCGATTTCAGACTCCTTTGAGTCTGCGACATCTTCAGCCTTACAGACGGCCGGACTGCTGTTTTCGCTACTGAGTTAGGTGACCACATCGCTATGACTGCTGCACTATCACCTGCTCGAGATCCCACACCTTCACACGACCCAGAGCCTGCTCCTGAGCCAGCTCCTGTTCCTTTTGGGTCAGCTTGATGTTGCACCTGCTGATCCTGAGCCCTTGATTGATCATGACCCTATTTCTTTTGGTTACCGGACATTGCACCCCTTATACGTGACCCAGTACCTGCACCTGCTGATCTTCTCTTTTGTTGAGACATTTGTTCCTGCACCCGCACCCACCGATGTTGCTCCTTTTTCCCCTATGGAGACCGACGTCCATTGCACTGACATGCCTATCGCCTTCTTTCAGGACACACCCGCACCCCGGGAAGGTACTCCAGGTCAGCACCCGCATGATGATCCTTTTGCTACAGCAGCATTTTCCCCGACCTCACAGGCCCCTACCATCCCTCACATTATGGAGGCTACACACGGAATGAGTTGCTCCTGTCACATCAGCTACAGTTTGAGGATATGAGTCGCAGAGTTTTGGAGCTTGAGCTGACACCACGTCCTTCACCCTATCTATTGCCAGTATACTTTGATCCTCCACATTCATCACTGCCTCCTTGTGCACTCTCATCTGCTGCTCTTACACCTTTCCCAGGTTTCGATGCTCGTCTCTTTACTATCGAGCAGCAGATCAGTTAATTACCTCGACGTGTGTGCAAGCTCGAGGGGGAGCTCGCACACGTTAGCAACTTGCTTTTCTTCCCCTCTCCACCTTAGTCATCAGTATAGTTGGCGTTTGGTTTTATGCGGATTGCATTACTTTTGGGTAAAGACACTACTAATGAGCTGAGGTTGTAGAGACTTTTGAAGACCACTTTTGACCACGTGATTTTGGTATATTAATATACTTATTGGACAAGGGTAGGAGGACCCCGTGTCCCTTTTGATGTGATACACTTTGTAAACAATGTGATTGTGGTCGGTAAATAATGAGAGCTCAGTCGCTATGTCCTCGCTAAGCACGTTGTTGATCTGCATGTGTGTGCTATAATTATGATGCTACATGCTTGCTTGTTATGTTCTCATTAAATATGTTCCTATCTACCTGTTTGTGCTATAATTGTGATGTTATATGATTACTTGCTATGGCGATTGCTTATATACATATATATACACACCTCCTAGGTCTTATTCGTTAAGTAGATGCTTATGTGCCTGTGTCTTTAATAAGACCTGAGCTATCCGATCTTCTTCTTAGAAGATGTCGATTCAAAGGAACACCGATACCAACAACCCTCTGCCGACGACAGAGGCAGAATTACAAGAGCGCATCTCACAGGCCATCGCACAGCACGAGGCCCTTCTCTCCGAACGCAGCGGAGGTACTTCAGGAAATGACCCACCCGATGGTAATGTTTAGTCACTTAAGACGCATTACAAAATGTTTGGACATTTCCAAGAGTGCTTTGCTAATGCCTTATGTGAATGATGTCACAGGCTGCACCTACAAGCAGTTCTTGAGCTGCAAGCCCCGAGACTTTGACGGCACTGGGGGTGCCATAGCCTTTGTGCGTTGGGTTGAGAAGATGGATTATGTTTTGCAATTAAGTAAATGCGCCCCAGAGCATCAGGTCAAGTACATAGCTGGACTGTTTCTGGATGGGGCTCTGTCATGGTGGAACCTTCAGGTTCAGACGTTGGGTGAGACTGCTGCATATGCTTTGACATGGGACGAACTAAAAGAGCTGATGCGTAAGAGATATTGCTCGAGGGCAGAAGTCCAGAAGTTGGAGACTGAACTATGGAACTTGAAAATGGAAGGTTCAAGATAGCTGAGTATGTGCAGAGATTTCATGATTTATCACAAGTTGCTTTGTGTCTGGTGGAACCAGAGTTTAAGAGGATTGAACGCTTCATCGGGGGATTGGCACCTCAGATTCTTAGCCTGGTGACAACATCTAAATATCCAACGATCACCGATGCTATCGACTTAAGTGTGGCGCTCACTGAAGAAGCGGTTAGACTAGGAAAATTTTCCACTTCGGAAGAGAAAAAGGAGACTCCTGTAGAGCCGTCTGGAGACAACAAGAAAAAGTTCGCAAACTTCAAGAAGGATACTCGGGTGAATAGTAAGAACAGGGCCAAAAAGGGAAAAGAGTACATGGGTATCCTACCTAAGAGCGACAATTGTCGACGTTATCATATCGGACGAAGCAGATACGGAAAATGTGAAAACTGTGGCAAAGTGGGGCATGTCAAGGAAACTTGTATGCAAGGTACTGAACGTGGAAATGGAGGCCAAGATGGTAGCAAGAATCTCGAAGGAAACAACGACAACAACGACTATCAAGGCAGGAAGAGTGACAAACAAAAAAGTGCTCAAGGTTGTTGTAACTATGGAGACAAAAGGCATTTTAGAAAATACTGCCCTAAAAACACTCAGGCACGTGGATGAAAGCTCAACACCGGAGCTAGGAAAACACGCCCGAATCCAAGCGTGGACATCGGTACGTCCCATATTAGTCAACGTTATGCATCTATGCTGCGAGATACTGTTGCCAATTTTAGCTTCGCATCTATAGAGTTTGAGAGTATACTTGGTTTAGTAGCAAGTAAGTTAGATAAACCGTACTCGATAGAACTAACTAAAGGGAAGCTTTGACGTGGTAAATGGGATGGATTGGTTGTCGAGCAATCAAGCGGAGATTGTTATCCGCATCTCGATGGCGAACGAAGAAACGATCATGATTTATGAAGCAGGATACACCCCAACGGATTATCAGTCGTTAAAGACACGGAAGTTTTCGCGCAAAGGATGTGTTGCCTTTTTCTTTTGGCTCATGACGTGGACAAGGAAGCCGAAGAACCTAAGCTCGAAGATATCCCTGTGATAAGGGAACATCCTGAAGTCTTCCTCGAAGACTTGCCAAGACTACCGCCCCAACGGCAAGTCAAATTCCATATTGACTTTGTTCCAGGCGCCGCGCCTGTAGCCAAGGCACCCTATCGACTTGCACTTCCTGAGATACAAGATTTATCAACGCAGCTTCAGAAGTTGCAAGATTAGGGATTTATAAGGCAAGCTTTTGCCCTAAGGAGTTTCAGTACTGTTCGTCGAGGAGAAGGACGATGATTTTCAAATGAGCATCAACTACCAGGAGCCGAACGAGCTAACCAACAAGGGTCGGTAACTCTTGCTGAGGATTAACGAATTATTTATTTACTAACTGTGAAAACCCCACTACTATTCTAAGACTAATAGTTGATTGAGTATCATTAGCTGTGGATTCAGGATAAAAGTATACTGAAGTACAGTGAGTCGACAACTTGTTTTGAACCTACACTAATATTGTGTGTTTTCTACACGGTGCACAAAACAGTTTTACACAGAATACAAGACTTTGAGGGTTTAGGAATCATGCACTTTAGACCTTCGGGAACGTATGTCGAGATCTGTATAAGGTTACCACGTAAGAACCATGTCTATTAACTCGGGCAAACACTATTACTTTGTCATACAAGCTATATTAGTTAACCAAATGAATAAAGTACCCGAATTTCTTTTATTGAAATTCCCATTTCTGCATCTAATGGGTAGATCTTCCCATACCTACTCCTCTTAATGGTAGTTGCATCATGTCAATTTTCTTCACTAGAGCAAACACTCCTTTGCCTCGATACTTGATCATTCCTTCATTATAGCGAATACTCATTGTTTCATCCTTGGAATTCATATGTCACGCATGCACCATTTGTTACGCATGTGGTTTCGTTTTGGAAAAAGCATTTCGTCAAAGTTCAAATATTAATTGCTAAAGCTAATTATTGATTTGTGATTCGAATGACTTACATTATTGCAATTATCGGCTCCTTTGTTATCAAGCCAACACACTTTCTTGAAACTTCTTTTCTTTCAAGTTACATACATGGTTTATCTTTGTAACCATGCCGAGATTCCCTTGTCAGTACATATGCTTATTGTCAGGTTGCGCTGAAACCGAGTTCAATTGCTTGAACTTGTCCATTACGCATATTCAATTTAAGACGCCATATGATGTATTGAGAGCATCATATTCAAATTTATTTTTATAAAGGTTCTTTTGTTTCGAGTCATAGTAGACTTGTTCGGTCTACAACTCCACTAAATCGTTTGTTGGTTTCGACACCTTGTGGTGATGCTTTCACAAAATTGGAGCTTGCGTTAATTCCGTTATGTACCTCATACACGGATTTAATTGTTTACTTATTGACTTGCTCTAAATCCGTTTTGTTTTATCACGATTAAAGCAGTCTTAACACAATCGTGTGTTAAGACAATAGTACATAAATTCAATTTATATCCCAGTGTACCTCCTAACGATTCTTTCAGTATTGATTGAATGCCTTACGGTATTTATTGCTTTTTCACCTTCGATTGGAAATGGTAGTTCTTTGGTGTTCTATATTCAATTGAAATATCCTACGAGGTCATTTGAGTCAATTTCTCAGGTCGCTTCGTTACACTTTCATTTGATCTCAAGCATGGTGAACTTGTTCTTTCACCGCTATTATTGAATTATGTCAATATAAACTTGTAGCTTGTGCTAATCATGGTCAACCGTTTCACTCGAAACTACACATACTTTTGTTTGGCCTATCATTTAAACATTCTTAAAGCAACTACGTATTGAGACAACAATACACCATTTCGATTGTGTTTCCTTTTGGGGTATTTTGGCAATTCAAAGAATGTCAACACACTAAATTTAACCGTTTATTTATTCGAAAGCTGACAGATCATTTTCATGTTACTATCATATTCGAGTTGTTGATTCTGAGTTCATATAGCGGATGCTATTGTTTCTGAAAACTCATTAGCATATTGAGATCGATTGTTTGAAATTCTATTAGTCGAAACTCCTTTGTTGCACCCCTGTTAACTAAGTTACACTAGATTATACATCTATACATCTCGTGTCCTTTGACATCAAATTATGAAACACATACCTTTTAACCATTGGGTTCTTGTTGTTGTAATATGTCCTTGAATTCACCTGATTCGAATAAGTTTTGATTCGGTTTTGTGGTTATCTACCTCAGTTTTATCCATATCCATACACACATAATGTAACCTTAAGGAGTTAAGGTAGTACAAATTTCGAGGACGAAATTTTCTTAACAGGGGGGGAATGTGACAACTGTCAAATTTGCATGCATCCGTACAATTATTAGACAATGATTAATGCTTAATGACTGTGCTGATTTACAAGTTATGACATGAATTGCTTTCTGATCATTATCATCATATATACATGTGCATTGTATATTGAAAATGACATAACATTACTGCATGCAAACTCTATTGATTCAAATGATGCATGAAACACAGTTAGCTCAGTTATCAGACAAAATCAGAGAAGTGCTGACGGAGTTCAGAACATAAACAGACATTGTATTGAGGTACAGATTGAGACAGAAACTAAGTACTACACTAGTATAGTGTGTAGGAAAGTAAGGATCATAAAACTGCCTTCCTAGAGATAGTTTAAGTTCCGGAAAGTGCCTAAAACTCACGTAAACTGCAGAATTCTGTAGAATTCAGCAAAATTCAGCTTTTAAACAAACTAATATCATGCAGAAATAAGGTTAAATGGTCCTGAATGCTTTCCTAAGTGTCAGGAATTGAAACTGTCATAAAAGGGTACATAAAGCACACTAAACTGCAATGTTTAGCACCTTAACGAACCAGTAACCAACCGAACAACCGGACAATATCCGAAACACCAAATTTACACTAGAAGCACTGTTTTAGCATTTCAAAGCTAGTTATGATCCCCGAACATCATAACACCTCCTAAAAATATCTCATAACTAAATCATGTAACTAACACTTGATTTATAACTGGAATGTAACTAAACTTGTTAGAACCTATGCTACCCCCCCACCCACCTATCTCACGGCCCAACATGGCCCCACCTAAGAGATTTTATTTCAATATAAAATGAGATTATGTTCCCTCATATTAAGCACAATATACAATGGTTAGAATGTGAAGATGGTTTATAAAAGAACACATGAGATCAAGACATGCATTCTCACACACACTTCACCCACAAACTCTCCTCCTTCCCTTGCTCTTGCTCTTGGCCAACCATAGCACACCCACCATCATCTTCATTCTTCCATTCTCATACATTACAAGATCATACAAAGGTGCTAGAAGCAAGATAAGGAAGCTTGGTGGCTTTGGAAGTGGAAGGACCTCTCTTATTTTCTTTTATCCTCTTCATTTCTTCACTTGAATCATCCCTAGCCTTGTGCTAGTGGTAAGAACCTTGATCTATCTATTTCACATCTATTTTAAGTGGTTAATAATGAATCATGATCAAAACTTAAAGAACACTAAAGATCATAAGCATGAAACATGAACATAAGCTTGTTTAATGAAGATATCTTGATGAATATAAGTTGTTATGCATGTTGATCTTTGATTGTTTGTAGAAATGATGTTGATCATCATATGGTCTTGCTAGATCATGATTAAAAACATAATCTAGCTAGATGAGAGGATGAACTTGATGAAAATGAATGGATCATCCTTATGAAAATCATGAACTTGAAAGAATACTTTGTTTTATTGAAAAGTGATGAACAAAGTAAGATGTTAAACATATAGATCTAAATATTTATGAATGATTTCTAAAAGAAACCAAGTTAAAAATATAAGTATCATTAAATCTTGGTTCTTACATAAACAAACCTTATTTTTAATGGATAAACAAGTGTAGAAACACTTGTGTAACAAGAAAATTTCATAAAGAAACATTTTTAGAAATGATGATCATAAGTTGTAAACATCTATTTTCTTTAAAAATGAAGTTTTTAAAGAACTAATCACACTTTAAAGGATAACAAGGCTTACTAATAACACTAGTAAGTTACTACAAATTTCTACAAATATTCAAGATTCATGAAGTAGTAATTATTACTTGTTTTTGGCAAAGTTGGTAAGTAAAGGTTGTTTATTATTGATTGTGAATTGATTGTGATGATTTTTACAAAAGAAAATGATATGCTTGAAAGCATGGAAACCTCCATTTTTAAGGGAAACTATGGTAAAATCTTCTAAAAATCTGAACACTTAGAAAAATATTTATAAACATGCACATACAAGTGTATTTTCAACAATAAATTGTTACATACACTTTACCATAATTTTTGGTTACAAAAATACAAATATTGAAGGTTGGTTTTCATAAACAAAAGCGACAAAATATGTATATTATATATATATTTAGAAGTCACCATGTGTGTGATGATTGTGTATTAGTTATATTATTTTAGGACATGAAATAATATAACTCCCAAGATACAAAAAATTACAATCCAAAATGTTACCAAAAATCCCAAGGAATAAATATACAAAGAATACCCAAAATACCGGTAAAACCGAACAAAGGAATATAACTCACAAAATATTCCGGAAATATTATTCATGTGTATATTTTGGTAAATAATATTTTTGACATCAAGGGAATGAAAATGGGATTTTCATAATTACTACGAAATATATCATATTTTTGAAAAGAAAGAAATGTATTATTTTGAGCAAGTAAAAATATATATTTTTCTTGGAAATATTAGAAGGTATATTATTTTTGAAGAAATATATATTTTCTCAAACAAAAACGGAATATATTATTTTGGAGAAAAACAAGTATATATATATTTTTTCCAAGTTGGACTTGAAAATATATTATTTTTGGAACTTATATGAAAATACAAATATTTTTACCCAAAGGAAAATTATAAATAATATTTCTTAAAGTATATATTTTGGAAATATATATTGGTGGACTTTTATTAAAGATAATATTCCGGAATAATTAATATGAAGTTAAGCATAAAGAATACTTAATGAATACAATAAAAATACGTATCCTCGTACGTATAAACATACACCGGAATACGACCCTAATACATGGCAAGACTATACAAGTGAAAGATACCCCCATCCTTGGGAAGAATATACAAGTATAAATACTTGGGAAGTATTAAGTTGATATATATTGTTTTAACGATTATTCCAAAATTTAATAAATATAATTTAAGTTAAAATATTTATTATTTTGACAAATAATTATATAACTTGGAATAATGATGAAGACACTTGGAAACGTAACTCAAAGGCACTAATTAATACTAAGTCTAGGCACGACCCGCTCGTCTAATAAGACCATAGTACATTGTAGGTAGTCGTGTACACCAGAGGAAACTTTGAGTTACAGGCGGATTCGAAGAACACAAAACTGTGAGTTCATGACCCCCTTTTCTTTTAACTGTTTTCAGTTTTATAACTTCGGGGGTGAAGTACATGTTACAACTGTTTACAAACATTATTATTTGGTATGGTTAGCTAAGGAAGGGTATACTTCGATCATGTGAGTGGTGGGCATAACACTTAAGGCCATTAATCCTCGTTGTAGGACCGAGGGACATGAGTGATAGATCTATTCGGGTGTAGCGAGCCCCACCCAAGCGCCCGCCGAATGAGCCATGTGGTGACTATGTCTTATTGACAAAGTTGGCTAGGTTTGAGTTTCCTGCATCACGTCATAAATATTAATGTATTAGCTACACATTAATTGATCTGTTTCCTTGTTGCTTTCATACAGGAGTTTTCAAGTACATACAATCATACTTACAAATGTTTCAAAGGATTATTCACAAACGCACACATGAACTCGCTCAACTTTTGTTGATGTTTTCAAACTACATGTATTTCAGGAAATTAAGTATGGATATGGCTGGCTTTGGAGTTTCAAGGCATGTTGAGAATAAAAGATGTCATCCGTGTCTTAGGGTTTGGTTAGTATGTCTTATCCTGGACGAGACACATCTTTCAAAACCTAGTTTTAACTAAAGTCTTTTGATGAGTCCTTATGGAACTCTAAACAATTTATATGGTTTGTAATTCAGATTTTAAGTCTATGTTTCAAAGACAACGTTGTTGTAATGTTTTAAACTTACTCAATGGATGAACATCTTGGTTTTTATCATATAGTTGTTTGTTATGGTTGAATGCAATGATATTAAGCAAGTCACACCAAATCACGCTTACGCAAAAGTCAGGGTGTGACAGTTTGACAAAATTGTCAGCTTGATCTGATTCCCATTTATGATGTATGTTCTTGATGGTAGTACCGAATTCTAGGGTTAAGAATTCGTAATATGTAGAGAAAGGGGAGACGAATTGTATGTTGATGTTATGAGAGTCTAACGTTAATCCCTCCCTAGTAATCTCCTTATATACACCAAGGGGAAACCTAATTAGTTAATAAGGGTAATATGGTCCATCAACAATTACCAACTAATTATATGTATAGGTGTAATATATTTTGATCTGTATAATATAAATAATTATAATGACTACTTGATTAAATATATCATAATAAATATATTCAATCTTACAAGGAGAACATGTCCATGCTGTCTTTTTTATTTATTTCCCACATTCTAACTACTATTTATTCCCATGTCAATACTTCATTTATCCATAGTTTTGGTTTTTGTTGCTCTAATAATAACATACTTCCACTGTATATCTTTCGTATAGGTAACATGTTACCTCTTCCTCTTACTATTGATTATTGGTTATAGTTTATAGATGGTTGTGCCCAAGGATCTCTTCCTAGGGTTTCGTGTGAAGTTACCTCACTTGAATCTCCACTCCATTCTACTCTTGGTCTTACGTTTCTATCACTCATTTGTTGGTCCATAAAGACTTGTTCTTGTTTATAAAAATTGTTAAACTTGTTTTTCCTTGTAAAATACTATATACTAATGGTAAATTATAAAACTCTTGTTATTTTTTATAGAGTTAATTGCCCGGATAGTATCTGTGGTTTGCCATTTTTCACCTTTAGTCCTCACTTTTTCAAAATAGCATGTATAGTCCCTGTGGTTTAACAAACTTTTAATCGGATAGTCCCTGTAATGGATGGGCGTTAAATAATTCAGTTAAGTGGGTGTAAAATTACAAAAATACCCTTGGTCCATCTCTCTCTCTCTATGAGACACACATCTTTATCTAATCTCTCTCATTTAAAAAGCCACCACCACAACCACCTCCTCCTCCTCCACGCCATCACCACTCAGCCACCACCACTATCACCGCTGCCACAACCACCCTCCTCCACAACCAGCACCGCCACCATCATCACCATCGCCGAACATACATCAGATTTTTCTGCTTGATACATGAAAATTAAAAACAAAAACATAAAAGTTATGCTTAATAGATGAAAACATTGCTCTTTTTCCTTTTTCTAATGTCCCCTTTGTTTTTACATACATATACACCTATGGATGCGAAACATCACATCTCACACAACCAAATACAAAAAAAGCAAAATAAAGTATTGTGGCCATCGTCTCTTCACCGGTACGCATCATTTCACTCCGTTTTAATCTTTCTCCCCCAATTGTAGGATCGATCCATGACCCTAAACAGTCAAGTTGAGTAGTTCATCATCATTTACAATGGCGGAATCAATGCAAACAATGTCAAAACAGCTTGTTTCCTTTTAATCTTAATCTATTGATGATTTCCTGAGCTTTTTACAAGTTCAAATGACACACAGACAGCACCTCGGCTCAGATACAATGACCAGGTTCCTCTTGGAATGACGCAGCACACACCTATATATAGTTGAGCTGATTTCGCTTGAACATATAATAGGTTGTTTCAAGCGAAATCACATGTTATGATTTCGCTTGAACTGCACCTTTACACTTTCAAGCGGAATCACTTACATTAACATGTAAAACCCTAATTTCTAACCCTGTTATGCACTCGTTCATCCTATCTAGACATAAGACTCAATTAAGACGAAGTTAACAGACACTAGGTGCACCAACAGACTCCCCCTTGGATGTTGACGAAGTCTTCGGCGTCAAGTCTTTAGTCTTTGTCTTTTTCCAAATTGTCTTGACATGTAAAAGCTCTCTTCAATCTTTATCTTCAAACTTTAATCTTCAATCTCCCCTTTGAATGTTGATCCAAAATTCTGACTCCCCCTTACAATAAGCTAGGGCTCCAATTCTGGTTCAATCTTTTACATTTTCGTTGCCATGGGGATTATAACTCCTGTTATCTGCACAATCTCTACCAAAATATAGGATTTATGACAATAACAATTTCAATTCAAACTTACTATTCAAACTCATTTTGACGATCTTGTCAGAATTAGAAATCCACTTAAGTATTCAAATCCAAATTAATGACCCTGATTACTCAATTAGTCTACCAAGTCCAACTTAATGACCTTGGTTGATCTGAGATAATTCACACTGACATTTTGTTCAAACATTTTCTGAAAATTTACAAGTTTCAAATTAATGAACTTGTTTTAACTTTTCAACTTTCACAAACTTATCATGTTAAGCTCACGACTCATATTCCAGTCTAGAAACTTCCTGCATCTGCTTCAATTTGATTCTGAAGATCAACTCTCCACTTTGGTTTGTCAAAAATAAAGCAGAAATGTAAAATCTTTTTGGATTTTTAATAAAGTTTCTAAACTAGAAATGAAATGCAGAACTAAAATGCAGTAAATGTAAACTATTTACAAACATATTTTTGGTGAGCGTGTTAGGGAATCATATCAGCTATTCGACAAATCACAAGTACCGTTAAGCTTTGATTTCATACTCAGAATTAAACAATTCACTTAGATTGTCGATATACTGATCCACTTAAATTTTAACACAATTTTCAATCTGTCCAGGATACGGATTAGGTGTTTTAAAGACTTAAACTTATTCATGTGTCCCACCTCTTGAATATACTCCTGTATCCAAATCCCAATATTCAGTCTTACAGGTGAGTATACCACATATGATATCTGTAAGGGGTTAAATTGCGAAGAACCGTGAGAGCTCAGGTCAGAACTTCCGTTCAGCAGAGAGATGACGGTTCGACTTGGGTGTGTCCCCTTTAGAGGATCTTTTTTTTACAAAAACATTGATTAGCAATTTTATTGTCTCATCATTTATACTGAGGGCGGCGCTATGTTTCAAGCAATGCGGAAAGTATTATTCGGGGACTAGGCCATTGCTTCCGCATTATCAGAAGTCCCGGAATAATACCCCAGATATCACTGAGTATAAAGACCTAGTATCTCAGAAAGAGGGATCCTTCAAACAAGATTTCAGGGGTTACCTATATATCCAAGTAGTGTTCCCCACGAAATAAGCAAGTAAGGATTTTAGGTTTATATCCCGAACAAACCTACTAAATGTGCAAAAACCTATCGACACATCATCAGCGAGACTGTTTAACCTTTTAAACTTTCCATTTCTTTAGCATACTGTAACTGTCAAGCCGATGTACTATCATTTTCCCTTTTTACACAAGCTCCTTTTCATTTTCTATTGTTTTTGGATTTTGAAAATATCTCATGTTTTTGTATTTTTGAAATTTTTACTGTTTTTGTATTTTTCTGAAAATATTACCCTACTCCCCCCCTAAATACCAAAACAAGTAAAAAATCGACAAACCATTGCAGATTGCTTCTCAACATCATCATGTACCATAGTACCTTCATCAACGCCAAGAATCTCTTCCAACACCGATAAAAGCTTCATACCGTTCAATTTTAGCAAATATTGAAAACGAGTTTTGTCAAATGCTTTGGTATGTAAATCAGCTTTTTGCTCGTCAGTGTGGATTTTCTCAATTCGTATCAACTTCTTCTCGAAACAATCGCGAATGAAATGATGACGAATTTCAATGTGTTTGTTTTAGCGTGATGAACAGGAATTTTAGTAATGTTTATCGCTGCTTCATTATCAACAAAGATAGGGGTGTTAAGAAATTGCAAACCGTAATCGCGCATCTGTTGCTGGATCCACAAGATCTGAGAGCAGCAGCTGCTAGCAGATACGTACTCCGCTTCACATGTGGATAAAGCCACGGAGGTCTGCTTTTTGCATTGCCAGGTGACCAATCATGATCCAAAGAACTGGCACCCTGCTGTTGTTGATTTAGCGTTAACTTTGCAGCTTCCGAAATCTGAATCGGAATATCCTTCAAGCATAAATTCGCCATATTTTAGATACCCCAACCCCAACGATGGAGTTCCTTTAAGGTAGCGTAATATCCTTTTGACTATTACCATGTGTGATGCTCTCGGATTAGATTGAAATCTTGCTACGAGACAGGTTGGATACATAATATCGGGTCTTGAAGCTGTCAAATACATTAGCGATCCGATCATGGAACGATACATCGTTTCATCTACCTTCTCTCCAGTGAGATCAGGGTTTATCCCATGGTTCGTCGCTAATGGGGTGGAGGCTGGAGTAGAACCTAACATCCCGAATTTCTCCAAGATATCATGAACGTACTTCATTTGATGTATGAAAATTCCCTTAGGCAGTTGATCAACCTGAAGTCCCAAGAAGAATTTCGTCTCACCCATCGATGACATTTCAAATTTTTGCTTCATAACTCTTTCAAAATCTTTGCACAAATTTTCATTTGTTGACCCAAATATGATGTCGTCCACGTATATCTGAACTATCAGAAGATGCCCGTCGACCTCTTTGGTGAAGAGAGTGGCATCCACTTTTCCACGAATGAAGCTGTTGGCTAGCAGGTGTTGAGACAATGTCTCGTACCAAGCTCTCGGGGCCTGGTGTAAACCATACATCGCTTTGTCTAGCAAGTAGACCTTGTCTTTGTGGATTGGATCAGAAAAGCCCGGTGGCTGTCCGACATATACCTCCTCTTTTACCTTCCCATAAAGAAACGCCGATTTAACATCTAACTGATATACTTTGAAATTTTTCCAAGATGCAAATGCTAGGAAGATTCTGATCGCTTCTAGTCGAGCAACCGGAGCATATACTTCAGTGAAATCTATACCCTCTTGCTAACTGAATCCCTGAACTACGAGTCGAGCTTTGTTACGAACAACAACTCCTCTATCGTCCCTCTTGCACTTGAACACCCACTTGGTGTTTATCTTCCTCTGACCATCAGGCAAGTCTACTAACTTCCACACACCTAATTTATCAAACTGACTCAACTCCTCTTGCATAGCATTGACCCAAGAATCTTCAGTTAGCGCCTCTTTATATGTACGCGGTTCAATCTGCGAAATAAAACAACTAAGTGAAAACTCAGTTTGTAAAGGTGCTACTGTAGAATAAAAACAAGTAAGGCCTTGGTCAATTTGACGTCTAGTGCGAACGCCTGATTGCAATTCTCCAATGATCAGCTCCTCTGGATGGTATGAAAGAGTTCTTGGCATCACTTCGCCTGAAACATCTACCTCGCCTTCCAGATTTGTAATATTTTGGTTTGCACCTTGTTCACCAACTGGAACTGTTTGACTTGAAATCTGAATATGCTCCCCCTCAGAATCTGAATCACCACGATCAAATACTGGCATGTTCTCATATTCTTGATTATCATTCTATGCCGACTGATTATCATGAGCAACTTCATTTTGTTGAATATCATCATGTTCTCCAGCATTGCTTGGACCTGCCTCATCATCATTTGAAGTTTGTCGTGGTCGACTTGAATACTCAGCTGGGAACCTTTCCTGCGATTCTTCATACTCTCTCAGAATATCCAACTCGTCAAAGAAATCTTCTTCTTCTTCTTCTTCTTCTTCTTCTTCTTTTTCTTCTTCCATGTCAAACGAATCCCACAATTTATCGTAATTAAAACGCCATGAATCGCCTGGATTCTGTGGTGGCATTGTGTAACCTTGACACTCAACATTGTGTGCTTCAATAATCCGCTTCAAGCTTGGAACAAAGACTCTTTTCAATGGACTTTGATAACCCACAAAAATTCCTTCAATGCTCTTTGGACCAAATTTACCAAAAGGCTCTAGAAGTGTACAGGGAGACCCAAACAGTTCTAAATACTTCAGGTTCGGTTTGCGGTTGTTGATTAGCTCGAAACACGTCTTGTCACACCCCGACCACGTAAAACAACGAAACATGGCGGAAACGTCGGGGAGTGTTGTAACAGAATTAATTGTTTCACAACCATGGAAATTAAAGTTTCGTTTTATTCATCAAACAAGCGAGTTACATTGTCTTTAAACAAGAAATAAAGAGTACATAACATAAATTAACTAGTTCTTGTCTCGTTTTAAGTCACTAAGGCACAGGTCCGCCTAAGTATGTCTCGATAAGTCCTATGCATCAACTCCTGAAAACACATGTGAAAATAGGTACGTCAGCATAAAAATGCCTGTGAGATACATAGGTTTTGTGAAAATAGGTTTCATGACTTGTAAGTTTAGAAAGAGTTGTTTAATAACGTTTAGTCATAAACCTTGTAAATTGATTTGTTTTGTAAATCATTTGAAAAACAATATGTTCAGATGATATGTATAAATAAGAGAATAATGTATGGTTAAATGAATAACCATGTAAAATGAGTTTGTATAAGATAAGTTGTTTGTAAAACAATGTCTTGTGAAAAGTATGTTATTTGTATAAAATGTTATAGTCTTAAATTGAAATGATTCAAATAACACTACGATATGTGATACCATACAAACACTTATATATAGGAAGTACCAGCGGCGTATCCACCATGCTTGTATCATATTACACACGCCTCGTTACTTAAATCACTTACTCAAACCAAACCATCAAGATGTAATGTTTAACAATTGTAGAAATGTTTAGCTATAGTCAAATGTCTATTGTCAAATGGTTCACATGGTTCAATAGATACAAATGGTTCACATAATGTAATATAATGTGTTCATATGCTGGATGAGCATATGCAACAAAATGTAATGTAAAACAATGTACTAAGTATGCACACAATGGACATACATAGCATGAAATGTAATGTAGAACAATGTACTAAGTATGAACACAATGGATATACATAGCATGAAATGTAATGTAAAACAATGTACTAATAGTGTACTAATGAACATAGCAAGTATATGATGTGAAAACAGGAAAGCATGAAAGTAACAAGTAGGCACATGTGTTTCACCCCAAAACAATTTGGAAAACAGTAAAAGAGGGGTCTATGTACTCACTTGAGATTGCTTAGAAGTCCTAGGATAACTACCAAGCAAGCTAGAAGATCACGGAATCAAACGACACCTAATATAGGTATCTACATTAATAAACCGGACCTATATCGGAGGATCGGATAGAATGAAGGCTCGTAAACCAAATGAGTATGGGAACTCATGTAATATGGTTTAACAAAGCCTACATACTAAAATGAAACCTAACCTAAGTGCTTACGACCCATTACGACCCGTTTAGGTAGCTTATGCTACTATAACGCGTCGTTCGCGTGAAACGCGTTCGGACCGCCTAACTAGTCCTATGATAAGTAAAATATGCCTTAACATGTCTAATATTGTTTCCGAATTAGTTTAGATGTCGAAAGTTATGTTACATATGCTTAAAATGAATTTTGGCGCAAAAAGGATATTTTGGTAATTTACCTAAGGCATATAAACTACCTATCATACAACTAACTAAACGTCGTGACCATAAGGTATAACCTTGGAAGGTTATACAACTATGGTCACCTAATGTGTTTGGTCGGATCCTAATGATCGACCAAACGGGTCAGGTTCGAAAGTATAAGCGATTGATTAGATCGCTTACCTTTACGACCCTAGACAAGCACAAAACTAAAAGTGACGAGCTAAGCACGTTAAAACATGCTTAACTAAGTTAGAAAATAAGTTTGGTATCAAAACAAACGGTTTTGATACCCATAAGTAGTTTGGTTACAAAATACGCAAAGATACGTATTCTGGCTGAAACTACGACTCGTCATTGAGCCTAGATAACGTGGTAATCAGTAGGTATAGTCACTAGGGACTATAACCATCGTGATTACGCTCACGTTATGAAGTTCAATCGAACTTCGTGTTGACCATAAACTGGTCAACGCAGAAAGTCAAACATAGTTTGACTTTCGGACTCGAAAAGCGATAAAAGAACGAAAGAACACTTACAAAGGGTCCCCGCAAGCTAATCTTGATCCAAGTAGCTCAGGTATGAAGCAATGGCTTCAACTTAGAGCTTCTTAGATCAGATTTGTGGGTTTTTGGAGTTGAGATGGATGGGTATTTATAGGATTTGGACCACCGTTAGGGTCGTTTATCGAATAATGTGCTTCAATCTCATCCCTACATTTGTTGAAACACCTTGGTACCCAAGTTGGCCCCCCATGATCAGGAAATGACAAGTGCCATTGGGTTTATGAGTGCTTAACAGCTGTTAACAGGCTTTTAGGAAGTTTCTGATGTTCTGGGGACTCCTTATGGACCGTAAGGGTGAGGGCTTACGGTCCGTAAGCCAGCAACTTTGGCATATTGACAGTTTTGGTCCCTGTTTGTGTTTAGAGCTATTTCCGACATGTTTAAGGCCCGTTAACCCCATTTCAAAGCTCTAAAATGAAGTTAAAGTATAGGGAAGTTAAAATGTGCTAAAAATTATCTCGGATGTCGGTTCGTTTGGTCGTACGGTCGCGATGTTCGCTTAATTACGATGGAATGCGCATAAGCGCGAAAAACGATCCAAATTGCGTGACGAATGGATTTTTCTTATGCCAAACATTAAAATAAAATATTTTAGTGCTTACATAAATTTTTGGATGTCCGGATGTATTCAGAACGTAAGTTATGCGCGAAAGTGCAAACTTATGCACTTTTTGACGCTTTTAGTCCCTGAATGACCCAAAAGTTTATTTTAGCACACCGAACCCCTCAAAGCCTATTTCTAAGCTATGTAGAGGATATTTATGGTATGTTTAACTTATGGTCATATTCTAGAATGTCTGTTACAGTTCAAATTGGCATACTTTCGCAGTTTGTCAACTTTAGTCCCTGTAAGCGAATAGACTTGATTTTGCCATACCAAAGCCTTCAAAACTTATTTCTAAGTTATGTAAAGGTTATTTAAGGTATGTTAAGCCTATGTCACTATTCCGGAGTGTTTGTTGCATTAAACTGGTTATATTTACCCATCGGTGCGCGTATAACCTTCCAGAAAGCGATTTAGAGCCCGAAATCGAACAAAAATTGATATGTGCAAACGATACACATATTTATACAAATCCCAAGTATGAAATACAATATTTCATTGGTTTGGTATTTGTTTGATGGTTGAAGTGACACAGGTGTCACACGTCTTATTGAATTTCTTGACAGTGAGAACCCGATTGAGCGTATAGCATGCGGCGGATACTGCTTCTGCCCAAAAATTTACTGGTAATTTTGAATCAGCAAGCATCGTCCTAGCCGTTTCGATTAGCATCCTGTTCTTTCTTTCAGCTACTCCATTCTGCTGCGGAGTGTAAGGAGCACTAAATTCATGCAATATACCTCTTTCATCACAATATTCTTCCATCTTGTTGTTCTTGAACTCAGTACCATTATCACTTCTGATTCTTTTGATACGCCTTTGGTACAAATTTTCAATTTTCCTGAACAACGCCATCAAACTTTCAAACGTCTCATCTTTCGTATTCAGAAATGAAACCCATGAAAACCTTGAAAAATCATCCGAGACAACCAAACAATAGTAATCACCCGTGATGCTTTTGATGTTCACTGGACCTAAAAGATCCATATGAAGTCTTTCTAAAGGTTTCGATACTGAATTGACTTTCTTTTGAGGATGTGATTACTTCTTTTGCTTGCCTTTGATACAGCTAATGCATTCCCCTTCAAGATGAAAACCTTTGACATGAACTCCAATAACCAAATCGTTGTGCACCAAGTGATTCATTTTTCTAAGATGTATATGTCCCATCTTCCGGTGCCACAATTGCGATTCTTTCTCAGTTGCTCTGGAAACAAAACAATGTGCCTGACCTGTTGTTGTAGTTGCTACACTCATGTCCAACACATATAAATCATTCACTCTAGGTGCCCTCATAATAATCCATTCTTCAGGGATAACAAATCCTGGTTTCAAGATCAATCATTCTTTGTCAGTAAAGTGCGTGGTATACATCCTATCACAGATCTGAGATATGCTCAGAAGATTGTTTTCAAGCTCAGCGATGTAGTTAACTCTTTCAAACGTAACAATCCCATTGGATAACGTTCCTTCACCAACTATTCTACCACCTTGATTTCCTGCGAATCCCACATAACCACCATTGAAATTTCTAACATCGTACATCAATGCTGTCTTCCCCGTCATGTGCCGAGAAGCTCCACTATCCATAATCCATCGTGAAACGGATCTTGGAAGCTCCTGCACATATCAGAAACACTTAGTGAGATTTTGATGCTACCCAAGCCTCTTTCGACTCAGGTAACTGAACTTTAATGTAAGATTTTGTAGTGTAAAGTGGCGGAAAGTTTTTATCATTCATCTTTAAGCTCTCTGCAGACCCAACCTCAACCTCTTTGAATAAGAAAAATTCGTCTTTTTGAGGTTGACCAGATGGTTGGTCTTTCTTCGAAACAACCTTCTTCTCAGAAGTAACAGCCTCTTTTGGATCAAGTTTCTCATAGTACTCCAAAGAAACATCCATCTTTACCTGAGTGGTAGAAGACGATTGTTTTTCTGACTCTGAAACCTTTGGTTTTTGAACACTTGATTTCTTTTCAACCACTTTTGGCTTCCATGTTTGTTGAGATGATGCAACCCGTTTGTAAAACTTGTTATTTTTAGTTACCACATTTTTAACAGATTCAGTTTTGATCTTGGTGTTGTCATTTTTCAAAATCTTTTTCTCAACAACCAATGGAGCTTTTCCCTTCACATCAACTTTCTTCTTTTGACTCTCAACAACTTCAGACTTAGGCTTAAAGTTGGTACACTTTCGTGCAATATGTCCAACTTTGTTGCATCTGAAGCATGTACGAGTATCAACAACTCGACTTGGGCCTTCAGTCTGAGGTTGTGAGGTCTTCTTCGCAAAAAATTCTTCATTTGACTTCGAAAAAATCTTAGATTCTTCGTCAGAAAGTGAACTTGAACTGTTCACAAACACCTTTTTCTCAGCAAACTTCTTGTTTTGAAAATTCTTTTTCTGATAATTCTTACCAACTTGATATCCACCCGACCATCTGTTTCGATTGTTGTTATAAAAACGCGGTGGAACAACAGGCTTCTTGTAGTAAGCTTTATCTTTTTCAAAATTCATTTTCCTTTTTGTCTGATTTAAACTTTTTACTTCAGACAGATCAATTTCAATTAATTTGAAAACATTTTTCAACTTGTTCATGTTAACATTCTCCAGTGGAAACTCAGAATCCGAATACAACTTATCAGATCCAGCCATCTTGTACATCCCAAGACCCGGTTCATCACCTAAGTTGTTTTTGGCTTTTGGTTTCGGAATGTAATTGTCCAGAAAACACTCTTCATCCTCAGCTGAATCATTATCCAAAACACTTTCAGCCATGCCTTTAACAATCTCAGTTTGAACACTATCATCAGATGATTATGAAGAAAATGTCACATCAATTGACTCTGGAAGTTTTATTTCATTTGTTTCATCTTCATCATTAACCAACCCTGATTGTTTCTTTGAATAATTGTTTAGAACTGGTGGTGGAACCTGATGAAACCCCACCCCAGTTCCATCAGCATACACATCTTCGCCTGCTTTGTTCTTCCCAATGGGTTTGGGAACAATGTGTTGTAAAACAAAGCTTGCGGAGCTGTAACTGTTCAGCTTCAACTGGATGCGTTCATTTTCAATTTTAACTTCTTGAAATTGAAGCTTCAACTTAGCAATCTCATCCAGTTGTTGGTTGCTTAATTCTTCTTTAACACTCAAAACACCTTGCAATTGACAATTTTCTTTGTATGTTTTACCATTTCTATCATCAGAATCTTTCACCGTGCGTTTTAGCTTCTCAAAACTTTCAGAAATTTGACGATTTTCAAGAATTAGTTTTTCATTTTCTTTCCTAACTCTTTCTACTTCAATTTTATCAGTTTCGATTTTCTCATTCAGTTCTTTTATTCTATCAGTTGATGCTTTCAGGATTTTGTCATGGTTCAACATCTGATCCTCAACATCTCTGACTCTTTTTGTCAGATCCTCAACAGTTTTGTCTTTATGACAAGCAATTGTCCTACAAACCTTGCAGTCTTTCATGCAATTTTTGCAGTCACGTTCAGATTTATCATTCTTACCTGACACACTGTTAACATCATTCTGACTGACCTTGTTTTTCGACTCAGTGCCAGAACCAGAAACTACCTCTAGTTCCTTTGCAGCAAGCACCTTATCAGCCATTTTCTTCAGATTTTCAGCAATAAGCTCTTGTGAAGTATCAATAATTCCATCATCAACCTTCTTTGACTGCTGCTCTTTCACCTTTTCTTTGTCCTTTTTTTCATCTTCTTCTTCTCCCCACCATCTTCTCTGTTGAGCTTCTTCTTCTTCAGCAATTTGTTGAGTGAGAACTTCAACATCAATTGTTTTTGAATCAATCGCTATGTTACCATCAGGGTCTAGGTAACACTCTCTATCTGCATCCCATCTTTTTGCTTTCTTTGCTTCATTGTAGATCTTTGACATTTTAACCAATCTGTCTACGGCTATCATCTTTCTGTTGATATATTTATATTTTTCATTCATGTTGTCTTTGAAACGAATTTCTTTTGCTACAAATGCATAGCCCACTGCATCTTCATCTGGTAACACATCACTCCAATCGTATCCCTCGTCATCATGAATCACAGCAAGAGCTCTAGATTTTTCTTTGGGATTCTCTTCAAGCTGCTTCATTCTGGGGGATTCGTATTTGTTTTGATGGTAGATTGCTTTCTTGTAGTAATCCTCACAGAAAGGATTTGCAGTATCATCAGTGTAAGCATTTCTGCACTCACGTTTAAAGTGACCTTTCTGTTTACATTTGAAGCATGTCACCTTTGACTTGTCAAAGCCCAGTTTGGTGGAAGGTCCACCAATCGAATGTCTTCCTGTGATATCCATGAATCTTTGAGCACGTCTCACAGCACTGGCCATACACCACCTTATGTCGATCAGTTCCATCTCTTCCGGGTTGATCTGATCATAATCTTCTTTTGTGAGGTTGGTGTTTCCAATCTTTCCCGCAACCAGACTCTCGTACGATTCAAGCACAGAAGCTAAGAACACCATTTGTTGTTTAGCTGATTCTTCACTAAAATTCTATGTATTCTTCAGATCCACAGCAATGTTGCACTGGAACACATTTTTTGAAGCTGAATTGCTTGGACTTGTTGATGAAGAACCACTGTGAAAACCACTACTTGAACTTTCTTGTTTTGATATATTTGATCCTTCAGCTGAGAATGCTGTTTTGGGTGACACATTCTTCGGTATCCCATCTCCTCGGTAATACAACCCAACGTTTTGTTGATATGTAGAATGATTGACTTTGAAAGATTTCTTTATCTCCAGCTCATGACTTTCCAATCTCTCAATCAACAGATCAACTGTCAGCTTATCCGACTCAATTGTATTCTTTAGCATTAATGCAAAGTAAGGCCAGTCATTATCATCCGGCAACGAGTCAAACAGCTTATCAACTAGTTCTTCACGAGAATAGATGATTCCATGTCTTGCCAGTTCCATCTTCAGATGTCCAAATCTTTCAATCATTTTAGACACAGACTCATTTTTCAAACAGCCAAATAGATCAAACTCTTTTCTTAACAGTTTCTTTTTGTTTTTTACTATTTCTGCACTACCCTCACATTTTATTTTCAATTTTGCCCATAGATCTTTTGAATTTATGTACTCGATTAAAGCTATGATGTCGTCTCTCACAGACTGATGAATTAGTGCAATACACTTCTGTTCAGCAACATATCTGTCAATCTCTTCATTCTCTGTCAAATTTTCAAAATCATTTCTTGCCATTGTGAAACCATTCTTTAACATCTTCCAACTCGGATATGCAAACGCCTTTAGCCATTCTTCAAACTTTTTGGCCCATTTGTTGTAATCTTCAATCGCCATCAGCTTGGGCGGCTTGTTGTATGTTCCATATGCACTGTCTACGCTCATAGCATCATTGAGAATTTTCTTTGCACTCGGTGTTGTTGTATTCTCATTCGTATCATTTAATGTGCCATATCCCGAACCACCAGTAAATGCAAACACATCATAGAAAGGATTAAAATAATCCATCTTCACGTACCTGAAATGGTCAACAAACACTTAGAAAATTTTTGATTTTGAAAAAATAACAAATTCAAGCGAAATCAATTGAAGCTTCAAGCGAAATCAGATTTTAAGCTAAAAAACTTTTCAAGCGAAATAGCAATACAAGCTCAAGCGAAACCCCACTCAAGCGAAATCAGACAAATGTGTATTCTTCAAGCGAAATCACTCAAAACTTTCAAGCGAAATCTGATTTTCAAGCGAAATCAGATAAAAGAAGCTAATTTCAAGCGAAATCAGCAGTAGATTCAAGCGAGATCACGATGACATCAGCAATGTTCGAACAGTTTTCAAGCGAAATCAAGTATTTGATCAAGTTTTAAGCTGATTTTAGGTCCAAATCTTTCAAGGATTAGTTAACACTATGTTTCACTTGATATGTGAGAGTTTCAGGCCATTTCAACCGTAAAATTATGTCCAAATCAGAAAAGAAAGGTAGAAGTGAGAGAATCCGGTAAAATCAAGCTGAATTTGGTATGAACTCCTCGTCCTGAGCTCTGATACCACTTGTAGGATCGATCCGTGACCCTAAACAGTCAAGTTGAGTAGTTCATCATCATTTACAAAGGCGGAATCAATGCAAACAATGTCAAAACAGCTTGTTTCCTTTTAATCTTTATCTGTTGATGATTTCCTGAGCTTTTTACAAGTTCAAATGACACACAGACAGCACCTCGGCTCAGATACAATGACCAGGTTCCGCTTGGAATGACGCAGCACACACCTATATATAGTTGAGCTAATTTCGCTTGAACATGTAACAGGTTGTTTCAAGCGAAATCACATGTTATGATTTCGCTTGAACTGCACCTTTACACTTTCAAGCGGAATCACTTACATTAACATGTAAAACCCTAATTTCTAACCCTGTTGTGCACTCGTTCATCCTATCTAGACATAAGACTTGATTAAGACGAAGTAAACAGACACTAGGTGCACCAACACCAATTCATCCACCCAAACCACCACTCTGTTTCTCTAAAATCATCACTCAGATCCCCTTAATTTCACATCCATTTCAAGTTTTCAACCACAAATTTTGTTTCATGGGAGGTGTGACGTCATTAATGGCATCCAAGCTGGCGTTTTTCCAACCAAACTCACCTTTTTACAAGGTGGTTACAGAGAAATCAAGTGGGTTGTTGTTGTTATACAGGTTCCTGTACCATGAAAACGTCGACGTTCAACGATGTTGATGGTCACATCGGAGTAGCAGAACCCGTTGGATTGTTGGGCGAACAGAAAAATATGATGTCTGTTCGGCGGTGGTGATGATGGCGGTGGTTGTGGCAGTGGTGATAGTGGTGGTGGCTGAGTGGTGATGGCAGTGGTGGAGGTGGATGTGGAGGTGGATGTGGTTGTGGTCGTGGCTTTATAAAGGAGAGAGAGAGAGAGAGAGTAGAGAGAGATGTGTATCTGATAGAGAGAGTGCAGGATCGTTTTCTGACCCGAATGAGTCGATCAGAAGAGTTTTTGCTCAATACGAGAGGCGGAAACAAACGTATCAAGTTCAATTCAGCTAGATATTCACTTTAAACTGTCTTTTGATTGATTTGACAAAGATTTACAGCAAGTAGATACTTCGGCAGCAGTTCGGTACTGAAACCGGAAAGTTACAAATGACAAGGCATCAAAGGTATTTATAGGAGAGCTAATTTCGCACGGAATAGCCCAAGCGAAATTAGTTTCATACAAAATCTAATTTCGTGCGAAATTACCACTTAATTTCGTACGAAATAACCTATGTGTTATTTCATGCGAAATACCCACAAACACACTTTTCTTGTTTTGCGTGCCCTGTTCTATCTAATACAATACAAGACTTGATACAAGACGAAGTCGACAGACGTATGCACTAACAGACTCCCCCTCGGATGTCGACGAGTCTTCAATACATATCTTCAACATCTTCAGTCTTTATCAGTCTTTTCGTTCTCTCTTGAAGTATCTAACAATGTAAAGTATCCTCAAACCTTCTCCTCTTCTCTTCTTTCTTTTCCAGGATCTCATCTGACTCTATCTTCTCTTGATTAGATCTCTTGATTCCTTAAGTTCTTTAGCATCATCAGCTTGCGTGAACTTTAGAATCTGAACTTGGCTCTACAATCTTCAAACTCCCCCTTAAGTTGTACTTGGGATCGTAGTCTGACTTTCACAGAATCAGAATCGAAACCTGGCTTGCCTGCACATCCTCTACCTCAAAATAAATTTCACAAATTTAAAAATTTGACAAATTTATACATCATTTGCAGGTATTAATCAAATCAATAAATGATTTTACAATTTTAATCTCTGATGAACCACTTGTAAACATACCATTTTTCTTTTCAAACAATTTTTCATCTCAAACATCTCTAACAATCTCTCCCAAACCTTTTGTCGTCATGTTTAGCACTTGGAATTTTGAAAATTAGCTCTCCAACATCAGTTGTCGAAAATCTTTTTGAATTTTCAAAAATTTATGCTAAAACACACTGAAAATCTTTTTGAACTTTTTGAACTTGAAAAAAATGCAATAAAGAAATATTTTCAAACAATATATTTGTGAGTTTGTGTAAGAGGATCATATCAGTTTTTGAGACAAATCACCAACACCGTTAAGCTTTAAACATTTTAAGTTCTAAACGATTCACTTAGATTGTCAGTATACTGATCCACTTAAATTTTCACACAAAGTTCAACTGTTTCGAGATACGAATTAATGTTTTAGAAACTTAAACTTATTCGCGTGTCCCACCTCAGAATATACTCCCGTATCCAGATCCCAATATTCAGTCTTACAGGTGAGTATACCTAGATGATATCTGTAAAGGGTTAGATGCCAGGGCCATGAGAGCTCAGGCTATTGCTTCCGCAAAATCAGAGAGATGATGGCTTCGACTTTAGGTGTGTTCCCTTTAGAGAATCTTTTCTTCAACAGCTCATGATTAGCATTTTGCAATGTTTCATTATTTTTATGCTGAGGGTGATGCTATATTTCAAGCAAATGCAAAGTATTATACGGGGACTAGACCATTGCTTCCGCAAAATCAGAAGTCCCGGAATAACACCCCAGATATCACTGAGTATAAAGACCTAGTATCTCAGAAAGAGGGAACTTTCAAACAAGATTTCGGGGGTTACCCATATATCCGAGAGATGTTCCCCATCATATAAGTAAGTTTGAAATTTAGGTTTATATCTCGAACACAATCTACTAAGTGTGTAAAAAGCTACTGGCATATCATCAGTGAGACCGTTTATCACATTTTGACTTTTCAATTCTTTAGCGTGCTGTGATAGTCCACTGATGTACTATCATTTCCTCTTTTACACAACAAAACTCATTTTTGATTTTATCATGTTTTTTACTTTTTCAAATTTTCACAAGTTTTTGGATTTTCTGAAATTTCTTACTCCCCCTAAAATTCAAAAGCATTTAAAAGAAATTTAAAAACAAACTATACAAGTTAAAGTGACAACTGTTGTGAATTGCTTCAATTCGCCATCCTCTTGGCATAAACAATCAGAACTTCCCCTTACAACAAACTATTTTCCCATTAAGATTTCAAAACACTTAAGTTTGTTTTAATCAAAATGGTTTTTCCGGAAAATAAGTTTTGCTGATTTCATAAAACCACTTGTATGTTAGGGGATCAATTCATCACCTTGTTCATTCAACCACTTAAAAAAATTTAACAGTTTTAAGTTTCAAACAACAAATACTACTTGTAGAAAATCAAGTACAACTTAATGTACCTGATTTACCACTTGTAAGTCGAAATATCACTGTCGTGAATTTCTCAAGAAAGATGCCGATACCTGCTCCACACTTACCAACCTGGAAGCTCCGGCAAGTCCTGGTTTTCAATCATAATAGGTTCCATCCCAGTCACAAACCTGGGATGACCCATCTTTACCTGGTTTCTTCGTTTTCTTTTCATAAAATTCCTTTACCCATTTAACCTTCCCATCAACCATTTTTCCAAAAATATTTTGAACTATAGGGTTAAAGGTTTTTTCAATATCAAATTCTTTCTTTTCAGAGAAAAATTGATTTGAAATCTCAACTTTGCCAATTTTTTGTTTAAAATTTTCAGCTCTCAATGGTGGAAAATTGACATTATCCATTGGAGGAACTGATGTTTCCAATTTTAACTCAACACGTGGCTCCTCTGACTTTATGGAATCAGATTCATCGCTTGAAAATAGCTCCTCTGATTTTGATGAATCAGAATCATTGCTAGAACTATCATCAGATTTCTTAACAACCCACTTGTGGTTGTCAAGATTGGCTTTTCTCTTGTAAAACCTTTTTGAACATTCACCAACTTCAAACTTCGAATTTTTGAAAACTTTGAATTGTTTAGTTGGTGGTTCATTCTCAACCATCTTTTCTTTCAGTTTAAGAGAAACTCCCTGTTTTGTTTGAATTGCCTTTGGACAATTCCTGGCAATATGACCAATTGTTTTGCATTGAAAACAGGTTCTCATTTCCTTTTTCTGAGCAACATCCTTCTTCATTTCTTCTTGCTTTTTAGCAAGGAGTTCTTTGTTTGTCTGCTTTCTGAACAATTGCTCTTTTTCTTCTTCAGTTGATATTCCTGAAACAAAAACAGTTTTTGGTTTATAAGTTTTTTCATTTTTATGATTTTTCGGTGGAATAAATCCAAGACCTTTCCTTTTGAAATTACCATTATGGTTTGGTTTCTTTTGAAAACCTGAACCAGAACTGTAACCCTTTTTCTTGTTTAACCATTGTTGATCTCTTGAGGTGTACTTTTTAGATTTTTCAGAAAGATTTATATCTTTTATTTCAGAAATATTAATTTCTGTTAGTTTGAAAACCTTTTTTATCATTTCAGTTTTAACACCTCTTATTGGAAATTCTTCATCAGAATATAATTTGTCAGAATCATTCAAAGTATATACTACCTTGACTGTTTAATCATTCAAATTAGATTTTGATAACAAAAACTCTTTATTGTAAATCTGTTTGCCCTTTTTGACTGTTGGACTTGACGTTTCAGACTTTGACTCTGAATTTGACTCCGACTTTGACTCCTCGTTTTCATCGTTATCCAACACCTGATCGACCACTTTCTTTATTAATTCGGACTCATGATCAGTGTCAGACGATGTGAAAGTGACATCGATGTTGTCTGGCAAATTTTCTGAAGACTCAGACTCCCACTGTAAATTGGTTGCCTTTTTGACTCTTTCGGAATTTGGATTTCGTGGAGAATATCCATTTTCGAGCGGAGGCGGACACTTTGTATAACTGGCACTATGTTTCTTACCAGAATTCTTTTCTTCAGTATCCTCTTCTTCAAATGCCTTCATGCCTTCAACTGTTGGATAAATCCTGTCAATAACATAAGAAGTACATGAGTAACTTTTTAACAACCTGTTTACTCTTTCTGTTTCAATCCTCTGGGTTTCCAGTTTCTATTCAAGAACAACACACTTCTCAATGTAATTGTTGACAACTTTCTGCTTTGTCATAAAAGCTCCTTGAAGTGTCTTCATTGCTATTGCTTGTTCATTACTTGACTGATTGTACTGATTCATTGCTTTGTTCAGAACATCATATGATTCTTTCAATCTGTTCATATTATGAATTAAAGTACTATTTTGCTTCTTCACTGCTTCACAGTTTTCACATTTCACAGGAATTTTTCTTGCATCAGCTTCTGCTTCAATTGTAAAAGTTGGAACTTCTTTTACCTTTTTCTATATCACAGAAACTTCTTCATCATCACTGCTAACATGTTTCTTAACTTTCTTCTTTTTCTTTCGAATTTTTTCATCATCACTATCACTCTCCTCCATCAATCTTAAATGTTCTTCCATTCTTTTTGCATAATAATCATCATCGTTATCACTGTCTTCGGCAATTCGAGCAACAAAAGCTTTGGCTTTTAAAATCTCTTTATCTGGACAGTAGTTATCCCAGCTAAAATTTTCCCAGCTAAAACCTTCTGGTAAATTTTCATCATCTTGATCTATCAATTTTGTCATCAAATATGCTTTCTTTGATGATTCCTCGATCGCCTTCTTAGCATGTGCAGTTTGTGGCTCTTGTTGTTGTTGAGCAACTTGATGATAAATTGCTTTTCGATAGTAGTCATTATTGTTGAATGGATTTTGAGCTCCACTTGCTTCGCGATTCGTGCACTCTCTCTTGAAGTGTCATTTTTTCCCTGCAACGAAAACAAGTAACTTCAGTTTTATCAAATCCTAAAGTAGAAACATTTGCATCACGGAAATCATCTCTTCCCGCAATTTGTTTAAACTTTTCAGCTCTTCTCAAAACACTTGCCATACACCACTTTATATCCATTAATTCCATCTCCTCAGCATCAATCTGATCGTAATCCTCTTTAGTCCGCATTGGATTTCTGATCCGACCTGCAACCAAACTCCCATACGATTCTAACACAATCACCAACAAAGACATGTGACTTTTTGCAGTTTCTTCCGAGTAATCTTGATCATTTTCAAGATTTAATGCAATGTTGCATCGAATAACTTTTCCATTCTTTGTTGTTGACAAGTTTAGATCAAATGATGAATATGAAGAAAATCCCGTTTTGCTGTTTGATCCTTTAGATGACCCTCCAGACAAACTCTTAGCATTGAATGCAGTCTCAACCTTTGGTGACATATTGGTTTTATCACTAATACCTCCTTTATAATAAAGACCGATATCTTGTTCGCCATCAAAATCCTTCATTCTTAAGATCTTCTGTTGTTCCATCTCCTGAGCTTCAAGTTTTTCAATGAACTTACTCAGTGTTAGATTCCCAAAATCTTTCTTATTTCTTAACATCATAAGATATGTGCTCCAAGTTTCATGTGGCAAGGCATCAGCCAACTTCTCAATCAACTCTTCATTATCTTTTGTAATGCTCACCCTCTTCATGTTGACTAACAGATTGCAATATCTTTCAATGATCTGTTTAGTGCTCTCAGTTCTTAAACCACGAAATAGATCAAATTCCTTTTTCAAAAGTGATTTTTTGTTCTTGATCATTTCTTTACTTCCAACAAACTCTTTACTTCCAACAAACTTTGATTTTAAAGCTTTCCAGATTGAATAAGCAGTTCCATTGTGTTGCAATAAGACCAAGATATCTTCCTTAACAGCTTGATGCAATAAACTCGTCATCATCTTTTCATCTTTGTATTTCTTTTTCTCTTCAGCACTTAGATCTTTAATTGCAATAATCTCCTCATCATCAATCATCGGTCTAACATATTTTGTTTCAACACATTCCCAAGCATCCAAGTAATTTGCTTGTACCCAATTCTCAAACCGTTCCTCCCTTCCTTTATACTCCTCAATGTTCATGAGCTTTGGCGGTTTTTGCATGGTACCCGTTTCATTTTCTAACATTGTGTTTTGTGCAATACTGATTGGAGTAACAAAGGCGTTGTAAAATTCCTCTTCCATGTTTCAGTTTTCAAGAATTCACAAACAGTCAATTTCAAACGAAATTAACTTTCACGCGGAATAGCCTTTGGTGCGAAATAACCCTGTTCAAACGAAATAACCAATCCTGTGCGAAATCACTGTTTTCGTGCGAAATAACACCCTTTCAAATGAAATAGGTGATTTCGTGTGAAATACTCAAACGAAATTCCAATTTGATGCGAAATAACTAATTTCGTGTGGAACTCTCAAACGAAATTCCAATCTGGTGCGAAATAACGCTTGTTTCGTGTGAAATACTGCTGATGTCATCATCTCGAGCTGTTTTTGCCAAAATTGATTAGGTTTTAGGGGCTGTTTGGTAGCCTATGAATGGTCATTAAGAGGCTACCTCTTAATGGAACCATTACGAATTTTACCAATGAGAAGGTAGTAGAATGTGACATGTGATGATTTACCATTCAAGAGGTTACCTCTTAACCATTCAGACTTGAGCTTACCTCTTATTCATTCAGAGGTTTTAAACCATTAAGAGGTAGCATCTGAATGGTCATTAAGAGGGTACCAAACAGCCCCTTAATCCGTTTTAAGAACTGAAACTTTCTAGGATTTGTTAAAACACTGTTTCGCACATTATGTGTAAATTTCAAGTCATTTTGTCCGTGAAAACTTGTTAATTTTGAAAAAGAAGGTGTAGAAATCAAAATTTTCAGCTGAATTGGTATGAACTCTTCCTCCTGAGCTCTGATACCACTTGCAGGATCGTTTTTTTGACCCGAATGAGTCGATCAGAAGATTTTTTGCTCAATACGAGAGGCGGAAACAAACGTATCAAGTTCAATTCAGCTAGATATTCACTTTAAACTGTCTTTTGATTGATTTGACAAAGATTTACAGCAAGTAGACACTTCGGCAGCAGTTCGGTACTGAAACCGGAAAGTTACAAATGACAAGGCATCAAAGGTATTTATAGGAGAGCTAATTTCGCACGGAATAGCCCAAGCGAAATTAGTTTCATACGAAATCTAATTTCGTGCGAAATTACCACTTAATTTCGTACGAAATAACCTATGTGTTATTTCGTGCGAAATACCCACAAACACACTTTTCTCGTTTTGCGTGCCCTGATCTATCTAATACAATACAAGACTTGATACAAGACGAAGTCGACAGACGTATGCACTAACAGAGAGAGAGGGAGTAAAGAGAGAGAGAGAGAGAGAGAGAGAGAGAGATGGACCAAGGGTATTTTACACCAACTAAATTATTTAACGCCCATCCATTACAGGGACTATCCGAGTAACAGTTTGTCAAAACCACAGGGACTATACATGCTATTTTGAAAAGGTAAGGACTAAAAGTGGAAAAATGGCAAATCACAGGGACTATCCGGGCAATTAACTCTTTTTATAGCTTTCTTGATAGGTCATTCCAAGTTCTGTTATACACTCTATAATCATGTCGTCTACCTCTTCTTGTGTATTTAGTTTTGTAAATTGTCTGTCTATTATTAGTTTTAGTGTTTTGTTAGTTTCTTCTGTTTTAAAACATTTTAATTCTTCTTTCTCATAATCTAATAGAGTATAATCCATATACTCTTGTCCGAATTTTAGGAATTCAGTATATATATCATCTTCATTTTCTGTGTCGTATATTGGTTTTATTTCATCTTCTTGATCGTTTTCTTTTAATAACTCAATATTCATAAAATTATATTCCATGTTATTTTCACTACTTTCTTCATTTGTGGTTTCTTTAAAATCTGAAATCTTAAACTTTGTTTACCATCTAATCCTTAATGTACAAAGCTCGTTTTAGGTATTAAAACTGTACTCTCATTTTCTTGTAAATCATTTATATTCCATTATAAGTTTGTCAATTGTTCGGGATCAATTTTAATTCTATCATTTGTATAGATTTAGATGCTATCGTTTTTACTATTCCATCTATGTTTACTTTATATTTCATCCCAGAACTATTACTAGCTTTTCTTAGTACCCCTATACTTACAAAGTTACAATTATATTATTTCCTATGTAATCTTCATATCCTCTAGTTTGTAAAGCTATTTTAATCTTCTATAAATCTCTTATGCCTTTTAATATACCTGGTGTGCAATAAAAGAAGGCTGTATTTTGACTTAAGTCAACTTCTATTCTCGAAATGATTGCTTTTTTCAATTTTGTTTTTCAACTTTTATCTAATATTAGAGCTAAAAGTTTGGTTCCTAGATTCTTTCGCCCTAGAGCCTTTATGCCTATAACAATTAACCCTGTATGTACAAAGTGTTTACTAGAGTGTTTAATTCTTTGTATAGTTTATGGTGATAATAAATCTATAGCGACAGTTTTATCTATTACTCTGAGACTTTCCTCTCTAGTGCTTCTTTTTAGTGTTGTATTTACATTAAATATTCCAGTTTGGTATAATATTCTAGGATTTAGTATGTCTAATTGGTGTTGATTATATAAATCTATATTTCTGTCTACATCTATTTCTTCTTCTATAATATTCTAGGCAACCAATGTTTGTATGGTGTTGGGTTTTTAATGATTTTTATATTGTTAATGTTTAATTTATTTATTGCTTGAGTGATTTTATCTACCTTTATGTGTATATTGTTGTTTTGTATATTTTTTGTTTGTTTTTCGAGACTGTGTTTCTTTAATTCTTTTACTATTTGGTTATTTTGTTCTTTTATGTAATCTAAATTTTGGGAATATTTTTTAATCTCTTCCGTATACTAAAAATTTTCTAATAAGTGTTTTTAATTATTGACTCTTTCTCTAAATTACTACCAAGATTTATAACTAGATCTGATAAAGCGTTTAAGTGTGGATTATCTGTATGTAGACTATGTTTACAATTATCTTTAATTTTGCAAATAAGACTATAGTTTTTTGTGTTAATATTTTTAAAACTAGGTTTTTCATCAAATTCTAAATTTAAGAAATCATTTTTTTAATTGGCGAAGTCGGTTGAGAGAAATCTATGATTAATGAATTTCGACTTCTTAGCTTTAATTACTTCCCTTAGATTCCAGTTAAGATTTTCTTATATTCCAATTTTAAAAGTTATAAATTACGAATATAACAACATAAGACCCAAACCGATATGGAACTACTTCCAATTTATTGTCAAAGCAATAAACTTTTCCCACAATCTTCACCTGAGAGAGTTCTCCAAAAAGTAAAATCGAGCATAATACGCCAGTTCAAACATGGAGCTTGTCTAGTCTTTTAGATTTTAAGAAAGCCTTAGGTCTAATACCATATATATATATATATATACTCACACACACACATCGACTCTCTCTCTCTCAATAAAACAACCACTGCATAAGTCCACCACCATCGCCACCGCCTGTGAGATCACCACCACCATTATCGGAGCTACACCACCGCTACACACACACTCTCTCTAAACTCATAACACCACCACTGCCTAAGTCCATCACCACAGCTGGATCTACATACACATCTCTATGTAACCCTAACTCCTAGATCCATAGAATTGAGCATGATAAGTCCAATGTTTGTAAAAATTACCATAGGGCTTTTGATCATGGAGTGTAAACGAGTAAAATGTAAAATAGACATTACCATGTAAAGCGTTAAAATAGAGAAGGAAGGACTTAGCCGGAGTTCTACGACTCCAACGAGCTTTCATTGGAACCCAGGTTTCGAAAGGAAATACATGTAGGCGTGATTTGGTAAGTATGGCAGATTGATAATTTAGTTTTGAGATGTGATTTGGAATGTATTTTGCAAATCCTGTATTCACTGGGTTGTTTCTTCTGATCTAATCGCATGAGAATAGGTAATGGCGGGTCATCAGACCTCAGCCGCTTGCCACGGATCTGGTCATCAGACCTCCATCCTCGAAACCACCACATTTTCATCACTTTGAAACTTTGATTATACTATGTCTGGTGGTTCTGATTGTGCTAAGATTGTTGGGGTTTGGAGTGGAGATTAAGGATGGGGATTTAAGGAGTTTCATTTGCGGTGGGTCGTTATGGTGGTTTAGATTTTGATGGTGAAGAAGAAGATAATGAGTTGTTGAATGTGGTGAGTGTGCGTTTATAATGGACAAGAAGACAAGGTAGAAAGACTACAATGCCCTCACATAGGGTGTACATGACCAAGCTTAACTTTTAAAACAAACATGGCTAGTGCTAAAGGACCTACCGTGTAATGAGTTTTTCCAAATAAAGGATTCTGACTGTAATTATTGAAGTTAAAGGACAATAATTGCAATTCGATACAAACATAAAAGGCGAAAAATGCAATTTTCCCTAATTATTATCCACAATTGCACAAACTAACACATCCATACATTAAACATACACATTCACACATTATATTATATTATTATACATATATTATACATATATTAATGAATAGTGTTTTATTATTATAATAAATAGTAATAGTAATATATAGTTTTTTAAATACTTTTATCATTTACTATTATAACAATAATTATTTTTTTACTTTTTAAATTAAATACATTTTCATATTTTTCTTAACTTTAATTATATTTTTGTATCACGTGTTGGGATAAGCTTGGTGTCAAGCGGTATCGAAAATACACGTATAGTCTTGTCCGACATCGGTACATGAAGGTAAAAACCAACACCAGCCTGGTACAGAAAACGTCAAAAGTTGGTATCGAATAGATATTGGAAATCTTTTAGTTCGGGAAATTCGATGCTGCTACGCGGTACCATTTGCTCATCCCTGATCACGAGTAATGTACGAACAACGGTATCTTACAACTTTTTTTGTTGATTTTCTTCAACTTTTTATGATTTCTTTTTTTCAATGGTAGGGATGAGCTCGGTGCCAACCGATACCGAATTGGTACTGGTACCGAAAATACCGGTTACGGTACCAGTATATGAAGGTAAAAAATAGTAGCGAACCAGTACCAAGAACACCAAAAGTCAGTACCGAATTGGTACTTAAGATCTTTTGGTTCGGAAAATTCGGTGGCGGTACTCAGTTCAATTTGCTCATCTCTGACCACGAGTTTCATACGAACAACATCTTTACCATACAACTTTTTTGGTTGATTTTCTTTCGTTTATATTTTAGTGTTTTTTTTTCTATATTTTCTTTTTATTCTTGTCAGTGGTTCCGTTCGCAACGTGTTCATAATGATTTCAAAACACATGTAAACAAATACTAAATTAAAAAAAAAGTTCGCCGTAACGCGGTGAATTTGTTTAAACCTAGTTGTATTAATGGGTAAACCGAATACATACAAAAACAAGCTTGAATCCTAAAATCACATACATTTTTAACTACGATTAATCACACAAACTTTTCTTAATTAGGTCACAACATTTTCTAATATGATAAATCTTACAAATAAAGTACATTAAATAGGTAAATCATCATAACTTGTAAATGAAGATAAGTGGTAAATCACCATAACTTGTTAAGATATATGACTCGCCAAGTGTCAATGGGGTAAATTCAGACAAAGAAGAAGAATGCATTTGCTTGTGGACAATTCTACTTCGTTTTCATTGGTAAACCACCCTGCGTTAACGGATAAACCACATACTAAGACGAAGATTCCAAGACCACCTTGACACTAATCTTAATTTCCAAGATGATTTATTGTGTATAAAAGACGGTAAAACATACAAAAAAGTGATATTTTAATTATGAGACCACCAATTCCAACGTTTTAATCACCACAAAACCAACATCGGGAGCATAAAAAGGAGGTTTGGGCGGAGGATAGAAACGATAACAAAACGAACCAACATTACTGACGGGTACAATGTTCGATATTTTATAGAACATTAACAATTATTTTTGTTTGCTATTTAGAAACAATCAGATTTTGGTATAAATACTATCACCAACCCATATATTTTTGTGCGAGACAAATTCTAAACCATTTTTGGAAAGTTAACTATTTAGCGGGAGTTGTGTTTTTTTTATTGGAAGCTATCTGGTTTTTAACGAATTGTGCGTCAGAATCATTACTGGAAAATCGTTTGGAAATCAAACTTGGAAAAGCCGGCGGAGACAATAATTGGCGACATACTACAGATGGTTCTGTAATATTTATAATAAGCAATTTATTCAAATGGATTTTGACGATATAAGTCAGTGATCCGTCGATAATTTTCTAACGGAGTTATTCCATCGCTAAAACCTTGTTATCTTGTAGTGGTTTGACTTGAGGCAATAAACTACACTATTAGCCTTGTCACAAAGTTCATGTCTTGTAGATAGAATACATTCCTCTTCAGGGGTGCATTTATCTATACTACCTTATTAAGTAAACTAGGTTTTCTACCCTTATGGTAATTTTACATTGTGTACACATCTTTAAGCAACATGTACAAGAGAGCCAAGCTATTTTAGAGGGGGTAAACTTGCCCATTGTCCAAAAATTTAAGACACTTTAGGGGTATTTTAGAGATTTTGGCACTTACATGTGAAAAGTCTAACTTAATTGATTAAATTTATAGCTATATCAATATTGAAGTATTGAAATTAAGACTCCTTCCATCTCTATTCTTTCGATTCATAACTTGAATCACTGAAAGGACACATGATTAAGACTCTATCAACAGTCATCAGTTACAAAGATCCAAGTTAATGAATGAAAACCCTTTCACCTTTCTTCAATCCAAACCAAACGTATAAGATTTACCTCCCCCCTTAACAAAGCCATTGCTAGCCCCTTTCCTTCTTTATGCACCCAGTAAACAATTAGAGAGATGGATTTGAATGCAATGCTAACACATTTGACTTGATCACAAAGAGAGGGGCTATATTTATTATGATTCCTCCGCCCCCTTTAAAGAACGAACATGAGCCAGCCAGCACGTTTTCATCATATCTTTCAAACGCAAACGACGTTTGAATTCACAGGTTAGATTCCAGCTAGCTATTTCTTCTTTCAATTATTCATCTGCTTTCATTTTCATGATTGTTTGTAGCTATCGGATTTTGAATCTATCAGTTGATTTTGATTTTTGGTAAGTTGATTAGGAAAGGAAGGTTACAGACAGACATTTGGATTTGTGATTAAGTTTGAGGGATCTGATCTGATCTTTTGATTATGTTAGATTGGATTTGCACAAACTAACTGAAGAAGAATGAGTCGCCAAACATCAGCAGCAATTGGGAAAACATCATCTTCTGCTTCTGGTACCTGCCCAGCCCTTGTAAAAATTTATAAGATTGTTGGTTTAAAATCATAAATAAATAAAGGAATGTTTTGGTTGAAAGGAGAAATATAAGTAAGTATAATTAATTAGTAAATTTATACGTTTCCTTTTCCGTTTGACCATCTCCCACGGGCATTGTTGTGGGTGGGGATTTCGTAAGCTCCCCATTTCTAATCAATCACCATTGTTTTGTTGGATATCTTTAAGGAGTTTGCGGTTAAGTTTATCCCTTCTTTTCTGCACATTTTTCCATTTTTATTATTACTTTTTTACTTTTGTTTTTTTTCTTTCAATAAAAGCAAAAATGAATCTGGTGTAATTTGCCCTGATGATTCAAGTAATGAATCTGGCCAATTTTTTGCTTAAAAGAAATTGATAAAAGCAAGATATATAAATATATATGTAATTTCTTGAATATGACAACAACGGTTATAACATTAAATAGTTGGTCTAACATATTAAACAACATGTCCTGATAATGTAGGTAACAGACGGTTGAAAGAACTACTGCAGCAACGTGATAATCGAACTTGTGCTGATTGTGGTGCCCCTGACCCTAAGTGGGCGTAAGTTTTTATATTTGTACCCTAATGACTTTACTTTTTATGAATGCTTTGCAGCATATAAGAAACCTATAAAAGGAGTCACCGGCGATGATTCCGGCAAGGATAAAAGGAATCATCGGATGGTATTAAAACAACCGTCACTGTTTACCTTCCTTCAATATGAACCGGGTTTCTTTCTTTTTCTTGAATATCATACGTTGTTGTTATTTATATATGGTAGTATTCCATTTCACCTATTTACCTGGAATGTTATTTATATGTACAAGTTTAGAACATCACTCCAACATGTTTAGGGGTCAAATAATCAGTTATGTACAATAATTTTGACCCTTTTTTTAAGATACAAATATATTTACGCATTTGACTTATTTCTCTTTAAATTGATACTAATCTTTTTTTTTTTTTGAAAGAAAATGAATCAGAAGGTTTTATACATTGAAAGTATCTTGCAGTTATTGTTGAATGAGATACAATGTTAGAAATCCGGAATGGGTTGTGGTTCATAATAGGCGTCATTATTGAATATGATATTAGTCCGGACACCCGCCGCAACGCGCGGGCATTCCCACTAGTAGTGTAAAATGTTAACCCAAAATTTTACCAATGTATTGCATTAAATGTTTTAATTATATAGATAGAAATGTGTTGTTACATCTCATCACATGGCTTGTCGGATAATTCATTTAATCCAGATCATGGTCCCCTAGATAACTTTAGTGACTACATGAGTATGCACCCGTTTCTAATTCTAATACGACATGGTATTTTTAATGTATATGTGACCATGTCCTAACTTCGAAAAGTCATTAGTTTGTTTTATGTGTTGTAGATTTGGATCACCGTTTACCATCATGACTACATATGACTCAGATTACACGTATTAGTCTAGATGTTGAGATTTTAAATCTTAAAATTACAAGTTTGACTCTAATTAATATTATAGTTAAATGTCATTTTAGTCCCTGTGGTTTGGTCCATTTTGTCAGTTTAGTTCAAAGGTTTCATTTTTTGCCTGTGGGTCCAAAAATGTTTCACCGTTGCCATTTTAGTCCACTGGGTTAACTTCATCAATTTTTTATGTTAACAAGAAGGGTAATTCGGTCATTTTATATGACCGAATTGCCCTTCTAGTTAACCGAATTACATATAAAATGACCTACTTTTCGTTAATAGAAAAAATGGATGAAGTTAACCTAATGGACTAAAATGACAACGATAAAACCTTTTTAGACCTACAGGAGAAAAATAAAACATTTGCACTAAACTGTCATAATGGATCAGACCACAGAGACTCGAATGACATTTAACTCTTAATATTATATATATATATATATATATATATATATATATATATATATATATATATATATATATATATAGCTCAGATCACACAACTTACTTACTGGTTCAAACAAGGTTGCCCCATCAATATCATTCATTTTAAAATTTTATATTAAAAAATATTTTAAACAAGTTTTATTGTTATGAAACTAACTTTAGTTATTTATAATAACCTTCATATAAAAATCTACGATACAATGAGATAAGAGGCTGAAACAAAAAAAAAAAAAAAAAACATATTTAATATTTTCTTTAGTTCTCAACCATGAATAAAAACTAAATTTAATATTTGTGCAATAACTATTCTTACCAAAAGATAGCCTAGATCAACACAAGAAAATAAATTTATATAAAACAAATAGAAAAATTAGACAATTACTATGTATACAAACTAAAATTTGTTTTTAAACTTGGAAGCTAGTTGATTTAGTGTTTTTGTCGAATAACCATCTTTGCTAAGTGCGTTTAGAGCCGCTTCTTTAAGCTCTAGAGTCCGAATTCGGATCGGTTTCCCTTCGTCACCTTCCAATAAACCCTTGACAACCCGAACAATCTCTAAACGATCCACAATTCCATTTTCATTCAACTTAGCCCTCATGGCAACTTTCAGACCCTCGGCCAACATTAAAGCATTTATCTTTTGTTCTGCATAAAGTGGCCAAACAATCATCGGTACCCCTTCAACTATGGTTTCAAGAACCGAATTCCAACCACAATCTTGGCATCTTGAGGCAAATCATCAAAGTTTACAGGTGGGAGGAGGGTGTAGTTGATGGCATTTGGTAGTGAATCAAGAAACTCACTCTGTGATTTGGATAATGGGCCTTCGTTTGGGATGATGAAAGTTGCAGAAAGATTGTGTTGGGATGTAAGTTTTTTGGCGAATTCAACCAATGGGATGAGGTGGCCCATCCCTGGGCTGGGTACAATGGCGATATGTGCTGGTTTCTCCATTGAAATTGGAGAAAAAGAATAGTGTGTGTGTGTGTTTTGGTGTGTGAAGGGATGATGAATGAATGGATGAACGAAAGGTGTTTAGTTAAATAAGCAATTTTAAAAACGGTTGAAATCGACCAAACAGTTAAAAGCGAAGCAAGTACTCGTTTGGCCGGATTGAAACGCTAAAGTTCGGTTTAAAACTTGGAACCAGTCACGTGAACCGAACTAAATGTTTAACCTTTATTATTTACATACATGTACGTTTTAGGAATATTTTTGTCTCTGTTCGTTAGAGATTAGCTTGGCAGGTCCCATCACCCTTTAAAGGCCCACTCACCCTTAGCACATTGTTTGGATCAGTCAATGTTTTTAGGTGGCCCAGTTCATGAAAAGAAAACATGTATTGGCTGCAAATTATGAAAAAAAAAAATCCATATATATTAGAATTATGAACAACATGTTTTCATCTTTTAGACTTTGTTTTGAATCTGAACTGAATCAATGTTTAGAGGCTAAAACATTTAAAGCCGCTTAGGTTCGGATGATCTATTGGTGCGTGTTTGATATTTATTTTGACTATTTGATTTTGACAACGTTTTGGAGTAAATTAGTTATAAGTTGTTGCTAGAATTGATTGTGTATATTTTTGTTTTGTTGAATTTATTGATTTGGTTGATGAGTTTAATGCTTTTGGTAGGAATAAGTCACCACTAGTTGCGTTAAAACTCGCTTTTAGGTTGTTTATTCGCGATTCTCAATCTAATTGTTTGAACTTAATAACAATTCATAACATAAAATCAATTTAAAATCAGTTAGACATTAGTGTGCATCCATCTTCTTTGATTCGAAAGAAAATTAGAAGTTGCTAGGTAATTCTGTACATTGTTTGGTAGTTTTGAGCACCCGATAACTTGGGGTTCGTCTACTTATTCATGTGTCGGTCAGTCCTATGATTTTGGTGTATCATCTTATAGTTTGCTTCACATCTAGAGGGTTGGTTAAGGGTAGTCTTATTAATCTAATAGTTGTGGGATTTAGAACCTTTAATTAGGCTTGTTTCCTTATAGCACTCCATCACATGTTTTGGCTATTTTCATTGATCGGTTTAGGTTCTTGAGTTAGTGGGTCACTTCCCTTGTTACCTAATTAATATAGGATTTATTCTCTTTTACGAGAGAGTAGTCAGTTAGAAACCGAAACCTAAGTCATTTGTCAGATAGTTGTCTTCATGTGTCATTAGTGATTCCTACCTAAGTGGTTTGTTAATCTCTCCTGGTTGAGTTCACAATCTTAGTTGCCTTCGTGTTTGTTTGCTCCGTTAAGTTATTTAAGTTAGTTAATTTAGTTAAAATATTAGTTAATTAATTCTAAAATAAAAACCAAATTCTAAAAATCAATTTAAGGCTAGAATTGTGATTAGGGTTAATTATTAGAGGTGCCAGTCTAGAGTCCACGGTTCGATACTCGGTCTTGCTAGTTATACTATTCTCACGTCCAGTTCACTTGTCGTTGTGTGTAGTTAGCGAGTTCCACTTTTAAAGCTTGGTCATAAAAATTAATTGCAAAAATCACACATCAAAAGTTAAACGCTTCGAAACTATACGAGGTATATTCTTTCAAGGAGGATCATAATCATTCTTTTATTGCTGAGGACGATAGGCATTTACTCCCCTCAAATCGAGGTATGAACTATATGCTAGAGCAAGCTGTCAACACGTTGAGTGCCTTGAATATTGGACCCGTCAAAGCGTTTAATATTATGAGGACACTCTAGGGTGGGTTTGACAAGGTTGGGGCAACTAAAAATGGTTTTAAAAATTTTAAGCGAGATCTGAACCGGTATATATATCTAAGTTTGATGCTAATATGATGATTAAACGGCTATTGAGGAAGAAAGAGTACATGCCAAATTTTTCAATGGAGTATATAACCACAGAAGATGGTATTTTAAGGGCGTTGTTTTGGGCTGATGAGGATGCCAAGAGGAAATTTTCTGTGTTTGGTGACGTTGTTTCATTTGATGCGACATATCGGCGTAACAAGTATTTTTACTAATTATCTTCCGCTTTTGGATTTTACTATTTTTTTGTTAATCATATATCATTTGAGTTGTATGGTGTTTTTAATGCATTTTTTGTTAGGTACAAAATGATGTTTGTACCATTTACTGGTATCGACAACCACAATCGTAACGTTACTCTTGGTGCCGCTATAACAGGCAACGAAACGGCTGAAACTTATAGTTGGATGATTAAGGTGTTTCGTGAATCATTTGGCCGTCCCCCTCCGGTGATTGTTACCGACCTAGACCCAGCCTTGAAGAAGGCTATTGAAGATACATGGTCTGAGAGTAGGCACAAGCTATGCATGTAGCACATAATGGACAAGCTTACTGCTAAGGTGTTTACTTATTCGACTTTTTAAGTTTTTTTTTTTTTTTTATCTTTTTACATACTTTCTGGTGATTATTGTTTTATATGTTGTTCAATGGTGTCTTAGGTTGGTGCTACAATATGTAATAGTACAGATTTCAAAAAGAGGTTGTGTGCCATTATGTGGACCGATTCAATTCTACCTGAGCAGTTTAAAGTGATTGGGCTATCATACTGAACGATTTTAACTTGGTTGATCATGAGTGGCTGCAGTCAATTTATCAGATCAGGGATATTTGGATACCGGATTATTATCGCGAGGAGTACATGTTTGGGCTTATGCGTACCTCATCTCGCGCAGAGAGTGAGAACCATTTCTTTGGACAGTTTTGTAACCCAGAGTGTACTCTTGTCGAATTTCTGGGGCATTTTGATTCTGCTATTGAAGCTCAAAGACATGAGCATAGGAAGAACGATCATGACACGAGGAACACGAACGCTGACATATGGGCGGTAGACTTTGTATTGGAGGATCAAGCGACGAGTATATACACATGCATTATATTTTTAAATGTCCAGCTGAAGATACAAAATGGTCTGCACAGATGTACTATCGGAAAGTGGGAAACGCTGGGTGACTTCGTTAAGTTTTTTGTGAAGGACTGGGAACAACCATGCACTACTTTCTACAAGGTATATACAAAGACTTAAATATCTAAGTTTAAATCTACTTACTTCGAGTTTACACATGGTGTTTTGTAGTGTTATGTGTCAAAACGTATAGTACTTGCTGATTTCACACATCTTTTGTGTGCTTAGGATGCTTGATGTTAGGGAGTTTCCACAATGTTATATTTTACGATGTTGGACTCGGGAGGCTGTTCCCAATAGTGCCCCTGGTGCTATTCTAGGTATGAACGAGAGTGATGATCGTTATAATGAAGTTAACCACATTGTACGTGAGATCACATACTCTACGAAGTCAGTTATTAACAAGCTTGTCACCAACTTTGATGCGTTGTGCTCATTTAGGGATCATGTAGTTAACTTTTTCAAAACAGCTGATGAGGCAGTGGTCAATGCCCCATGTAAGAGTCGATGTGAAAGGTTTGCTGAACTTACCGGTAACACACAACCATCCACTGTAACCGTTCGTGTTCCTGTTGGAACTAGATACAAAGGTATGGATAAGCCTAAACGGATGAAGTCTAAACGTGAAATTGCTATAAGCCAATTGGGAAAAAAGAGACGTCAGTGTTAAAACTGTTTTAGGTACAGGCATAATATACGTACTTGCAAAAACCCTACAAGGAAAAAAGAAGATGCTAGTTCTAAGGACGGCAATGGAGAAGCCGATAAAGGTGATGATGAGGAAGCCGTTTGGGAAGAAGTGGAAGAAGCTGTGGATCAAGAAGATGAGGAGGAAGAAGACGAGGAGGATGGAGAAGAGGATTAGGAAGTTATGGAGAGATGTCTAAACTTTTGGTTATTTTAATGACTTTTCTTTTTGTTTCGTGCACTGTTTATTTTTCAGTGGTTATTGTGATTGGTAGAAAACATGTAGTTTTATTTGTTTGTGTTTGGTCATCTTTATATAACTAGCGAGAACGTCTTATATTTGTGTTTGTTTTACTTACATATGCTTCTGATATTCTATGGTGTTTTATTTGTTCATGGTGGTTTAATAAGTACATTGGAAGTTTAATGGTGTTCTTTACACTTGTTATTTCTTTCCACATAGTGTTTTCATTGTGCATGTCATTTTGTAGTGTATTATTTCCTTTGTGGTTGTCTTCAATCTATACTCTGTAGTTGAGTGGTGTCCTTTTCACATGTTGATTATTTGCTTATGGTGTTATATTGTACATGACATCATTATCATATAAACAGTTATTCCGTACAAACCATCTGGTCTCGGATGGATCACAAAGTTCATATTTATCAACCTGGACATTATAGATTCTTCAACCAAAAAGGTTTAGACTTGGTGTCTAACTAAACCAAAACACCAAAACAGAACATATAAAAGATACACAATTTACCGAACAAAATCAGACGTCACATAGCTCACATATACCAAGATCGCCCTTCAGGATCTTTGCTGATAAACACTGTTCAGTAACTTAACTAGGGTGTTTTATGTAATCTTAAGATCCCAAGGAGTGACCAAACATATTTTACCATTGTTTAAACCCCATAACAAGAGCATTAACATGCTAACACATGATATATTTTAAAATGCCAAAAATCTTTTGTTTCTAACAGGAAGTCGATGTTTTTTTGCCGTCCACCTATAGGGTACTGTCCAACCTTTCACAAATCCACACGACTGCATCCTCTTCAAGTTTCACCCTTTCATCCTCGTCTAAACATGCGAATTCTTTCACTTCTCACTCTCTATCGACCCGGTCGGTGTTCACGTCACTAAGAAGCATTTTTTAGATGCACTTCTTACGCAGATCCTCGATTTTTTTCGCTTGATTACCCAAGACTTCTCCTTTGATGTTTCTCTCAACTGAGAAACCACACCTCCACTCTTTCATAGTTGTTCCTATACAAGCCCAAAACAGTAGCATTTTTCATAATTCTTATAGATTTTAAGTATATGTATTTCAGGTGTTTTATTAATAAACAAAGTGACACGAGCTTACCATTGTAAGTTTCCATATGCCGCATCAGAAAAATACCATAGTTGATGCCATTGTATAGTGTTTACCATGGGAATTTCAGTCAAATGGGTTCAGTAGTCCTTAGTTTTTCAGCGACTCCTGGCTGTATTTGACTAAGATACCGACAAAACGTACTTATCTGCAATTATTCAATTTTTTATGTTAAGCATTATATTTTTTTACACTGTGTGGTTACGGAAGTCATACACACACACACACACTCTCTCTCTCTCATCAACCATACCATCTTCTCCACATTTCCATGGTATCTTTCTAATCCCACAGCACCTTCTATGTTGTCAATAATCAAGATCTGTGTTGTTGACAAGTTGAAAAACAGAATATAGTGGTGATCCCCTGTCAAGATAGGTATAAATACCATGTGGAAACCCTTAAACGATTTTGGTTCTGTCCCAGCCAGCACAACGTTCATGTTTGTAGTAAATTCTGTTATGCGGTCATCCTCAGACATCTGGAAAATCTTTCTCCAGCTGTGTTTCAAAAGATTGTTAAACAAATTAACAGATATGGTGTTATTAAACTTTTCAGTTACAATGAAGTATTCGATAGGCGTATTCGATCGGTGTTATTAAATAATTCATTTATGACGAAGTATTTCATAGGTGTTATTAAACAATTCAGCAATCAAACAAAAGATTGTTAAACAAAAGATTGTTAAACAATCCAAGATTTGGTATACATATAATAAGCTATGGTGTTATTTAAGTAAACAAAATAAGCTATGGTGTTATTCAGTTATTTCACAAAATATTGGTAAACAATTTTGTAAACATGTAATAAGCTGTGATGTTATTGATGTGTGCAAAATACAACTTATAAATTACATCAAATGAGACATAAAACTAACCCTTTTTAGTACTAATGTTGGAAAAAAACGTGTTTCTTTCTTCCTTTTGAATTTATAGGACCAAACGAGCTTAAAAGAACAAAAGGAGCAAATAAGGAGTCAAAACCAACATAAATACAAAAAAAAGGAATGAACATGACATGCCCGACCCCTCGGCAGCATCTCCCAAAGCAAAAACAAAGCATCCGAGCCTGACCACGAGGTCGTGCCCAGCTGGGCATGGGGCGTGGTCAGGAGCCTTCACAACAAGACAAACTTGTAGAAGCTTCCACGCCTACCACTGGGTGTGCCCAGCTCAACACGGGGCATGGTCAACGCTAAGATACACAGAATCTTGATAGTATAGCAAAGAGTTGACCACAGGGCCATGCCCAGGAGACACGGGGTCGTGTGGAGCCCTCTTCTGACATTTGCAATTAATGAAGGAAGAGAAAATGATGGCCACGAGGCGTGCCCACTAGACACGGGGCTGTGGACAGGGCTCTGTTCTGGCTATAAAAGGGGGTGCTTGGTTCACATGAAAGGCATCCCTTGGCAAACCACTACTATCCCACTTTGCCGTCACTCCACCATCACTACAACACCAACACCATCATCCATCTTTAGAGTGTGTAGTAGTCTCGGGATCCAAGATTGATTGTAAGGGTTCTTGCCATTCAAAGGCCATGTTTGGTTAAGCCTCTTACATCACTTGGTGAAGACAAGTCTTTTATGTATTACTTTTGATTTTTAATCTTTCGGCATTTTTAATTTGGGTTTGTATTAATGACTTTAATAACTACTTGCTTATGTTGAAGGTGAATTTTCTTTATCATTTTCTCATGGTGTCTTGAGGTTACTTTACTGTCTATATAAAGTAAATGATGTCATCATTCGTGTCTTTACGGTCTATATAAAGCGCGTTGACTACCTGGTCGGGGGTTAGGGGATGGTTTGGTAAAGTTCTTGTCTCGTTCAGTGTATAGATCCTGCGAGGACCTGGTTCAAGCTTACTAGGACCTCCTTCAATACCCAATGGTATTGGATGGCGGGGGTTCGAATAGCTTGAACCCCTCATATGTAAACTACTATTAATACTTTAAACCGACTTCTTGGGATTGTATCCTTGCTGACTCAAACCACTTAGCCGAGGGTAACGTCACCTTCAAAAGAGGAGCCTACCACTTTTCGCATTAATAACTAACTTAATTGTCTTTCAATATTTCGACCCTTTGGGATTGTATCCCTGCTGACTCAAACCACTGGGTTGAGGGTAACGTCACCTTCAAAAGAGGGGCCTACTACTATAACTAAGATAATCTCTTAAAAAGTTCGAAAGCGAGAAAATCATCAAAGGAGACATTAAAGACGAGTTGGATCCAAGTGATTCTATCTTGTCTATCTGTTTGTATTTTATTTATCTTTTCATTTTTAGTTTTATTTTCATATTGCAAAACTTTTCTAAAAAATTTAGATCGATTAGACGTTGAGGATAAACCGGTACTAAAAGCTCTTGTGTCCTTAGACGACCTCTGTATCTTACCAACACTATACTACGCTCACGATGGGTGCACTTGCCCAAGTGTGTGTTTAGTGTTAGTATAATATCGTGTTTTATAAATTTAAAACTTGACTAATGCGTAAAATAGGCTCAAAATATTAATAAAATCATATCACACTCGACACACACCATGTTTTTGGCGCTGTTTATGGGGACACAAGGATTTTATGAAAGCTTAAAATCGACGGCCTAATTAGTTTTCAAAAACCTTTTCAAAACTGCGCGCATTTTTCTTTAATTTTTAGGTATTTTTGCATAACAGTAGTCTGAACACGGGGCCGTGCACACTGAACACGCCCCCCGTGCTGTACATAACCAGTAACATTTTTTCAAACGCCCAGATACAGGATCTGACCACGGGCCGTGTTCACTGACCACGGGGTCGTGGTGAGTCTCTATTTCAGTTTTTTTAAACATTGTTTTCTGGTCTCGAGACTTTGTGATCTGTTGAGTGATTCTCATGGATCAATACCCAGGAGGTTACACTTACTACTCTGAAGAGGATGATTACGAAGAAGAGTATTACACCATTTGCGGTAATCCTCACTCGGTGCAATATTGTGACCTTTTCGAGCCATCCACCTCATACACATACCATCAGGAACCAAGGTATGAATCATCTCCCTTATACACTCGCTATGAGGAACAATGGTATGAACCATCCACCGCATATGAGTATTATGAGGAACTAAGGTTTGAACTTCCATACTCAAGCTTTTGGGACACTTATCCCGCTTAATTTCACGAACCACCAACTATCCTCCCCGAAGCCGAGAGAATAGTACAACACCTCAAAGATATCGAACGCTATATAAAAGAATCCCGTGAGAGGGAAGAGGCAATTTTTACTAAAGAGGTAATAATAGAAGAGGTAAAAATGGAAGAACAAGTAAGTGAAAAACCGACGCATGAACCAAACGACGAAAACGGTAAGTTCGAAAACGATAATTTTAAAAAGGAGTCAATTTTTTAGGAAATTAATCTCTTAACACCTTCTTTCGAAAACCATTGCTTGGTACCTACTCATGCTAAGTTTTTAAAAGAGTTAAACACTAACACTAAAATTGACAAAATGTTAAGAATTAAGTTAACAAACAATCAAACTATGCTAATAAAAGATGATCCATTTGAAATTAACATTACACCGGTTCCATGTTTCATTCAAAAAACCTTTATTAGTAATATTAAAGTTGATAAAGATCTTTGTGTTAATATAACGCCAAACTACATTTTCAAAAAATTAAGTATTAGTGATTTTTCTCCATTTTAAATCCCCATTTTTCTTTCTAATCAGAAAATAATAAAATCAATGGGAGTAGTTGAGGATGTGTTAGTGCAAACAAATCAAACAGTAGTCCCAACCGACTTCGTCATTCTTGATGATGCTCCACTTGTGTTGGGACAACCTTTTGTAGAAACCCATCAAGAATTGATCAACCGGAAGCAAAACAACCCACCCATTCAATTAGGGGCCAACATAAGGTATGTCGATCTTGACCAATCAATGAAATATCCAATCAGAAATGACGACCCCCTAATTGAAGATGAAGATGAACCACCCGATACGGAAGACGAGATCGACCACTTTGTCGAAGAAGAGGTCGCCATTGAACAAACCTTTATGGTCCTCGACCAAAATGAGCAACCAAATAAGGAGTCTCCTAAAGACCCACCACTTGAGCTCAAAGAACTCCCAAAAGGTTTGGAATATGCTTTTCTCGACAAGGATGGTAAGCTACCTGTAATTATTTCTTCAAAATTAACTAGTTTAGAAAAAGAAAAATTAATTACACTTTTGAAAAAACACAAAAACGTGATCGCGTGGAAGCTTGTAGATATTAAAGGAATAATCCCTTCCATGTGCACGCACAAAATTTTAATGAATGATGACTATAAATCGGTAATACAACCACAACGTAGGGTAAATCCAAATGTTCAAGAAGTGGTTAAAAACGAAGTTATCAAACTACTTGACGCCGGACTCATTTACCCAATTTCCGATAGCCCTTGGGTGAGTCCCGTTCAAGAAGTCCCAAAGAAAGGAGGTATGACGGTGGTCACTAATGAAAAAAATGAATTAATACCAACAAGAACCGTCACCGGATGGAGAGTTTGTATAGATTATCGTCGATTAAATGAGGCAACGAGGAAAGACCATTTTCCCTTACCTTTTATTGATAAAATGTTAGAAAGATTATCTAGTCATAAATTTTATTGTTTTTTAGATGGTTTTTCAGGTTACTTTCAAATACCGATAGCTCCTGAAGACCAAGAAAAAACAACATTTAGACCGTAGGGTATGGTGGGGCTTGGGTTGGGGCATGAGTTGACACGTGGAATTGAAGCCCCCCCCCCACCGCCTAGTGACGTGTCCGTGGGGTATGGCGGGGAGTGGGTGCACCGCTTGGGTTGGCAGATTATTAAGAAAAATTTACAAAAAATTTATAAAATTCACACAACATTTATAAAAAAACCTAAAATTTCATTAAAATTTTAAAAATTACATAATCCTAAAAATTACGTAATTCCTAAAAATTACAAAATAAAAAACCTAGAGCGTTAGGTAAATTTCAAAAAGGGCGATCTTGTCGAACGCCTTTCGCTCCTTGCCTCGAAACTCTATGTTTGCCACCGCCACCCGGTCCTCATGGCTTAACTCGCCGCTCGGAACGGCTTCGTAGTAAGCCTTGAAACGATCGAGCTTGGGCCGTAGCTCGTGCCATTTATGTTGGCACGCGTTGAGGTTGTGGCGGTCGTGTCCGACGTTATGTCGGTAGGTTGCGAATGCTTCCGGCCAATATCGTGTTTGGCCGGGTTGCCGCCCCTTCATAGCATCAACGACGCTTGTGACGAGAGCCAATTCTTCCTAGTGGGTCCAAGATGCCATCTTCTTCGGGTTGGGATAGCGGGTTCGTGGGATCAAGTGGGTAGCCGGTGGGGTAGCGGTGGATAGCGACGGTTTGGGATGGGGTAGCTGGTGGGGTTTGGGGTTACATTTATAGGGGATGTTGGGACCCGGGGTGACCGCTTGGCTTGGCCAAACGGTTTGAATTTCAAATTCAAACATTCAAACACCCGCTATGACATGGCGGTGGACAGCGAATAGGAGGCCGCCAGCTCGGATGTCAAGACCGCCCCACGCTTGGCTTCAAACCCAAGCCCCAAGGGCAACACCCCAACCCAAGCCCACTCGGGGTGGTGGCTTGGGCGTTTTCCCCAACCCACGCCCCAACCCAAGCCCCATACCCCACAGTCTTACATGCCCCTACGAAACTTTTGCTTATCGACGCATGCCTTTTGGTCTATGCAATGCCCCCACAACCTTCCAACATTGCATGGTGACCATCTTCCAAGATATGATAGAAAAAACCATGGAAGTTTTCATGGACGACTCTTCTATCTTTGGAGATTCATACGACCAATGCCTCGATAACCTTGAACGAATGCTATCCTGATGTGAGGAAACTAACCTCGCCCTTAATTGGGAAGAATGCCATTTCATGGTAACGGAGGGAATAGTACTCGGTCACAAATTCTCAAACGAAGGAATGGAGGTTGATCGGGCTAAAATAGTCACCATCTCCCGATTACCACCTCCATCCTCCGTTAGAGCTATCATAAGTTTCCTAGGGCATGCCGAATTCTATAGACTATTTATCAAAGACTTTTCTAAAATTTCAAGACCTCTAACAAAATTACTTGAAAAAGATGCACCATTTATCTTTGACAGGGATTGAAACCAAGCATTTTTAACACTAAAAGAAATGCTAGTCAATGCACCAATCATGATAGTCCTTGATTGGAAATTACCTTTCGAAGTCATGTGCGATGCAAGTGACTTTGCGGTTGGAGTTGTCTTGGGACAAAGAAAAGATAAGCATTTTCACCCAATATACTACGCTAGTAAAACACTTAACGATGCACAAGAAAATTACACAACAACGAAAAAAGAATTACTAGCTGTAGTATTTGATTTTGATAAATTTGATTCTTATCTTGTTCTTTCTAAAATGATAGTTTATACATACCATGCAGCCATTCGTTATCTCTTTAAAAAACAGGATGCCAAGCTGCGTTTAATTAGATGGATTCTACTCCTCTAAGAATTTGACATTGAAATAAAAGACAAAGGAGGAGCTGAAAACACCGATGCCGATCATCTATCCCGTTTGGAAGATCCAGCTTTTGAGGCAACTAGGGACGAGCTCATCAATGAAAAATTCGCAACGGAATCCTTAGAAATGTTGGAATACCGAGAAGAACCACGGTACGCCGACTACACCAACTACCTAGCTAGTGGGATAGTCGTAAAAGGATGGTCACATCATCAAAGAAAAAAATTCTTTGCCGATGTAAAGCATTATTTTTGGAAAGATCCTTATCTTTTCAAAATGTATGCCGACCAACTTATCCGATGATGCGTTAATGGTAGTGAAGCAAGAAAGATTCTCCGCCACTGTCATGAATGTCCATATGGAGGACATCATGGAACCGCTAGTACCGCACGAAAGGTATTTGATTCCGGATTCTATTGGCCAACCATTTATAAAGACTCCCAAAGTCTTATCAAGACATGTGATGTATGCCAACGATCAGGTAATATTTCTTCCAAAAACGAAATGCCACAAAATGGCATTCTTGTTTGTGAAATTTTTGACGTGTGGGGACTAGACTTTATGGGACCTTTCCCATCATCAAAAGGAAACAAATGTATACTTGTGGCCATGGATTACTTGTCAAAATGGGCCGAAGCCGAAGCTCTTCCAACAAATGATGGAAGAGTTGTGGTAAGATTCTTGAAACGACTATTTTCTCTTTTCGGAACTCCAAAAGCATTAATAAGTGATAGAGGTACCCATTTTTGTAATCATCAACTTGAAATTTTTTTAACAAGATATGGGGTCTATCATCGGATCTCAACTGCATATCACCCTCAAACAAATGGACAAGCCTAAGTGACTAATCGAGGTTAAAGAGAATACTTGAAAAAACCATAGGCGTAAATAAAGAAGAATGAGCCGATAAATTAGACGACGCTTTATGGGCTTTTCAAACCGCGTATAAAACAACAATAGGTACCACCCCATACAAGCTTGTCTATGGAAAAAGTTGTCATTTGCCAGTAGAAATAGCACACAAGGCCTACTGAGCATTAAAAAACGTAAACTTAGACATTGAAACCGCCGGAAAGAATCGATTTTTTCAATTAAACGAATTAGACGAATTAAGGAATCAAGCATACTCTAACTCCGAAATTTATAATGAATTTCAAGTAGGAGATCAAGTTCTATTGTTTAATTCACGACTTCGATTATTTCCCGGAAAATTAAAGTCTATGTAGTCGGGACCTTTTTCTATCACACATATTTTTCCACACGGTGCAATTGAGATTAAATCTCGAAATGGGGTTCCATTCAAAGTCAACGGACAATGGCTTAAGCTTTATCAAGGATTCATTGAGGATGATGAGGAAGAGATCTCACTACAAGCGGTCGAGGAATGATTAAACAAAGGTTTGTATACTAACATCATGTCTTGTAGGTAATGGACTTCGGGAAAGCTTCAAAAATCGGTAAGGTATCTAAACCAGTTTCGGGAAACAGGTCACTCACACGAGCACTAAAAAAGGGTCGCCCACAGGGCCGTGACCGCTGGCCACAGGGGCGTGTTCGGCAATCTAACGGGAATAAAACCCCTTTTCTTCTCATTTTCTCATTTCACCACGACCCGTTTCCCCAAAAACTCTCTGGTTCTTCCACGATTCTCTGCAGATTTTTACGTTTTTCTTCCGTTCAACATCAACAAGGTATGATTCTAACATCTTCTGTAGTTAGTTTAACGATTTGCATGTAGTTTAACATCAAAAACTTGAGGAAAATCTAGGGTTCTTAAACTTGAACCGAACCAAACCCCAAATTTTTGTTTAGATCTAGTAGTATTAGTATAGATGCATGTTATAGGAAGTGAATCAACCATTATTGTTCGTAGATTTGCCCGATTTCAAGCATAAACCATAAACCCTTGTTTTTGAACCGAAAAAGTTAAAATTGATGGGGTAAACGGTTTGTTTTTGGAAAAACAGCACTTGGGGTTTCATTTTCAGGGAAAACCGCCCCTACTCAACCAAAAATTTTCAAGTTTTCGAAACCGGGTCGAAAAATGGAAGTTTGAGGGAACAGAAGCCTGACCACGGGGCGAGCACGGGTCGTGGCCAGGGGAACATGCTGAACACGGTGCGTGGCCAGTGGCCACGGGGCCGTGTCTAGCCCCCTGTTTTCAGTTTTTTTTTCCAAAATTTTATCGTAACATGCTGTTTGGTTCTCTTTTGCAGAAATGGCCACCAAGTTCCTCAAGTTCAAACCATCATAATGGGACTATCAAGCTCGCTATGGTATACTCCACACTAGGCCAAAAGAAACAACGAAACATGCATGTCTCGAAACTTTGGAAGCCGTGCAACAGGACCGATACAACACGCTAGTCACGGGACCACTACGAGTGGCTCTCGGCGCAAAACTCCATTCACTTTATGAATATAGCATGGAGTTTTACAGTTGTTTCAAGTTCAAAGCCAAAGCCGAGCCGTTTGATGAAGAAGGGGTTCAATTCAGATGTGATGGGGAGCTACTGTCAATCTCTATAGCACAATTTGGGGTGAATGTGGGTCTATTCACCGAAGAAGAGTCCGTTGAGGAGGAGTACATGGATGGTCTCCGTGAACTCCCAAACAACATGCGCCAAATGGCATGGTCTCAAATTGGAGAAGGGTCGTATGATCCAAGCGTCACAAAGAGCTCTCAGTTGCGGGACCCCCTCTACCACTACATTCATCGGGTCCTTTGCAACTCCCTACGTCAAAGGCGTGATAGCACGGGTGTTGTAAACCTACGTCATCTTACTGTCCTCTATTGCATCCACAACCGCGTGCCTCTCGATGTCACCCACCTACTCCTAAAGAACATGCATCTAAACTAGTTGGCCTCCTCCGTGACAACGATCTATGTCTAACGCATGCAAAAGTCATTCTATAAGGGTCCAAGGTCCGGGAAGGTAGATTTAGCCCAATGCCGCTCCATGGGAATCATCCACGAGATGGGTGACGGGTTGGTCCGCTTCCAAAACACCCAAGGAAACTTGTGGAACCCGGAAGAAGCCCTAGTCCTACATGCCGACCCAACTCATCATCCTCCTCAACATCATGGCTACCATACGGGTTCCTCCTCTCAAGGAGGTGGTTTTCCTAGTTTTCAAAGTTTAAATGATCCTTTGCAGGAAAACCTATGCACCCGGAACACATACAAGATGGCTAGCAACGCCTTTACCCTGGTCAGATCAATGGAGCGCACCGTCTCCGCTATTCAGGATGACATCACATACATCCAGGAACATATGGCATATCGAGATGAGGAGGGCGATGATGATGAGGATATGGACTGAGCGGAGGCAACGGAGGTGGTATGGTGTGGTGACGGATGTGGTATTTCAGGTTAACCCTTTCTACCCTACAAACAATTTCTGGCCTGCGTGCCATGGTTTAAACACTTTACTTTCCTAGACAATTATTATTTTCTGCATTTTATTTTATTTTTATGTTTGTGGTGATGGATGTTAAACTTTGGTAAATTAGCATGTTGTTCTGTTATGTATGGTGTAGTGTTTAGCAAAACAGGTACACAGGAGACTTGGATTCACTAAGCATTAGTGCTACAAAAGCCCGGAAACCCGAACCAAAAGCCAAAAACCTGTGAATCATCAATTGCAGATTGCCACCACGGGGCCGTGGTCAGTGACCACGCCCCCGTGCCCACACCCCCGACCTGCTGTGTTTATCTGAACCCTTCCCACCACGGGTCGTGGCCACCAAGCATGCCCCATGGCCAAGTTTCTGTAAGTTTTGTTACTAGCACTCTGACCATGGGGCCGTGCTCATCCAGCCAGGTGCCCAGTAACACACAACCTTGTTTTTCAACACCTTTTACACATTCAAATCAACATAAAAACTTATTTTTGAGACACATTGAGGACAATGTGTAATTTAAGTGAGGGGGGGGGGATGCTAAAACCTTGAATCTTACAAGTCCTAATAACAAGCCTTACACAAAACTCTATTGGAACCGCCTATCACCCCAAAGTTTTTTAAAAATTTTTCATTTTTTTACTTGTCTTGGTTTGATTCAGGAATAACAAGTTCTAATAAGGTTATATTTTTACAAAATTTACAACCGATAGCGTCGTGATAAAAAGAACCAAATTAGAAAGTTATGAAAAGGGCATGACAAATTTATTTAAAATTTGATTATATATACTTGATCACATTATAAACCCATTCCCACAACATGTGAGTTTTGAGCCCTTATTGAGCATACATGCATATATCTTTAAACTAAATGCTCATTTTTCATTTCTTGTGTGAATAACCACTTGGTTCTTATGACTCTTGAACTTGCCAAGACGATACATTCCTGGTCCTCACCAACTTGAACCCAAGTAAGTAAATGATGGAGGCATTAGGACTAACCCATTTTCCTTTTCAAAACCATTATTTTTCAATTTTTTTTATCAGCTACCCAAAATCCCCCTAGTTAACCCCTTTGAGCCTAAACCTTTTCATTTCAAAACCCGAAAAACAAACACCCATTACCCACCAAAACCTTTTTCTTTTCAACCCATTTTGTTTAGTAAAAAGCTCGTTATCTTGTGACATAAAAAAATGATAGTCTTGCAATAAACAAACAAGTTTCTCAAAGAAATCTTGTTTGAATGTGCTTAGTTTGAATAAAAGTCACAAAAACAAAAAGTTTTATGACAACCGACGCTTTTTACGTTTTTCGCCATTTTTACTAACCACTAACCAAAAAACCACCTACCCTTAGCCCAAGCCTAACCCTTCCCAAGTCCTCTTGATATTTACGAAGGTTTATAGTTAAAAAGGAGGAGGTTTAATCGCTTGGCAAGCATATGGTAGAAGTAAGTTCCACGCCGGTCTTGAGTGTTTCACAAAAATACATCTTCAGACGAGTGTTGCGCGATCTCCTGTGAGGTATGTGAACTTGTATATAAATGGAATTTTAAAGAGGCATGTTATGCCCAAATAAGTAATTTTTCTTATAAAATGTTCCAAATAAATCATGACGAATAGGATTGTAAATAAAATAAAATAAAAATAAAACTCAATAAAGATCTTGGATTCCCGACACTCAAGATAAGCCCAAAACTTCTTCTCTACCTCTTCCATTTGGGTGTGTAAGCCACATATTAAAGAGTTTTGCTTGAGGACAAACAAAGATTCAAGTGTGGGGGTATTTGATGTGTGCAAAATACAACATATAAATTACATCAAATGAGGCATAAAACTAACCCTTTTAGTATTAATGTTGGAAAAAGCGTGTTTCTTTCTTCCTTTTGAATTTACAGGACCAAACGAGCTTAAAAGAACAAAAGGAGCAAATAAGCAGCCAAAACCAACATAAATAAAAAAAGAAGGAATAAACGTGACATGCCCGACCCCTCGGCAACATCTCCCAAAGCAAAAACAAGGCATCAGAGCCTGACCACGGGGCTTTCCCAGCCGGGCATGGGGCGTAGTCAGGAGCCCGTACAACAAGATAAACCTGTAGAAGCTTCCACGCCCACCACGGGGGCGTGCCCAGCTCAACATGGGGCGTGGTCAACGCTAAGATACGCAGAATCTTGATAGTATAGCAAAGAGTTGACCACGGGGCCGTGCCCAGGAGACACGGGGTCGTGTGGGGCCCTCTGCTGACACTTGCAATTAATGAAGGAAGAGAAAATGATGGCCACGGGGTGTGCCCATTGGACACGGGGCCATGGCCAGGGCTCTGTTCTGGCTATAAAAGGGGGTGCTTGGTTCACTTGAAAGGCATCCCTTGGCAAACCACTACTCTCCCACTTTGCCACCACTCCACCACCCCTACAACACCAACACCCACCACCATCATCCATCATCCATCTTTAGACTGTGTAGTAGTCTCGGGATCCAAGATTGATTGTACGGGTTCTTGCCAATCAAACGCCATGTTTGGTTAAGCCTCTTGCATCACTTGGTGAAGACAAGTCTTTTATGTATTACTTTTGCTTTTTAATCTTTCGACATTTTTTTATTTGGGTTTATATTAACGACTTTAATAACTAGTTTCTTATATTGAAGGTGAATTTTCTTTATAATTTTCTCATGGTGTCTTGAGGATACTTTACATTCTATATAAAGTAAATGATGTCATCATTCATGTCTTTACGGTCTACATAAAGCGCGTCGACTACCTGGTCGGGGGTTAGGGAGATGGCTTGGTAAAGTTCTTGTCTCGTTCAGTGTATAGATCTTGCGAGGACCTGGTTCAAGCTTACTAGGACCTCCTTCAATACCCAATGGTATTGTATGGCGGGAGTGTGAATAGCTTGAACCCCTCATATGTAAACTACTATTGATACTTTAAACCGGATTCTTGGGATTGTATCATTGCTGACTCAAATCACTTAGCCGAGGGTAACGTCACCTTCAAAAGAGGGGCCTACCACTTTTTGCATTAATAACTAACTTAATTGTCTTTCAATATTCTGACCCTCTGGGATTGTATCCTTGCTGACTCAAACCACTGGGTTGAGGGTAACATCACCTTCAAAAGAGGGGCCTACTACTATAACTAAGATAATCTCTTAAAAAGTCCTAAAGTGCGAAAATCATCAAAGGATACATTAAAGACGAGTTGGATCCAAGTGATTTTATCTTGTCTATCTGTTTGTATTTTATTTATCTTTTCATTTTTAGTTTTATTTTCATGTTTCAAAACTTTTCTCAAAAATTTAGATCGATTAGACGTTGAGGATAAATCGGTACTAAAAGCTCTTGTGTCCTTGGACGACCTCGGTATCTTACCAACACTATACTACGCTCACGATGGGTGCACTTGCCCAAGTGTGTGTTTAGTGTTAGTATATATGGTGTTTTATAAATTCAAAACTTTACTAATGCGTAAAACGGGCTCAAAATATTAATAAAATCATATCACACTCGACGCACACTAGTTATTCAGTTATTTAAATCCAAAATTTGGTAAACATATAATAATCTATGGTGTTATTCAGTTATTTCACAGAATATTGGTAAACAATTCAAAAGGTATGGTGTTATTAACTAAACAAAATATATGTTGACGTAGGTTGTTTAATGAATGAAAATCTTACCAACATTCCGGCGTTGCAAAATAACTTTGGGGCTGTCCCCATCTTCCTCATTTTTTCTTTGTAGTTTAAGACTATGACCCAGGCACTGATGACATTCATGTGTAGAGTTACACCAGGTATCATTGATTCGAAAGCCCCCCTCATCACCAATCCCCCCCCCCCCCCATTGTTTCTGAACAAAACATCCCTACGAACTGAAACACAATCAAAACGAATGTAAAATTGAATACATCTACAAAATAATGGTAACGTATAATATCTACATGGTTGTATATTGTCACACCGCGACCACGTAAAACAACTAACCACGGCGGAAACGTCGGGGAGTGGAGCAACAGAATTATTGTTTCACAACCATGGTAATTAAAGTTTGGTTTTATTTATTAAACATGATTACGTTGTCTTGGGAATTAAAGAAAATACAACATAAGTTTAACTATTCTTGCATATTTTAAGCAACTAAGGCCCGAGTCTGCCTAAGTGTATCTTGATCAACCCTATGCATTAGCTCCTGAAAACACATGTGAAAATAGGTACGTCAGCATAAAAATGCCTCTGAGATACATAGGTTTTATTGATGAATGATGTGTGCAAAATGCAACATATAAATTACATCAACTGTGGCATAAAACTAACCCTTTTTTAGTACTAATGTTGGAAAAACTGTGCTTTTGTCTTCCTTTTGTATTTTCAGGATTAAATGAGCTCAAATTAACAAAAGAAGCAAAAAGGCAGCTAAATCTAACATAAATACAAGAAAAGGAACAAACGTGACATGCCCGACCCCACGACAGCATCTTCCCAAGCAAAACAAGAGAACAGAAGGCTGAACATGCCCCGTGCTCAATGAGCACGGGGCGTGCCCAAGTGTCAGCATAAAAGACAAAGTTGTAGAAGCTTCCATCGCCCACCACGGGGTCGTGCTCAGCGGACACGGGGCCGTGGTCAACTATAAGATTCGCAGAATCCAGGCAAATATTGATAGTACAGATATGCTTCTGCACACGGAGTCGTGCCCAGCGGACACGGGGCCGTGGTCAACTAATACATACAAAGAGCAATTATTGAAGACAGAGAAGGATGTGGACACGGGGCCGTGCCCGAGCTTCTGTTCAGCCTATAAATAGGAGTGCTTGGCTCAAGCTCAAACCATCCCTTGGCATACCACCTCTCTCACACTTCACCCACCACCCACCACAACCATAGCACCATCATCCACCACCATCATCCATTGTCCATCATAGAGTGTGTGAGTCGTCTCGGGATCCAAGATTGATCGTAAGAGTTCTTGACAATCAAGGCCATGTTTGCCTAAGTCTCTTACATCACTTGGTGAAGACAAAGTGTCTAGTGTAATACTTTTTATTTTTAATCTTTTCGCACTTTTTACTTGGTTATGTATTAATGACTTCAATAACTAGTTTCTTATGTTGAAGGTGATTTTTCCTTATCGTTTGTCCGTGGTGTCTTGGCATTATTTTACTGTCTATATAAAATAAAAGATTTTCACCATTCATATCTCCACGGTCTATATGGAGGTATGTTGGCTACCTGGTCGGGGGTTAAGGGAACGGTTTGGTAAGAGTCTTGCCTTGTTCAGTGTATAGATCCTGCAAGGACCTGGGTCAAATTTAGTAGGACCTCCTTCAATACTTAACGGTATTGGACGGCGGGGGTCCAAACTCTTTGACCCCCTCATATGTAAGCTACTATTAATACTTTAACCCGGCTACTTAGGACTGTATCCCTGCTGACTCAGACTACTTAGCCGAGGGTAACGTCGCCTTCAAAAGAGGGCCCTACCATAATATGCATTAATAACTTAATTAATTATCTTTCAATAATCCGACCCCTTAGGATTGTATCCTTGCTGACTCAAACTACTGGGTTGAGGGTAACGTCACCTTCAAAAGAGGGGCCTACTACAATAACTAAGATAATCTCTTAAAAAGTGCAAAAGTACGGAAATAATCAAAGGTTACACTAAACACGAGTCGGAGCCAAGTGATTCATCTTGTCTATCTGTTTTAATTTTAATTTTTATTTTCAGCATTTTAGTTAGTTTTTATTTTTCTTAGTTTAAAAACTTTTTCTAAACTTTTTGATTTGATTAGACGTTGAGGATAAACCGGTACTAAAAGCTCTTGTGTCCTTGGACGACCTCGGTATCTTACCAACACTATACTACGCTCACGATGGGTGCACTTACCCATATGTGTGTTTAGTGTTAGTAAATATCGTGTTTTATAAATTTAAAACTTGGCTAAAAGAAAGTGTAAAAAGGGCTTAAAATAAACATTAAAACCATAACACACTTCACGCACATCAAGTTTTTGGCGCCGTTGCCGGGGACACAAGGATTTTAAGAAAGCTTAAAATCGACGGCCTAATCAGTTTTTCAAAACCTTTTTAAAACGCGCGCACATTTATCCGCATTTTAGTTTAGTTTTGCATTTACAGTAACCTTAACACGGGCAGTGCTCACTGAACACGGGGCCGTGCTGCACATTTTTCATGAAACACCCAGTAATAGTAGCTTGAACACGGGCCGTGCTCACTGAACACGCCCCGTGCACAACGAAATCAGTAACTTTAATTAAAACGCCTAGATACAGATTCTGTACACGGGGCCGTGTCCACTGAACACGGGGCCGTGTCCAGCCTCTGTTTCCGTTTTATTTTTCTGATCTCGAGACTTGGTTGTGGTCTGCTGAGTGATTCTTATGGATCAATACTCAGGAGGTTACAACTACACCTATGAGGAGGATGATTATAGGAGTAACTATTGCACTAATTGTGGTGACCCGCACTCGGTTCAGTATTGTGACTTATATCAACCATCCAATTCATACACCTACTATGAGGAGCCCATGTACGAGCCATCAACTTCATACACATCCTATGAAGACCAAAGGTGTGAACCTCCTCCCTCATACTCATATTTTGATGAACCAAGGTATGAGCCTTCTTACTCATACTTTGAGGAACCAAGATATGAGCCACCACCTTCATATGCTTACTATGAGGAACCATGGCGTGAACAACCTACCTCATATGAGTATTATGAAGAACAAAATTACGACCCTTATCCATCATATGCTTACAATGAAGAACAATGGTGTGAACCATCTACTTCATATGGGTATTATGAGGAACAAAGGATCGAACAACCGGATTCAAGCTTTGAAAATCCTGATCCTTTTTCTATAACCGAAGTGACCGATAGGATATTAGAACACCTTAGAGTTATCGATCGCTATATAAAAGAATCTCGCGCAAGGGAAGAGGAGTCCCGCGCAAGAGAAGAATTAAATATAGAAGAGATAACTGAAAGTGTAAAAATGGAAGAACAAATAAGTGAAAAACCGACACATGAGTTAAACAACGAAAAAGGTGAGTCCGACAACGTTGAAATTCAAGAAGAGTCTAATTTTGAAGAAATTAATCTCTTGTCACCTTCTTTTGAAAATCATTGTTTAGTTCCCACTCATGCTAAGTTCTTAAAAGAGTTAAACACTAACACTAAAATTGACGAAACGGTAAGTGTTAAGTTAACTAATGATCAAACCTCGCTAATAAAAGAAGACCCATTTGAAATCAACATTACACCGGTTCCATGTTTTTTTCAAAATTCATTTATTAGTAATGTCACTATTGATAAAGATCTTTGTGTTAACATAATGCCTAACTACATTTTCGAAAAATTAAGTATTAGTGATTTTTCTCCACTTCAAATACCCATTTTTCTATCCAATCGGAAAGTAATAAAATCAATCGGTGTAGTTGAGGATGTCTTGGTTCAAACAAATCAAATGGTAATCTCAACCGACTTTGTCATCCTTGATGACGCTCCTCTAGTGTTGGGACGACCCTTTGTAAAAACCCACGAAGCTTTGAAAAACCGGAAGTGCAACAATCTACCTATTCAATTAGGGGCATTCAAAAAAAGTGTCGACCTTGAGCGATCAATGAAATATCCATTCGGCAATGACGATCCCCTAATTGAAGATGAGCCAGAACCACCTAATAAGGTGGGTCTAGCCAAGGACCATTATAAACGTGGCGCACCACGGAGGCATTCCGCGGAACTATCCGTAGTTTTAGTTTAGATTAACTTTTACGTTTTCTAGTTTAGTTTTAATTTTCAGGAATAAAACACACTCGGGATGATGGAGGTTATTATGGGAAACTTGAACCCACACCCCATGCACAAAAACAGAGCCTCCCAATGATTTTTCTTCATTACAGCAAGTTCAGCACGGGGCCGTGCTCAACCCAACACGCCCCCGTGCCCGAGGTTATGGAGAAAATGCCCAGTTCAGGTAACTGGACATGGGGCCGTGCTCACTGAACACGCCCCCGTGCCCAGCCTTCTGTTTAAATTTGATACTGGCAGTCTGACCACGGGGCCGTGCTCAGCCAACACCACCCCGTGTTCAGCTACCCAGTACCATAAAATCTTGTTTTTAACCTACTTTTACACATTTTAATCAACCGAAAAACTTATTTTTTGGGACACATTGAGGACAATGTGTAATTTAAGTGTGGGGGGATGCTAAAACCTTGAATCTTGCAAGTCCTAAAAACAAGCCTTACACAAAACTCTATTGGAACCGCTAATCACCCCAAATTTTTTTTCAAAAATTTTCATTTTTTTTTACTTGTCTAGGTTTAAGTTGGGAGTTCCAAATTCTAAAAAGGTTATACTTTTATAAATTTACAACCGATAGCGTCGTGATAAAAAGAACCAACATAAGAAAATTATGAAACGACATGACAAGCTTAGTTAAAATTTGATTATATATACTTGATCACATAAAAACACATTCCCACAAAAGTGAGTTTTGAGCCTTTATTGAGCATACAAATATATATCTTTAAACTAAATGGTCATTTTTCGTTTCTTGTGTGAATAGCCGCTTGGTTCTTACGACTCTAGAACTTGCCACGACGATACAGTCCGGTCCTTACCAACTTAAACCCGAGTAAGTAAATGATGGAGGCATTAGGACTAACCCTTTTTATTTCTACACCATTATTTTTCTTTTTTTTACAACTTACCCAAAATCCCCCTAGTTAGCCCTTTTGAGCCTAAACCTTTTCATTTCATAACCCAAACCAAACACCCTTTCACCCACCAAAACCTTTTTTATTTCTAACCCTTTGTTTTAGTAACAAGCTCGGTTTTTCGTATGACTTTGAAAAAAAAATAATAAATAAAATAAAATTTTATGTTGATGAAGCAAAAGAAATAAACAAACAAGTTCATCAAAAATAACTTTGTTTGAATAATAGCTTCATCAAAATAAAAATTGCAAAAATAAAAAGTCTTTCGAAAACCGACACTTTTTACGTTTTTTCGCCCTATTCTACTAACCACTAACCCAACCACCTACCTTTAACCCAAGCCTAACCCTTCACCCAAAAGTCCTCTTGATATTTACAAAGGTATATAGTTAAAAAGGAGGAGGATTGATTGCTTGGCAAGCCTATGGTAGGAGTAAGTTCCATGCCGCTCTCGAGTGATTCACAAAAAAACACATCTTCGGCCGAGTGTTGAGTGATCCCCCGTGAGGTATGTGAACTTGTATATAAATGGAATTTTTAAGAAGCATGTTATGTCCTAATAAGTAATTTATCTTATGAAAAGTTTTAAATAAATCATGACGAATAGGATTGTAAACAAATAAAAATAAAACTAAATAAAGAATCTTGGAAATTCGACACTCTATAACAAGCCCAAAAACCTTCTTTTCTACCAATCCTATTTGGGAGTGTAAAGCCACATTATAAAGAGTTTTGCTTGAGGACAAGCAAAGATTCAAGTGTGGGGGTATTTGATGTGTGCAAAATGCAACATATAAATTACATCAATTGTGGCATAAAACTAACCATTTTTTAGTACTAATGTTGGAAAAAGTGTGCTTTTGTCTTCCTTTTGTATTTTCAGGATTAAATGAGCTCAAATTAACAAAAGAAGCAAAAAGGCAGCTAAATCTAACATAAATACAAGAAAAGGAACAAACGTGACATGCCCGACCCCACGACAGCATCTTCCCAAGCAAAACAAGAGAACAGAAGGCTGAACACGCCCCGTGCTCAATGAGCACGGGGGCGTGCCCAAGTGTCAGCATAAAAGACAAAGTTGTAGAAGCTTCCATCGCCCACCACGGGGCCGTGCTCAGCGGACACGGGGCCGTGGTCAACTATAAGATTCGCAGAATCCAGGCAAATCTTGATAGTACAGATATGCTTCTGCACACGGGGCCGTGCCCAGCGGACACGGGGCCGTGGTCAACTAATACAGACAAGAGCAATTAATGAAGACAGAGAAGGATGTGGACACGGGGCCGTGCCCACTGGACACAGGGCCGTGCCCGAGCTTCTGTTCAGCCTATAAATATGAGTGCTTGGCTCAAGCTCAAACCATCCCTTGGCACACCACCTCTCTCACACTTCACCCACCACCCACCACCACCATAACACCATCATCCACCACCATCATCCATTGTCCATCATAGAGTGTGTGAGTCGTCTCGGGATTCAAGATTGATCGTAAGAGTTCTTGACAATCAAGGCCATGTTTGCCTAAGTCTCTTACATCACTTGGTGAAGACAAAGTGTCTAGTGTAATACTTTTTATTTTTAATCTTTTCGCACTTTTTACTTGGTTATGTATTAATGACTTTAATAACTAGTTTCTTATGTTGAAGGTGATTTTTCCTTATCGTTTGTCCGTGGTGTCTTGGCATTATTTTACTGTCTATATAAAATAAAAGATTTTCACCATTCATATCTCCACGGTCTATATGGAGGTATGTTGGCTACCTGGTCGGGGGTTAAGGGAACGGTTTGGTAAGAGTCTTGCCTTGATCAGTGTATAGATCCTGCAAGGACCTGGGTCAAATTTAGTAGGACCTCCTTCAATACTTAACGGTATTGGATGGCGGGGGTCCAAACTCTTTGACCCCCTCATATGTAAGCTACTATTAATACTTTAACCCGGCTACTTAGGACTGTATCCCTGCTGACTCAGACTACTTAGCCGAGGGTAACGTCGCCTTCAAAAGAGGGGCCTACCATAATATGCATTAATAACTTAATTAATTATCTTTCAATAATCCGACCCTTTAGGATTGTATCCTTGCTGACTCAAACTACTGGGTTGAGGGTAACGTCACCTTCAAAAGAGGGGCCTACTACAATAACTAAGATAATCTCTTAAAAAGTGCAAAAGTGCGGAAATAATCAAAGGTTACACTAATCACGAGTCGGAGCCAAGTGATTCATCTTGTCTATCTGTTTTAATTTTAATTTTTATTTTCAGCATTTTAGTTAGTTTTTATTTTTCTTAGTTTAAAAAATTTTTCTAAACTTTTTGATTTGATTAGACGCTGAGGATAAACCAGTACTAAAAGCTCTTGTGTCCTTGGACGACCTCAGTATCTTACCAACACTATACTACGCTCACGATGGGTGCACTTGCCCATATGTGTGTTTAGTGTTAGTAAATATCGTGTTTTATAAATTTAAAACTTGGCTAAAAGAAAGTGTAAAAAGGGCTTAAAATAAACATTAAAACCATAACACAGTTCACGCACATCAATGAAGGATTCATGACTTGTAGTTGAAAGAAATGTTTAACAGTAAGTTAGTCATGAATCTTATTAAAAGTGTTTCCTTTTATAAATCATACAAAATTTGATAAGGAAATCAGATGTTATAAAAGAAAGGTGTAAGGTTAAATGAATAACCAAGTAAAATGAGTTTGTGTAAAATATGTCGTTTGTAAATCAATGTCTTGTGAAAATGTGTCGTTTGTATAAAATATATCATGTCTTTGTCTAAGTAGTTTAGATAACGCTACGATATGTAATATCATAAAAGCATTTATATATAGGAAGTACCAGCGGTGTATCCACCATGCGTTTATCATATTACACACGTTTTGTTATTTAAATCACATATAAATAAACCACCAAAAATGTCTTGTAAAGTAAATGTCAGGTAACAACAATATCATGTCCGGTGAATAAAAAGTTTTTACTCAACCCTGTATGTAAAATGTCAATGTATAATCAAATGTTATGTAAAATCAAATGTTATGTACGGTGAATAAAAGAATTTACTCAATCCCGTATGTAAAATGTACAAAACAAAGTGATGTGTGCAAAATGCAACATATAAATTACATCAATTGTGGCATAAAACTAACCCTTTTTTAGTACTAATGTTGGAAAAAGTGTGCTTTTGTCTTCCTTTTGTATTTTCAGGATTAAATGAGCTCAAATTAACAAAAGAAGCAAAAAGGCAGCTAAATCTAACATAAATACAAGAAAAGAAACAAACGTGACATGCCTGACCCCACGACAGCATCCTCCCAAGCAAAACAAGAGAACAGAAGGCTGAACATGCCCCGTGCTGAATGAGCACGGGGGCGTGCCCAAGTGTCAGCATAAAAGAAAAAGTTGTTGAAGCTTCCATCGCCCACCACGGGGCCGTTCTCAGCGGACACGGGGCCGTGGTCAACTATAAGATTCGCAGAATCCAGGCAAATCTTGATAGTACAGATATGCTTCTGCACACGGGGTCGTGCCCAGCGGACACGGGGTCGTGGTCAACTAATACAGACAAGAGCAATTAATGAAGATAGAGAAGGCTGTGGACACGGGGTCGTGCCCACTGGACACGGGGTCGTGCCCACTGGACACGGGGCCGTGCCCGAGCTTCTGTTCAGCCTATAAATAGGAGTGCTTGGCTCAAGCTCAAACCATCCCTTGGCACACCACCTCCCTCACACTTCACCCACCACCCACCACCACCATAACACCATCATCCACCACCATCATCCATTGTCCATCATAGAGTCTGTGAGTCATCTCGGGATCCAAGATTGATCGTAAGAGTTCTTGAAAATCAAGGCCATGTTTGCCTAAGTCTCTTACATCACTTGGTGAAGACAAAGTGTCTAGTGTAATACTTTTTATTTTTAATCTTTTCGCACTTTTTATTTGGTTATGTATTAATGACTTTAATAACTAGTTTCTTATGTTGAAGGTGATTTTTCCTTATCGTTTGTCCGTGGTGTCTTGGCATTATTTTACTGTCTATATAAAATAAAATATTTTCACCATTCATATCTCCACGGTCTATATGGAGGTATGTTGGCTACCTGGTCGGGGGTTAAGGGAACGGTTTGGTAAGAGTCTTGCCTTGTTCAGTGTATAGATCCTGCAAGGACCTGGGTCAAATTTAGTAGGACCTCCTTCAATACTTAACGGTATTGGATGGCGGGGGTCCAAACTCTTTGACCCCCTCATATGTAAGTACTATTAATACTTTAACCCGGCTACTTAGGACTGTATCCCTGCTGACTCAGACTACTTAGCCGAGGGTAACGTCGCCTTCAAAAGAGGGGCCTACCATAATATGCATTAATAACTTAATTAATTATCTTTCAATAATCCGACCCTTTAGGATTGTATCCTTGCTGACTCAAACTACTGGGTTGAGGGTAACGTCACCTTCAAAAGAGGGGCCTACTACAATAACTAAGATAATCTCTTAAATAGTGCAAAAGTGCGGAAATAATCAAAGGTTACACTAAACACGAGTCGGAGCCAAGTGATTCATCTTGTCTATCTGTTTTTATTTTTATTTTTATTTTCAGCATTTTAGTTAGTTTTTATTTTTCTTAGTTTAAAACCTTTTTCTAAACTTTTTGATTTGATTAGACATTGAGGATAAACCGGTATTAAAAGCTCTTGTGTCCTTGGACGACCTCGGTATCTTACCAACACTATACTACGCTCACGATGGGTGCACTTGCCCATATGTGTGTTTAGTGTTAGTAAATATCGTGTTTTATAAATTTTAAACTTGGCTAAAAGAAAGTGTAAAAAGGGCTTAAAATATACTTAAACTTATATACACACTTCACACACATCAAGTTTTTAGCGCCGTTGCCGGGGACACAAGGATTTTAAGAAAGCTTAAAATCGACGGCCTAATTAGTTTTTCAAAACTTTTTCAAAACGCGCGCACATTTTTCTGCATTTTAGTTTAGTTTTGCATTTACAGTAACCTGAACACGGGCCATGCTCACTGAACACGGGGCCGTGCTGCATATTTTTCATAAAACACCCAGTAACAGAAGCTGAACACGGGGTCGTGCTCATTGAACACGCCCCCATGCTCAACGAAATCAGTAACTTTAATTAAAACGCCCAGATACAGATTCTGTACACGGGACCGTGTCCACTGAACACGGGGCCGTGTCCAGCCTCTGTTTCCGTTCTTATTTTTGTTTTCTGATCTCGAGACTTGGTTGTGGTCTGCTGAGTGATTCTTATGGATCAATTCTCAGGAGGTTACAACTACACCTATGAGGAGGATGATTATAGGAGTAACTATTGCACTAATTATGGTGACCCGCACTCGGTTCAATATTGTCACTTATATCAACCATCCAATTCATACACCTACTATGAGGAGCCCAGGTACGATCCATCAACTTCATACACATCCTATGAAGACCAAAGGTATGAACCTCCTCCCTCATACTCATATTTTGATGAACCAAGGTATGAGCCTTCTTACTCATACTTTGAGGAACCAAGATATGAGCCACCACCTTCATATGCTTACTATGAGGAACCATGGCGTGAACAACCCACTTCATATGAGTATTATGAAGAACAAAATTACGACCCTTATCCATCATATGCTTACAATGAAGAACAATGGTGTGAACCATCTACTTCATATGGGTATTATGAGGAACAAAGGATCGAACAACCGGATTCAAGCTTTGAAAATCCCGATCCTTTTTCTATAACCGAAGTGACCGATAGGATATTAGAACACCTTAGAGTTATCGATCGCTATATAAAAGAATCTCGTGCAAGGGAAGAGGAGTCCCGCGCAAGAGAACAATTAAATAAAGAAGAGATAACTGAAAGTGTGAAAATGGAAGAACAAATAAGTGAAAAACCGACACATGAGTTAAAAAACGAAAAAGGTGAGTCCGACAACGTTAAAATTCAAGAAGAGTCTAATTTTGAAGAAATTTATCTCTTATCACCTTCTTTTGAAAATCATTGTCTAGTTCCAACTCATGCTAAGTTTTTAAAAGAGTTAAACACTAACACTAAAATTGACGAAACGGTAAGTGTTAAGTTAACTATTGATCAAACCTCGCTAATAAAAGAAGACCCATTTGAAATTAACATTACACCGATTCCATGTTTCTTTCAAAATTCATTTATTAGTAATGTCACAATCGATAAAGATCTTTGTGTTAACATAATGCCTAACTACATTTTCGAAAAATTAAGTATTAGTGATTTTTCTCCACTTCAAATACCCATTTTTCTATCCAATCGGAAGGTAATAAAATCAATCGGTGTGGTTGAGGATGTCTTGGTTCAAACAAATCAAATGGTAGTCCCCACTGACTTTGTCATCCTCGATGACGCTCCTCTAGTGTTGGGACGACCATTTGTAAAAACTCACGAAGCTTTGAAAAAACGGAAGTACAACAATCTACCTCTTCAATTAGGGGCATTTAAAAAGAGTGTCGATCTTGAGCGGTCAATGAAATATCCATTCGGCAATAATGACCCCCTAATTGAAGATGAGGATGAACCACCCGATACAAGTGAAAAGTTTGACGACTTTGTTGAAGAAGAGGTCGCCATAGAACAAACTTTTAAAGTTCTTGATCAAAATGAGCAACCAAATAAGGAGTCTCCTAAAGACCCACCTCTTGAGCTCAAAGAACTTCCAAAAGGTTTGGAATATGCTTTTTTAGACAAAGATGGTAAATTACCTGTAATTATTTCGTCTAAATTAGATAGTTTAGAAAAAGAAAAATTGTTTAGTCTTTTGAAAAAACATAAAAATGCGATCGCTTGGAAACTTGTAGACATTAAAGGAATAAGTCCTTCCATGTGCACACACAAAATTTTAATGAATGATGACTACAAATCGGTAATACAACCACAACGTCGAGTAAATTCAAATGTTCAAGAAGTGGTTGAAAATGAAGTCATCAAATTGCTTGACGCCGGACTTATTTATCCTATCTCCGATAGTCCTTGGGTAAGTCCCGTCCAAGTTGTTCCAAAGAAAGGAGGTATGACGGTAATAACTAATGAAAAGAATGAACTAATACCAACGAGAACCGTCAGTGGATGGAGAGTATGTATAGATTATAGACGATTAAATGAAGCAACAAGGAAAGATCACTTTCCTTTGCCCTTCATTGATCAAATGTTAGAAAGATTATACGGTCATAAATTTTATTGTTTCTTGGATGGTTTTTCAGGTTACTTTCAAATCCCGATAGCACCCGAAGACCAAGAAAAGACAACCATCACATGCCCCTCTGTAACTTTTGCTTATCGAAGCATGCCGTTTGGTCTATGTAATATCCCCGCAACATTCCAACGTTGCATGGTAGCCATCTTCCATGACATGATAGAAAAAACAATGGAAGTCTTCATGGACGACTTTTCTATCTTTGGGGATTCATACGACCAATGCCTCGATAACCTTGAACGAATGCTATCCCGATGTGAGGAAACTAACCTCGCCCTTAACTGGGAAAAATGCCATTTCATGGTAACGGAGGGAATAGTACTCGGTCACAAAATCTCAAGCAAAGGAATGGAGGTGGATCGAGCCAAAATAGACACCATTTCTCGACTACCACCCCAATCCTCCGTTAGAGCTATCAGGAGTTTCCTAGGGCATGCCAGATTTTATAGGCGGTTTATCAAAGACTTTTCTAAAATCTCAAGGCCTCTAACAAAATTACTTGAAAAAGATGCCCATTTCATCTTTGACAAGGATTGCAATCAAGCATTTCTAACCCTAAAGGAAATGCTAGTCAATGCACCTATCATGATAGCACCTGATTGGAAATTTCCTTTCGAAATCATGTGTGATGCAAGTGACTTTGCAGTTGGAGCTGTCTTGGGACAAAGAAAAGAAAAGCATTTCCACCCAATTTATTATGCTAGTAAAACACTAAACGATGCACAAGAAAATTACACAACAACTGAAAAATAATTACTAGCTGTGGTATTTGCTTTTGATAAATTTCGTTCTTATCTTGTTCTTTCTAAAACTATAGTCTATACAGATCATGCAGCCATTCGATATCTCTTCAAAAAGCAGGACGCAAAACCACGTTTGATTCAGTGGATTCTACTCCTCTAAGAATTTGATATTGAAATCAAAGATAAAAGAGGAGCGGAAAACACCGCGGCAGATCAACTTTCACGCTTAGAAGACCCAGCTTTGGAGGCAACCAGGGACGCGCAAATCAACGAAAAATTTCCAACGGAGACCCTAGAAATGGTGGAATACAAGGAAGAACCATGGTACGCCGACTATGCTAACTACCTAGCTAGCGGTATAGTCGCAAAAGGTTGGCCACATCATCAAAGAAAAAAATTCTTTGCCAATGTGAAACATTATTTTTGGGAAGATCCATATCTTTTCAAAATGTGGGCTGACCAACTCATCCGTCGATGCGTACATGGTAGCGAAGCACGAAGAATTCTCCGCCATTGTCATGAAGGTCCATACGGAGTACACCATGGTGCCGCTAGTACCGCACGAAAGGTATTTGATTTAGGATTTTATTGGCCGACCATTTACAAGGATGCCCAAATTCTTGTCAAGACTTGCGATGCTTGCCAAAGAACAGGTAATATTTCTTTCAAAAACGAAATGCCACAAAATGGCATTCTTGTTTGTGAAATTTTTAATGTATGGGGACTCGACTTTATGGGACCTTTCCCACCATCAGAAGGAAACAAATATATACTTGTGGCAGTAGATTACTTGTCTAAATGGGCCGAGGCCGAGGCACATCCAACAAATGATGGAAGAGTAGTGGTAAGATCTCTGAAAAAACTATTCTCTCGTTTTGGCACACCTAAAGCATTAATAAGTGATAGAGGTACCCATTTTTGCAACCTTCAACTTTAAATTTTTTTAACAAGATATGGGGTCTATCACCGGGTCTCAACAGCATATCACCCTCAAACAAACGGACAAGCCGAAGTGACTAATAGAGGTTTAAAACGAATACTTGAAAAAACCGTAGGGTTAAATAAAAAGGAATGGGCAGATAAATTAGATGATGCTTTATGGGCTTTTCTAACTGCTTATAAAACAACAATAGGTACAACCCCATATAAGCTAGTCTATGGAAAAAGTTGTCACTTGCCAGTTGAAATTGCACACAAAACCTACTGGGCAATTAAAAATGTAAACTTAGATTTAGAATTTGCTGGTAAAAATCGATTTTGTCAATTAAATGAATTAGACGAACTTAGGAATTATGCATACTCAAACTCAGAAATTTACAAGGAAAGAATGAAAAACTTGCATGACAAACATATTAAGCCTAATGAATTTCAAGTCGGAGATCAAGTTCTTTTGTTTAATTCACGACTTCGATTGTTTCCTGGTAAATTAAAGTCTAGGTGGTCAGGACCTTTTTCCATCACCCATATTTTCCCACACGGTGCAGTAGAAATCAAATCTCAGAATGGAATTCCATTCAAAGTCAATGGCCAGCGGCTGAAACTCTATCAAGGATTAATTGAGGATGAAGAGGAGGAGATCTCGCTTCAGACGGTCGAAGAATGAAAGCATCAACATCATACCTGGTAAGTTACTAACAATTGGGACGACATCTAAATCGGTAAGTTTTCTAACCAAAGTTTTTGGGAAACAAGGGCACTCACACGAGTACTAAAAAAAAATTTCAACTTTGCTCGGCATGAGGCCGTGTCCGCTGGACACGTGGCCGTGTCTGCGCTACTGTCGGGATATATTCCCCTTTTCATAACAGTTACACCATTCCACACGCCCCGTTTCCCCAAAAACGCTCTGGTTCAAGGCGATTTTCCACAGATTTTCAACGTCTCCTCTAGTTCTAACAGCATCAAGGTATGATTCTATCATCATTAGTAGTTAGATTTAGCACTTGCATGTAGTTAAAACATCAAAAATTTGGGGAAAAATCTAGGGTTCATGAACTCCATCCGGATTGAACTTAACATTTTTGCCTAAATCTGTTAGCATTTAGTTAGATTACTGTTTTAGGAAGTAAATCCACTTGTATTGTTCATAGATTCGCCCGATTTCTCACAAAAACCCCAAACCCTTGTTTTTGAACCGAAAAAGATTAAATTGACTGGGTAAACAGGTTGTTTTGGGAAAAACGGCACTTGGGGTTTCATTTTCGGGGGAAACCGCACCTATTGGACCAAAAATTTTCAAGTTTTCGAAACCGGATCGAAAAATGATGTTTTTGAGTAACAAACGCCTGGACACGGGGCCGTGTCCGCTGAACACGGGGTCGTGTCCAGCACGCTGTTTGCAGTTTTGTTCGAAAATTCTACTGTTTCGTGCTAACTTTTGGTATATTCTTTCAGATGTCTAGGAAGTTCACGAGGTTTAACACAAACGAGCTCGATGCTAGGGCTAGATACGAAGTACTTCAAACAAGACCGGAGGAATACCCAAGACAAGCATGCATGGATTTGTTAGCATTGGTGAACCAACTTGACCGTTTCAACAACCTTGTCACCGGCCCACTAAGAGTCGCTTTAACAACTCGACTTCGTTCCGTCCACGAGTACACTTTGGAATTCTATAGCACCTTCACGTTCAGTTCAAGGTGCGACCCAATTGACAATGATGGGGTAGCATTCCGATGTGGTAGAACTAGGTATTCGATTTCAATGGCACAATTTGGGTCGATTGTCGGGTTGTATGCGGAGGAAGATGCGGGTAACGAGGAAAATACCGGAGGGATGCGAGAGATCGATGAAAACGATCGCCAAGCCGCGTGGGCTCAGATTGGTAAAGGACGCTACAATCCGAGCAGCACTAAGAGCACTAAGTTGAGGGATCCGCTCTACCGATACATCCATAGGCTCCTCGGCTACTCTCTTAGCCAAAGGCATGATAGCGGTGGCGTTGTTGGGTTGAGAGATTTGGTTGTCCTCCACTGCATCCATAACCGCAGACACCTTGATGTTCCATTCCTCCTGCTCCGAAACATGCATTTGAACCGACTTGCTACTGCACCAACCCCTATCTTCTTTGGAGGATGGGTATACCGTCTCTTCAAGCACTTCACCAACATACCTAGGTCATTCGAAAGGAGCCCATGGTCGGGAAGAGTGGACATACACATTTGCCGCTCAATGAACCTAATTTATGAGGCTGAAGACGGGACGGTTAGCTTCCAAAGGATGCAGGGGCATGCATGGAACCCGCAAGAGGCACTTATCCTTCACGCTCCACAACATCATCAGTACCAGTACCAGCCCCACGGTGATCCGGGCCAATCCTCCTCAGGAGGCGGTTTTCCTAACTTCCAAAGTTTACATGATTTATTGCAGGAAAACCTCATGTGCACCAGGAACACCTATAATATGGCGAGCAACACGTACAACCGGGTTGGAGCAATCGAGAGAAACATATCCGATATCCAAGATGATATTGGAAATATCTGGGAGTACATTGCGGGGCACGGTGGAGATGATGATGATGAGGACGAGGACATGGACTAGGCGGGAGGAGCGGAGGCAGAAGTGGTTGGTTGGTGATCCCACAGGTTAACCCTTTTTATCTTGAACAATTTTCGGCCTACGTGCCGTGTGTCGAACAATTTACTTTCCTCTAACTCTTTTTATTTTCTGCATTTGTTTTTCTTTCTAACTTTGTGATGGATGGGATGTTGAACGTTGGTAATTTAGGATGTTTGCTATGTTTTGGTGTAGTGTTTATTGCTAAAACAGGTACATACGAGGCTTAGAGCACTAAACCTTAGTGCTACTAAAGCCGGGACAGGAAAACCAGAACCAGAAACTTGTTTTTCAACCTTGCAGATTGTCTACACGGGGTCGTGTCCAGCCGACACGCCCCCGTGCCCACTACCCAGACCTGCTGTTTGTCTAAATCTGCAGATTTACGACAAACACGGGGTCGTGCCCATTGGACACGTCCCCGTGTCCACCTTCTGTAAGTTTTCATTACTGGCACCTGAACACGGGGTCGTGTCCATCAGACACGGGGTCGTGTCCAGCTTCCAGTAACACAAATTTTTGCTTTTTCACACCTTTTTACACATTCAATCAACCTAAAAACTTATTTTTGGGACACATTGAGGACAATGTGTAATTTAAGTGTGGGGGGGGGGGATGCTAAAACCTTGAATCTTGCAAGTCCTAACTACAAGCCTTACACAAAACTCTATTGGAACCGCTAATCACCCCAAATTTTTTTCAAAAAATTTTCATTTTTTTTACTTGTCTAGGTTTAAGTTGGGAGTTTCAAATTCTAAAAAGGTTATATTTTTAGAAATTTACAACCGATAGCGTCGTGATAAAAAGAACCAACATAAGAAATTATGAAACGGCATGACAAGCTTAGTTAAAATTTGATTATATATACTTGATCACACAAAAACCCATTCCCACAAAAGTGAGTTTTGAGCCTTTATTGAGCATACAAATACATATCATTAAACTAAATGCTCATTTTTAGTTTCTTGTGTGAATAGCCGCTTGGTTCTTACGACTCTAGAACTTGCCACGACGATACATTCCCGGTCCTTACCAACTTAAACCCGAGTAAGTAAATGATGGAGGTATTAGGACTAACCCTTTTTATTTCTACACCATTATTTTTCTTTTTTTTTTACCACTTACCCAAAATCCCCCTAGTTAGCCCCTTTGAGCCTAAACCTTTTCATATCATAACCCAAACCAAACACCCTTTCACCCACCAAATTTTTTTTTATTTCTAACCCTTTGTTTTAGTAACAAGCTCGGTTTTTCATATTTGAAAAAAAAATTATGTTTTGTTGATGAAGCAAAAGAAATAAACAAACAGGTTCATCAAAAAATAACTTTGTTTGAATAATAGCTTCATCAAAATAAAAATTGCAAAAATAAAAAGTCTTTCGAAAACCGACGCTTTTTACGCTTTTTCGCCATTTTCTACTAACCACTAACCCAACCACCTACCTTTAACCCAAACCTAACCCTTCACCCAAAAGTCCTCTTGATATTTACAAAGGTATATAGTTAAAAAGGAGGAGGATTGATTGCTTGGCAAGCCTATGGTAGGAATAAGTTCCATGCCGCTCTCGAGTGATTCACTAAAATACATCTTCGGCCGAGTGTTGAGTGATCCCCCGTGAGGTATGTGAACTTGTATATAAATGGAATTTTAAAGAGGCATGTTATACCCTAATAAGTAATTTTTCTTATGAAAAGTTTTAAATAAATCATGACGAATAGGATTGTAAACAAATAAAAATAAAACTAAATAAAGAATCTTGGAAATCCCGACACTCTATGACAAGCCCAAAAACCTTCTTTTCTACCAATTCCATTTGGGAGTTGTCAATTCCTATGGTACCGCTACATACTACCGAGCGGCGTGATCAATGTTAATGAATGTATTTTTGACCCGTTAAACAAACCAATTGTCATACCAAATGTAAGCATGTTACGTAAAAACAATGTACTAAGTATGCTACGTGAACATGCATAGCAAAAATGTAATGTAATTCAATGTGTACATACGCTGATTAAACATATGAAACAAATGTGTTTATGAAATCAATGTGCTAGCATGCTCAATAAACATACATAGCAAAGAATAAATGAAATCATGTACTATATGCGTACTAATGAACATAGCAAGTATATGTCATGAAAGCATGAAAAACACGAAAGTAACAAGTAGGCACATGTGTTTCACCCCAAAATATTTGAAAACAGTAAAAGAGGGGACTTTGTACTCACTTGATATTGCTAAATAGTCTTGAAATAACAATCAAACAACGCTTGAGGAATCACAGAATCAAACGACACCTAATATAGGTAACTATGTTAATAAACCGGACCTAAATCGAGAGATCGGATAGAATGAGGTCTTGTAAACCAAATGAGTATTAGAACTCATATGATATGGTTTAACAAACCCTACATACGAAAACGGAACCTATCCTAAGTACTTATGACCCGTTATGACCCGTTTAGGTAGCTTACACTACTTTAACGTGTCATTTGTGCAAAAGCGCAAACGAATAGCCTATCTAGTCCTATGACAAGTATTATATGCCCTAATATGTTTAATAATCAGTTTATGTGGCAAAAATTAAGTTACATATGCTTAAAATGAAATTATGCGCAAAAAGGGCATTTTGGTCATTTTCCTAAGACATATAAACTACCTATCATACAACTAAGTAAACTAAGTGACCATAAGGTATAACCTCAGAAGGTTATTCCCTGTGCAACTAGGGTCACAAAATATGTTTGGTCGGATCCTAATGATCGACCAAACGGGTCGGGTTCGAATGTCTAAGCGGTTGTTTAGACCGCTTGACTTACGACCCTAATCAAGCACAAAACTAAGAGTGACGAGTTAAACATGTTTTAACATGTTTAACTAAGTTAGAAAACAAGTTTGATATCAAAACAAAGTGTTTTGATACCCAAAAATATTTTCGTCGCAAAATTCGCATAATCGGCATTTTGACCGAAACTATGACTCGTCACTACGCCTAATAAACGTGGTAATCAGTAGGTATAGTCACAAGGGACTATAACCATCGTGATTACGCTCACGTTTCAATGTTCAAACGAACTTTGTGTTGACCAATTAATGGTCAAAGTAGAAAGTCAAACACCATTTTACTTTCATGCTTAAAAAGCATAAATAAACATGAAGGAAGCTTACAAAAGGTCCAAACTAGGAAGAATTGAACTAAAACACTCAGGTATGAAGCCTTAGCTTCAACTTAGAGCAGATTAGATCAATTTGAGCAAGGAACAAGAATGAAACTTGATGGGTATTTATAGAAAACTTGAATTCACCAGATCATTACATGTGTTTTTGCAAGGATTAAAGCATCATCTTGGCCATACACATGTGGCCCATAGTTTCTAATACAAGGGGAGCTCAAAAACAAGCCAATGGTATGCCATATCAGGGGTTAACATCAGTGGAAACAGGCTGAAATGCCAGATTCAATGTTTCTGTCTGCAAGGTCTGTCACTGGCCATGAAGACAGACACACTGGTCTTCGCCCCATGCGAGGACTTGCAGATCAGAAATTTAAAAGTTTGGCAGAACAGGCCCCTGGAGCTGAAAACTTGATTTTTGACGCGTTTAAGCCCCGTTAACCAATTTTCAAGGCTCTACAAGGATGTTAAAGTATAGGGGCATGAAATATGCTTGAAAATATCTCGGATGTCGGTTCGTTTGGTCGTACGATCACGTTGTTCGGTTAATTACGACGAAACACGAACGGACGTGAAAAACGATCCAAATTGCGCGACGAATGGTATTTTAGCATTCCAATCATTAAAATAAAATATTTTAATGATTACAAAAATTTTTGGATGTCCGGATATGTTCAGAACGTAAGATATGCGCGTAAATGCAAACTTATGCACTTTTTGACGATTTTAGTCCCTGTTTGATCAAATAAGCATATTTTCGCATACCGAACCCCTCAAAGCCTATTTCTAAGCTATGTAATGGATATTTATGGTATGTTTAACTTATGATAATGTTCCATAGTGTACGTTACTATACGAATCGGCATACTTTCGTAGTTTGACGCAAATAGTCCCTGTTAGCGAATAAACTTGATTTTGCCATACCAAACCCTTCAAAATTTATTTCTAAGTTATGTAAAGGTTATTTAAGGTATGTTAAGCATATGTTGATGTTCCGGAGTGTTTGTCACATTAAACTGATTATGTTTACGTATCAGTTTGCTTATAACTTTCCAGAAAGCGATTTAGAGTTTAAAATCGAACAAAATCAAAACGTGTAAAATGTCAAACATAAATAAACAAACATTGGGGTCAAATCTCATTGCCTTATTAATAATTGAACTGTTTAGAGTTAATAAAATGATTACAAGCACAGATGTCATAGTCTCCCCTACTTGTGGAAATTTCGTCCCGAAATTTATTTAGAGGAAACTTGTGAGAATAGATGTGGATATTTCGCCTTCATTTGATCTTCACGTTCCCAAGTAAATTTGGACCATGTTTAGATTCCCAGCGAACTTTAACAATAGGTATGCACTTACGTTTGAGCCACTTGACTTCATGTTCCATGATTTCCACAGGTTTCTCAACGAAGTGCATCGTGTCATCAACACGAATCTCATCAAGTGGTATGTGGAGGTTCTCATCAGCCAAACACTTTTTGAGATTAGACACGTGGAAGGTTGGATGAACATTCCCAAGTTCAGGAGGTAGCTCTAATCTGTAGGCCACTTTTCCGATTCTTTCAACGATCTTGAATGGTCCAACATATCTAGGTGCAAGTTTTCCTGTCTTTCCAAATCTGATCACACCTTTCCAAGGTGAAACCTTAAGTAAGACGCGATCACCGACTTGAAATTCCAAAGGCTTGTGTCGTCTATCCGCGTAACTCTTTTGACGGCTTCTAGCTGTCTGAAAGTTATCGTAAATTTTCTTGACTTTATCTGTAGTCTCTAGAATGAGCTCAGGTCCAGTAAGCTGAGCTTCACCAATCTCATTCCAGCAGACTGGTGAACGACATTTTCGACCGTATAAAGCCTCGAAAGGAGCCATGTTGATGCTGGAGTGATAACTATTGTTGTAGGAGAATACAATCAACGGTAGATACGAATCCCAACTACCACCAAAATCGATCACACAAGCTCTAAGCATATCCTCCAATGTCTGGATTGTTCTTTCAGATTGACCATCTGTTTGCGGATGGTAAGCTGTGCTCAAATTAAGTTGGGTTCCCATAGCAGATTGCATGGTTCTCCAAAAGCGAGATGAGAATCGAGCATCTCTATCAGATATAATGTTCAAAGGAACGCCATGACGAGATACAATCTCATCCACATAGATTTTAGCAAGCTTGTCGGTAGATAGATCATCACGGATTGGCACGAAATGTGCTGACTTGGTAAGGCGATTAACAACTACCCAGATGGCGTCATGACCTCTCTTAGTGTGTGGCAACTTGGTAATGAGATCCATAGCAATGTTTTCCCATTTCCAAACTGGAATCTATGGTTGCTCCAACAATCTAGAGGGATGTTGATGTTCAGCCTTAACCCTGAGACAAGTAAGGCATTTGGATACATACACGGCAATGTCTTTCTTCATACCCGGCCACCAATACTGGTTCGAAGATCCTTAACATTTTGTCTGCACCAGGATGGATAGAATAACGAGACCTGTGAGCTTCATCCATTAACAAGGTGCAAAGATTGTCTTGACTTGGGACCCACAAACGGTCTATGAAATAATACAATCCATTGTCCTTTAGCTCAAGATCAGGCTTAATGTGACAGGGTAATTCCTTACCCATCAAACCTTGTGAAACACAAGTATATTGAGCCTGAGAAATGCGGGTTGGAATATCTTGATCGAACTCAAAGACAATGAAGCTTGACACGCTCTTTACGACTCAATGCATCAGCCACAACATTCGCCTTACCCGGATGGTAGCGAATTTCGCAATAATAGTCATTTAGAAGTTCAACCCAACGTCGTTGCCTCATGTTGAGTTCTTTCTGATTGAAAATATGCTGGAGACTTTTGTGGTCAGTGAACACCACATATTTTGTTCCGTACAGGTAGTATCTCCATATTTTGAAAGCAAAAACTACTGCACCTAACTCAAGATCATGAGTGGTGTAGTTCTTCTCGTGAACCTTTAACTATCTCGATACATAAGCTATGACTTTGTTTCTTTGCATGAGAACATAGCCAAGGCCCAAATTGGATGCATCACAATATACGACAAAATCGTCGTTGCCCTCAGGTAAAGATAGAATAGGTACATCACAGAGTTTCTATTTCAAGGTCTAAAAGGCTTCTTCTTGTTTGGATCCCCATTTAAAGGGTTTATTCTTCTGAGTTAAAGCTATGAGAGGAACCGAAATCTTGGAGAAGTTTTCAATGAAGCGGCGGTAATAACCCGTGAGACCAAGAAATGAACGAACCTCAGTAGGGGTAGTAGGTGTATCCCAATCTTTAATTGCACTGATTTTGGTGGGATCTACATGTATACCTTGTTCGTTGACAATGTGTCCCAAAAATTGAACTTCCTTAAACCAAAATTCGCACTTGGAGAATTTGGCGAAAAGTTGTTCTTTCTTCAGGAGTTCCAAAGTAAGACGGAGATGTTGTTTATGATCAGCTTGTGTCTTAGAATAAATCAGAATGTCGTCGATGAAAATGATGATGAACTTATCCAAATAAGGTTTACAAACCCAACTCATCAAGTCCATAAAAACAGCAGGAGCATTTGCTAAACCGAAAGGCATAACAGTGAACTCATAATGACCATATCTTGTGCGGAATGCAGTCTTGGGAATATCTTCCTCGAGTACTCGTAGCTGATATACCCAGAATGTAGATCAATCTTTGAAAAACAAGTAGCACCCTTTAACTAATCAAAGAGATCATCAATGCGAGGTAGGGGATATCGATTCTTGATGGTAAGCTTGTTGAGCTCACGATAATCGATACACATCCTGAAAGATCCATCTTTCTTTTTAACGAATAAATCAGGAGCACCCCACGGTGAAAAGCTCAGACGAATAAAACCTTTGTCAGAAAGCTCCTAAACCTGTTTAGATAACTCTTGCATCTCAGACGGTGCAAGACGATACAGAGATTTAGCAATAGGATTAGCACCAGGTACAAAATCAATACGAAACTCAACTTGGCGTGCTGGGGGTAAACCAGGTAATTCTTCAGGAAATACTTGGGGATAATCCTGAACAACAGGGATATCTTGAATAGTCTTACCTTTGCCTTCCTTTTCTATGACATGCGCTAAGAAGGCCACATAGTTATTACATAGATACTTTTGAGCTTGGGTACATGACATGAGTTTGAGACCGCTAACAGGTTTCTCACCATGAACCTCTAAGATCTCACCAGTTGAAAGTGGAATACAGACAATCTTCTCAAAACAAATCACTTTTGCATGGTACTTGGCTAACCAATCCATTCCTACTACAACATCAAAGCTTCCAAGTTGCATTGGCGTGAGGTCGATAGGAAAAAGATGGTTATTAAGGTTCAGCTGACAATTTCGAAGAACATAATCGAGCACAACGGGTTCACCACTAGCAACTTCTACTGTCAAAGGTTTTCCTAGTTTTGTTCTAGTCATGGAAAGCAAAGAATCAAAAGTAAATGACACAAAACTTTTATCGGCACCCAAATCAAATAGAACAGGCTGATTATTAACAAAGAACATACCATTCACCACCTTGTTGTCTGCTCGCGCCTCGTTAGCATTCATGTTAAAGACTCGTCCACGAGCCTGAGCCTGATTCGCATTTGCCAACCTTGGACATTGGTTTCTGTAGTGGGTCAAATCCCCACAATTGTAGCAGGATCCAGGCGGATAGTGAGGTTGTGCAGCTTGTGCTGGTTGTTAAGCAGGTTGCTGAGTAGGGTTTTGTGCAGCTTGATTAGGAGCAAAACGACATATGTTGGCGAGATGACCAGATTTCCCACAGTTGGCACAAAAACGACACTGCACCTTCGGTTGATGGTGACTGTTACACCTGTTCCATAACGGTGCATTCCCAGCATATTGTTTCTTAGTAGGAGGATGTGCGGGTTGATTGGGAGCTGTCTAATTAGCCTGTGTGGTAATAGCGAAGTTCTTGGAAGCCTTGCGCTTCCTAGACCATCTTGAAGACTCAGATTTCTTACCTTTTTTCTTCTCACTTTTGTAGGACTGTTTCTGATTCTTGCCACCTTTCCTGTGAAGTTTACCTTTCCTGATCTGGGACTTAGCCAAGGTTGCAGCTAGTTCTATGGCCTGGCGAACAGTGGTAGGGTTGCTACCAGTGACGATATCTTGTACAGGGTCAGGTAAACCATCGACATACCTTTCGATAGCTTTATCAAGTGGGGTAACCATTGTGAACAAAGTAAACTCAGTTCCTGATATCTGTCGGTATACGCACGGTGTCACACCCCTTTATAAGGCGGAACATAAGGTGTGATCTTGAAAGGTTCTCATTGCATACGACTGGTAAACATACTACATGATCATAAAATAACTCCAAATGCCATTAACATTATATAATTAAAATCATGAGTTAAGTTTAGAGTTTACATCACAACATAAAATATTGTCTGACAAGTTTACAACTTTATTTAAAAGATACACATCAAGGTTTTGGTTCTTATATAACCACACGGGATGGAACATAATAACCAAATCCCACAAAATAGGCATAGGAGTCTGGACACGACATGACTAAAACATAAACGACATCCAGGAGCAAGGGTGAGACCGCACGTACATCCACTTTAGTTACCTGAAATACATGTAAGTTTTGGAAAATCGTCAACATAATGTTGGTGTGAATTCATGCAGATTTGTGTAAATATTTAAGCATTCGATGTAGAAAACATGGTATGTGATTGTACTAAAATAAGTACTTTTGTAAATATAAGGAAATCGAGATCGCTAATGGTTTGCAAAGCCATTAACATGTGACACGACACAGGAAGCATCCAAACCATAGGCATTTTTACTTGTCGATTCACGACTAGAGACACAAAAGCACTTCTTGGTAAAAGTGTGGCCAAGAGTGTGGTTTCCTGAAACCCATTAGATCTAACCTTTTGTTCGGCGGTCTAGGTATGTAATTGATGAATGGTGCTTATGGCATCCTATTCGTGACATGATCTAAAGTATCATTCCTTAGTTTTTGTATTCAACATACCATAGTACATGTATTTTCCCCCAGTTTAGAAAACAAGTAAAAGTTTAAAAGTGGGGACATGAACTCACAAATTTGCGTATCATGCGTCGTAAACTTCACCGGTTGGTTTCGTAGCGTCGTGACCTATACGTGTTCTATTAATGTTAGTCACTAGACTTGTATGACACAAGTACAAGTCACCATCTTTTGTTTATGTATACGTTCTTTGTATGTTCAATCTTTGTGAGGGTCGTGCCCTTGTTTGTCGGGTCTTGCCCGTTTGTCATGTTCTTGCACTTTCAAAAAATATTGCTCACATGTAAATATATATTTCATTCTTAAAATATATGTTTGTTTATAAGTCTTTTTCTCAAGGTAACAAGTGTTAAAAATAATTTATATTTTTAACTTTTCATTTATGTTACTTGTATTATTTTCCCAAAAAAATAAATATAAGTATTTTGTGAAATAATATTTTCAATATTATTTTTGTACAAGTATTCTTAGGAAAGTATACTTGTATTTTATGTAAATAATTGTGTATTTTGTATTTTTCACCAAAAATCAATACTTTGATTTTTATTACTTTTCGGAATTATATTTCTTAAAAATAATATCTTTTTAAGACTTGTAGGAAATATATATACTTTGTCATGCTATAAAATATATGTATGGTTATTCTTGTTATGCACCCGATTTTTGTATAAATTCCAATACTTGGTATAGGTTATATATTTGTCCAAATATATATATTTAAGTCCATAACTTGTCCAAGTTCAATAATATGTTAAGGAATATATTTTTATAAAAATATTTTCTTGTATTTGTCCATGTGCTTCTTTGTGAGGAATTTTGTATACTTGTATACTTATGTATTCTCATGTATTTGTATGTGTATTTTTGTATTCATACTCCTTGGGAGTATTTAGTGGATTTTCAAGTCCCTAATACACTACTACATATAATACACATAATATACACTTAGCACAAAATTTATTGATCACTAAATATATATATTTTCCCTAAAAATATACATACTTAATATTAATTTTAACTTAAAGAAATCATCATTTCTTAACTTGTAATTTCTTACAAAAATTAGATAAACCTTGGTAAATATTTTTAGGTGAATTTTTAGGGAATAAGTTTCACCAAAACTTATATTTTTCTAAGTGTCAAAATTTTTATAAAATTTTGACATAGTTTCCCCTAAAAATAGAGGTTTCCCATGCTTTCTTTTCAACACCAAAATAATTTTCAACAATAATCACCAACATCATACACTAATTTCTTCATATGAAACATCATGGTGAACTTGATTTTTGTTAAAAATGAGTAGTCTTTTAGATCTACGCTTAACATATTATGATCTTTCAAAAAATAAGTGTTCTTGAGTATTTTAAACAAACTTTTATGAAACTTTATTTTATTAACCAACTCATCCATGAGTTTAATGGTCTTTAAAGTTTGTAAATCATGTTCTAAAAATCACTTTTATGTCCATTAGAAAGATCATTATTTTTAACATCATGTTTCACCCTGGATCTTTCAAGATATATGCTTAATACCCTTAGATCTTTCATAAACAAGCTTTATGTTAACCTTTTAATAAACTTTCCATGAGTTTTAGTTTCAAAAATTAGTTCTAAACACACTTTATTACTTCAAGATTACAAGATTATGCATAAAAAAATTATTTTTCTTGTTCACATAATGCTTCATATGTTCATCTTCAAGTTTAACCATGGATCCTTCAAGATCCATGCTTAAACTTGTTATATCCAAGCTTTAACATACTTGATCTAAACATAAACACAAGATATAACATCAACAACTTCATTACATATACTAAAAATTCATGTAATCACTTGTTTTCTTCATAAATATGTTAGATCTTCTCATTTTCTTCTTTAAAAGTTAAGTTGTTTAGATGGTGAAACTTGTACATAACATAAACATGACTTATTTTAGTGATCAAGAAGCTTAATACTAGCTCTAATGGCTAGGGAAGTGGCACAAGAATGAAGAAGATGAACAAGGAAGAAATCAAGTGGTTAAAAGTTCCAAAGTGAGGTCCTTCCACTTCTAGCACCTTACACCTTCTTAGATGAGCTTCTTACACCTCCTAGTGGCCTTGGATTGCTTTGTAGTGAAGTGAAAATGGTGGTGTGTTGGTGGTGTATATGAGCAGAGAGTTAGAGGAAGGAGATGAAGGAGATGGTGATTTTTATGAATGATGGACAAAGCATGCTTCTAAAGGTCCTTATAAAAGAAATCTCCAACATAAATCCTCTTTTGAGATTATTTACACACAAGTTAGGGGACCAAGTTAAATAAAATAATCACAAGCATGTGGGGCCCATAGGGGCCGGCAATGGTGAAAAGGGGTGGGGGTAAAGTGTAATATTTTGGTAGTTAAGGGTTTAAAGTGCAAACGAGGGGGTTAAGTTAGTTTAAGTGTGTTTAGGTGTTTTAATGATTTACCAATACTAGCTTAATATCATAAAACATTACTTCTAGTCAAATTTTGATATCCCGGGTATTGTCCGGTTGTTCGTTTCGTTACGGTTCGTTAAAGTGCTAAATTGCGCAGTGTCACTAGGTATGAAGCATCTTTTGTGGCAGTTTCAATTCCCGAAACTTTGTAAGTTATTCTAGACAATAAAACATAAATTTTGCATGATATTATTGTGTTAAAAGGCTGATTATAGCTGATTTGTTGCTGATTTATGCAAAATTCTGCATTTAGAGTGGGTTTCGGGTGCTTTTTAGTGCATAGTTTTGCTTCCGGAAAGTTTATATGTTAACCCTTGTATCCACACTTGGGTTTTAATGTATTTTAGATGTTGGACCTATTCCTAGGCCCTAATTCTATTATCTGACTGCTTTCTGCAGAATTGCTGACACAGTGTGTCTTACCGATGAGTTTACTAGTCTTTCTGACGCAACGCTTAAAGTTATGCATAAAGCAATATTTGAAGTATAAAACGTGCATGAATTCACATGTATAGCATGTAATCAGACAATGTTGACATTTAAGCACATAATTGCAGATATTAAATAATAGTTAGACTGTACGGAAATTACCAGTTTTGTGCCGGTTGTCACAGTCTCCCCCCGTTAAAAGAATTTCGTCCTGAAATTCAGGCTGAGTTATATCCCGCAGGAGCTTTCTTGAACACGTGGGGGTACTTGGCTTTGAACCGGTTTTCGTGTTCCCATGTGTACTCGGGTCCGTGTTTAGAGTTCCAACATACTTTGACGAGTTTAATGCAACTCCTCCTTGTTTTATGGATCTTCCAATCCGTTACCTCAACATGTTGTTCTGTAAATCGGAGTGTGTCATCGATATACACCTCATCCGCAGGGATGATAACTGTTTCTTGGGTTGGACTCTTATTGAGGTTGGACACATGGAACGTATCATGTACTTCGTTAAGTTTTTCCGGTAACTCCAGCTTGTATGCCACGGTACCAATCTTTTCCAAGATCTTGAATGGTCCAATGTATCGTGGATTCAACTTTCCACGTTTTCCGAACCTTGCTACACCTTTCCAAGGTAAGACCTTCAACAAAACTTTGTCTCCCACCTCGAAGTCTAAAGGTTTTCACCTTCGATCAGCGTAGCTTTTCTGTCGATCACGAGCCGCCTTAATGCGCTCTCAGATCTGCATGATCTTATCTGTTGTTTCTTGAACAAGTTCAGGGCCAATCAACTGCTTGTCTCCCGCGTCTGCCCAACACAATGGCGAGCGGCACTTTCGGCCATATAGAGCTTCGAACGGTGCGGCTTTTATGCTCGTATGGTAGCTGTTATTATAGGAAAACTCAACTAAAGGTAGATGAGTATCCCAGCTGCCGCCTAGATCCATAACACATGCGCGAAGCATATCTTACAGTGTTTGTATGGTATGTTTGCTCTGGCCGTCTGTTTTCGGATGGAAGGTCGTGCTTAGATCTAGTTGAGATCCAAAGGCCTCCTGGAAGAATTGCCAGATCCTTGAGACAAAACATCCATCTCTATCTGAAATAATTGAAATAGGCACTCCATGCCGTGCCACAATTTCTTTAAGATATAACTCAGCAAGCTTTCCAGTGCTATCCTTCTCTCGGATTGGTAGGAAGTGCGCAGACTTCGTTAATCGATAAACTATCACCAATATCATATCATGCCCTCTAGGGGTCCTGGGTAATTTCATTATGAAGTCCATTGATATTTGCTCCCACTTCCACATGGGAATCTCTGGTTGTTGTAGTAGACCAGACGGTTTCTGATATTCTGCCTTGACCTTAGCACAGGTTAGGCACTTCCCAACATAAACTGCTACATCACTTTTAAGCTTCGGCCACCAATAGTATTCTTTCAAGTCTTGATACATCTTGTCCGATCCTGGGTGGATCGAGTATCTCGACTTGTGAGCTTCAGCAAAGATGACTTCTCGAATACCGCCATAGAGCGGAACCCAAATGTGTCCCATAAAGTGTAAGGTTCCCTCTTCGTTTGGCACCAATTTCTTCTCCATACCTCGGAGATATTCAGCTCTACGATTTTTGTTCTTAAGGACTTCTTGTTGGGCGTCATGAATGCTTGCAGTGAGATTTGTCCGAATAGTCATTTCCAATGCTCGGACCCTTAGGGTCTTAACCCTTTCCTTTCTACTTAACGCGTCTGCTACTACGTTAGCTTTTCCAGGATGGTACTTAATCTCACAATCATAATCGTTTAGCAGCTCGACCCACCGTCGCTAACGCATGTTCAATTCCTTCTGATCAAATATGTGTTGCAAGCTTTTGTGATCAGTGAAGATTGTACATCGAGTACCATATAAATAATGTCGCCAGATCTTCAAGGCAAACACCACCGCGCCTAGCTCCAGGTCATGAGTGGTGTAGTTCTTCTCATGAACTTTCAACTGTCTTGAAGCGTAAGCAATGACCTTTTGGCATTGCATGAGCACGCAACCCAATCCTTGACGCTAAGCATCACAGTATACCACGAAGTCTTCAGTGCCTTCGGGTAAAGATAGTATTGGTGCATCGCATAGCTTTCTTTTGAGAAGTTGGAAGGCTTCTTCCTGTTTATCACCCCAGTCGTACTTCTTGTCTTTCTGCGTAAGAGAAGTCAGCGGTTGAGCTATCTTGGAGAAATTCTCGATACATTTGTGGTAATAGCCCGCTAATCCCAAAAATTGTCGAACTTCGGTTGGTGTTTTGGGAGCTTCCAAATTGTTTATTGCCTCAACCTTCGCTGGATCTACATGTATACCCTTATCGTTCACAACATGACCAAGGAACTGTACTTCGCGTATCCAGAATTCTCACTTTGAGAACTTTGCATAAAGTTTCTCTTTCTTCAGTAGTTCCAGAATGGTTCTGAGGTGTTGCTCATGTTCTTCTTTCGTTCGTGAATAAATCAGAATATCATCGATAAATACAATCACGAATTTATCTAGATATGGTTTGCAGACACGATTCATCAGATCCATAAATACTGTTGGCGCGTTCGTAAATCCGAATGGCATAACAAGGAACTTGTAATGCCCATAACGTGTCCTAAACGCAGTCTTCGGTATGCTCTCTTCTTGGATCCTTAACTGATGGTAGCCAGACCGAAGGTCGATCATGGAGTAGTAGCTCGATCCTTGCAACTGATCGAATAAGTCATCAATCCTCGGTAGTGGATACCGATTCTTGACAGTGAGCTTATTCAATTCTCTATAATCAATACACATCCGCAGTGTTCCATCCTTCTTCTTTACGAACAAAACTGGAGCTCCCCAAGGCGAGAAGCTCGGCCTTATGAACCCTTTATCCAACAAATCCTGGAGTTTTGTAGATAATTCTTGCATCTCAGATGGCGCAAGTCGGTATGGTGCCTTGGCCACAAGAGCGGCGCCTGGAAAAACATCAGGAAATTCCTTCACCACAGGAATGTCTTGGAGTTTCGGCTCCTCAGCCCTCTTATCTACAATGTGCTCCAAGAATGCAACACATCCTTTTCGTAGGCATTTCTGCGCCTTCATACAATTGATGATTCGCAGAGGCGTGTCTCGTTTCTCTCCATGCACGATGAGTGTTTCATCATTCGTAAGAGGGATGCGAATTGTCACGGCCCCCAACCCACCCTGGACGGAATCAGGTGCCGCGAACAGTCCAGTGGTACCGGTGATTATTTTGAAAACGTTGCAGCGGAAATTTCATCAGGACCGTGAGTTAGGAAAATATCAGAGTTTAGAAAACACCGGATTTTATTTAATAAATAAATGGGATAAACCCATGTTTTATAATGGTAGCTTTAATAAAGATAAATTTTATTACATAAAACAATATTTCTTATTTTGATTTAATTAATAAATAAGCCACTTCTTGATGCCTTTCAGTGCCGTATCCATCTCTTACTCCAATCTACTGTAATTACCTGAAAAATGTTTTAAAAAGGTTTTGTCAGCGGGAAATACTGAGTGAATCATTCTATTTTGCATAATGATGCATAGTTATTAATTACAGCATAAGAGCGATTACAATGGCTTCTATCTTATTTTTATCTGGCGCTCTGTCACAATGGTGACAAGTCACAATGGTGACGATGGTCATACCACTATTTAGGTCAATGAACCTAAGTAGTGATGATTATCCCTGTAGGTCAATGAACCTAACAGTGATTATCCCGATTAGGTCAATGAACTTAACCAGGAGAAAATTAGTAATGTGCACAATACCCCACTAACCAGTAATTCAAGATATCCACGACTTAGTCCCTGTAATTATAACCTTGAAAATAATTTGAGGTATTGTAAAATAGTTGATAAAAAGAGAATGACTCACATTATAAACATGCAGATTCATACGGGAAAAGTTACAGATAAGCCTTGATATATTGCAGATTTATACAGGCAGAGCTTAGCCTATTGATTAACCTTGTAACCTAGTGCACACGAACTAGGTAGGTAACTTAATACAGCTTTTACGATTACTCACGAGATTAAAACCCTCACAACGAATGACAAAGTGCAATCACTTAAACATCCATCAGATTCACAACGAAGGACAGAGTATTCCCCGAGTTCGGGTGGCACTCAAACATCCTGTCGGAATCACAACGAATGACAAAGGATCACCCTAATGTGGGCAGCACTTAAACATCCATCGGATAGTTTCCATCGATCGGACATTGAATCGTAGCAGCGATTGAGTTAATACCCTGTATCGTAGCAGCATCCCCCTACTAATTAGTGATTTTTGTGACTGTTTCGACTATAACTCAGCGGACGTTTTGAATTTGATCGTCGCTCAAATGTCAGAATTCAAGTGCCAATGCCTGCTATTTATACATGAAAAGTGACATGCTTACGGACCGTAACAATATTCCCTTACGGTCCGTAAGGGACACGTATTTTCCATAGGCTTGCCGCGTGTGTTTCTAGCCTAGCTGAGTCGACGAAATTGAATAATTCGATTTTTATAATAAGTTATAAGGATAATCGTTGAGTAGGGAATGCCCCCCCCCCCCCCTGAGTTTTAGGGGCACTGATCCTGATTCTGATTGTTCTGATAATTTTAAGGTTTGTGTAGAATTACTTGGGTGTCTCAATTAGGGTTTCCTCTTGGATAAAATAATAAAATAAATAGGACTTTTAATGAGGGTTGTTACATTAGAGGTCCGGGTTTATACTTACAGAACGTTTTTAGGACATTTTTGTGTGAGTCGTTACATTCTCCCCACCTTAATAAAAATCTCGTCCTCGAGATTTACTGGAATAAGTAGGAATACTTTTTCTTTATCTCAGATTCTAGCTCCTAAGTGTATTTGGGTTATGATATTTCTTTTAGACTTATGTCACCTTTTAGTTAATAAATAATATTAAGGTAGATGACACAAATTTAAAATATCGAATTTTGTGAATACAAGTTGTATCTTAAGTAGAATTCAATGGTTCAACTGAATTAGTTCAAGAAATTGATGACAAATGAATGAAATGAAAGGATATGCTTTCCAGAGCAAGCCAAAAGATATAGGATCAAAAAAAATTTTAGAATTAATAAAATTCTTTGTCAAGAGAAAGCTTACTTTGATTGGTAACTGAGGAAGAGTTAGAATTGACAGGTTCCAAATGAAATGATTTGTCAGATATTATGATATGAGAAAATCAATATGTTGAGATGAGTGAATTACAAAGATACACCAAAAGACTATAGAGTTAGTGTATTATTGTTTTAGAGTTCCAAGTTGTTTTAGCATGACCAATTATTATATTATATTTGTATATATTATTTGTGTTCTTGTCTGAACCGTATTTTTATATATCAAATATAAATATTATGTAATATATATTATTTGCATTTTTACTATATGTAAATGGTTATTGCTTTTAAATAAATACTATTTTAGTATTTTACCATACTTTGTAAAATAACTATGTAATATATATTACAAAATACCGTAATGGAGTTATTACGTTACAAAATATTATTTTGTAAAAGAAATCACTATTATGAAAATTGTAAATAAAGGTGTAAAAATATTTATTGTACAAAAGTATATAACATTTAATGGGTTGATTCTATGTGATTACTTATTTCCATTTTGAAACCATATAACGTTGTGAATGTATTTTACAAATGTTGTAAATAAGTGAAAACGGAAATTATTCTTATATATTATAATGTTCTCCTAACCCAACGTAGTTGATGACTACCATATTATTCTTATATGGTTACTTTCTTACCATAGTGTTACAGTACCTAGTTATCACAAAACATGTGATAGATAATTTATTTACATAATTTTAATTGTCCTTTGTTTTATGAAAATATGTCTTTTCCAAGGTATATATATTTTCATATATAATTAAAATTTACTAAATAAGTATGATGACTTAATTTATATATATTAACTAGTCATTATCATGGTGGATATTGATTAGTGCTGCCTTGTTTAAGCATAGGTGACCAATCCATGCCTAACTAAGGCTAGGCTATCCAATACCTGCCCTTGACAATAACCCTAGTATTAAAAATAATCTTAACACTACTACTTATTAATATATTATTATTAATAATAAAATTATCAATAATAAATAACTAAACAATAACTTTAAATAAAAGTATACCTCAAATATAATTTCTTCGCCGCAATGGTTTAAAATATAGTAATACTATATTTGTAAATTAGGTAATTCCGTATATAATCAATTAAATTTATATATACTGTTTTTCGATCAACGATGATAGGGCAATAAATATTACGAAAGGCTTGATTGTTATTGTAATAACTATTAAGATATATACCGAAATATGAATTTGGGTATCATTATCTGAGCACATGATTGTTTTAAGATTGCTTGTATAGAATAAATCAATAAAGTGAATTTAATACAAATAATTAAATAATTAAATCCGAGATTAGCGCAATCTTCAGATTTTGTGAAAATGTCACCACAAAGTGATTGTGATCAAAGAAATGATTTAGTGAAGTCGAGGATCACACAGGCATGTTATAGTTCAAGAGAATTGAAATGCTTGTTAGGATTATTCTGAATATGATGGTTTTAATTCATCATATGGAACCTTGAATTAAATATGTAATACGAGCAAGTTCAAACAATTGAACTCGGTTTAAACAAAACGAGTTTAAATAAGAAAGTTCAGACATGGTCATAACAGAAACCATGGATGCCAAAGAAAATTGAGTTTTTTTTTTTTAAATTTATTGACTCGATATTAAGAGTCATCGTTTAGCAATAATGCGGTTCACCATGCCAAAATCAAGTCTAACTAAAGGATATTTGAGTTTGAATAAAATGACAAATTAGAATGAAGCCCTCTAGTGGAATTCAGAAATTAAACGAACCACATGCGCAATAAACGGTGCAGGTGTAACGTGTGGATTTACCAAGAAAGGAAATGAATCAATATTCGCTACTATGAAATAAATCCTCCTGGTATGATGATCATTAGGAAAAATAGAAATGTGAAAGTCAACTTATTATATACAGAAGTCAGAATTTCAATGAAAGAAATTTAAGAGCTTTATCTGGAATTTCTTGTGATAACCGTTGTTAAGTGAAATTACCAGGAAATGTCAAAATAAAATGAAATAAGGAATTTGCAAAAGTATATGACTCCTTTTTCAATGTTAATACTTATGACTTTGATTAGACTGTGCACAGATGTTTTTGTGAAATCTTGTTCTAGCGTACCTCAGCGATATTCATGTCGTTTGTAGGATCGCGTGGCAAAGTGCTTTCTTTTTAATTAGTAGTTCTTCTATTTGACGGAATTAGCATTGGTGTCATCGTGCCCAATTATATTTTTCAAAGGTCTTGCCTTGGAAATTGTGTGTGATATACTTCAACTACTATGGACGTTTTAAGTTTCATGTGTTTTCTTGTATACTAGCACATCTTTACATTTTTCTTACTTGCGTTAATAGTTTATGATAATGCTTTAGAAATTCTTATACTTTTGATGGTATCCCAACTTAATGGGTTTCTATTGTTATTATTGTCGCTCAAGTTACTAGGCAGATAATCAAAATAATGTTTGATATCGGAAAAGAGATTCCTAATAAAGAAATCTAGACACAGATGCTTGTGTTTAATTCCAAATTGACTTTTGGAATTCCTTATAGATATACATATCTATATAATCATATATTTAACATGCTGAAATAAACATACCATCTATCAGGTCAATGTATTTAACAGATGTATATTTCCAAAAACAAGTCAGATATTAGGTCATGATACTATTTAGGGAAATCTTATCACTTGCTGACATATTATATATCTTCTTACCCGGTTCTCGCCGGAGAGGTAACTTCAGTATATCCAGACAACTGGAGAGTCTGCTACATCATACCCAGTCTTGCCGGAAAAATTTTCTATTTCCCATAAATAGTATCTTTTCAGGAAATGCCTATCTTATTAGGGCTATTATTCAGAATTAAGGGAATTTGTATTTCCATAACATATCTTTTTATTATGTTGATCACTAGACGATTCCTGTGACAGTATCAATTTACCATTGATCATTCTTTCAACTAGTGACTCAGGTCATATTACTGTTGATCATTCTCTCAACTAGTAATTGTGGTCATATCACTGTTAATCATTCTTTTAACTAGTGATTCTAATCATAACACTGTTGATCATTCTCTCAACTAGTAATTCTGGACTTAATTGTCCCGTGACATTACTTTATCAATTACTTATGGCACACCAAAATCCATCATATTTATTTACACAAGTACTTAGCTTATCGTGAAGCTAATACTAAGACATCTTTTCTTAAGTTCAAGTCTAAATGCTATCTTGTGTGCTACCAGTTAACAACAATCTCCTAACTCTTTTATATAAATTTAGGTATTATTATTACAACACCTAAAGGCTTAAAGCAGTGGCTCTGATACCACCTTCTGTCACAGCCCCCGACCCACCCTGGACGGAATCAGGTGCCGCGAACAGTCCAGTGGTACCGGTGATTATTTTGAAAACGTTGCAGCGGAAATTTCATCAGGACCGTGAGTTAGGAAAATATCAGAGTTTAGAAAACACCGGATTTTATTTAATAAATAAATGGGATAAACCCATGTTTTATAATGGTAGCTTTAATAAAGATAAATTTTATTACATAAAACAATATTTCTTATTTTGATTTAATTAATAAATAAGCCACTTCTTGATGCCTTTCAGTGCCGTATCCATCTCTTACTCCAATCTACTGTAATTACCTGAAAAATGTTTTAAAAAGGTTTTGTCAGCGGGAAATACTGAGTGAATCATTCTATTTTGCATAATGATGCATAGTTATTAATTACAGCATAAGAGCGATTACAATGGCTTCTATCTTATTTTTATCTGGCGCTCTGTCACAATGGTGACGATGGTCATACCACTATTTAGGTCAATGAACCTAAGTAGTGATGATTATCCCTGTAGGTCAATGAACCTAACAGTGATTATCCCGATTAGGTCAATGAACTTAACCGGGAGAAAATTAGTAATGTGCACAATACCCCACTAACCAGTAATTCAAGATATCCACGACTTAGTCCCTGTAATTATAACCTTGAAAATAATTTGAGGTATTGTAAAATAGTTGATAAAAAGAGAATGACTCACATTATAAACATGCAGATTCATACGGGCAAAGTTACAGATAAGCCTTGATATATTGCAGATTTATATAGGCAGAGCTTAGCCTATTGATTAACCTTGTAACCTAGTGCACACGAACTAGGTAGGTAACTTAATACAGCTTTTACGATTACTCACGAGATTAAAACCCTCACAACGAATGACAAAGTGCAATCACTTAAACATCCATCGGATTCACAACGAAGGACAGAGTATTCCCCAAGTTCGGGTGGCACTCAAACATCCTGTCGGAATCACAACGAATGACAAAAGATCACCCTAATGTGGGCAGCACTTAAACATCCATCGGATAGTTTCCATCGATCGGACATTGAATCGTAGCAGCGATTGAGTTAATACCCTGTATCGTAGCAGCATCCCCCTACTAATTAGTGATTTTTGTGACTGTTTCGACTATAACTCAGCGGACGTTTTGAATTTGATCGTCGCTCAAATGTCAGAATTCAAGTGCCAATGCCTGCTATTTATACATGAAAAGTGACATGCTTACGGACCGTAACAATATTCCCTTACGGTCCGTAAGGGACACGTATTTTCCATAGGCTTGCCGCGTGTGTTTCTAGCCTAGCTGAGTCGACGAAATTGAATAATTCGATTTTTATAATAAGTTATAAGGATAATCGTTGAGTAGGGAATGCCCCCCCCCCCTGAGTTTTAGGGGCCCTGATCCTGATTCTGATTGTTATGATAATTTTAAGGTTTGTGTAGAATTACTTGGGTGTCTCAATTAGGGTTTCCTCTTGGATAAAATAATAAAATAAATAGGACTTTTAATGAGGGTTGTTACATTAGAGGTCCGGGTTTATACTTACAGAACGTTTTTAGGACATTTTTGTGTGAGTCGTTACACGAATGATTTTCTCATGACAAACAACTTCAGCCTTATTCTTGGACAGCTAGTCCATTCCGACCACCACATCGAAGCTACCCAATTGAACAGGTAAGAGGTCGATACTAAATTTTCGCTCACCAAGTTCTAATATACAACCCCTAACAACTTCGCCCGATTCTACAAGTTTACCATCGACTAGTTCTATGGAATAAGGAATGTCTAATCTAATAGATTCTATTCCAAGCATACATTTAAATTCAACAGACATGAAACTATAATCGGCACCAATGTCAAATAGTATGGATGCAAAGTGATTGTTAACGAGAAACGTACCGGTGACCACATTAGGGTCCTCGCGTGCGTTCCTTGCTCCAATCATAAATGCTCGAGCCTGAGCGTCGTTCTCCCTTGGGCAATATTTCTTGAAATGCTCTTTGCTACCACATCCGAAGCATCCTTGGTTCTGCCCAGTTCCATTACCATTCCGGTTACCATTACCATTGTCGTTTCCATTACCGGCACCTTTTCGATTCCCATTCCCGTTCCTATTACCACTTCCATTTCCTTTTCCCCAATAGTTCTCAGTACGATGACCCAGTTTTCCACACTTGTCACATTTTGGAATGCGACAAACTCCTTCATGGTTGTAGGATCGAGATTCGATCAAATACGAGTCGGTCAGAGTTAAATAAAGTCACTAGAGAGGCGGAAACAATCTAGTAACCTTGAATCGGTGTAAGAATGTGAGTAGAAGCAGAGAAATACACTTTAAACTGGTTTTCCATTCATATAAAACGTTTTTAAATGCAGAGAATCCGGCAGCACTTCGTGAGAGATTTCACCAGAATGTTACAAATGGAAAACACAACACCCCTATTTATAGGGATCACCAGTTCGTATGGGTTACCCAGTCCACTTCGTGTGAACTGGACTTTCAACATGTCACTTCGTACGAACTGGCTCATCCAGTTCGTGTGAACTGGTCAAATACATATAAACTTACATTTTTAACCCTATAACACGTAAACGACACGACCTAGACTGATGGCGTAGGCGATAGACATTGTTCACCAACAAACTCCCCCTTGGATATTGCCGCAGTCTTCAGTTAGCATGTCTTCAAAACTTTCTTTCACAAAGACTTGAAAAAATTCTGCTCTTTGTTTCGGCTTTTTTCAACAGCAATTTCCTGAGCTTTTCATTTTCCTCAGCAGCTCTCTTCTCTCCTTCTCAGCTTTCAGAAACTCTTACTTCAGGCTCCCCCTTTCTTTAAGCTTCCGTGCTTTTGGGATCGACACCTGGCTTTCCAGTTACAAGCTCCCCCTTGCGTCGAGCTCGTCTTCAGACTCCCCCTTAGACTCGGCTATCGGGATCATAGTCTGGTACAATATCTGCAATACTCAAACATTTATAAGTAACAAATTTTGAATGTCCAGGATTACTTGATACTCTCTCCCTATCAAAATACTATAAAGATTTGACGATATCAAGAATTTAAAAAACAAAATCTGGCTCTTTACAATCAGATTTTACCAATTTGATCATCCAAATTCCTCACAGTCAATCATCTAAGTCCAAGTTAATAACCTTGGAGACTTTACAAACTGTTTTTGATTTTTGAATTTTTTAACTTTTTTTTACCAACACACTCAGTTAACCAAGTCCAATTTAATGACCCTGGTCAACTGTTTAGCCTGCCAAGTCCAAGTTAATGACCTTGGCCGACCAATTTATGATCTCGCTGATATTTTTGAATCAAATTTAAGTTCAAATTAATGAACGTTTAAACATTTCGAGCAATTACCAACACTTTTTCTCAAACATTTCTCTTATCCAACCCCATGATCCAACATGTTTAGCACTGTGAGACTTTGATCATCAGATCCCCAACGTCTGTTGTCGAAAAATAAGATGAAATATCAAATCTTTTTGGATTTTTTAACATTTAGCTAAACAAACAGGAAATGTTTTGGAATTTAAGAAACTGGAAACTATAAAAACATATTTTTGTTGAGCGTGTTAGGGGATCATATCAGCTGCTGACAAGCTACAAGTACCGTTAAGCTTTTGATTTCATACTAAGCATTAAACAATTCACAGTGATTGCCGATATACTGATCCACTTTAAATTTTCACACAAATTTCAATCTGTTCAGGATACGAATTAGTGTTTTAAGGCTTAACTTATACGCGTGTACCACCTCAGAATATACTCACGTATCCAGACCACTATATTCAGTCTTACAGGTGAGTGCACACTAATAATATCTGTAATTGGGTTAATGCGAGGCCATGAGAGCTCAGGCTATTGCTTCCGCAAATTCAGAGAGATGATGGCTTAACTTTTAGGTGGGTCCCCCTTGGGGATCTTCTTTACAACAGCACATGATTGGCATTTTTCAATGTTTCATCATTTTTTATGCTGAGGGTGGGCTTTAAGAATAAAGCAGTGCAAAGTATTATACGAGGACTAGGCTATTGCTCCCGCAAAATCAGAAGTCCTGGTATAATACCCCAGATATCAAGACATACAAAGACCTAGTATGTCAGAAATAGAGCCTTTCAAACAAGATTTCAGGGGTTACCTATATATCCGAGAGATGTTCCCCGCGTAAAAGCAAGAAATGTTTTAGGTTTATATCCCGAACAAACTTACTAAATGTGTAAAAACATATCGGCACATCATCAGCGAGACTACTTAACACTTTTAAACTATACATTTCTTTAGCGTACTGCAACTCTCTAGCTGATGTACTATCATTTCCCCTTTTTACACAAACTCTTTTTGACTTTTTCACTGTTTTTGCATTTTTGAATTTTTATCATGTTTTTGTATTTTCTATAAACTTTCTCCCCCTAAAATCAAAAACATATTTTTGTGTTTTTGGTTTTATCAAAAGCAGAAAATAAACTGTACAGAAACTTGACAACAAGACGCAGATCACTTCTGATCACCGTCCTCCTCGGCTTTACACTCTATCACCCTCCCAGAAAACAAATTCTTTAACCCTTTTAATTTCAAAAGATAGTTAAATCTTGTTTTATCAAAGGGTTTTGTGTAAAAATCAGCTCTCTGATCATCGGTGTGTATATGATCAATTCGAATCAATTTTTTTCTCGTAGCAATCACGGATAAAATGATGTCGAATCTCTATATGTTTCGTTTTAGAGTGATGAACCGGATTTTTAGTGATATTAATGGCCGCCTCATTGTCCACAAAGATTGGTGTATCTAAGAACTGCAAACCATAGTCCCTCATCTGCTGTTGGATCCAGAGGATCTGTGAACAACAGCTGGAAGCTGAAACGTATTCAGCCTCACAAGTCGAGAGAGCGACTGTGGTTTGTTTCTTGAACTGCCAGGTGATTAGCCTAGTTTCGAAGAACTGGCATCCAGCAGTGGTGGACTTTGCGTTCAACTTACATGACCCGGAGTCAGAGTCAGCATAACCAGTTAGTGAAAAGTCACCAGATCGAGGATACCACAAGCCGGTGCTTGGGCAACCTTTGAGATACCGTAAAATTCTCTTCACTATCTGCATGTGTGATTGTCTGGGACTCGACTGGTACCGGGTACAGAGGCAGGTTGGATACATTATGTCCAGCCGTGACGCTGTCAGATACATAAGCGATCCTATGATTGACCGATACAGCGTTTCATCCACTTTCTCACCGCTTTCATCCGGACATATACCATGATTTGTAGCCAGGGGGTTGAAATAGGAGATGATTCAGACATATTAAACTTGTCCAATACATCATTCACATATTTTTTCTGGTGTATGAAGATTCCATCGGGTAGTTGCTCAACCTGAAGCCCTAGGAAGAACTTCATCTCCCCCATCGAACTCATTTCAAACTTCTTCTTCATAACCTTCTCAAACTCTTTGCACAGCTCATCGTTCGTCGATCCGAAAATGATATCATCAACGTAGATTTGAACGATAAGTAGATGTCCTGCAACCTCTTTTGTAAACAAGGTACTATTGACCGTTCCTCTGGTGAACCCGTTGGTCAGCAGATGTTGGGAAAGCATCTCGTAAAAGGCTCTCGGGGCCTGGTGTAAACCGTATAGCGCTTTGTCGAGAAGATACACCTTGTCTTTGTGCACTGGATCAGTAAAACCCGGTGGTTGTCCGACGTACACTTCTTCTTTGATTTTTCCGTAAAGGAATGCAGATTTGACATCTAGTTGGTAGACCTTGAATCCTTTCCATGACGCGAATGCCAAGAAGATTCTAATCGCCTCAAGTCGAGCAACGGGAGCATACACTTTAGTAAAATTAATCCCTTCTTGCTGACTAAAACCTTGGACTACCAACCGTGCTTTGTTTCTTACGATCACCCTTCTATCATCCCGTTTACACTTGAAGACCCACTTGGTCTTGATCAGCTTTTGATTTTCCGGGAGTTCAACTAACCTCCACACTCCAAGCTTTTCAAACTGTAGCAGTTTTTCCTGCATTGCATTCACCCAGCTATCTTCAGTTAATGCTTCTTTATATGTCTTCGGCTCTACCTGCGAAATAAAGCATTTTAATGAGAATTCTTCCTGTAAAGGAGCTACAGAAGAATAAAAACATGTAAGCCCTTTGTTGATTTGTTCTCGAGTTTTCACTCCACTTTGTAGATCTCCAATGATTTGATCCGATGGATGGTAAGATAAAGTTCTCGGCATGACTGTATCAGGTACGCTCACTTCCGATTGCAAATTTGTTATGTCCTGATCACCCGTGTGATCAACAGCTTCTGAAGACGCAATATTTGGTTCCTCGTCAAAAATCGGATCGGCTTCCGATTCTGAGTCGTCAGAATTATCAAATACTGGAGCTGTTTCTTCTGGAGTTTCATGTGCAGTTCCACTCGGACCAGCCTCGTGATCATTTGCACCCACGGTGGGCTGAGAAACTACCAACGGTCTTGGTACTTGATCTTTCGAAAGAGACTGTTGCTGTTGGTATAAGTATGCTAGTTCCTCCTCACTTGGCTCAGTCGGCAACTAGAATGACTCCCAGAGTTTATCATAATCAAAAAGCAATCTGTTTCCAGGAAGTTGTTCCGGAGCAGTAAACCGTTGACAATCGACATGCTGAACTTGTATAATCTTCCCCAAGCATGGAACAAATACTCTCTTTAGTGGACTCGCATAACCTACAAAAAAACCTTCGTTAACTTTTGCACCAAATTTACCATCTGGATCAATAAATGTGCATGGTGATCCAAAAGGTTCTAAGAATTTCAGATTTGGTTTATAGCGATGAAGTAATTCGAAGCAGGTTTTCTTGTACTTCTTTACTGTAAGAACACGATTTAGCGTGTAACATGCTGTAGCGACTGCTTCACTCCAAAAGAATATTGGCAATTTGGAATCTGCTAGCATTGTACGTGCTGTTTCGATCAGTGTGCGATTCTTTCGTTCTGCCACACCATTTTGTTGTGGAGTATACGGTGCGCTGAATTCATGAAGAATGCCTTTGTCATTGCAAAATTCAAGCATACGGTTGTTTTTGAACTCTGTTCCGTTGTCACTTCGAATTCGTCTGATCGGCAGTTTGTACAGCGTCTCCATCTTTTTGAATAAAATCATCAACGAATCAAACGTTTCATCTTTTCTTTCGAGACACATCACCCATGAGAATCTTGTATAGTCGTCAGTGACCACTAGACAATACAGATCTCCACTTACGCTCTTCACATTTACCGGTCCGAAAAGATCCATATGGAGTCTTTCGAGCGGTAGTCTGATGGAGTTCAAGAGCTTCTTTGGGTGTGACTTCTTCGTTTGCTTACCCTTTTTGCATTCTACACAATCATCATTTAGATGGAAATTTTTCAAATTAACGCCTTCAACAAGATCATTATGAACTAAGAAATTCATTTTTCTCACATGAATGTGACCCATCTTACGATGCCACATTATAGATTCCTTTTCAGTTGCTTTTGTTTTAGTTACAAAACATTGTGCCTTTTTGTCTGATGTTGTTACGACGCTCATGTCTAGGACATACAAATCGTTTTCATGAGGAGCGCGCATCAACACCATATCTTCTGGAATTTTAAAACCTGGTTTAATGATCAAACACTCATTTTTTGTAAAATGAACTGTGAACGGCTTGTCACAAATCTGTGATATGCTCAACAGATTGTTTTCTAGTTCAACGATGTAGTTCACTTTATCAAAAGTTACAACTCCATTGGTAAGAATTCCTTCACCAACGATTCTTCCTCCCTGAGTTCCAGCAAAGCCAACATATCCTCCATTAATTAATTTGACATCATAGAGTAGTGCTAACATCCCAGTCATGTGCCTCGAGGCGCCGCTATCCATGATCCACTTGGAGATGATTGACCTCGGAAGCCCCTGCACACATCAAACACATTCACTTAAACAACGATGCCCAAGATTTTTCAGTATTTGAAACAGTACCAAACATAATATCATGAACCACGTCAACTTTTGGAATGTTGAAGACAACGTTTGGAACAATAGGTTGTGATTTTGATTTTAGATCTCCCTCCTTGATTGGTGGAAATTCTCCAATCAACTTGTCCAATTCAAACTCAAGATTTTCATTGTTAGTTACAACGACTGTCGGCTCAGATTTTAAAACCTTTTCCATTTTCTTTTCTTCAAACGATTGTTTAGGTTTCTCCACCCATGATTGATTTTGAAAAATCTTCGTTTTAAGATAAACCTTTGAAGTCTTTGGAGATTTTGAAGATTCACCAATCTCAAAGGTTGATTTTGGCTTGTCCTCGGACTTCAAAGATTCACCGCGTTTCAGAATACGCACGTGGGAAACCATCGGTGATTTTCCTTTAACATCCTTTGAAACTTTTGGTTTTGGTTTTTGGAAAGCTGGTTTTATTATCTGTTTCACACATTGTTTGGCCATGTGACCAATTTCATTGCAGCGATAACAGATTCTTTTTTCATATTCAACAAAAGTGGATCTGTTGGTCTCATCTCTAATCTTTTTGGCTGCAATGAAATCGTCAACAGCTTTCTGACTAAAGATATAATCTTTTCGTCAACTGTATTCTTACCCGCCACAAATACATCACTCAACTTTTCATTTGGCTTAACCTCTTTCTTAGCCATTTTCTTTTCAAAACTGACACCTTTCTTTTTGAAATTGTTACCATGTCTTGTTATGAGCATTGTTACCCACCCATTCTTTCTTTCTCGGGTTGTTTGCTTGTTGTTTCACAAAAGATTTTTTCGGTTTTTATAGAAACGCGTTGTTGTTGACTTCTGAAATATCAATTTCCACAAGCTTATAAACCTTTTCAACATTTTCCAGTTTTGCATTCTGAATCGGGTATTCAAAATCAGTATATAGTTTGTCAGTTCCGATCATCGTGTAAGCCACAATGATCGAATCGTCATCCACAACTTTATCTGATTTTGGTATGAACTTATCAAGAAAGTTTCCGTCATCTTCAGAATCAGAATTGGAATTCTCCAAATGAGTTTTAACTGTTCCGAAATCAGAGTTATCACTTTCTTCATCCAACACTCGGTCAACAACCGTTTTAATCACTTGTGACTCGTTGTCTGTGTCAGTTGAAGAGAATGTAACATCAATGTTTTTCGGTAACTCATTCTCTACAGTTCTCAACTTGAGATTCAAAGCTGCTTCCACCCCATCTGGATATTTTTGTGTATAATGATTCCACATTGGGGGTGGAACATTGTTGAAAGCAAGTTTAGCATCAGGTTGTTGAGGAACAATCTGATCAATCACATAAGATGAAGAAATATAACTGATCAATTTCTTATCAACTCTTTCTGTTTCAATACGCATCAATTCAAGTTCCTTTTTCAAAGATGCGATTGTGTCCAGATGAATGTTAATCTCCATCTGCTTTTCCATGACCGTTCCTTTAAGCAAATTAACAACTTTATCATTTTCTATACTTTCATTTTGAATCATTTTAATAGAACGTGATAAAATGTCATAAGCTTCTTTCACATCATAAAGATCAAATTTTACTTTGTCGGTATATTTTTTAAATTCTTGAAACTGTTTGTCTTTTTCAAGACAATCCATGCAGGGTTTTAAAACGTTATCGCATGGTGTTTCAGGAATTTGATCAATCTTTTCAAAAACCTTTTCTTCTTTATCAGTTTTAATATCCGGTTTACCAAACCCTTCAGACTCAGACTCTGATTTTTCTCCTGGTTTGATCTCCACATTTTCTGATTCCTCATCGGACTCCTTTTCGACTGACTCCTTTTCAACAGACACATTTTCAACAGACACCTTTTCAACTAACTCTATTTTGACAGACTCCATTTCGACAGATACTGAATCTTGAGTTTTGTCTACCTCTTTCAATTTGACCATCAGCGCCTTGTCAGCTATCTCCTTTAGAGTTTCTTCATTCATTTCTTTAGAAACATCGATTATCTCTTGAATAGGAGCTTTTTCAACTTCATATTGTGGACAGAAACCTGTAGTTGGTTCGCTGAAGAAACCTGCAAAAGAATCAAACATGTTAGGAGGCATTATAGATTTAAAAGAATTAGCAATAACCTCCTGTTCTGATTGATAATAATAAACTTCTGTTGCTGCCTCTTCAAGCTCTGCCAGACTCTCTTCACTCATCACTTCACCAACTTCCTAAGCTTCAACAACATATTTTGGCTCTTCAATAATCTCTTCCATCATAGCAAGACCCTCACCAGGAACATATTTATCCCAACTAAAACCTTCTGGGATCTTTTCATCATCCTGATTAACCAAAAGAGCTTTTTCTGCTTTGTTATCAATTTGAGGTCTTGGATTGAATGGTTGCTGACTATTTTTGTGATAGATTGCTTGTCGGTAATAGTCATTTGTGAACGGATTCTGATGATTGTTTACTTCCCTGTTTGGACACTCGCGTTTGAAATGCCCTTTTTCTTTACATTTGAAGCAAGTAACCTTCGCTTTGTCAAATCCTAGCTTACAATCAGGTCCTGCGAGATTGTTTCGTCTGGTTATTTCCATGAACCTTTGTACCCTCCTCACTAAGCTCGCCATGCCCCATTTGATATCTATGAGTTCCAGCTCCTCTGGATCAATCTGATCGTAGTCTTCTTTCGTCATGTCAGGATTACCAATTCTTCCGGCAACAAGACTTTCATAGGACTCAAGTACTGAAGCAAGTAGTGCTATATGCTTTTTTGCTGCTGATTCTGTAAAATCTTGACCATTCTTGATATTCACAGCTATATTGCACTGAATCCCTTGACCGTAACTATGATTGTTTGACCCTGAAGAGCTTTGAGTATAAGCTTGTTCTTGTGAACTCTGAACCTTAGGATTTGGTTCGTAGCTTGTAAACGGTGAATAGCTGTTGCTTGATGTGCTTTGAGAAACTCCAGAAGTAGAATCAGCACTAAATGCTGTCTGAATTTTTGGACTTGGGGTAGATGTTGCGGATGAGCTTCCTTTGTAGTACAACTAAACATCTTGTTGTACATTAGCAGATTTCATTTTTCTAATCTTTTTAAGTTCAAGCTCATGCGATTCAATTTTCTCGATGAACGTGCTTAGATTGAAACCAACATATTCCAAGTTATTTTTCAAAACCAACAAATATGTGCCCCACTCATCATGCGGTAAAGCATCTGCCAACTTGTCAACCCACTCTTCATCTGTTTTGTTAATGTTCAAATGCTTCATCTCTACAACCAAATGACAATACCTCTCAATCAACTCTTTTGTTGACTCACCCCTAATATCAGTAAAAATATCAAATTCCTTTTTCAGCAATGCCGTTTTGCTCTTTATCATCGAAACACTTCCAAGAAACTTGATTTTTAGTGCATTCCAGATAGACTGCGAGTCATTCTGATGTTGTAGAAAAACCAAAATACCTTCTTTGATTACTTGCTGCAAGATACTCATCATTTTCTTCTCGGCTTTAAAGCTATCATGTTCAGTCGGAGTTAAGTTGCCAATTGTTTTCTCAATACCAGCTCCATTTGTCGGAGGTACATACTTCGATTCAATTTTCATCCAACACTCAAGATGATTTGCTTGTACCCATGTTTTAAACCTTTCTTGCCATCCCGAATAATCTTCGATATTGAGAAGCTTTGGTGGCTTTTGCATTGTACCAAGCTCGTTTTCCATGTTTACGTTCTGTGCAATACTCGCTGGAGTTTGAGCTGCTGTCATTCCCCCTCCGAAAAACGTGTTATAAAATTCTTGGTTATCCATTTTAAACTATGAAAAATTTTTCAGAAAAATTTTTAAGTTTTGAAAACTGATACTTTCAAGCGGACTGACTTCCACACGATCTGGATCTCAAACGAGTTGGATTCAAACGAACTGAACTTCAAACGATTTGAAGTTTCAAACGATTTGAAGTTTCAAACGACCTGGCAGTTTCAAATGAACTGGTATACCAATTCGTGCGAGGTGAGTAAAAAGTTCCAATTCGTGCGAAATGAAGCAATTTCACACGTTCTGGAACTCAATTCGTGCGAGGTGATCAGACAATTTGAATTTTCAAGCGAACTGGTCCATCTCGTGTGAGCTGGACTGGATTTTTCAAATGAACTGTCAACAATTCAAATGATCTGATTCATTACGTACGAAATGAGCAATATTTTCACACAATTTGACATATTTTCACACGATCTGAAGTTTTTGTCACTTTTTGATCAGTTTTAGTTTGAATTTAGGTCTGTAACTTTGAAGGATTGATTAAAATGGTGTGTTACACGTTATAACCAAAATTCAGTCCATTTTGTCCGTGAATTCGTCCAGAAATCCAAGAAAGAGTAGAAGAATCAAATATACTCACACTCAAAACACTGATATCTCAGATTTAACTCATCCTGAGCTCTGATACCACTTGTAGGCTCGAGATTCGATCAAATACGAGTCGGTCAGAGTTAAATCAAGTCACTAGAGAGGCGGAAACAATCTAGTAACCTTGAATCGGTGTTAGAATGTGAGTAGAAGCAGAGAAAAACACTTTAAACTGGTTTTCCATTCATATAAAACGTTTATACATGCAGAGAATCTGGCAGCACTTCGTGAGAGATTTCACCAGAATGTTACAAATGGAAAACACAACACCCCTATTTATAGGGATCACCAGTTCGTATGGGTTACCCAGTCCACTTCGTGCGAGCTGGACTTCCCAGTCCACTTCGTGTGAGCTGGACTTCCCAGTCCACTTCGTGTGAACTGGACTTTCAACATGTCACTTCGTACGAACTGGCTCATCCAGTTCGTGTGAATTGGTCAAATACATATAAACTTACATTTTTAACCCTATAACACGTAAATGACACGACCTAGACTGATGACGTAGGCGATAGACATTGTGCACCAACAATGGTGACGCTTGCACTGATTGCATTTGGGCAGAGTGCCCTGATATCCTCTGGTAGTAGCGTCATTCACAGCTGCAGGTGTTTTTGTTTCCTTGGGTGGATTAGGGTCACGTTTCTTGTTGCTGGAACCCTTGTTGTTACGCGTCACTTGGCTCAGATTCGAATGCTTCCTCTTCTTGTCGCCAGATAACTCAGCATGCGTCTCGGTTTTCTGAGTAGGGTTCAGCGATAACTTCTTCATACGGACAGTATCTTCAGTAAGGCTGACAGCCAGAGTTACAGCCTGAGTGATTGTTGTGGGTTTTGCCACAGTTACCATGTTGTAAAATTCCGGAGCCAATCCCCAGATGTAGCGCTCAATGCGCTTAAATTCGGGAGTCACCAGATAGGGGATCACTCTTGACAGATCATGGAACATTCGAGTATAACCAACAATGTCCGCACCTTCCATGGACAGGTTCCAAAACTCAGTCTCCAACCTTTGGAGTTCAGCACGGGAGCAATACTTCTCCCTCATTCTTTCCTCCAACTCATCCCAAGTCATACTATACGCAGCATCATCTCCCAGGGTTTGGACTTGCAAATTCCACCAAGTCAAAGCCTCATCAATAAACAGCCCAGTAACAAAAGTGACTTGCTGGTCCGCGGTGAACTTGATCATGCGGATAGTGGAATCAGTCTTCTCCGTCCAGAGCACAAAAGCCACTGCACCTCCAGTGCCGTCGTAATTCAGTGGCTTGCAGACGAGAAACTGCTTGAAGGTGCAGCCTGGAATTGATCCAACCAATTCACACGTGAGCAATTCATGAAATAATGAAACAAAGATTGTTCATAAATTTCACCATGTTTAGCAAATCATCTTAAAGTTACCTTGAGTTGTGTTTCCTCCAGATGAATCTCCATGTCCATTACGTCTAGTACCGCTTGGTCCTTCACTGTGTTCAGTGCGGTTCGCCTCATACTGAGTGATAGCTTCGGAGATCCTTTCTTCCAGCAGGGAATTCAGTTCTTCAGCAGTCCTCGGCATCGGAGGAGGAGGGGGTTGATCAGAATCCCGATTGTTCACAGTCCTCCTGGGTGCCATGTTCTTTCAAAACACAACACAACAAAGTTAGACATTTGTTTGATATCATCACACAAGATAGTGGTAGTATATATACACAGGCATACAACCACATAAGTAACATCAAACAATCCACCAAACATATAAATCAATTCATACAGCAACAAGCATGCATAAACACATAAATACTGATGTGTCATAAGATATTCACCGAGTCTTTATACATATTAGGACAACTTGTTACATCATTGTTTGTGAAGAAACAAAATGCATAAGGGTTACATCACCCCATAATACAAGTTTAATACATATAAAAGAAAAAATATCTTTCTTCACATTAGCGGTTCTTGTCTTCAAGTTGTACCCAAGCTCTGTTGAAGTCTTCATACCCAAAATACACTACTCCATCAAAGTACCTGCAAGGAAAACCTGATCGGCTGGTGGAGAGGGTGGGGGTGTAGGGAAGATCAAACTATGAAGAAGGGTTACTTCATCCTCTAGCTCACAAATTTGACGGATGAGGGAGCTGATCTGAGTAGGAGTGTGGGGAGGTGTAGGAAAACGGGTAGGAGTGGATGGCACAACAGACATAGCGTCATCATCACCACCAGTCGGGTAAACTCTCAGTCCAACAGCAAAAAGGGCCGAAGATATCACTGAATCGAAGGAATCGGCATCAGACTCAAGGTCAGAATCAGAAGGAATATCGATAATGGTCACAACAAGAGAGGCCACACTATAATCCAGGTCATCAACGAAAGGCAAGTCCTCAGTAGGGATGGCGGTAAAAGGAATAACATGAATGGGAATAGGCTCAACGAGGTGTTCAGCAGTCCCGTTGGTGAGCTGGTCATAGGGGGTAAGGGTAAAGCTAAGACATCGTCGAGATCATCATCATCAGTTATCATCTCAGGATCGGTCTCGAAGTCAGACGTGAAAATCTCCGTGCTGAAGAAATCTCGTCGTAAGAGATAATCATCATCGGGTCACTTTCTTCAGATAGGTCGCTGCTTTCAGACGAAGACAAGTGTACCTGTAATATTTTATTCATGGTATATGTATATATTAATTATTACTACTTAATTATTATACAAATAATTATACACATTGTTGCAAGTAATTCTTAGTCAAAGACAAGTGCTACTCCAGTGCACACTAAGTCTCGTAGTGTCCTTACTTGACTCTTTGAAAACAGTTTCAGGTAGTGGATGTCGCGGAAAGTTTTTTGCAATGAAAACTTTTTGAAAAATGTTTTCGTGAGAGGATCCTAAAGATTGTAGTCTAGACTCGACAAGGAATCCTGGTTCACTACAATCGCAGCTCTGATACCAATCTGTCATACCCCTTTCTAAGGCGGAAGCACGAGGTGTGATCTTGAAAGGTTCTCATTGCATACGAATGGTAAACATACTACATGATCATAAAATAACTCCAAATGCCATTAACATTACATAATTAAAAACATAAGTTAAGTTTAGAGTTTACATCACAACATAAAATATTGTCTGAAAAGTTTACAACTTTATTTAAAAGATAGACATCAAGGTTTTGGTTCTTATATCATCACACGAGATGAAACATAAAAACCAAATCCCACAAAATAGGCATAGGAGTCTGGACAAGACATGACTAAAACATAAATGACATCCAGGAGCAAGTGTGAGACCACACGTACATCCACTTTAGTTACCTGAAATACATGTAAGTCTTGGAAAATCGTCAACATAATGTTAGTGTGAATTTATGCAGATTTGTGTAAACATTTAAGCATTCGATGTAGAAAATATGGTATGTGATTGTAATGAAATAAGTACTTCTGTAAATATAAGGAAATCGAGATCGCTAATGGTTTGCAAGGCCATTAACATGTGACACGACATAGGAAGCATCAAAACCATAGACATTTTTACTTGTCAATTCACGACTAGAGACACAAAAGCACTTCTTGGTAAAAGTGTGGCCAAGAGTGTGGTTGCCTGAAACCCATTAGATCTAACCTTTTGTTCAGCGGTCTAGGTATGTAATTGATTAATGGTGCTTATGGCACCCTATTCGTGACATGATCTAAAGTATCATTCCTTAGTTTTTGTATTCAACATACCATAGTACATGTATTTTCCCCCAATTTAGAAAACAAGTAAAAGTTTAAAAGTGGGGACATGAACTCACAAATTTGCGTATCCTGCGTCGTAAACTTCACCGGTTGGTTTCGTAGCGTCGTGACCTATACGTGTTCTATTAATGTTAGTCACTAGACTTGTATGACACAAGTACAAGTCACCATCTTTTGTTTATGTATACGTTCTTTGTATGTTCAATCTTTGTGAGGGTCGTGCCCTTGTTTGTCGGGTCTTGCCCGTTTGTCATGTTCTTGCACTTTGAATATGTATTGCTCACATGTAAATATATATTTCATTCTTAAAATATATATTTGTTTATAAGTCTTTTTGTCAAGGTAATAAGTGTTAAAAATAATTTATATTTTTAACTTTCATGTATGTTACTTATATTATTTTCCCAAAAAAAAAAGATAAGTATGTTGTGAAATAATATTTTCAATATTATTTTTGTACAAGTATTCTTAGGAAAGTATATTTGTATTTTATGTAAATACTTGTGTATTTTGTATTTTTCACCAAAAATCAATACTTTGATTTTTATTACTTTCCGGAATTATATTTCTTAAAAATAATATATTTTTAAGACTTGTAGGAAATATATATACTTTGTCATGCTATAAAATATATGTATGGTTATTCTTGTTATCCACCCGATTTTTGTATAAATTCTAATACTTGGTATAGGTTATATATTTGTCCAAATATATATATTTTAGTCCATAACTTGTCCAAGTTCAATAATATGTTAAGGAATATATTTTTATAAATATATTTTCTTGTATTTGTTCATGTGCTTCTTTGTGAGGAATTTTGTTTACTTGTATACTTATGTATTCTCATGTATTTGTATATGTATTTTTGTATTCATACTCCTTGGGAGTATTTAGTGTATTTTCAAGTCCCTAATACACTACTACATATAATACACATAATATACACTTAGCACAAAATTTAGTGATTACTAAATATATATATTTTTCCTAAAAATATACATACTTAATATTAATTTTAACTTGAAGAAATCATCATTTCTTAACTTGTAATTTCTTACAAAAATTAGGGAAACCTGGGTAAATATTTTTAGGTGAATTTTTAGGGAATAAGTTTCACCAAAACTTATATTTTTCTAAGTGTCAAAATTTTTATAAAATTTTGACATAGTTTCCCCTAAAAATGGAGGTTTCCCATGTTTTCAAAACATGTGTTTATTTTCTCTTCAACAACAAAACAATTTTCAACAATAATCTCCAACATCATACACTAATTTCTTCATATGAAATATCATGGTGAACTTGATTTTTGTTAAAAATGTGTAGTCTTTTAGATCTACACTTAACATATTATGATCTTTCCAAAAATAAGTGTTTTGGAGTATTTTAAACAAATTTTTATGAAACTTAATTTTATTAACCAACTCATCCATGAGTTTAATGGTCTTTAAAGTTTGTAAATCATGTTCTAAAAATCACTTTTATGCCCATTAGAAAGATCATTATTTTTAACATCATGTTTCACCATGGATCTTTCAAGATCCATGCTTAATAACCTTAGATCTTTCATAAACAAGCTTTATGTTAAACTTTTAACAAACTTTCCATGAGTTTTAGTTTCAAAAATTAGTTCTACACACACTTTATTACTTCAAGATTACAAGATTATGCATAAAAATTTATTTTTCATGTTCACATAATGCTTCATAACAAACTTTCCATGAGTTTTAGTTTCAAAAATTAGTTCTACACACACTTTATTACTTCAAGATTACAAGATTATGCATAAAAATTTATTTTTCATGTTCACATAATGCTTCATATGTTCATCTTCAAGTTTAACCATCGATCCTTCAAGATCCATGCTTAAACTTGTTAGATCCAAGCTTTAACATACTTGATCTAAACATAAACACAAGATATAACATCAACAACTTCATTACATATACTAAAAATTCATGTAATCACTTGTTGTCTTCATAAATATGTTAGATCTTCTCATTTTCTTCTTTAAAAGTTAAGTTGTTTAGACGGTGAAACTTGTACATAACATAAACATGACTTATTTTAGTGATCAAGAAGCTTACTACTAGCTCTAATGGCTAGGGAAGTGGCACAAGAATGAAGAAGATGAACAAGGAAGAAATCAAGTGGTTAAAAGCTCCAAAGTGAGGTCCTTCCACTTCTAGCACCTTACACCTTCTTAGATGAGCTTCTTACACCTCCTAGTGGCCTTGGATTGCTTTGTAGTGAAGTGAAAATGGTGGTGTGTTGGTGGTGTATATGAGCCGAGAGTTAGAGGAAGGAGATGAAGGAGATGGTGATTTTTATGAATGATGGACAAAGCATGTGTCACACCCCCAAATTCCACAAGTGGAGTATCACCACAGGAAGGGTGACATGACCAGGATCAAGCCACCAATCATATTGAACAATGTATAAAAGTAAATATAAAACCAACCACAATATAATTGGTGTCCAAAAGAAATCAACCAAGTTCAAGTTATCAGCGAAAGCATAAAGTATAAAACCAAAACATAAGTTATACGTTCATTAAGTTTAACATGGAACTCAATAGTCCATGTCCCACAACGACCCTGTCCTCCTGTGCAAGCTCCATCTAAGCACCTAACGACCTGCAAGGCATATAGTAACGAATCAACAACAAAGTTGAGCGAGTTCACAGTAGGGTGTTCATTTTTAGTTGTATCAAAACATAGGTTTCCTTTAGCTGGCTTACTTGCCGTGGGGTTTACCCCATAGTTTAAAAACATGATTAACCGTTCCTTTTACTCTGCGGCACGGTGTGAGGCTTATCAAACCTAATAGCACTATTTAACTAATGACTCGTTCGCCATTGGCCCGGCGATTAAGTCGATATAAAAATGAGGGACTTAATGATAGAGTTTTTGGTCTAGTAACAATGTTATCACCCTTCAATTAAGAGGGTGTAGGTATGAATTCTAACCAAGAGAATACGTAGGTTTCCTTTTAATCAATTACCCATTCCCAACCACCGGGAATCCCATGCCTTGTAGAAAGTGTGAACTCACCTTAGGTTAGCTCGGCAGATACACAAAAAGGTCACTTGAGCTATATGTGGTCAACCACGTCCTAACATGGTTACCATACAAGTCAGGTCTAGGTTCAAGTAGTGCACGTAGGTTTACACATAAGCTAACATGTTACAAACACATAATGATCATTGCAGACACGAAGAACACGTTAACACATTAACAGAAGCAGTCACGTACACATCATGCCCAAACTTGTACGACTCAAATGATTGGGCTTCCACAAGTTCAACGGCCTAATAATCTTGTGCGATTCAATAATTGAAGCCCATTAAACCTTCGGCCCAACCTGTTGTGCGTCCAGCACAACCTTGTGCGACTCACAACGGGTTGTGCGATCCAGAACTTACCCGGCCCAATAATATAATAAGTCCAAAACTCATACGGCCCAAACAAATAAACAAACACTTGTCTTGTGCAGTCCAATGGACTTGTGCGATCCGGAATAGCTTGTGCGACTGGATTTTGGGCTGCCCGGCCCAACAGCTTAAATAGTTATGTGGCCCAACATCTTGTGCAATCAGCATACCCTTGTGCGATTCACAAGATGTTGTGCGACTGAGCTTGAAGGGGTTGTATAGTGTGCCTAACCAGTTGTACCCTAACATATCTTGTGCGACCAGCTTGTGCGACTAGCCTTGTGCGATTAGTTTTAGGTTTCCTAAAATCATGCAATCAATTCTAACTGTTTCCTATTTCTCATCCATTCGATCAAAACAACACTAACAGTTTCCAATCATACAATAATCGATCAAACTAGGGTTTTAACATCAAATCCCTATGAACCCTAATCATATTCAAAACATAAACAACAACCATAATCATTCAAACACATTAACACGGCTTATGTCCTTGATTTCTAGCATGTATCCTAACATAACAACACAACCAAATCATCCAAATGTAAACATATCATGGCCGATTAACCTGTATTCGGTTCTTGACTAATATCAATATCATACTATCATCAAACACACATGTGAGCCGATTTTATGAACACTAATCTCATCAATTTGCATTATATTCAAATCATATACCATCACTAACATCATCATGTAAAAACATATAAACTACAACCTCATCATACAATCAATAGTTAAAAACACTAACCGGTTGGGAGAAGGACAAGATCGATCTGAACAAGAAAGCTTGGAGAGGAAAAGAAATGTGGCCGTCTGCTTCGAGAGGGGAGGAAGAGAGAGTAGGGTTTGTATGTTGTGTTTTTGCAAGCAATGAGGAAGCAAAACCTCATAAGAGTTAGGTGTTGGTTTAAATAGGGGAGTGGGCCGAACCCTTGCATGGGCTGCCCCTTGGTTTTGATTACAAAAGGTGTGGGCCAAGAGTTGTGTGGAACCAAAGCCCAAAGGCTTGTGCGATCGGATTTTATATACATACATTACACACATTCACATAACATGTAACATTTAATCATTCATTAAAATCAGCGTATCAATTAATCACATAGAGTTCATATAAGTTACATCAAGCACAAAGATAGGTTCGAAAATGCGAGTTGTCACAGCATGCTTCTAAAGGTCCTTATAAAAGAAATCTCCAACATAAATCCTCTTTATAGATTATTTGCACACAAGTTAGGGGACCAAGTTAAATAAAATAATCACAAGCATGTGGGGCCTATAGGGGTCGGCCATGGTGAAAGGGGGGGGGGTAAAGTGTAATATTTTGGTAGTTAAGGGTTTAAAGTGCAAACAAGGGGGGTTAAGTTAGTTTAAGTATGTTTAGGTGTTGTTATAATTTTTAAGGTGTTCTAGCACCAATACTAGCTTAATATCATAAAAACATTACTTCTAGTCTAATTTTGATGTCCCGGGTATTGTCCGGTTGTTCGTTTCATTACGGTTCGTTAAAGTGCTAAATTGCGCAGTTTCACTAGGTATGAAGCATCTTTTGTGGTAGTTTCAATTCCCGACACTTTGTAAGTTATTCTGGACAATAACACATAAATTCTGCAGGATATTATTGTGTTAAAAGGCTGATTATAGCTGATTTGTTGCTGATTTATGCAAAATTCTGCATTTAGAGTGGGTTTCGGGTGCTTTTTAGTGCATAGTTTTGCTTCCGGAAAGTTTATATGTTAACCCTTGTATCCACACTTGGGTTTTAATGTATTTTAGATGTTGGACCTATTCCTAGGCCCTAATTCTATTATCTCACTGCTTTCTGCAGAATTGCTGACACAGTGTGTCTTACCGGTGAGTTTACTAGTCTTTCTGACACAACGCTTAAAATAATGCATAAAGCAATATTTGAAGTATAAAACGTGCATGAATTCACATGTATAGCATGTAATCAGACAATGTTCATATTTAAGCACATAATTGCATATATTAAATAATAATTAGACTGTACGGAAATTACCGGTTTTGTGTCGGTTGACACAGTCTCCCCCCGTCACACCCCGACCGCGTAAAACAACAAACCATTGGCTCTGATACCAACTCTTCTGTCACACCTCGACCGTGTAAAACAACAAACCACGGCAGAAACGTCGGGGAGTGGAGCAACAGAATTATTGTTTCACAACCATGGTAATTAAAGTTCGGTTTTATTTATTAAACATGATTACATTGTCTTGGGAATTAAAGAAAATACAACATAAGTTTAACTATTCTTGCATCTTTTAAGCAACTAAGGCCCGAGTCCGTCTAAGTGTATCCTGATCAACCCTATGCATTAGCTCCTGAAAACACATGTGAAAATAGGTACGTCAGTATAAAAATGCCTGTGAGATACATAGGTTTTATTGATGAAGGATTCATGACTTGTAGTTGAAAGAAATGTTTAACAAAAAGTTAGTCATGAATCTTATTAAAAGTGTTTCCTTTTATAAATCATAAGAAATTCGATAAGGAAATCAGATGTTATAAAAGAAAGGTGTAAGGTTAAATGAATACCAAGTAAAATGAGTTTGTATAAAATATGTCTTTTGTAAATCAATTTCTTGTGAAAATGTGTCGTTCGTATAAAATATGTCATGTCTTTGTCTAAGTAGTTTAGATAATGCTAAGATATATAATATCATAAAAGCATTTATATGTAGGAAGTACCAGCAGTGTATCCACCATGTGTTTATCATATTACACACGTTTCGTTATTTAAATCACTTATAAATAAACCACCAAAAATGTCTTGTAAAGTAAATGTCAGGTAACAACAATATCATGTACGGTGAATAAAAAGTTTTTACTCAACCATGTATGTAAAATGTCAATGTATAATCAAATGTTATGTAAAATCAAATGTTATGGACGGTGAATAAAAGAATTTACTCAACCCCGTATGTAAAATGTACAAAACAAAGCTTTTGAATAAATCTAAGTTTAAATCAAAATGTTATGTTTTGCAATAACAAATCAATGCTTTATTGATACAAACATCTATGCGATAATGTTTATCGCATACATTCAAGCCTTGCGATTGGCCGACAAACCCTTATGTCACACCCTGGCTTTTGCGAAAGGGTGGGTTTATTTGGTGTGACTTCTTAATACCATAGCAATAATCATAACAATGCTATATGATAAAAACACAAGATGTTTATCCATTAATAAAGTTTAAAAACTACCACAATACCATTGTTTGAAAACATCAATGCCAAATTTAATTACAACCCATGACATGTTTAACGGAGTTCATAAAGACTCAACAAAAGTACTTAAATAAAACCCTGAGTTTAGAATTATGTATCCCGTCCAGGAAAGGAATACACTCTCTAAACTCAACAACCCTGGATAACATCTTTTATTCAACGCAGCTAGACACATGCATACCCCGCCAGATCCGCTAGTTCCCTGAGATACATGTAGTTTGAAAAATCAACAAAAAGTTGAGCTAGTTCATGTGTATGTGAGTATGTATAAACCTTTGTAAACAGTGTATGTATGTATGTCCCGGTATGATTGTAAACAAGGAAAAGATCACCAATGGTTTGCAAGGCCACTGATATGTGTGACGGTGTAGGAAGACTCAAACCTAGCAAAGTTGTACCGGGCTCCCGGCTGGAAGACATAGTCACCACTATGGGCCGCCCCGGCCTCATGGGTGTGGGCTCGCTACACCCAAATAGATCTATCACTCATGCCCCTCGGTCCTGATACGAGGATTAATGGTCCCAAGTATCTGCCTACCCTATCACATGATCTATGGTTCTTTCCTAGGCTAATCATACCAATAGTATTGTAAGTATCCCTTTGTAACATGTATTTCACCCCCGAAGTAAGTAAACAAAACAGTTTAAGGAAAATGGGGACATGAACTCACTGTATTGCGTCTTCAGTATGTGTAACCCAAGTCTCCTCAGCAAACACGACTACCTACGGTGTACTAACGTCTATTAGATGAACGGGCCGTACCTTTGCTTTGTATGAAGGTTTTTGAGTTACGTTACTTTGATACTATTCCGAGTTATAACGTCTTATTAAAATAATAATAATTATTTTAACTTAAGTTTTGTTTTTAGGTTTTGGAATAATAGTTAGGCAACTATTTCGTATCCATACTTCTCAAGTATTTTATATGTGTATTTCCTTCCCAAGGATGGGGGTATTTATACATGTATATTTGTAGTTTCGAAAAATATATTTTAAGTCCCACTTAGGAAAATATATTTAACTTATTTGTCCAAAAATAATGTATTCCCAAAATATATGTATTTTTCCTAAAAATAATATACTTTTACTTCTTTAGCTTCCAAAATAATATTTTACCAAAACTATATGTGTAAGAGTATTTTACGAAATATTTCGTAAGTTACGTTTTCGCGTTTGGTTTTACAATACCAAGTGTGTAACTTAAATATTTGTTCCGTTGGATTTTTGGTATTATTTTGGAGTTGTAATTGTCAAGGTATTTTGTTAAATTATATTATTTTATCCTAAAATAATATACTAGTTCACAAAATATATAAATGCTCACACAAGTGTATTAGTATAAAATATATATTCTAAATATACATTTATCCATTTTTATTTACAAAACCAACCTCCGGTACTTTGTATTTTTGTAACAAAACCTATGGCGAAGTTTATTTTGAAAAACAAAGTTGAAAATATACTTGTAACACTTGTTTGGAAAATATTTCCTAAGTGTTGGAATTTTAGAAAATTTCGCCAGAGTTTCCTTTGTAAATGGAGGTGTCCATGCTAATAAGCATATCATTTTCTTTTCGGAAATCATTCAATCAATCAACAACAAGTTACTAAACAACATTACACTAGTCAAGTGCAAAAACAATGCACTTTACATAATAACATGAACTTGGTTTTTCATAAAATCGCGTAGTAACTTAGTGGGGTATTTAGTGGGTTTAGTTACCCTCCAAAGTGTGTTTACTTTTGTTAAAATCTCATTCTTGGGATTTTTAGATGTTCACAACTTGTGAATACTTTTTACAAAAATATTTGTTTACAATATTTTCGTGTTTTACAAGACTTACTACACTTATTTTGTTACTAAAATAGTGTAGGTTTAACAAAAGTCATAACCTTTCAAAAATCATCTTTTAATCTTGGTTTATTTAGGAAAACCATTCTCAAGACTTGGATTTACAAGATTACTAGTTTACTTGGTTTATTATTTTTCAAGAAAAATCATCCTACTTTCAAGTTCATGTCTTCTCTAGTGGATGATTATTTCATGTACACATAATCATCCCTAACTTGTTAAGCCATGTTTTTAATCATAACTTAACAAGCTTCATATGATGATTAACCATCATATTACTAGTAATCACCAAGAAATCAACAACATAACCAAAACAACTTTATTTTATCATGGTTTCATCTTATTTCATCATCATGTTAGCTTTATGTTCAAGACTTATGTTTATGATCTTTTAGTGTTCTTGAGATTTCATCATAAAATAACTATTAACCACCATAAACATGAAGTAAATGAGGATCAAAGAAGCTTACTACTAGCTTTTAAGCTAGGGAAGATCAAGCTTGGAAATGTAGAGGATAAAAGCAAACGAAGGTGGTCCTTCAAGTTCCGTGAGCACCGAGCCTCGTTATACACCTTGTAGCACCTTGAATGAAGCTTGGATTGGTTAAACAAAAATCGAAAATGGAGATGGTGGGGATAGGGTGTTCGGCTGAGAGCTTATGTGAGGGTAGAGAGAGAGTTATGTGATGGTGATGATGAAGAGATTAAGGTTTCTTATAATCCACAATCCCTAATACCCAATGGTTCATGTGTCACCTCTAGTACAAACATAATCACAACAAAACCCAAGAGAAGATATGGAAGATTTGAAGAGATGAGCCAAATCTTGGAGTGGGGTCCCCTTGGGGATGGTTACAATGAGGGGGGGGGGGGTTAAAATGTAATTTGTTGTGGTAAAAGGTAATTAATTAGGGGTTAGATGTAAAATCTAATGTTTAGTGTGTACCCCGTTTTATGTAGTGTGTTTAAGTGTTCGGGAACCAAGACTAGCTCAGAAAAAGTGAAACAATGTTTCTGATAATATTTTAGTGTTCCGGGTAGTGTCCGGTTGTTCGGTTAGATACCGTTCCGTTAAAGTGCTAAGTTATATCGTAAAGTGTCCTTTATGTAACTTTTAGTGACCCTTTTAATTCCCGACACTTAGGAAAGCATACAGGACCATTTTGCCATATTTTTGCAAGTGACTAGTATATTTAAATGCTGAATTTTGTTAATAAATGCAGAATTTTGCATTTTGAATGGGTTTTAGGCACTTTCCGGCAACTAAACTATCACCTAGTGACGCAGTTTTATGGTCCTTACTTCCCTACACTCCCTACTAGTGTAGTACCTTGTCTCTGGCTCATACTGGGCCTCAATATATTGTTTGTCTATGTGCTGGCATTGTCAGCATGTTTCTGAGTTATCCGCTCACTGTGCTAACTGTGCTTTGTGCATCAAGTTTGTCACTAAAGGTTGTATGTAATAAATGGAGTGACAGTATGAAATGTGATGCATATGTATGTATGTAACAGAAATCAGAAAGCAGTTTATTCATCAATTATAATTAAGCACAGTCATTAAGCACAAATTTAATATTAATTAATTGTACGGATACCTGTAGTTGTGAGGGTTGTCACATTCTCCCCCTGTTAAGAAAATTTCGTCCCGAAATTTAAGTTCTGCTACTAGATGCAGGGGTCTTGGGGAATAAATGTGGGTATTTGTCCTTCATGTGATCCTCATGCTCCCATGTGAATTCTGGGCCATGTCGTGCATTCCATCGAACCTTGACGAGTTTGACACTACTCCGGCGTGTCTTGTTAACCTTCCAATCCGTAACCTCAACGGGTTCTTCAGTAAAGTGGAGTGTGTCGTCAATATGAACTTCGTCGGCAGGAATGACCACTGTTTCTTGAGTTGGACTCTTTTTCAGATTTGATACATGGAATGTATCATGAACGCCATTCAGTTCAGCAGGTAGATCCAACTTGTAAGCTACAAGACCAATCCATTCCAGGATTCTAAATGGACCAATGTATCACGGATTCAACTTCCCACGCTTCCGAAAGCGTGCCACACCCTTCCAGGGTGAAACCTTCAACAAAACCATATCTCCCACCTCAAATTCCAGAGGCTTCCTTCTCAGGTCCGCATAACTCTTTTGTCGATCACGAGCCGCTTTGATGCGCTCTCGGATCTGTGCAATCTTATCTGTCGTCTCCTGGACCAATTCGGGACCAACAAGCAGTCTATCACCCACGTCAGCCCAACATATCGGTGATCGACACTTGCGTCCATAGAGAGCTTCGAACGATGCGGCTTGGATGCTTGCATGGTAACTATTGTTGTATGAAAATTCGACCAATGGTTGGTGAGTGTCCCAACTTCCACTTAAATCCATTACGCAAGCTCGCAACATGTCTTCCAACGTTTGAATCGTTCGTTCACTCTGCCCGTCTGTCTACGGGTGAAATGCAGTACTCAGATTCAACTGAGAACCAAATGCTTCTTGGAAGGATTGCCAAATCCTTGACACGAATCTTCCATCTCTATCGGAGATAATTGAGAGAGGCACTCAATGTCGTGCAACAATCTCCCTCATGTATATTTCAGCAAGTTTACTCGTGTTGTCTTTTTCCTTGATTGGCAAAAAGTGCGCAGACTTCGTTAGACGGTCTACTATTACCCAAATCGTATCAAGGCCCTTGGGTGTCCTTGGTAATTTCGTTATGAAGTCCATAGAAATCTATTCCCATTTCCATTGGGGTATTTCAGGTTGCTGCAAGAGACCTGAAGGCTTTTGGTATTCAACCTTTACCTTGGTGCAAGTTAAACATTTGCCAACATATATCGCAACATCGCCTTTCATCCTTGGCCACCAATAGAAATCCTTAAGATCTTGCTACATCTTATCCGCTCTCAGGTGGATCGAGTACCGTGACTTGTGAGCTTCATCAAAAACAAGATTTCTCAAACCGCCAAGTAAGGGAACCCAAATTCGTTTCATGAAACACAACGTTCCTTCCCCGTTTGGTACCAAATGCTTCTCCATCCCACGGAGATATTCATTCTCAAGGTTCCTTTCTTTAAGAGCTTCTCTTTGCGCGGCACGAATGCGCAATGAAAGGTCCGTTTGTATGATCATTTTCAAAGCCCTAACCCTTATGGGCTTGATTCTTTCCTTTCGACCCAGGGCGTCGGCGACCACATTCGCCTTCCCTGGGTGATACTTGATCTCACAATCATAATCGTTCAATAGTTCTACCCAGCATCTTTGCCTCATGTTAAGCTCTTTTTGATCAAATATGTGCTGCAAGCTCTTGTGATCAGTAAAGATCGCGCATCGCGTGCCGTATAAGTAATGTCGCCATATCTTCAAAGCAAATACCACCACGCCCAATTCCAAATCATGCGTGGTGTAATTTTTCTCGTGGACCTTCAACTGGCGAGAAGCATATGCTATAACTTTTTGACGCTGCATTAGCACGCAGCCTAAACCCTGACGCGATGCGTCGCAATATACCACGAAGTCGTCCATGCCTTCGGGTAGTGATAAGATTGGCGCGTCACAGAGCTTGTTTTTCAACAGTTGAAATGCTTCTTCTTGTTTGTCTTCCCAATCAAACTTCTTGTCTTTCTGTGTGAGAGTGGTTAACGGTTGAGCGATTTTCGAGAAATCCTCAATGAATCTGCGATAATAACCAGCCAAACCTAAGAATTGTCGAATCTCGGTTGGCGTCTTAGGAGTTTCCCAGTTCTTGATCACCTTGATCTTTGTGGGATCCACATGAATTCCATTTCCATTAACCACATGACCAAGAAACTGAACTTCCCGCAGCCAGAACTCGCACTTCGAGAACTTCGCGTATAACTTTTCTTTCTTAAGCAGCTCTAGAATAGCTCTTAAGTGTTGTTCGTGCTCATCCTTCGTCTTCAAGTAGATCAAAATGTCATCAATAAACACAATCACAAACTTATCAAGATAGGGCTTGCAAACTCAGTTCATCAAATCTATAAACACGGCTGGCGCGTTTGTCAACCCAAATGGCATAACCAGGAACTCGTAATGTCCATAGCGAGTCCTAAAAGCAGTCTTGGGAATACTTTCCTCTTGAATCCTCAACTGGTGATAACCTGATCGTAGATCGATCTTTGAGTAAAAACTTGAACCTTGTAATTTATCGAACAGGTCATCAATTCGTGGCAAAGGATATCTATCCTTTATTGTCAACTTGTTCAGCTCCCGGTAGTCGATACACATACGAAAACTACCATCTGTCTTTTTAACGAACAAAACTGGAGCTCCCCAAGGCGAGAAGCTTGGTCTGATAAATCCTTTGTCTAGCAACTTGTTGGATCGTCGTGTGACCCTAACGAGTCAATCTGAGTAGTTCATCATCAAAAACAAAGGCGGAATCAATGTAAATGATGTCAACACAGCTTGTTCCTTTCTAATCTTTATCTATTACTGATTTCCTGAGCTTTTACAAGTCAATTGACAATCCGGCAGCACCTCGGCTCTGAATCGGAAAAGTTACAAATGAGATGGTCATGCTTGGTATTTATAGAGGTGGTAATTTCATGCGAAATTAGCAATGCTAATTTCGTGCAAAATTACCTTACAACATATAAAACCTGTTTTTTGACATACCAAGCACCATTCTATCCTATATAAACACAAAACTCTATAAAGACGAAGTTAACAGACACTAGAGCACCAACAGACTCCCCCTTGGATGTTGACGAAGTCTTTAGCATCCTGTCTTCAGTCTTTAATCTTGACTTATCATTCTCTTGCTCCAAATTGTTTTGACATTGTAAAGCTCCCTTCAATCTTCTATCTTCAAACTTTAATCTACAATCTCCCCTCTGAATGTTGATCCAGAATTCTGACTCCCCCTTTCGCAAACCCCCCCTCTCGATATGCTGGGACTTGAATTCTGGTTCAAACTTTGACATTTTCTTTGCCATGGGGATTTAGACTCCTGTTTCCTGCACAATCTCTACCTAAATATAAGATATATGACAATAACAGTTTCAATCCAAACTTACCATTCACCTCATTTGATGATTTTATCAGTGTATAAAAATCCACTTAGGTATTCAGGTCCAAATTAATGACCCTGATTACTCAATTAGTTTACCAAGTCCAACTTAATGACCTTGGTTGATCTGAGACAATTCACACTGACATTTTGTACAACTTTTTCAAACAATTTCTGAAAAATTTACAAGTTTCAACTTAATGAACTTGTTTCAACTTTTCAATTTTCACAAACTTATCATGTTAAGCTCACAACTCATCATCCAGCCCAGAAACTTCCTGCATCTGCTTCAATTCGAATCTGAAGATCAGCTTTCCACTTTGGTTTGTCGGAAAATAAAGCAGAAATGAAAAAATCTTTTTGGATTTTTTTTAATAAAGTTTCTACGCTAGAAATGAATAACAAAAATAGAATGCAGTAAATGTAAACTATTTACAAACATATTTTTGGTGAGCGTGTTAGGGAATCATATCAGCTATTTAACAAGTCACAAGTACCGTTGAGCTTTGATTTCATACTTAGAATTAAACAATTCACTTAGATTGTCGATATACTGATCCACTTAAATTTTCACACAATTTTCAATCTGTTCGGGATACGGATTTAGTGTTTTAGAGACTTAAACTCATTCATGTGTCCCACCTCTTGAATATACTCCCGTATCCAAATCACAATATTCAGTCTTACAGGTGAGTATACGACAAATGATATCTGTAAGGGAATAAATTATGAAACAGTACGAAACCGTGAGAGCTCGGTCAGAACTTCCGTTTAGCAGAGAGATGACGGTTCGACTTTAGTGGGTCCCCTTTAGAGGATCTTTTTTACAACAGCATTGATTAGCAATTTTATTGTCTCGTCAGTTTATGCTGAGGGCGGCGCTATATTTCAAGCAAGCGGTAAAGTATTCTCCGGGGACTACGCCATTGCTTCCGCAAAATCAGAAGTCCCAGGATAATACCCCAGATATCACTGAGTATAAAGACCTAGTATCTCAGAAAAAGAGATCTTTCAAACAAGATTTCAGGGGTTACCTATATATCCAAGTAGTGTTCCCCACGAAATAAGTAAGTAAAGATTTAGGTTTATATCCCGAACAAACCTACTAAATGTGTAAAAACCTATCGGCACATCATCAGCGAGATTTTTTAACGCATTTAAACTTTCCATTTCTTTAGCATACCGTAACTGTCAAGCCGATGTACTATCATTTTCCCTTTTTACACAAGCTCTTTTCTGGTTTTCTATTGTTTTTGGATTTTGAAAATATCTCATGTTTTTGTATTTTTGACATTTTTTATTGTTTTTGTATTTTCCGAAAATATTACCCTATACTCTCCCCCTAAATACCAAAACCAGTAAAAAATCGACAAACCATTGCAGATTGCTTCTCAACATCATCTACAATGTCTCCTTCATCAACGCCAAGAATCTCTTCCAACACCGATAAAAGCTTCATACCGTTTAGTTTTAGCAAATATTGAAAACGAGTTTTATCAAATGCTTTGGTATGTAAATCAGCTTTTTGCTCGTCAGTGTGGATTTTCTTAATTCGTATCAACTTCTTCTCAAAACAATCTCGAATGAAGTGATGACGAATTTCAATGTGTTTCGTTTTAGCGTGATGAACAGGATTTTTAGTAATGTTAATTGCTGCCTCATTATCAACAAAGATAGGGGTGTTTAGAAATTGCAAACCGTAGTCGCGCATTTGTTGCTGGATCCACAAGATCTGTGAGCAGCAACTGCTTGCAGATACATACTCCGCTTCACATGTGGATAAAGCCACAGAGGTCTGCTTTTTGTATTGCCAGGAGACCAATCGTAGTCCGAAAAACTGGCACCCCGCTGTTGTTGATTTAGCGTTAACTTTGCAGCATCCGAAATCGGAATCAGAATACCCTTCGAGCATGAAATCACCTTCTCTTGGATACCACAACCCCAACGAAGGAGTTCCTTTCAGGTAGCATAATATCCGTTTCACAATCACCATATGCGAAGCTCTCGGGTTAGATTGAAATCTTGCTGCGAGGCAGGTTGGGTACATATTATCGGGTCTTGAAGCTGTCAAATACATCAGCGATCCGATCATGGAACGATACAACGTTTCATCTACCTTCTCTCCAATGAGATCAGGGTTTATCCCATGGTTCGTCGCTAATGGGGTGGTTGCTGGAGTAGAACCTGACATCCCGAATTTCTCCAAGATATCATGAACGTACTTCATTTGATGTATGAAAATTCCTTTGGGTAGTTGATCAACCTGTAGTCCCAAAAAGAATTTCATCTCACCCATCGATGACATTTCAAATTTCTGCTTCATAACTTGTTCAAAATCTTTGCACAAACTTTCATTTGTAGACCCAAATATGATGTCGTCCATGTATATTTGAACTATCAGAAGATGACCATCGACCTCTTTGGTGAAGAGAGTGGCATCCACTTTTCCACGGATGAAGCTGTTGGCTAGCAGGTGTTGAGACAATGTCTCGTACCAAGCTCTCGGGGCCTGGTGTAAACCATACAGCGCTTTGTCTAGCAAGTAGACCTTGTCTTTGTGGATTGGATCGGTGAAGCCCGGTGGCTGTCCGACATATACCTCCTCTTTTACCTTCCCGTAGAGAAACGCCAATTTAACATCTAACTGATATACTTTGAAATTTTTCCAAGATGCAAATGCCAGGAAGATTCTGATCGCTTCTAGTCTAGCAACTGGAGCATATACTTCAGTGAAATCTATACCCTCCTGCTGACTAAAGCCCTGGACTACGAGTCGAGCTTTATTACGAATAATAACTCCTCTATCGTCTCTCTTGCACTTGAACACCCACTTGGTGTTGATCTTCCTTTGACCATCTGGGAAGTCTACCAATTTCCACACTCCTAACTTCTCAAACTGACCCAATTCTTCTTGCATAGCATTGACCCAAGAATCTTCAGTTAGCGCCTCTTTGTATGTTCGCAGTTCGATCTGCGAAATAAAACAACTTAGTGAAAACTCAGTTTGTAAAGGTGCTACTGTAGAATAAAAACAAGTAAGGCCTTGGTCAATTTGACGTCTTGTGCGAACGCCTGATTGTAATGCTCCAATGATCAAATCCTCTGGATGGTATGAAAGAGTTCTCGGCATCACCTCGCCTGAAACATCTACCTCGCCTTCCAGATTAGTAACATTCTGATTTGCACCTTGTTTATCGACTGGAATTGTTTGACTTAAAATCTGGATTTGCTCCCCCTCAGAATCTGAATCACCATGATCAAATACTGGTCCATTATCAGATTCTTGATTATCATTGACTGCCGTCTGATTGTCAAGAAATTGTTGAATATCATCATGTTCACCTGCATTACTTAGACCTGCTTCATCATCGTTCGAAACTTGTTTTTGATGACTGAAAGTCTCTCTGGGAATCTTTCCTGTGATTCTTCATACTCTCTCAAAATATCCAACTAGTCAAAGAAATCCTCTTCTTATTTTTCTTCTTCCATGTCAAACGAATCCCACAAAGTGTCATAATGAAAACGCCATGAATCTCCAGGATTCTGTGGTGGCATCGTGTGACCTTGGCATTCAACATTGTGTGCTTCAATAATCCGCTTCAAGCTTGGAACAAAGACTCGTTTTAATGGACTAGCATAACCCACGAAAATTCCTTCAAAGCTCTTAGCACCAAACTTTCCAGAAGGCTCTAGAACTGTGCAGGGAGACCCAAACGGTTCTAAATACTTCAGATTCGGTTTGCGATTGTTAATCAGCTCGAAACATGTCTTGTTGAATTTCTTTACAGTGAGAACCCGGTTGAGTGTATAGCATGCGGCGGATACTGCTTCTGCCCAAAAGTTTACTGGTAGCTTTGAATCAGCAAGCATTGTCCTGGCCGTTTCAATTAGCGTCCTGTTCTTTCTTTCAGCTACTCCATTTTGCTGCGGAGTGTAAGGAGCACTAAATTCTTGCAATATACCTCTCTCATCACAATACTCTTCCATCCTGTTGTTCTTGAACTCAGTACCGTTATCACACCTGATTCTTCTGATACGCCTTTGGTACAAATTTTCAATTTTTCTGAACAGCGCCATCAAGCCATCAAACGTCTCATCTTTTGACTTCAAAAATGAAACCCATGAAAACCTTGAATAATAATCAGTTACTACGAGACAGTAGAGATCCCCAGTTATGCTTTTGACGTTTACTGGACCAAACAGATCCATATGGAGTCTCTTTAACGGTCTTGAGACTGAGTTGACTTTCTTTTGAGGATGTGATTTCTTCTTTTGCTTGCCTTTGATGCAGCTTATGCACTCCCCTTCAAGATGAAATCCTTTGCATGAACATCAATAACTAAGTCATTATGCACCAAATGATTCATTTTTCTAAGATGTATATGACCCATCTTCCGGTGCCACAATTTCGATTCCTTCTCAGTTGCTCTTGACACAAAACAGTGAGCTTGACCCGTGGTTGTAGTAGCTACACTCATGTCCAACACATACATATCATTCACTCTAGGTGCCCTCATGATAATCCATTCTTCGGGAACAACAAATCCTGGTTTCAAGATCAAACATTCTTTGTCTGTGAAGTGCGTTGTATACATTCTATCACAGATCTGAGATATGCTCAGAAGATTGTTTTCAAGCTCGGTGTTGTAGTTCACTCTTTCAAACGTTACGATTCCATTGGATAACGTTCCTTCACCAACTATTCTACCACCTTGATTGCCTACAAAACCTACATAACCACCATTGAAATTTCTAACATCGTACAGCAGGGCTGTTTTCACTGTCATGTGCCGAGAAGCTCCACTATCCATAATCCATCGCGAAACGGATCTTGGAAGCTCCTGCACATATCACAAATGATTTAGTGAGACTTTGATGCCACCCAAGCCTCTTTTGACTTGGGTAACTCAACGTTAATGACAGATCTTTTGAGTATCAAAGGTGGAAAATTTTTATCATTCAACTTCAAGATTTCCTCAGACCCAATCTCAACCTTTTTATATAAAAAGAAATCATTTTGAGAAGGTTGAACATATGATTGATCTTTCTTTGGTACATTCTTCTTTTCAGAAGTTATAGCCTCTTGTGGTTCAAGTTTCTCATAATAATCCAAAGGTACATCCATCTTTACCGGTGTGGTAAAAGATGATTGTTTTTCTGACTCTGAAACCTTTAGTTTTGAAGAACTTGATTTCTTTTCAACCACTTTTGGCTTCCATGTTTGTTGAGACGATGCAACCCGTTTGTAAAATTTGTCATTTTTAGTTTCCAACTTCTTAACAGGTTCAGTTTTGAATTTTGTTTTCTCATTTTTCAAAATTTTCTCAACAACCATTGGAGCTTTTCCTTTTGCATCAGTTTTCTTCTTCGAACTCTCAGCAACTTCAGACTTAGGCTTAAATTTGGTACACTTTCATGCAATATGCCCAACTTTGTTGCATCTAAAGCATGTAGGAGTATCAACTACCCGACTTGTGCCTTCAGTCTGAGGTTGTGAGGCCTTCTCCTCAAAGAACTCTTTGTTCGACTTTGAAAAAATCTCAGACTCCTGCTCGGAATGAGAACTCGAGCTCTTTACAAACACCTTTTTCTCAGCAAACTTCTTGTTTTGAAAATTCTTTCTCTGATATTTCTTACCACCCTGATAACCACCCGACCATCTATTTTGATTGTTGTTATGAAAACGCGGTGGTACAACAGGCTTTTTGTAGTAAGCTTTATCTTTTTCAAAGTTTAGTTGTCTCTTCACATTTTTCAAACCTTCAACTTCAGACAAATCAATTTCAACCAGTTTGAAAACATTTTTCAACTTGTCCATATTAACATTCTCCAGTGGAAACTCAGAATCCGAATACAACTTATCTGAACCCGACATCTTGTACATGACAAGATTAGGTTCTTCATTTAAGTTGTTTTTGGATTTTAGCTTCGGAATGTAATTGTTCAGAAAACATTCTTCATCCTCAACGGAATCACTATCAGACTTCAAAACACTTTCAACCATGCCTTTCACAATATCAGTTTGAACACTATCATCAGATGAAGAAAATGTAACATCAATTGACTCTGGAAGTTTTATCTCATTTGTTTCATCTTCATCATTAACCAACCCGGACTTTTTCTTTGAGAAATTGTTTAACACTGGCGGTGGAACCTGATGAAACCCAACCCCAGTTCCATCCGAGTAAACATCTTCGCCTGCTTTGTTTTTCCCGATGGGTTTAGGAACAATGTGTTGTAAAACAAAGCTTGCAGAGCTGTAACTGTTCAGTTTCAAATTAATACGCTCGTTCTCAATCTTAGCTTCTTCAAACTGAAGCTTCAATTTAGCAATTTCATCCAATTGTTGGTTGATTTGCTCGTCTTTGTGTCTGAGAACTACAGTTAAATGCTCATTTTCTTTATTGGTTTTACCGTTTCGTTCATCAGAATCTTTTACCGTTCGTTTTAGTTTGTCAAAATTTTCTGAAATTTTGCGATTTTTAAAAACCAATTTTTCATTTTCTTTCTTAATTCTTTCTACTTCAATTTTATCATTTTCAATTTTCTCAGTTAACTTTTTAACTAGATCATTTGAAGCTTTTAGCATTTTATCACGGTCTAGAATCTGATCTTCAACCTTTCTGACTCTTTTTGTCAGTTCTTCAACCTTTGTATCACTAAGGTAAGTTAGTGTACTACAAAACTTACAGTTTTTCATGCAACTTTTGCAGTCACTATCACCTTTGACTTTCTTACCTATCTCTCTTGTTGAAACGTTTGGACTGACCTTGCTTTTAGACTCAGTTTCAGACTTAGAGTCTACCTCAAGTTCCTTTGCAGCAAGCACTTTGTCAGCCATCTTTCCCAAGTTTTCAGCGGTAAATTCTTGTGAAGTGTCGATAATCCCATCATCAATCTTCTTTGACTGAGACTCTTTCTCTATCTCTTTTTCTTTTTCAACGGCTTCTCCTCCTCCCCACCATTCTCTCTGTCTGGCATCTTCTTCTGCAGCAAATTCCTCAATGAAAGCTTCAATACTAAGAGTTTTCGTATCAATAGCAATGTTTCCTTGAGGATCAAGGTAACATTCTCTATCAGTATCCCATCTCTTTGCTTTCTTGGCTTCGCTGAACACCTTAGATAATCTGATCATCTTGAATTCTGCTTTCTGCTTTCTTGCGAGGTATTTTTGTTCTTCAGTTCTGGTGTCTTTAACGGGAATAATCTTTTCTGCTATGAAAGCATATCCTACTGCATCTTCCTCTGGTAGCACATCACTCCAATCGTATCCTTCTGGTAGCACATCACTCCAATCGTATCCCTCATCAGATGAATAACAGCAAGAGCTCTTGATTTTTCTTTGGGGTTATCCTCAAGCTGCTTCATTCTGGGTGGTTCAGATTTGTTTTGATGGTAGATCGCTCTTTTGTAGTAATCCTCGCGAAATGGATTTGCAGTATCATCAGCAGGAGCATTACGACACTCATGTTTAAAGTGTCCTTTTTGTTTACATCGGAAGCACGTGACCTTTGATTTGTCAAAACCTAATTTGGTGGAAGGTCCGCCAATTGAATGTCTCCCAGTAATCTCCATAAATCGTTGCGCTCTTCGGACTGCACTAGCCATACACCACCTGATATCGATCAGTTCCATCTCTTCAGGATCTATTTGATCATAGTCCTCCTTAGTCAGGTTGGTGTTTCCAATCTTGCCCGCTACGAGGCTCTCATACGATTCTAACACCGACGCTAAGAACACCATCTGTTGTTTTGCTGACTCTTCACTGAAATTTTGAGCGTTCTTCAGATCCACAGCAATGTTACATTGGAACAGATTCTTTGATGCAGATTGGTTTGAATTTGTTGAAGAAGATCCACTATGAAAACCACTGTGAGGAGTTTCTTGATTCACAGTATTTGAACTCTCTGCAAAAAATGCTGTTCTTGGAGAACCAGTCTTTGGTAGATTTCCTCTGTAGTACAACTCCACATTCTGCTGATAAGATGAGTTGTTGACTTTGCTAGATTTCTTGATCTCCAACTCGAGACTCTCCAGTCTTTCGATAAGCATATCCACTGTCAACTCTTCAGACTTGATTGTATTTTTCAGCATTAATGCAAAGTACTGCCAATCTTGTTCATTCGGCAGCGAGTCAAACAATTTGTCAACCAACTCTTCTTGAGTATATACAATTTTGTGTCTTGCCAGCTCCAATTTCAGATGCCCAAATCTCTCAATCCTCTTGGAAACAGACTCGTTCTTCAAACAACCAAATAAAACAAACTCTTTTCTTAACAATTTCTTTTTGTTTTTTACTATCTCAGCACTACCTACACATTTTACCCTCAGTTTCTCCCAAAGATCTTTTGAATTTTCATATTCAATCAACGAATTTATATCATCTCTCACAGACTGATGAATCAACGCAATGCATTTTTGTTCAGCAATATATCTTTCAATATCATCAGGATCTGTCAAACTTTCACCAAACCGTTCTCCTCTAACGTAACCATTCTTTAAACTTTTCCAGCTTTGATATGCAAAAGCTTGAAGCCACTCGTCAAATCTTGTAGCCCACCTATTGTAATCTTCTATTGCCAACAACTTTGGAGGTTTGTTGTACGTCCCATACGCACTCTCAACACTTAATGTATCCGAAAGAGTCTTTCTCGCACTCGGGGCTTTCTCATTTGTGTTGTTCGATGTGTCATTTGAAGTATCATCTCCACCATTTCCAGCAAAGGCAAAAATGTCACAAAACGGATTGAAATCATCCATCTTTACGTACCACTTGTTGGATCGTCGTGTGACCCTAACGAGTCAATCTGAGTAGTTCATCATCAAAAACAAAGGCGGAATCAATGTAAATGATGTCAACACAGCTTGTTCCTTTCTAATCTTTATCTATTACTGATTTCCTGAGCTTTTACAAGTCAATTGACAATCCGGCAGCACCTCGGCTCTGAATCGGAAAAGTTACAAATGAGATGGTCATGCTTGGTATTTATAGAGGTGGTAATTTCGTGTGAAATTAGCAATGCTAATTTCGTGTGAAATTAGCCTTGTTAATTTCGTGCGAAATAGCATTGCTCTTTCGTGCGAAATTACCTTACAACATATAAAACCTGTTTTTCGACATACCAAGCACCATTCTATCCTATCTAAACACAAAACCCTATAAAGACGAACTTAACAGACACTAGAGCACCAACACAACTCCTGAAGTTGCGTCGACAACTTCTGCATTTCTGACGGTGCAAGTCGATAGGGTGCCTTAGCCACAGGTGCGGCACCTGGAACTAAGTCAATATGAAACTCGACTTGTCTTTGTGGCGGAAATCCTGGCAAGTCTTCTGGAAAGATTTCAGGATACTCCTTTACGACTGGAATATCTTCTAGCTTCGGCTCAGCTGCTTCTTTATCCACGATGTGTGCCAAGAAAGCAACGCATCCTTTCTGTAAACACTTTCGAGCTTTCAAACAGCTAATGATCCTCAGAGGTGCATCGCGCTTCTCCCCGTGTACCACAATCATTTCTCCATCCGCCATTGGGATGCGAATGGTCTTTTCGTGACATACAATCTCGGCTTTGTTGCTTGACAACCAATCCATCCCTACTACCACGTCGAAGCTTCCCAACTCGACTGGCAGTAGATCCAGTGTAAACTCGTGTTCTCCCAGCTGTATTACACATCCTCTGATGACTTCATTCGCTTCTACTAGCTTTCCATTAGCCAGTTCAATTGAGTACGGAATGTCTAACTTACTAGCAGTTAACCCAAGCATTTTCTTAAATTCTAGCGATACAAAACTATAGTCGGCACTAGTATCAAATAGCACAGATGCAAAGCGTTGATGAATAGGGAACGTACCAGTAACGACATTTGGATCTTGGCATGCTTCCCTCGCACCGATATTGAAAACTCTTCCTTGTGCTTGGTTGAGTTTTGGGCATTCTCGCTTGAAGTGCCCGATGTCTCCGCAGTTAAAAAATCCCGGTCCTCGACCATTACCATTACCGCCCTGAGCATTGTTCTGGTTGCGATTCCCACTTCCAGCTTGATTCGCAAGATTGCCACGGTTTCCATTTCCTCCATTATTTCCTTGCGGGTGGCTCCCATTTCCATTACCCCCACGGTTGTTGTTTCCAACACCCCTTTGGCCAACACGGCCCGAACCAACCCAACAAGTTTCTTTCGAGTGCCCAGCTCTACCACATGCCTCATATTTTCCAGATCTGCATCGTCCCTCATGATGCAATTAACAAGCGTTACACTTGGGCAAGGTGCCCATACACCCTTTTCCTTTGGCCTTGGCCGGTGCACTTGTCTCACCTTTCTTGTTCGAACTGCTGGTACCTTGCTTAAAGTTTGAGAATTTTCGTTTGTTTTCTCCAGATGAGTCCACATGAGTCTCCTTCTTTTTCTGATCAGAATTTGAAAACTTGTTGAGCCTGATAGCTTCTTCAGTCAATGACACGCTCAAATCGATGGCTTTAGTAATTGTTTCCGGTTTTGACGACGTAACCATGCTCATAATCTGAGGTGCCAACCCCCAGATGAGACGCTCCACGAGTTTGAATTCAGGCGTAACCATGTATGGTACCACATGGGACAGATCATGAAACCTCTGAACATACTCGGTGATCTTCGGGCCGTCCATTTTAAGGTTCTAAAACTCAGTTTCCAGCTTCTGTATCTCGGCCCTGGAGCAATACTTTTTACGCATGAGCTCTTTCAGCTCGGCCCAATTATAGTGTATGCTGCAGCCTCCCCTAGGGTTTGGACTTGGAGATTCCACCATGAGAGTGCTCCATCGGTAAACAACCCGGAAATGTAGGTACCTTGTTGCTCGGGTGCGCATTTGCTCATTCGTAGCACTGAGTTAGTTTTCTCTGTCCAGCGAACGTACGCCACTACACCCCCGGTGCCATCAAAGTTAAGCGGTTTACAGTCTAGAAATTGTTTGTAGGTGCAGCCTGTCCAAGCAATGTTATTCATAGAAAACATTAGCATTTGCACATGAAATGTCCAAATGTAGTGTAATGTGTCTCGAGTGACTTAACATTACCATTTGGTGGGTTGTTGTTTCTTGAGGTACCTCCGCTGGTCTCAGCGCGGGAGGCCTCGTAATCAGCTATGGCTTGCGATTTTCTTGCTTGCAGTTCTGCCTCAGTGGTAGGCAGACGGTTTTCTCTTCTTGGTGGCATTTTCTATAAGAAGATTGTATTGGTCAAGTCATATTATATACTGTGAGTACGTAATACGTGCATGTAGTAACATTAATCAATCTTGTAACACATAACATCCCATGTTATAATATAAAACAAATAATTCAACAAAGCATATAGTGAGAACGTTGCCATTGAGCTTTCATTTAATCATGACCACAATATAGTTTTACATGTTTCACAGTACATCATACATCAAAATAAGATCATAGGGTTACATCTCCCCAAAATACAAGTCAGTCTACACAAATCATATACAAAAACATGGTCTTCCAAAAGTCTTCATATGTTGGCCCAATTGCGACTCTCTCACCAAAACAATCTACCTGCACCAAACCAAAAAGATAACTACGCTGATGGTGGAGGAGGAGGTGGTGGAGGGAAGAAAGGCAAACGGTGCAAATGCACCCAATCCTCCTCGAGGGCGTGGATAACGCGCAGCAGGTAAGCAATCTGCTGCTCAGGAGTCAGGAAGCGGACATCAGAGTCCGGGTGTAGTGGAAGAGGAGCTGGTGGTGTAGCAAACGGAAACTGGCAATGACAAGGGGGAGGACGCGGAGTCCTCTCCAACTCCTGGACTCGTCGTCTCAAAGCATCCTGCTGTAACTGCAGGGATATAAGTATGTCATCTGTGGTATATCCAACATGAAAAGGGTGGTAGGGGTCTGACAAGACCACAGAAATGGCTCGCCTGAGGCTGCTGACGAAGGAAAAGCCGCGTGTGCAGCAGGTGCAAAGGGTAATGTAGTGCGAGGAAGCTGAGACATGAATGGAACAGCTGACGACATAGGCGGGACAAAAGCAGGCTGCTGTCTCGAAGATCCCTCCCCAGGACGAGGTGGAGGAATGTCCTGGAGAAAAGTGATAGGAAGGTCGGTGCGATGGATATCTGACATATGGGGAAAATGAGGGGTAACATCAATCGGTGCAGAGAAGGGTGCATGAGGGGGAGTGACTGGTCTAACATGTGGGGGATAATCGTCGTCATCGACCCACCCATTGTGGGTGTCAGCATATCTAGGATCGATGTGGGTGGCAAACGGAGCATGGTCATCAAACACAAGGACTGGATCAGGTAATATCGGTGCAATATCAGGTATCTCAGTAAAGATAGAGTCATGATCTGGCGATGGGACAGGGTCAGCTGGGGCTAGATCTAGATCAGCGGGTGCCACAGGGGGCTGATCGATAGGAGCAACAAGAGCCTCTAGGGGCTGATCATCGTGCACCAGCCCAATCTCGTGATCTGGGTCGAAATCGTGAGGAGAAACAGGGGCCTCGAATGGCTGCTCATCAGGAGCATAGTCTATCTCATGCTCGGCGTCATCAGCAAGGTCAAACTCATGATCGGGGTCATCAGCAAGGTCAAAATCATGATCGGGGTAATCAGCAAGGTCAAAATCATGATCGGGGTCATCAGCAAGGTCAAAATCAGGGTCCTGATCGGATGCGGCTGACATGGCCATATCGGAAACTGAGTCGGTGGGGTATCGATGTAACCCCAGCGCATGGAGAGTAGAAGATGATACTGACTCAAAAGAGTCTGGACCAGAAGAATCAGAAGGAACCTCCATAACCGGAACCTCAATGACAGGAATAGCGACATCATCATCAAGTGGCAGATCCCCAACAGGAACTGCAGCAAGGGGAACGGGAGCAGGGATCTCAGCAAGAGGTAGATCCCCGACTAGAATACCATCAGCGAGCTGAACATCATCTCCGAGATCCGGCAAAGCAAAAGGCTGGAAATCGTCATCGTCCGTACTAGTGGTATCCGATGTATAGACCTCATCCTCAGAGACAATCTCGTCGTCCGTCACAATCGCCATAGGATCCAATGTGTCTGACACTCCGGTATCAGAAGATGATGGCATGGTGTCTGTAACACAGCCACATATATGCACATATATCAACATGTAATCAAATAAGCATGTAAGTCACAACAATGTAAGCAAGTAATCATCCTAGTCTTCCCCAGACTATCCTACCCAGTCTCTCAGACAAAACTCCCTAGTCTCTCAGACTAACTCCCTGGTCTCTAAGACCAACTCCCTGGTCTCTAAGACCAACTCCCTGGTCTCTAAGACCTACTTTCCCAGTCTCTAAGACTAAATCCCTGGTCTCTAAGACCAACCTCCCAGTCTCTAAGACTAAATCCTCCCTCAGTCTCTAAGACTAATCCTCCCTCAGTCTCTAAGACTGATCCTCCCTCAGTCTCTAAGACTGATCCTCCCTCAGTCTCTAAGGCTGATCCCCCCTCAGTCTCTAAGGCTGATCCTCCCTCAGTCTCTAAGACTGAATTATAAATATACCCTTTTGAAATGTGTACTTGTGCCTTTTATTTGTAAAAAGTTTGTTTCCTGGATCTGGACATTTAGTGTATGCAATGTAAAAATGTTTGAAAACATTTTCGTGAGAGCCCTGATAATCATAGTCTAGACTCGAGAAAGAATCCTAGTTCGCTATGATCGAGGCTCTGATACCAAGCTGTCACACCCTGGCTTTTACGGAAGCGTGGGTTTATTTGGTGTGACTTCTTAATACCATAGCAACAATCATAACAATGCTATATGATAAAAACACAAGATGTTTATCCATTAATAAAGTTTAAAAACTACCACAATACCATTGTTTGAAAACATCAATGCCAAATTTAATTACAACCCATGACATGTTTAACGGAGTTCATAAAGACTCAACAAAAGTACTTAAATAAAACCCTGAGTTTAGAATTATGTATCCCGTCCAGGAAAGGAATACACTCTGTAAACTCAACAACCCTGGATAACATCTTTTATTCAACGCAGCTATACACATGCATACCCCGCCAGATCCGCTAGTTCCCTGAGATACATGTAGTTTGAAAAATCAACAAAAAGTTGAGCGAGTTCATGTGTATGTGAGTATGTATAAACCTTTGTAAACAGTGTATGTATGTATGTCCCGGTATGATTGCAAACAAGGAAAAGATCACCAATGGTTTGCAAGGCCACTGATATGTGTGACGGTGTAGGAAGACTCAAACCTAGCAAAGTTGTACCGGGCTCCCGGCTGGAAGACATAGTCACCACTATGGGCCGCCCCGGCCTCATGGGTGTGGGCTCGCTACACCCAAATAGATCTATCACTCATGCCCCTCGGTCCTGATACGAGGATTAATGGTCCCAAGTATCCGCCTACCCTATCACATGATCTATGGTTCTTTCCTAGGCTAATCATACCAATAGTATTGTAAGTATCCCTTTGTAACATGTATTTCACCCCTGAAGTAAGTAAACAAAACAGTTTAAGGAAAAGGGGGACATGAACTCACTGTATTGCGTCTTCAGTATGTGTAACCCAAGTCTCCTCAGCAAACACGACTACCTACAGTGTACTAACGTCTATTAGATGAACGGGCCGTGCCTTTGCTTAGTATGAAGGTTTTTGAGTTATGTTACTTTGATACTATTCCGAGTTATAACATCTTGTTAAAATAATAATAATTATTTTAACTTAGGTTTTGTTTTTAGGTTTTGGAATAATAGTTAGGCAACTATTTCGTATCCATACTTCTCAAGTATTTTATATGTGTATTTCCTTCCCAATGATGGGGGTATTTATACATGTATATTTGTAGTTTCGAAAAATATATTTTAAGTCCCACTTAGGAAAATATATTTAACTTATTTGTCCAAAAATAATGTATTCCCAAAATATATGTATTTTTCCCAAAAATAATATATTTTTACTTCTTTAGCTTCCAAAATAATATTTTACCAAAAATATATGTGTAAGAGTATTTTGCGGAATATTTCGTAAGTTACGTTTTCACGTTTGGTTTTACAAAACCAAGTGTGTAACTTAAATATTTGTTCCGTGGGATTTTTTGTATTATTTTGGAGTTGTAATTGTCAAGGTATTTTGTTAAGTTATATTATTTTACCCTAAAATAATATACTAGTTCACAAAATATACAAATGCTCACACAAGTGTATTAGTATAAAATATATATTCTAAATATATATTTATCCATTTTTATTTACAAAACCAACCTCCGGTACTTTGTATTTTTGTAACAAAACCTATGGCAAAGTTTATTTTGAAAAACAAAGTTGAAAATATACTTGTAACACTTGTTTGGAAAATATTTCCTAAGTGTTTTAATTTTAGAAAATTTCACCAGAGTTTCCTTTGTAAATAGAGGTGTCCATGCTAATAAGCATATCATTTTCTTTTCGGAAATCATTCAATCAATCAACAACAAGTTACTAAACAACATTACACTAGTCAAGTGCAAAAACAATGCACTTTACATAATAACATGAACTTGGTTTTTCATAAAATCGCGTAGTAACTTTGTGGGGTGTTTAGTGGGTTTAGTTACCCTCCAAAGTGTGTTTACTTTTGTTAAAATCTCATTCTTGGGATTTTTAGATGTTCACAACTTGTGAATACTTTTTACAAAAATATTTGTTTACAATATTTTCATGTTTTACAAGACTTACTACACTTATTTTGTTACTAAAATAGTGTAGGTTTAACAAAAGTCATAACCCTTCAAAAATCATCTTTTAATCTTGGTTTATTTAGGAAAAACCATTCTCAAGACTTGGATTTACAAGATTACTAGTTTACTTGGTTTATTATTTTTCAAGAAAAATCATCCTACTTTCAAGTTCATGTCTTCTCTAGTGGATGATTATTTCATGTACCCATAATCATCCCTAACTTGTTAAGCCATGTTTTTAATCATAACTTAACAAGCTTCATATGATGATTAACCATCATATTACTAGTAATCACCAAGAAATCAACAACATAACCAAAACAACTTTATTTTATCATGGTTTCATCTTATTTCATCATCATGTTAGCTTTATGTTCAAGACTTATGTTTATGATCTTTTAGTGTTCTTGAGATTTCATCATAAAATAACTATTAACCACCATAAACATGAAGTAAATGAGGATCAAAGAAGCTTACTACTAGCTTTTAAGCTAGGGAAGATCAAGCTTGGAAATGTAGAGGACAAAAGCAAACGAAGGTGGTCCTTCAAGTTCCGTAAGCACCGAGCCTCGTTATACACCTTGTAGCACCTTGAATGAAGCTTGGATTGGTTGAACAAAAATCGAAAATGGAGATGGTGGGGATAGGGTGTTCGGTCGAGAGCTTATGTGAGGGAAGAGAGAGAGTTATGTGATGGTGATGATGATGATGATGAAGAGATTAAGGTTTCTTATAATCCACAATCCCTAATACCCAATGGTTCATGTGTCACCTCAAGTACAAACATAATCACAACAAAACCCAAGAGAAGATATGGAAGATTTGAAAAGATTAGCCAAATCTTGGAGTGGGGTCCCCTTGGGGACGGTTACAATGAGGGGGGGGGGGGGGGTTAAAATGTAATTTGTTGTGGTAAAAGGTAATTAATTAGGGGTTAGATGTAAAATCTAATGATTAGTGTGTACCCCGTTTTATGTAGTGTGTTTAAGTGTTCGGGAACCAAGACTAGCTCAGAAAAAGTGAAACAATGTTTCTGATAATATTTTAGTGTTCCGGGTAGTGTCCGGTTGTTCGGTTAGATACCGTTCCGTTAAAGTGCTAAGTTATATCGTAAAGTGTCCTTTATGTAACTTTTAGTGACCCTTTTAATTCCCGACACTTGGGAAAGCATACAGGACCATTTTGCCATATTTTTGCAAGTGACTAGTATATTTAAATGCTGAATTTTGTTAATAAATGCAGAATTTTGCATTTTGAATGGGTTTTAGGCACTTTCCGGCACCTAAACTATCACCTAGTGACGCAGTTTTATGGTCCTTACTTCCCTACACTCCCTACTAGTGCAGTACCTTGTCTCTGGCTCATACCGGGCCTCAATATATTGTTTGTCTATGTGCTGGCATTGTCAGCATGTTTCTGAGTTATCCGCTCACTGTGCTAACTGTGCTTTGTGCATCAAGTTTGTCACTAAAGGTTGTATGTAATAAATGGAGTGACAGTATGAAATGTGATGCATATGTATGTATGTAACAGAAATCAGAAAGCAGTTTATTCGTCAATTGTAATTAAGCACAGTCATTAAGCACAAATTTAATATTAATTAATTGTACGGATAACTGTAATTGTGAGGGTTGTCACACCTTAACAAGTTAAAGGTTTATCAATTATGTATATCGGATTCTGTCATTCCTTACATCCAAACAAACCTAGGATTCCAGGAATGGGAGTTGTCAATTCCTATGGTACCACTACATACTACCGAGCGGCGTGATCAATGTTAATGAATGTATTTTTGACCCGTTAAACAAACCAAATGTCATACCAAATGTAAGCATGTCATGTAAAAACAATGTATTAAGTATGCTACGTGAACATGCATAGCAAAAATGTAATGTAATTCAATGTGTACATACGCTGATTAAACATATGAAACAAATGTGTTTATGAAATCAATGTGCTAGCATGCTCAATAAACATACATAGCAAAGCATAAATGAAATCATGTACTATATGCGTACTAATGAACATAGCAAGTATATGTCATGAAAGCACGAAAAGCACAAAAGTAACAAGTAGGCACATGTGTTTCACCCCAAAATATTTGAAAACAGTAAAAGAGGGGACTATGTACTCACTTGATATTGCTAAATAGTCTTGAAATAACAATCAAACAATGCTTGAGGAATCACGGAATCAAACGACACCTAATATAGGTAACTATGTTAATAAACCGGACCTAAATCGGGAGATCGGATAGAATGAGGTCTTGTAAACCAAATGAGTATTGGAACTCATATGATATGCTTTAACAAAGCCTACATACTAAAACGGAACCTATCCTAAGTGCTTATGACCCGTTATGACCCTTTTAGGTAGCTTACACTACTTTAACGCGTCATTTGCGCAAAAGCGCAAACGAATAGCCTATCTAGTCCTATGACAAGTATTATATGCCCTAATATGTTTAATAATCAGTTTATGTGGCAAAAATTAAGTTGCATATGCTTAAAATGAAATTATGCGCAAAAAGGGCATTTTGGTCATTTTCCTAAGGCATATAAACTACCTATCATACAACTAAGTAAACTAAGTGACCATAAGGTATAACCTCGGAAGGTTATTCCCTATACAACTATGGTCACAAAATATGTTTGGTCGGATCCTAATGATCGACCAAATGGGTCGGGTTCGAAAGTCTAAGCGGTTGTTTAGACCGCTTGACTTACGACCCTAATCAAGCACAAAACTAAGAGTGACGAGTTAAACATGTTTTATCATGTTTAACTAAGTTAGAAAACAAGTTTGATATCAAAACAAAGTGTTTTGATACCCAAAAATATTTTCGTCTCAAAATGCGCATAATAGGCATTTTGACCGAAACTATGACTCGTCACTACGCCTAATAAACGTGGTAATCAGTAGGTATAGTCACAAGGGACTATAACCATCGTGATTACGCTCACGTTTCAAAGTTCAAATGAACTTTGTGTTGACCAATTAATGGTCAAAGCAGAAAGTCAAACACTGTTTGACTTTCATGCTTGAAAAGCATAAATAAGCATGAAAGAAGCTTACAAAAGGTCCAAGCCAGGAAGAATTGAACTAAAACACTCAGGTATGAAGCCTTAGCTTCAACTTAGAGCAGATTAGATCAATTTGAGCAAGGAACAAGAATGAAACTTGATGGGTATTTATAGGAAACTTGAATTCACAAGATCATTACATGTGTTTTTGCAAGGATCAAAGCATGATCTTGGCCACACATATGTGGCCCATAGTTTCTAATACAAGGGGAGCTCAAAAACAAGCCAATGGTATGCCAAATCAGGGGTTAAAATCAGTGGAAACAGGCTGAAATGCCAGATTCAATGTTTCTGTCTGCAAGGTCTGTCACTGGCAGCGAAGACAGACACACTGGTCTTCGCCCCAGGCGAGGACTTGCAGATCAGAAATTTAAATGTTTGGTAGAACAGGCTCCTGGAGCTCAAAACTTGATATTTGACGCGTTTAAGCCCCGTTAACCCATTCAAGGCTCTACAAGGATGTTAAAGTATAGGGGGGATGAAATATGCTTGAAAATATCTCGGATGTCGGTTCGTTTGGTCGTACGATCACGTTGTTCGGTTAATTACGACGAAACACGAACGGACGTGAAAAACGATCCAAATTGCGTGACGAATGGTATTTTAGCATTCCAATCACTAAAATAAAATATTTTAATGATTACAAAAATTTTTGGATGTTCGGATATGTTCAGAACGTAAGATATGCGCCTAAATTCAAACTTATGCACCTTTTGACGCTTTTAGTCCCTGTTTGATCAAATAAGCATATTTTCGCATACCGAACTCCTCAAAGCCTATTTCTAAGCTATGTAAAGGATATTTATGGTATGTTTAACTTATGATCATGTTTCGGAGTGTACGTTACTATATGAATCGGCATACTTTCGCAGTTTGATGCAAATAGTCCCTGTAAGCGAATAAACTTGATTTTGCCATACCAAACCCTTCAAAACTTATTTCTAAGTTATGTAAAGGTTATTTAAGGTATGTTAAGCATATTTTGATGTTCCAGAGTGTTTGTCGCGTTAAACTGATTATGTTTACGTATTAGTTTGCGTATAACTTTCCAGAAAGCGATTTAGAGTTTAAAATCGAACAAAATCAAAACGTGTAAAATGTCAAACATAAATAAACAAACATTGGGGTCAAATCTCATTGCTTTATTAATAATTGAACTGTTTAGAGTTAATACAATGATTACAAGCACAGATGTCACATATATGATGGTAACATCCTGTTTAATGGTGTTTTTTGCGTTAGGGTGTTATATATGTTGTTTGCAGATAGGTTGCTTTTTGTGTTGTTTGTATGGTGTTATATCCTGTTACATGGTGCTATATGGTTCTAAAATCTTGTTACATGGTGTTTTTTACCGATAGGGTGTTCAACATGTTATAACACCATATAACAACCATCATCATATACATAAAATATCGCTAACGTATAATACTATACATTATACAAATAAAGGTTCGGTTCAGATACATACCACTTGTTTCCTATGCCACAGAACATACAACGAGCCAGTATGTCTTCAGACTTATCACGCCCGTCTCTCAATGAGACAACGCGCTTGGCGTATCACGACCGCAGTGCAACCGGAATAATGATTGTTCGTTTCGGCCTTGGAGATTTAGCTCGTATCGTTGGTTGCCTTACCTTGCTGCGGTCTTCATCCGTCCAAACGTTTTCTAGCCTTGTTGACAAGTTCACCGCTTGAATTCCTAAAACATTGAATCTTGTTTCTGGTGTCTTTTCACTTCATCCCTCCTCAATTGCTATATCCACCTCTGCGAAAAACGACGATGTCATGGGTGAAAAGGGAGAAGTGTTTTGTGTTATACCGTCATTATTTTGCACAATTATAGGAGTGTTATCTTCGACAAAGGATACACTACCTTTTCGAAGATCAACATTTTCATTTGCTTCAACCACATTATCTTCTTCAACTCCAACGCTTGCATTTCCCTTTTCCGCATCATCACGTTCATTTTCTTTTTCATCTTCAAATTTAAGATGTTTTAACATTATTTCCTTCCACTCCATTTCTTTCCTTTTCAACAGCTCACTCTCGGGGAACATAGCAGACGATTCCGTTAGTGTGTTATTGATTTTCACAACGTAATTCTCAAACTCTCTAAATAGATTATCCAACAAATTCGACCTAACCTGTATGAAAACCCGGTTTAATAACATATCAGCAGAAGTCACATATAGTGTCAAATCAATTTTCGAATCATAATATGTTTACCAGCTCGAAATCCCCATTAGATGCACCTGTGGTGATGGTGTGTTCCCGTACTGTGAGATCATCGGCACAGGGAACTCCCCATCTGTACCTACAAACAATGCACACGTTTGGGTGTCAATTTGTGACAGTAAGTAGTCTGCACAGTGTCTGTATATACCCAAGTGCGCATCATGATTTTCGATCTCTTCAGTACCTTCGTCCATCAGCTGGACATACGTTTGCATTTCCTTTCTTCGCATTGTCCTTTCCATTTTTCTTGTTTTTTTCTTTTTTTGTCGTCTTTGTGTGTTTGGTTTTTTCCACCCATTCTACACTTTTTCTCTTCCTTTTTTTCCTGTTTCTCCTCAGTTTCAACGTCCTCAGCCGGTTTGGCTTTTTTCTCGTCATTTGCTTTCTTCTTTTCGTTATGTTCTGAGTGCATGGTCTCCATATCTGCTACAAGCTTGTTTAACACATCATCGTCGATAAGTTCAACAATAGGTGAACTGTGCGGCGAAGGTATCTTCTTTTTCTCGATTCCGTATGTGATCTGTGACAATATATTGCGAGATGTTTTTTTACATTCAAGATGTTTATAATGCAAGAGGTTAATTACTAGCAACTTACCGCGAGTAACAGCATTGGTCCTCGGAAAGCATCCTCACCACCATGCCACGCCGTCTTCGTTCGGTTAAGACACGACACCATGTACGAACACCAGTCAAAGCTTTTTATATCCACGTTCGGCTGTATACATGAAATATATCTCACGTTTACCGAATTGTTCGATGTGGTTTCACCCAAGAAAGAAAAGTAGACCACCAAGAAGTTCATGACGAAAAACCGCCCATACTCATGTATGTCTAACATGTAAAGCATCAGCTGCAATGGCAACAATCTCTTGCTATCTATATGCTTAAACTGCTTTCTGAATTCTTGAACAACAAGATCTTTCTTTTTGTTTGCTTTCTTCTGCTCAATGAGCTCTATTTTACCTATAGGCAGCCCAAAAACACGTTTCACAAGTTCTGATGTAATTTCTACCAGACGACCGTCTTCGACATTCAAGATACACATGTTTGGGTCGTAATTTGACACCAACCGGTGTGCCAATGCTGTAGGCACACATGACACTATAAAACTGAAAATCGACCTGAACCCTATTTCTATTATCGTCTCTCGTTGCTCGTCATTGAGGCCCTGTGCTAGGCGTATCAGATTATCGACACACACCTTTAGCCTGATCCTAGCTCCCGTGAATGGCTGGTATGGTTGTGACACTGTTTGCTGCCTTACATGAGTTGGTGTCCTTTTGGCCACCGATTTCCGTCGCTTCCCTGGTGGGGTGTCAACGAAATCGTCATCCGGGTTTGCCAGCCGTTCTGCAACATTTATAATATTCATTTATTAGACGAGTGCGCCACAAGCCAAACACTTTAATATTATTTTTGTCTTTTAATTACCTGGGTTGGTATCGCGGGACGGGAGTACAATCTGTTTTTTATTTGCTTCAGTATGTCTTGGGCAGGATTCTATTTTGGCACATTATCCTTCATGCTACTCTCATTCCCAACTGTATTCAATACTTCAGGCATATCTGTTTGGGTTCAAATCAATTGTTACCAGGTGTTATGTATTAAAAAAATATGAGCACATCACTTTTTTCTTAGTTTACCTTGTTGGTTTTGGACCCCGTGCTGAACATCTTCGTTCGTTTCTGCATTATTAATATCATTCATACCAGCAGCAACATCTGTTTAATCCAAAGCAATATTTATCATATAAAAACTCGTCATAAAAAAATAGAGATTCACATCTAGGCTAATTAGGATAATGTAGTGTTTTTTATTTGTTTCTACTATTTACTACATTGCAAATAAGTTTGTTCTCACTATTTGACATTTCTGAGTCGCTAAATACCAACAGTGTTTCAAATGTGTTTTTGAACCGTGATTTGTACATTTTCCCTTTAAGTCGTTGGCTTCACCTGACTATAGAAAACATTCAAACACTATATTTAAACGACTACAGCTAATACAATTTATCATAAATCATGTTTAAAACCTTTTAACAAAACCATGTCACAGGACGTTAGGACCATACACCAACATGTAACAGAATGTTATCACAAATTAACAACATAACCAAAAAACAGTTATCTACCAACATATTGAACACCATATCTATAACAAAACAACATATAACAGGATGTTAGAACTGTTTACCATAATGTAACAGGATATAACACCATACAACAACACAAATAACAACATACCTGCAAACAGCAACATATACAACACCCTATATACAAAAAAACACCATATAACAGGATGTTAGCACCATACCCAACCATGTTACATGATGTTATCAACAAATAACAACATAACCAAAATATAGTCATTTACTAACATATTTAACCCACTATGTACAAAAAACACCATACAATAGAACGTTAGAACCCCTATACCACAATGTGACAGGATATAACACCATATCACAACATAAATAAAAGCCTATATGAAAACAACATATATAACACCCTGTATACAAAAAACACCATATAATAGAATGTTAGAACCCTATACCACAATGTGACAGGATATAACACCATATAACAACACAAATAAAAGCCTATCTACAAACAACATATATGTAGCACCCTACATATAAAAAACCACCATAGAACAGGATGTTTAGATCCATATACAACCATGTGGTAGGATATAACACCATATAACAATATAACAAGAAATTCATCTACTAACATAATAACACCATATAACACCATAAACAACACTACAATTACAAAGAATGTATATAACACCCTCTCTAATAAAAACACCATGTTTATAAACAAAAAACACAATCTTAGAAACAATACGGTGATCAACAAAATAAAAACACCCTAAACATCACAATAAAAACATTAACTGATTACAAGCAGAAGACACCATTATAACACACCCATTTTACCAAACCCTAGATTTAACACCATACATAACTTTCTCAGTTCTGTTTGGTTTGGATTAACAAAACACTCTTATACAAACAAAAAACACCATTATACTCCTAAAATCTCAAATGAAAATTGACGAACCTTTTCGTTTCGTAGCTGGAGCTTTTGTTTTCTTGATTGTCGGTAGTTTATGCCGTCGACTTGTAGTGTTTTTCCAATGACTTCTCGTATCATCTACTTTCTTCTTCGTTCTTCTTTCCAAAATCTTTGATGAAGAACACTTCTGATTTTTGCAACTATAGATGAGTTTGATTTTAGGGCTCATTATGATCGAATGTAGATAAAATCTCTGATGGAAGAACACCCTGATTTTTCAAGCGAAATGATAGCTATTTGGAGATTTTGGGAGTTAATGAGATACGGTTTTTGATTTTGAATCATTGTGAAAGCCCTATATTACCCTTATGTCGTCAAATCAGTCATAAAATACCACTATATTAATTACAATATTGCCCTCTAAATATAAACCATTAGATTAAAGATCTAATGGTGTAGATTCTTTTTTACCCTTCTCACAAAAAACACCTTTTTTACAATAACCTTACCCTATATATATATATATATATATATATATATAGGGTGGGGTTTTAGAGTGAACACTAGTGTATTTGTGTGTGTATATATATATAGGGTGGGGTTCTAGAGTGAACACTAGTGTATTTGGGAACTGAGTGAACAAATTCTGACCATTGATTTATATCATTAAATCGTAAAATACACCAGTGTATTTTCATCATCAAATCCTGGCCATTGATACACTTATGTATACACTTGTGTATTGATAATCAAGAGCTAGGATTAGTTCACTAGTGTTCACAATACAGGGGGTTGTTAACTAATGAACCTAACCATATATATGTATGGGAGAGTTTAAATGAGAGCGCTTAAGTATTGTGAGAACCGTGAGAACCAATGAAAAAACCACAAGAACTCCGTCAAAAACAATTCAAATTCAAAATTTCTTTTCACACTTATCATTATTATTCGAATACAATATAAGAAATTAAATTTACATGTCCTTAAATAAAGAAAATTTACACATGTGTAAGTTTGCCATTTACACATGTGTAAATTTGTTGTATTTACTCATGTGTTAAAAACCTTTAAAGAATGACTTTGAAAGAATCGATGAATTATTTAAAGAGTAAATTCTTTTTTTAATATCGTATTTTAATTATAATGAGGTTTGTATTTAAAAAAATTGATTCTGATTGGTTTTCTCATTCATTCTCACGGTTCTCGCAATATTTAGTGTTCTCAAGAAAACCCTCAAATATATATATAGGGGAAGGTTCTATGCAGAACACTAAATATTGCGAGAACACGCAGAACACAATGAATCACCCATTTTATCTATCCTAAAAACCTAAAAAGTAAATGAAAATATTATAAATATAAGATTTATTGTTTCCTACACTAGAATTCAAAACAAAATATAGAAATTTTTCACTTTCTGTATAACCTACACATATATAGGTTATGTGTAGGTTAAATTACCAACATGTATGTAGGCTACGCGCATGTTAAAACCATTGGTTTTTTTATGCATATATAATACACATATGAATGTAAGAAACATAAAAATTAAAAAATATGTACTTTAAATCTCAAAATTTATTATTTTAGAGTTGTTCTTTTTGTTCTCGCAATAGTTAGTGTTCTGTAATGATCCTCATCCTATATATATATATATATGTGTGTGTGTGTGTGTGTGTGTGTGTATCGGGAAAGGATAAATCGAAAACCCACATGAGCTAAAGAAACCCAGAAAACTTCATCTCCACCATTAATCTCATGTGATTAATGGTTGACATTAAAAATTGTACAAAAAATTACTTTTTCAGAGAATGTTAGAGTCTGACAAAAAGTGTAACAACTTTACACTTTTCTCTCCCCTCTCTCATCTGACACAAAACAAGTGTGACATCTACGGTGTTACATAAAAATCCCGAATTAAAAAAAAATGTAACATGTTTTTTACGCATATTACAAAATAAAAACTTCGTAAATTACAAGTTCTAAAATCCATATTCTTCGTACAGTCTAAAAAACTGTTGCAAAAAAGTAATAAAAAGTGTTACAGGTGAGTTACAAAAAAAGTGAACAATTGAAAAAATGTAACACATTCTCTCTCTTCTCTCCACTGTTATGAAAAGTGTTTCAATGTCAGAAAATGTTGCAGGTGTCAGTAAAATGTTGCAATGAAAAAGTGTAACACGTGGCAGTATGATGTCCATCTATTAGGTTTTCAGAGTTTTTGTAACTCACATGAGATTTCTCCCTATAATTCACCTATATATATACACCTATATATATATATATATAATTTCAAATTTATCATAATTGTAAATCTAATAATATTTGCTGTTTAATCATACATTATATGATTCGGCAAACTCAGACATCTACTAAGTTTACTCTTAACGTTGCACTAATATCTTGTAACACCTAGTAAAAGCGTGTCCAATAATGCATTAACACGCGTCCCTAATCCTAATGGTGCCTAATGTTGGCTTGTAGGGACTATTTTGTGCCAAAAATGAAAACTATGAATGTGGAGGGACTAAAAGTGTCAACATGCTGAAACTATGCCTCTGAGTGACCTTACACGGTGTCTGTATTCTCAAATGAGCCACTTGTTGGATGAGAGGAACCGTTTGTGGAATTGTTTGAAAGTTTATGAATTAGAGGGTTAAAAGCGTCAACATGTTAATTTATACCTCTGAGTGACCTTTTAACGAACTGGGAACTTTATGATGTTCGGTCATACTCTCGGGTGTGCCTAATATTGGCCATAAAGAGCTTTTATGCCTATTATTGATAATACATGAGAGTTTGGAAGTTTAGGGACCAAAAGTGTCAAAGTGTAAAAGTTTTGTTTGCTGACCAGCAGCCTTATGGACCGCATACAGAGGACCTTACGGTTCGTATGCAGGTGCCCAGCTGTGAAAAATTACTTGGCAGCCACTTAAAGCTGCTAAAACCCTTGCAAACGAAACCATGGGCTTGTTGGCTATTTATAACACGTTTAGGGACACTTGTTCCCATCTCATGAAGCCTCTAAACACCTGGAATCATCAGAATTATCCTCCAAACTCTATAAATAGATGGCTTGTTCATTGTTGAACTTGCTCATTCTTGTTTTCCCTTTATCTCTCATATCTGGAGGTTCCTAAGCTTTGGGAAACTCGTAAACAAGTTCTTTTCATCAGAGGATCACTAAGTAAGTGTTCCTTTCATTTGTTTTTTTCATTTTTAGGCTTTTAAAGCCTAAAGTCGAGCATTTTTTTATAAATGCTTTGACTTTCGGTTTATACCTTAACGATCAACCCATTGTTCACAACGAACATGGCTACGTGATCGTAATTAGGTAGGTGTTAATCCCGCAAAAGGGCACCTCCTAAAAATCACGTTTGCTTGGTCAATTGACGGGTCAACATATTATTGTTTTAAAAAGTCAAAGGGGCAGATTTAATAAATATTGTAATCTAAGTTTAGAGGTGTTCGAAAATACGTTTTAACACATAAACAACTTAGTAATAATTATTAGAACATGTGTAAACATGTTCGGCTCGTCAATTCCAGTTTTAGGGTCGGTTCGCAACCGAAAGTCGTGAAGTTTGACTTCTGCTTTGACTTTCGATTCTGACCCGATTTAGAATAGTTTGCTACTAATTTAAGGTTCCATTATGATCGTATTATAATGTAGCATAACCATCTGAGGTTATATTACATGATCATAATAGTAATCTGAGTTTTATGCAAGTTTCCGTTATTATGCCATACTTTGACTATTTTGCCCTTTTTATTAAAAATAAGGTTTTACTCACTAATAAACTTGCAACTGATTTATATACTGATATGTTAACACGTTTAACATATTCTGATGTTACTAATCTGATCATAAACCGAGTTTTCATATAATATCGTAAATTATGTTTTAAGTTGACCAAAATGCCCTTTCGGCCCCTAAAATGGTTTTAAACATAATTTCTTATACCAAACTCATTACCTACTGATGTAATATCATAATTAGAATTATTTGGGATATCAAGTCAGTTTATAATCTGAGTTTAAGTACAAGTTCTTATATTATGTCTTTAAATGACGAAAATGCCCTTATGGCACTTAAAATGGTTTTTAATCATAACTTTCATACAAAATCTTTTATCTGCTAATATTTCATATTAAATAACATATCTTAATCATATAAAGATGATCATAACATCAGTTTCAATTAAGCATCGCAAATATTGTCATTTAACGACTTTAACGCCCTTTTGGCGCATAATATAGTTTTAGACCATATTTGTCAACCAAGACTTGTTACCTACTGATTTTATAACTTATTTAAAATATTTTTACAGTAGATACATGTTATAAACTCAGATTCCCAAATAAGCTTTCAAACTATGTGTGAAATGACAAAATGCCCCTACGGTGCATAGTTTGGTCTTAAATTATAAAACGCACATATGTTTGATATCCTACTAATATTATATCACAAATAAAATATTTTTCCAGAATGTTTATGATCATAACATCATATTATATGCAAGTTCCTTTTATACGTCGCTAAAAGACCAAAAGGCCCTTACGAGGCATAACTTGATTTTAAAAGCTTAATGGGCATACAAGTTGATATCCTACTGATATTATAACTTGTTTAAAGTATATTGGCATATGAAAGTTGTTCATGACTCATCTGGTTACCCGTCATCGCTTATGCGCATATGGTTAAGCTTATGTAACTAGTTTACATAAGTTTACCAAAACATGTTTAACCTTATGATTTTTATCTCAATTTACAGAATGTTAATAGTTTACCCATATTATACAAGTCTCAATACTTGTTGGGTTTAAACTACATTCTATTTTGGTCATCGCTTAATCGAGCGTATCGTACCGTTTTTTAATACTTTAAGCTAGCCGGTCTAAGTCTACGACTTAAATAAGACCCGTTAGCATTCTAATTGGTTTTCTACCATCATTCCAGACTAGAGCCTTTCAGTAAATTGTTACCTACGCTTATTTAATTGAATACGGCTGAGTTACTATAAACCTTGCATTTGTATCAAGTATTGGCTCAGGTAAACACTCTTAACCTATTTTCCCTATACGGGCTTGGGATACGGTAAATTATTACCGCTTGGTCGGGTATGGGATCGTATGCAGGATTATGGCTACAAAATCTTCGTAACCCATAATACGTTTTGTCTGATAACTTAAACATTGGGGGTTAACGCGACCGTGTCCTGGATATCCATGGCTCATTAAATTAATAATGGCCACGACTGAGCACGGGGTGTAGGCATACACCAGTCAGATGCTCATGCGCGTAATAAAAAAAAATTTCTTACCCGTTGATCAGGGGATACCCTTTGTGGGTTAAGTGGTGTGTCGGTTAATCATGTCTCGGTGTTTAGTACTGGGCCCTATATGTATTGACAGATATGTAAAACTGTATACAGGATCATTTTGAAGTGTCCCAAGTTATTTTATAAAACATGTGCCTTGTCCACTTAAAACAATCTTGAAAATGTTTTCAAAATTGTGTCGGTTGATTGTATTTATCAGTGAAAACTAACGTATTTTCAAAAGACTAAGCTACAGGTAAAAATATGTAAATAGGTTGGAAGCTCCTCGGTAATGATAGAAGAGGAATTTGCAACTCCTTTGCATAAGCCTATTAGTCTGCCGAACTCGCCTTTGTACATTCTTTTGATCCGCCTATGGATTTTATTACAAACAAGTCTGTATATTTACTTTTGAACTTTGAACACTTACGTTTGTAATAATATAATTTTACTCCAAGACTTCTGCTGTGCTATTCTGTGTGTAATTGACTATGACGATATCAACTTATGTCACGATACTCCCCATCGGGTTTGTGGTTGGAAATTCGGGGTGTGACATGTCTACAACAAGACTAGAACCCCCACCACTTGAAAAACAACTTGTTACTAGTTGCTACACTTCTCGGTACGATAACTTACAAACCTTTTGGTAAATATTGTTATATACCTATATCCGTTTAGATTCACGAGACCATTTAAATTCAATATATGAAGCTAGAGCTAGATTGTGTCTAGTTTATTCTCGAGTTTTATGTTTTTAACGGCTAACGTTTCTTCTTTATAGCAATAATTCTAAACTATTCTTCCTTGCCCAGGTTTGAACCTAAAATCTTCCCTCAAAAGGCACATGCCTCTACCAAGTGGGCTAATGCCACATTTGTTGTTCTCAAGTTTGATGTCAAATAATGTAATCCATCTTCAGCTGAAGGCATCATTTGATTTTGATCACATAAACTTCTAATACGCAATGTAGACGCAAGGCTTGTGTCACAAATAACCACCTGCAAACTTGTAAGGATAGTGGTGCTTTAGATAGTCTGAGGAAGAGAAGCCGAAACACAAAGTACTACATACAATATATATAGAGAGGTAGAGGATCCTGTACATTAATCCAGAAGTGTGAGAAGTGTATTATAACACTATATATAACACTATATAACACCATATAAACACCGTATAACACCATGTAACACCATATAACACCATATAACACTATGTAACACTATATAACAAATGTAACACTATATTTTGTCTGATAGCATGTCTATGATAGATGTATAGTGTTATATATTGTTATACAATGTTATATAGTGTTACATAGTGTTATATGGTGTTATATGGTGTTACATAGTGTTATACAGTGTTTATATGGTGTTATATAATGTTATATATAGTGTTATAATACACTTCTCACACTTCTGAATTAATGTACACTATCCTTACCTTATATATATATATATAGGGTGTGGTTCTAGAGTGAACACTAGTCTATTTGCGAATTGAGTGAACAAATCCTGGTCATTGATCTACACACGTGTATGGCCACGATCTCATCATCAAATCGTAAAATACACTAGTGTATTTCAACATCAAATCCTGGCCATTGAATTGCACACGTGTATAGCTAATGCCAAAGGGATTAATAACTAATCTAAACCAGAAGAATAGTTTTGTAAGGGGCCTATGTTGGTGTTTGTATGAATGTACCCGATTAAAAAAAATATTTTACATATGCATATCGGGTTTTTTTCATAAAAACGTGCCCCTCTAAATATCGGGCCCTGGCCTGTGGTCCTCCCCGCCCACCCCAGGGCCGGCTATGATTGGTCCATTGCTTTAGTTAGGTCATTTTAGTTCGGTCCTTAAAAAAAGTATTATTAGATCATTTTCGTTCAGTCCTTAAATTTAGTTAAAGTTTTCATTAATACAAGTGTCATATGTTATCGTTTTTAAGTTTAGTCCTTAAATTGTGTCGTTTGACATTAGACAACAAAGTAATTATGGATAGCTAGAGGTGGTATTGTGCAAGTGTTGGGTCTATAAATACCCTCCTCTTGTCCATAGACTATGTATGATATTTATAGGATGTTACAGCGTATCTAGACGTTCATTTGTAAATCGGGTCATAAGGTCTACAATGCTAGATTGGACTGGGTTGGACCCGTCACCTAATTAAACTAGGCTTCCACTATTGACTATTCTCACACCCTAAATCTTAGTTTCATACCCCTTTTCACTCTCTCTCTCTCTCTCTCTCTATCTATATCTTTATACGTTTAGAGAGAGATAGAGGGAAATAGTGTGTGAATATTAACTCCCTTAGACTTAAACCAGGTCAATTCCAACCCAAATAAGTTGGAATATCATGGTCAGGCTACGTGAGACCATTAGGGTCAACCAAATTAAAGAAAAAAAAAGAAAACAATATTTGTTTCTCGCTCTAAGATTGTATCTCTCTCTAAATAACTAACAGTCCAATCCCGCAGGTTCACTCTAGGCCCGGGCAATTACCAACATTAGATATGGGTTGTGTGGTTTTTACTTTTAACTTCTAATTGAAGCATGTCTACATAACTTTTTTTTTTAATTAGATGATTTAGGTGGCTTTATACATTAAAATGTACTGTTACAAAACACATACGTATCTAAACTCAGACCTTCAAGAACAACTCAAATACCCAAACCAAGATGTATATTAACCCTGAAACGATAGATCTGAAACGATTTCAACAAGAACACTCACAAAACAACTCTCAACTACTCCTAAAGATTATCAATAAGATAATCTTCTCACGACTACCAGATCTTAACACTAACTCTACAGATTCAAGATGAATCTTCGATTACAAATGTTCACAAACCCTAATCACTAAAATAGGAAGAGAGAGAAAGTAAGACTGAGTGAAAATGAGGTGAATGAATCTTCTGGAACCATAATCTATCTACTATAATAAAAGAAACCAACTTTTAGACACGTGGCATTCATTGAAGATATCCTCAAATCTATAGTTATCTTATATTAATTAAATAAATAAATAATAAATTAATATTAAATCTTATCATACTTTAATAAAATATTATCCTCAAATCTAAATTTTTAATTTAAATATATTTTTAAAACAAATACTTCTCTTTCCTACTTATCTTATATTACATAGGGGAGGGTTCATTGGGGAACACTAAAAAAGTGGGGAACAGGGGAACACTTTTAAAAATTATACTTAACATGTTAAAAAAAATATTTTTCTAATTTTTTTTCGGCGCTTTTTCTTATAAATACAAGTAGAAACATTTTTGATAAAAAAAATCAAAAACTAAAAATATAAAAAAATGTTTAAAAAACAGTTATATCTTATAGAATTAACTTAACATGTTAAAAATAATTTTTTTTTTAAAATTTTTTCAGCGCTTTTCTTTATAAAAAGGAGGAGAATCTAGTCGAGTAAAAAAATATTTTCTCTAAAAAAAAAAATTTTTTAGCCTTTTTAAATTTTTTTTTTTAATATTTTTAGTTTTTGATTTTTTTTATTAAAAATGCTTCTACAAGTATATATAAGTAGAAGCGTCGAAAAAGATGTTTAAAAAATTAATTTTTAACATGTTAAGTTAAATTTTTAAGAATGTTCCCCGGTTCCCCACTTTTTTAGTGTTCCCCAATGAACCCCACACATATTACATATATATATATATATATATATATATATATATATATATATATATATATATATATATATATATATATATATATATATATATATATGTAATATGTGTGGGGTTCATTGGGGAACACTAAAAAAGTGGGGAACCGGGGAACACCCTTAAATACCCTTAGATTAAATTAATTCACGGCTGAGATCTAATTTATTTGAAACAGGCTTGTTTACACGGGAGGGGTAGAATTGGTATTTTCTAGAAACAACAAAAAAGAATTGGGGAACTTCTAATTGTCTCCCACCATCACCGCCGGTGGTGCCCTAGCGGAAGTCTGCCGCATATCTAGTCGTCGGAGACCACTGCCATCATTGAAGCCTTAGCGGCAGTCTGCAACAGATCTGGTCGGCGTTCAAGATCTGGATCCGGTAGATTCTGATTGCGTTGTGTTCTTGAATCGTCTTGTCGTCGACGAACACGTGTGCAAGCTGCCGTTCACCGTTGGTCTGTAAACAACGAAGATGAAGAGCCTGAACTTAAAGGAAAGGTCTGTATATCTCAACTGCATTTGTAATTTCTAAAGTTCAATGGTTTATATGCATGTATTTGTTTTGAATTTGTTAATTTTTGTGAATATTAAAGATGACTTCGACGGTATGGTACTTCAATTTATGTTTTGAGCTTTTATTAGTAGAGTGTATCATGATGATTCAATTTCATGTGTAAAAACCTAAAGGTTATTTGAACTATTATTGAATGAAAAATTGAACTGGAGATCGATTATATATATGGTTTAGTAAAAGGTTTCTATTGAATTTATGATAATTTTGTTGATTTGTTAGATTATATTTCTGATAACTATAAATACCTTTTGTAGTTGATGAACTTTATGTTTACAATTTTGTTGATTTGTTGGATTATACTCCTCGTTTTTAATAAGTTTTACATGTTCAACAAATCATTTTTACATAATTCTTTGTGTTGGTGGTGGTTCCTTCATTGTTTTTTTTCTAACAGCCAGTCTATGCAGATGGGAGCATATGCTTGGATAATGGATATTTTTCAAAATCAACGGAGTCCGATTTATGATGTTGCTGTTGTTCTCACTTCAATTCAGGTGAGCTAGCTTTAATGATTCATGACATGATTGATATAACATTAATTGGAAATTGATATAAAAGTTGTTTGAAATATTAAATTTAGGATATGAATACTTTTATAAGTACTTTCAATTTTCTTTTTCACTTTAATTTCTCTTAAAAACTAAATTAGATAAGCATTTAAAAAAACATCTACACATGGCCGCATTTTAAAAAAAAAATAAACAAGAAAGTTTCAACTTCATGAATTTATTTACATTCTATCTTCTCTACACACTACCAGGTCACTCACTGATAGAAACGAATTGTTGTTTAGGGATAGAGTAGAAAGGAATAACAGAGGTTGGATAGAAAGATCGATTTGTTGATGGGATAAATGGGGAAGAAGCTTGTTTGTTGACTGTTATTGTGTTAGTAGGTAAAGCCATACTTGTTAATGGCGAACAACGAATAACGAGAAATAGCAATATGCTAGAAATTGTTTTTTTAAATTTTATATGTATATTATATCAAAATCCCCTAGTATATATGCTATTTTACATGTATATTTAACAAAAACCTAAAATCCAACTATTTTATAGCTATATTTAATTGCTTTTTATATTTAAAAATAAAATAATTTGTCGCTATTATCGCTATCTATTGCTACAACCCTAATAGCGAGCCTAGACCTATACGCTACGTAGCACACTATAGCGATCGCTACGCTCGCTATTGACAACTATATAAGCTTCACAACACTAACTGACCTTTAATTGCAGTTTTTTATAAACTTTTGTTGGCATGTTTTCAGTAGGTTAAGTATCAACTTCTCAGATCTGTACTTTGATTGTTAATTTACTTGATCGAATAAAAGTTATCTTGTTAAAATTGTTAATGAAAGAGAATGTCCTTTTTGATAATAGTGGTGTATACACATGCTATTTTTTCATTACTAAGCTGCTTGTTATTTTGTACATTTAGAAGTAGTGTTGTAATGGCTGATGCTAACCACTGAGAATTCAAGAGGATTCAAGAGCTTCTATAATTGAGCCAAATTCGACAGATTCTACGGAGTTGTGGCTCATACAATGGGCTAAAGATCAAGTAAGATGTATTCCTGTTCGCTCAGAAAAATTGTTTTACTTATTGTTATAGTGTTTCATGCATCTCTTATGTGTAAAAAATACAAAAAGTTTAAAAATATATAATTTGTAATGTAAACGAGTTGGCTCGACGAGCAACGAGCTGGCTCGAGCTTTTGATGAGCTGTGATCCAGCCCAACATTTCAGCTTGTTATGATAAACGAGCCCAACTTGGCCCTGCTCGTTTATAGCTCTATTACCAGGCTTAACTACAGTTTCGAGTTGGCAAGTAGTTTTTAATATCACACAGGCGAAAGGCTGATCCCACGATGTTGTGTGTCGTTTTCATATTTCCGGCTTATTACAAGAATCAATCATCCCCTGCCCGACTTGCGCTTGTAGCACAAGCTCCAGCATTGTTTCTTCCAGCCCAGGCTTTACTTAACCTGTCTGAGAACCGGACCGAACTCTTGACAGCTTGGGCTAGAATCCAACGCCGAACCGTCCCAAAGTCGTAACCCTATGGGGACCACTGTGGGAGTGTGGGGTTAGGCTTAACTGGCCCCTACCTACTGACTACCATGGTGGGTATTCAACCCAAATCACTCTCTTCAACTTGGATGACATGTCATTCACTGACTGGTTTGTGGTTGTGGAACTGGACAAATTTGCATTCAACATTATATTTTATGTGAATCTAATCTTTCATGGGAACCATTAAACAATTAAGCTTCTATATTGAAGCTTCTAAGTTGACTGCATCAAATTAAGCTTCTAACTTACAACCTTGTCTTTTTGTCTCTTTTATCCTGATGATCATCAGTATTAACTCCACAATCTTGTCTGGGTATATAGGTGATGGCACAAAGCATCGATTTTGTGCAAAAATCTCAATCAAAGAATATATCTACGTCACGCGAGCTGGATATAGGCGCCACTAAGAATTTAGGTAAACTTTTTAGACAGTTCTTAATATCCCCTTTTATAACACCAGAAACGATGATGGTGGGGTTTTTACAACTGTTTTGTGGTGGGATGTGGTGAGGTGTGAAATGAATGGTAACCAACAAATCGAAGACGGTGAATGAGAGGTTATGGCCACTGGGTGACATGAGGCTGTTGGTGGTGTTAACTGTTAATTGGTCACTGGTGTTAAGCAGGCTATTGAAAATGTTAGTTTTAAGAACAATAAGTATAATTTATAGAAACGGTTTTAGTTGTTATTTATAAAGATTTCAGGCTATCTTCCTGGCTTTTGCTGACATGGTATATGTTGCAAGCTCGAGCTCGGCTCGTTTAACCGTTATTAATTAATTAATACTAATTATAATTTATATTTTATATTTAATTTAGGTTTTTATTATTTTATAGATATTAGTTATTATTATATAAATACATATTTAATATATTAATAAAAAATTATAAAATCACTTGGCTCGTGAGCCGGGTCGAGCTCAATTAGCGAAGCTAGGGCTCGTTTACTAAATGAGCTTGTTTTTAAGCTCGGGTTCGAGCTCGTTTAAGCTTGGCTCGTTCGAGCTTTTTTCCGAGCTGAGCTCGAGTAGCTCGCGAGTGGCTCGGCTCGTTTGCAACCCTAAGTCTATGCCTCCCTCTTATGGCAACATGTTTCACTTGTTAAAGTTGTATGTTTAATTTCATTTTTCATGCTTGCACTTTGATCCTAAAGAAATGAAGTGCTGATTAGGCGATTATCATATATTTTTCCCTTGAAGGTAGATGGTTCCCGTTTAACCTTGAAGGTAGATGGTTCCCTTTTAACTAGTTAATGTTATAATCAAATACTAAAGCATGTGTTCTAATCTGCTGAATACATGTGCTGAGGCACTGTAATGTAGAGGTGGTAATTTCGACCCATTTTCATGCTAATGGGTTAACTTGGTTTTTCATTCAAACTTGTTTTGACATGTTACCCAACCCACCGATCTTGCTACCTTTTGAAAAAAATTCAATTTTCTCGTGAAGTTTTTGCAGGCTCTTGATTATTTTGGAGTTGCTTTTGTTTTCTTTGTCTAGAGTTTAAGAAATTGCACCTTGTAAGGACCAATCCCTGATCTTAGCAGGATACCGAATCTTGCATATATGTAAGGATGCAAAATTCCCGGGCATCTATAATAAATTTGTTTAACATGTTAAAATTTATCGTACAAAAATTATTTTAACATGTTTGGTCAAACAATTTTCAATCGAGTTTAGTTTATCAACGTAAACGCTCATTAGACATGTTAAATTAATTTATTTTAATATTTTAAGCCCGCATAAACTCCACAAAAACTTTATTTTAGTATTTTATACTCTATTCCAAAATTTAATATATAATTTGGTCAAATAAAGTTAAATCGAACCTTGTAGATCAAGCCAAACTCTCGTTTAACATTTTAAAGTTTATCGAACAAAACTTATCTTAACATGTTTGGTCAAATAAATTCGAATCGAGTTTAGTTGATCAATGTAAACGCTCATTTAACATGTTAGATTTATTTATTTTAATATTTTTAGCCAACATAAACTCTACACAAAACTTTATTTTAGTATTTTAAACTCTAATCCAAAATTTAATTTATAATTTGGTCAAATAAATTTAAATCGAACCTTGTAGATCAAGGCAAACTCTCATTTAAGGTGTTAAAGTTTATTCTACAAAACTTATTTTAACATGTTTGGTCAAATAAAGTCGAATCAAGTTTAGTTGATCAATGCAAACTTTTCTTTAACATGTTAAATTAATTTATTTTAATAGTTTGAGCCCCGCATAAACTTCATACAAAACTTTATTTTAATATTTTAAAATCTTATCCGGAATTGAATATATAATTTGGTCAAATAAATTTAAATCAAACCTAGTAGAACAAGTCAACCTTTCATCATGTTAAAGTTTATTGTACAAAACTTATTTTAATATATTTGGTCAAATAAAGTCAAATATAGTTTAGTTGATCAATGCAATCTTTTTTTAACATGGTAAATTAATTTATTTTAGTATTTTGAGCCCGCATAGACTACACATAAAACTTTATTTAAGTATTTTGAACTCTAGGCTGAAATTCAATATATAATTTGGTTAAATAAAGTTGAATCGCATCTAGTTCATCAACGCAAACTCTCATTTAACATGTTAAAGTTTATCATACAAAAATTACTTTAACATGTTTGGTCAAATAAAGTTAAATCGAACCTAGTACATCAAGGCAAACTCTCATTTAACATGATAAAGTTTATTGTACAAAACTTATTTTAACATGTTTGGTCAAATAAAGTCGAATCAAGTTTAGTTGATCAAAGCAAACTTTTCTTTACCATGTTAAATTAATTTATTTTAATATTTTGAGCCCGCATAAACTACACACAAAACTTTATTTTAATATTCTGGACTCTAGGCCGAAATTCAATATATAATTTGGGTAAATAAAGTTGAATCGCACCTAATTGATCAATGCAAATTCTAATTTAACATTTTAAAGTTTATCGTACAAAACTTATCTTAACATGTTTGGTAGAATAAATTCGAATCGAGTTTAGTTGATCAATGTAAACGCTCATTTAACATGTTAGATTTATTTATTTTTATAATTTTTTAGCCAGCATAAACTCTACACAAAACTTTATTTTAGTATTTTAAACTCTAATCCAAAATTTAATTTATAATTTGGTCAAATAAAGTTAAATCGAACCTTGTAGATCAAGGCAAACTCTCATCTAGCGTGTTAAAGTTTATTGTACAAAACTTATTTTAACATGTTTGGTCAAATAAAGTCGAACCAAGTTTAGTTGATCAATGCAAACTTTTCTTTAACATGTTAAATTAATTTATTTTAATATTTTTAGCTTGCATAAACTCCGTACAAAACTTTAATTTAGTATTTTAAACTCTTATCCAGATTAATATATAATTTGGTCAAATAAAGTTAAATTGAACCTTGTAGATCAAGGCAAACTTTCATTTAACGTGTTAAAGTTTATTGTACAAAACTTTTGTTAACATTTTTGGTCAAATAAAGTCGAATTAAGTTTAGTTGATCAATGCAAACTTTTCGTTAACATGTTAAATTAATTAATTTTAGTATTTTGAGCCCGCATAAACTACACACAAAACTTTATTTTAATATTTTGGACTCTAGGCCGAAATTCAATATATAATTAGATTAAATAAAGTTGAATCGCACCTAATTGATCAATGCAAACCCTTATTTAACATTTTAAAGTTTATCATACAAAACTTATCTTAACATGTTTGGTAAAATAAATTCGAATCGAGTTTAGTTGATCAATGTAAACGCTCATTTAACATGTTAGATTTATTTATTTTAAAATTTTTAGCCAGCATAAACTCTACACAAAACTTTATTTTAGTATTTTAAACTCTAATCCAAAATTTAATTTATAATTTGGTCAAATAAAGTTAAATTGAACCTTGTAGATCAAGGCAAACTCTCATTTAACGTGTTAAAGTTTATTGTACAAAACTTATTTTAACATGTTTGGTCAAATAAAGTCGAATCAAGTTTAGTTGATCAATGCAAACTTTTCTTTAACATGTTAAATTAATTTATTTTAATATTTTGAGCCCGCATAAACTCCATACAAAACTTTATTTTAGTATTTTAAACTCTTATCCAAAATTTAATATATAATTTGGTCAAATAAATTTAAATCGAACCTAGTAGAACAAGTCAACCTTTCATCATGTAAAAGTTTGTTGTACAAAACTTATTTTAATATATTTGGTCAAATAAAGTCAAATTAAGTTTAGTTGATCAATGCAAACTTTTTTTAACATGTTAAATTAATTTATTTTAGTATTTTGAGCCCGTATAGACTACACATAAAACTTTATTTAAGTACTTTGAACTCTAAGCTGAAATTCAATATATAATTTGGTTAATTAAAGTTGAATCGCACCTAGTTGATCAACGCAAACTCTCATTTAACATGTTAAAGTTTATCGTACAAAAATTACTTTAACATGTTTGGTCAAATAATTTCCAATCGAGTTTAGATGATCAATGTAAACGCTCATTTAACAATGTAAATTTATTTATTTTAATATTTTAAGCCCGCATAAACTCCACACAAAACTTTATTTTAGTATTTTAAACTCTAATCCAAAATTTAATATAAAATTTGGTCAAATAAAGTTAAATCGAACCTAGTAGATCAAGGCAAACTCTCATTTAACATGATAAAGTTTATTGTACAAAACTTATTTTAACATGTTTGGTCAAGTAAAGTCGAATCAAGTTTAGTTGATCAAAGCAAACTTTTCTTTAACATGTTCAATTAATTTATTTTAATATTTTGAGCCCGCATAAACTACACACAAAACTTTATTTTAATATTTTGGACTCTAGGCCGAAATTCAATATATAATTAGATTAAATAAAGTTGAATCGCACCTAATTGATCAATGCAAACCCTTATTTAACATTTTAAAGTTTATCGTACAAAACTTATCTTAACATGTTTGGTAACTTAAATTCGAATCGAGTTTAGTTGATCAATGTAAACGCTCATTTAATATGTTAGATTTATTTATTTTAAAATTTTTAGCCAGCATAAACTCTACACAAAACTTTATTTTAGTATTTTAAACTCTAATCCAAAATTTAATTTATAATTTGGTCAAATAAAGTTAAATTGAACCTTGTAGATCAAGGCAAACTCTCATTTAACGTGTTAAAGTTAATTGTACAAAACTTATTTTAACATATTTGGTCAAATAAAGTCGAATCAAGTTTAGTTGATCAATGCAAACTTTTCTTTAACATGTTAAATTTATTTATTTTAATATTTTGAGCCCGCATAAACTCCGTACAAAACTTTATTTTAATATTTTAAACTCTTATCCAGAATTTAATATATAATTTGGTCAAATAAATTTAAATCGAACCTAGTAGAACAAGTCAACCTTTCATCATGTTAATGTTTATTGTACAAAACTTATTTTAATATATTTGGTCAAATAAAGTCAAATTAAGTTTAGTTGATCAAATGCAAACTTTTTTTTAACATGTTAAATTAATTTATTTTAGTATTTTGAGCCCGTATAGACTACACATAAAACTATATTTAAGTATTTTGAACTCTAAGCTGAAATTCAATATATAATTTGGTTAAATAAAGTTGAATCGCACCTAGTTGATCAACGCAAACTCTCATTTAACAAGTTAAAGTTTATCGTACAAAAATTATTTTAACATGTTTGGTCAAATAAATTCCAATCGAGTTTAGATGATCAATGTAAACGCTCCTTTACCATGTTAAATTTATTTATTTTAATATTTTAAGCCCGCATAAACTCCACACAAAACTTTATTTTAGTATTTTATACTCTAATCCAAAATTTAATATAAAATTTGGTCAAATAAAGTTAAATCGAACCTAGTATATTAAGGTAAACTCTCATTTAACATGATAAAGTTTATTGTACAAAACTTATTTTAACATGTTTGGTCAAGTAAAGTCGAATCAAGTTTAGTTGATCAAAGCAAACTTTTCTTTAACATGTTAAATTAATTTATTTTAATATTTTGAGCCTGCATAAACTACACACAAAACTTTATTTTAATATTTTGGACTTTAGGCCGAAATTCAATATATAATTTGGTTAAATAAAGTTGAATCGCACCTAACTGATCAATGCAAACTCTTATTTAACATTTTAAAGTTTACAGTACAAAACTTATCTTAACATGTTTGGTAAAATAAATTCGAATCGAGTTTAGTTGATCAATGTAAACGCTCATTTAACATGTTAGATTTATTTATTTTAATATTTTTAGCCAGCATAAACTCTACACAAAACTTTATTTTAGTATTTTAAACTCTAATCCAAAATTTAATTTATAATTTGGTCAAATAAAGTTAAATCGAACCTTGTAGATCAAGGGAAACTCTCATTTAACGTGTTAAAGTTTATTGTACAAAACTTAGTTTAACTGTTTGGTCAAATAAAGTCGAATCAAGTTTAGTTGATCAATGCAAACTTTTCTTTAACATGTTAAATTAATTTATTTTAATAGTTTGAGCCCGCTTAAACTCCATAAAAACTTTATTTTAGTATTTTAAACTCTTATCCGGAATTTAATATATAATTTGGTAAAATAAATTTAAATCAAACCTAGTAGAACAAGTCAACCTTTCATCATGTTAAAGTTTATTGTAATAAAACTTATTTTAATATATTTGGTCAAATAAAGTTAAATCAAGTTTAGTTGTTCAATGCAAACGTTTTTTTAACATGTTAAATTAATTTATTTTAGTATTTTGAGCCCGCATAAACTACACACAAAGCTTTATTTAATTATTTTGAACTCTAGGCTGAAATTAAATATATGATTTGGTTAAATAAAGTTGAATCGTACCTGGTTGATCAACGCAAACTCTTATTTAACATGTTAAAGTTTATCGTACAAAAATTATTTTTACATGTTTGGTCAAATAATTTTCAATCGAGTTTAGTTGATCATGGAAAACGCTCTGTATCTTTTTGCCTGCTGCTGAAAATTCAACATGTATTCCACGTATCAAAAGTTCACTCGCCATACCAGCATTATCCAGTCCTTGACCCATTTAGCTATGAACAAAACCCAAAACATCTTAATCGCATCAGTTAGAAGCTGCCCTAAATTAAAAAAAAAATGAACACAAAGAGGAGGGCACTGCATATACCATATAATTAAATAGGAACTACAACTATCACTCACTACACTCAGCCTTATAAGATTACAGACGCGGTTTACTAAATATTTTGTTGTCACATGCTAGAGACCTAATAAGCAGTGTCATTAGCCCACTAATACGAGGGTTCCCAGTAGGGGTGCAAACGAGCCGAGCTACTCGAGCTCAGCTCGAAAAAATCTTGAATGAGCCGAGCCCGAGCCTAAAAACAAGCTCGTTTAGTAAACGAGCCCAAGCCCGAGCATTGCTAATCGACTAAGGTAACTGAATAAAAACATGCACATAATATGTTAATGACACTTTTCTCAGGTTTTAAGTCAATTAAAATTCAATATTTGACAGAGGTGACATTCTTAAGAAGCATGTCAACAACATCATCTGAAATTATATCAGCTTTTGTCTTTAGATGTTGAATCTTTGCCTCGGTTTCCTTCTCAAGACCTTTCACATTATCACCCGAATCTCCACTAGTCTATTGGGGATTTCAAATACTTTAGGCAAAACATTTAGTATACTTACTGCGTAGTCTAGGGTGTGCACATGTCGGGTTTACCCTCTAACCATACCATAACCGAAGGTGTCAGTTATGGGTAACTTCCAACAAGTCAACTCCATGTAAACGGTTTGGTTATGCGTTGTTTTTACCCTCTTTGCCGTTTCCAACTGCTATTCTCTTATCAACCAAAAAATGAACAGTTCTTTTCAATAATTTTTATTTGTAACATACCTCTGTAAGTTTTCTCTGATAACCGGCTTCCATTTAAGCACGAAATTCTGCAACCTCCATATCCGCCTCCTCTTTGGCCTATTTAAGCCATGCCAATTTTGCTGAAACTAGGAAAAGGATGAAGTTTGGTCAATCTCCATAGCAAAAAAAAAGTAAAAAAAAAGTTAATAAATGGATAAAATGATTAAAAGTGACCGTTGCGTGCATCATTCACAATTTGTTGAGCCTCTTGCTCTGGGTTAACAACAGTTGAATTCCATTTTGTCCCCTACTCACATCCATGTCAACTAAGTGCTGACACACCACGACGGCTGCATTGCAAGACCCTAAGATATCACAAACAAAAGAAGCCCATTTAAGTTATTATGAATCTACGTAGCTTTTCAGTAATAGCTACGCGCATACGTATAATTTTTCTAATATAAATAAGTCTCTGCAAATGAGACCTAACCTATAAAGTATAGTTGTATGTAATAAAATCAATATATCTGCCCTTGCAACAGCAACAAACTTATTGTGCATGAGGCGTGAGACGGTTAAGAAAGTGCATCAGGGGCTTAAGGCGTCCCCTCATGTACTTTTTGGTCAATACCGGGCGCTTTAGGAGTGTAAAAACAACCAAAGGGAGGAAGAAATTATGCAAGGTTTACTATACAAAAAGGTTGATCTGCAAAGCAGACGGGAGATACGCAACACAACTACTGGATGTAACTAAGGTTTTTCTAGTTTTACACAGAGCAATGCTTTGAAAACAAATTATAATATGTTGCAAATTAAAAACAAAATATCTAAGGTGATAATTTCCCCTAATTTATGCATCTAAATACTAAACCTATGATGACAATGGCCTTCAACCATTAATATCTATATACATAACGTTCAATATAACTATTCATATGAGGTAACGAGATTATATTGACGTTTACGTTTCTCAGCATGAATCATGATCACATACACAATAACTACAAAGTTCTAGATCATTTCATCTAGCTACGGTTTTTAAATCCAATGACACACAATACAGGGAAAGATGGAATCATAATTCACTAGTCTAGCTAGAAATGGTTTGCCTTGTTTAACTTCTGGTTGTTTTACATGTTAAATAATTTCAATTTAACATGTTAAATATTTTATTGATACAAATATGTATGAAACTCCATATCAAATAAAAGAAATCGAGTTTAAATCCATTTTTTAAAGAATCTGCAACTAATATTCATAAAACCCTAAAAATCGAGTTCCAATTAGCAAAACTAGAAAGTGAAATAAGATTTAGAATTATTTGATACAAATTAATCGTTAAATTAAATCTATGAAATCCGTATGAACGAATTGATCGTAAACTAATATCCATAAAACCCTAGAAATTGAGTTCAAATCGGCAAAACTAGAATATGAAATTAAATTTCGATTTACCTCATACAAAATTGATTGTTAAATAAGTGAAATCGGCATGAACGAACTGGTCACGATCTATGAAGATCTCCGTCGTGAAAGACCGTCGTGTAACTCCACCGTGAAATTGTGCAGTGGGATTTGAGTTTGATAGCCTGGTGAGTTTTTTAAAGAAGTTGGACAAAAATACCCTTGGTTCCCCAGTTCCCCACTTTTTGGGTGTTCCCCAATGAACTCTCCCCTATATATATATAATAAATTAATATTAAATGTTATCCTAATTTATTAAAAAAATAACTTTTTTATTATTTGGTATACAAAATTATATTTATTCAACTCGTGTAAAACGCGAGGTTTTTTAAAATATAATTTTTTTTTATTATTTACTATACAAAGTTACATTTATATAACCCGTGTAATACACGAAGTTTTTAAAGATATAACATTTTTATCATTTGCTATGTAAAATTAGATTTATTCAACACGTGTAATACACGTGGTTTTTTAAGGATATAATGTTTGTATTATTTGGTAGATTTTTCAACCCGACTATACACGGGTTTTTTTAAAGATATGATGTTTTTAGTATTTAATATACAAAATTACATTTATTTAATCTGTGTAATACACATGGTTTTTAAAGATATAACTCTTTTTTAGATCTATTCAACACGTGTAGTATACAGAGTTTTTAAGGATGTAATTTTTTATTATTTGGTAGATTTATTCAACCCGATTATACACGGGTTTTTTAAAAATACGACGTTTTTAGTATTTAGTATACAAAATTACATTTATTTAATCTGTGTAATACACATGGTTTTCAAAGATATAATTTTTTTTTATTATTTGATATATAAAATTACGTTTATTTAACCCGTACAATATATGAGGTTCATAAAGATATAATTTTTATTATTTAATATATAAAATTACATTTATTCAACCCGTGTAATACACGGGGTTCTAACCTAGTATCCCTTATATACACAGGGCACAACAACATAAAGCCCACAACAACACAAGCTTCTCGAGCCCATTATGCTTCCCATTCTGCTACAAGCCAAAGCCAGCCCATTTCACTTTTATAAGTCTACCCACTTCACTTTATGTAGCCCACTTCACTTTATATTATAATCCAGTAATACCTCACAAGAAAACATACAAAAAAAAAAAAAAAAAAAACATTAGAAAATATAACTTATAAATTTTAACAATAAGAACGATTTGTTATGAATGTCTGTGTATACAGTATACACATTTTTTATATTAAGTCACTGATATGAAGATATACAACTATAATTTTAGCACCCCCTCTCAGATCAATGACTACTAAACAAATCCTCCATATTTAGCCTTTTACACAAAACATCATGTTGAGTACATAACATACCCTTGGTAAAAAGATCAACAATTTGATCCGATAATGAAACATCACCAGTCTTGATAAACCCTTTGGATATTTTTTCCCTCAAGAAAAAAAATATCAAGTTCGAAATGCTTGGTTCTATCATGAAACACAGGATTGGCAGTAATGGCCAATGCTGCTGTTCTATCACGGGCTAAACATACCGCAAGACTCACAAACGCACCTAGCTCACTTAAAACACTTTTGAGTCATAAAATCTCACAAGCAGCCGCACATAAAGCTCTATACTCAGCTTTAGCTGAGGATCTAGAGACTGTACACTGCCTTTTTTTTTACTTTTCCACGATATCAACGAATCTCCAAAAAAACCCCGTAACTGATTTGCAAGATTCAGTTACAGACTTTGCCCGGTCAGAATCAGCAAAAACTTTTAAATTAAAGTTATCACTTTTTCTAAACATAACACCTTTACCAGGTGACTTTTTTAAATATCTTAACAATTTATAAGCAATTTCCAAATGTCCAATTGAAGGACTGTGCATATGTTGACTAAAAAAATGTACACTATAAGCAATATCTGGTCTCGTATGAGATAAGTAAATAAGTTTATCAATCAACTTTTGATAACACGTCACATTTGACAAAAGTTGATTTTTTTCTTTGCAAATACCAGCAACAACATGATTTTGTTCAATAGGACAGTTAACCGGTTTGCAACCTAGCATACCATAACCATTCAGCAATTCCATGCAATATTTCCTCTGAGACAAACACAAACTGGTACTATCTTTTAAAACTTCTATTCCTAGAAAATATTTCAACTCACCAAAATCCTTTATTAAAAGTTTTGTTTTCAAAGTTCTTTTACAACATTAATTTCATCAACGTTATTACCTGTTAACACAATATCATCAACATAGACTAACAAGATAACAACATTTTAATCTTTTTGTTTTACAAATAACAGATAATCACACATGCTTTGCACAAAACCGCAATCAACAAGAACCCTTACAAGTTTTTCGTTCCACATTCTAGGTGCTTGTTTCAAACCATAAAGAGATCTTTTTAATTTACACATGTTAGTCTCATTTTGAACATTCATTTCAGAACTAGCAAGACTCTCTACGCTATTGTCATTATTATCATTTTAATAATATTTCAACCCTTTTCACTCCAATTGTCATTTGATTAAGATTGTTCACCAATTTATTGCGGTGACTAGATAAAATTTTGAAACCTTACACATACGGGTTGGATGTGAGCTTTGTTCATACTCTATATGTTTGTGTATTTACTTGGTTGGGTGCACACCCTTACATGGGTTCGTAGGTAGTAAATTGACATCAAACAAGCTCATTTGATTTTTCTAATTGGTATATTTAATAATGTTTTATTAGTTTTCTCCATCTAATAATGTTTTATACCTAATAAACTGGTACGTGGCCGTAATGAAAAAGAGAAACCTTTAATAGGCTAAAACACACTTGTTTGAATTGGATGATGTCCCCTAAATAATGGAATAACCTTGGGGTCGATTTTAGCAAGTTATTTGCATTGCATTTTTTTAGTCGATCCACATGTATGCAAAATATATTGTTATACGTCCATAATATTTTATTTTAAAGGATAAACAGGTTGAACAGATGTAAGCACCATAAAATAATATCATTTTACTTATACATATTTAATTACAACCGTAAGTGTATTAAAATGTAAAACAGTACCTTGTTCGGGTTTGTCCAATTTAAACTGTCACATTCCAGCCATTTTAAACGTGTTTCCTACAAACATAACGATTTACAACAAAATAAAGCATGTAGCTAGATCAACAACAAACCCACAAGTAGAAGACCGAGTCCACCCAGCTGCCATGAAGATAATTTCGACCTGATCTTCTAAGCCGTTGAAAAATGATGTGTTTATTCGTGTACTACTTTATATAAATTTTATTTATGTTTAAGACTTATTTTTTTATTCGTGTGTTACTTTATTGCATCAATGGTTTCTTGAAGTACTTGATAATTTAAATTCTAAATTTATTAATTACTACACATGTGTAACACTTATTACATATATCCACCACAATAATGCTACCATAAATATTATACGAATAAGAAAACTAACAGAAACGAGTGCCGCAATTCAAAGTATCGCCCCCACCGCATCGCGCGGGCACCCTACTCGTAAGATATAATTAATAAGTATACAACTTGTTTTGTATCAGGTATGTTGTTGTAAGTATGCAAAACTTCTTTTCTTCCTTTAACCCTCTTGAAGGTCATCTTAACAAGTCGCATTTTACCTGAACTCATTACTTAGCAGGCTATGGGTAGAACGAGGCGGATCAGTTGAGTTGAGCAGTAAATATTTTTTGTTTACTTCCAAAATGAGTAAATAATAAACGTGTTATTGTTATTATAGAAAAATTATTAATGCAGTAATAATCAAAATCGAAATTTCCAATAAAACAATTTATGTGATTGTGATAGCTAAAATCCATCATTTTGACGCGTTTCCCTTTTAGCTAATTTTTTTAATTATTTGACTCGCCTCAAAATATAAGATAATTAATGCTTTGTTATGATTATAAAAATACTTGCTATTAATATAGCAAATATGTAAATCCGTTTTTTTAATAAATAATTTAGGGGATTGCGATAACTAAAATTACACTCAAGGCTACTTTCTACCCGACTGTGACCCTTTTGACCCGCTCCCCTTTAGCTAACATCTTTTACCCATTTAAAGATCTAAGAGAAAAAAAGTAGAAATTGCCTTGTTTATTAGTAAATGATAACAAACCCATCATACCCTAGATGATAACAAAAAAGAAAGAAAGAAAACGAGAAGAAATACACATACTTAGTCATATGAATTTGAAGAAAATACAACTATTTTGTTATCTTTCACTGTTGGCAGCGGATAAACAACAGAACAGAATACAAACAACTTCGAGCAACAACACAATGATGAACAATATGATCGAACTATAAAACGATGACACTTGATGCTCAATGAAATAACGGAAGAGAGAATATATGGATTGAATTAAGGATAAAACAATCTTGGTAGTTTACAATCTAAGACATTGATACATATTTAACTAGATACAAATGTTCCAATCGTTGTAACTGCTTCTAGAACATAACCGTTCCATTTTTGTCGCCAAGACAAACGGTTTATAACCGTTTTTGTATCAGGGACATTTCCGTCCTTTTACTTCTGCTGTTAAGGCGCACCTCATGTATTTGCAGGTTTCTGTCTTGTCTTTCGATGATGTACAGCTTCAACTTGAAACATCCTGACTTAATCTTATTTGACACACTTACATACAATCACATAATACTAAATACACACATATGTTCACATACATAATACATATATAAGTTCATAGTTTATGTAATCCAATACTCGCCCCTAAACTTGAACTTAATAGATCAAATTTGAGGATGGCAAGGTCTTGTTTACTTTGTCTAGTGCACGGGCTGCTCTTGTAAAATCAAACTTTCTTTTCTTTATGAACCCTTTTACTGCATTCCAGTCTCCTCCCATGTACAAAGCATAGTCATCTTCGAGTGATTGTGCATCATGATGGAGTAGACCAAATGTTGAATGATCTTGTATCCTGTTCCCCTTTTTCCTTTGCCTTGAACTTTCAGCCACCTTCATTGCTGTCTTTCTCACTTGATATTGCCATTCGATTACATCCAAGTATTGTGCATACAAGATCCGAACATAGTCTTTGTCTTCATACTCAAGGCCTAAGTCTTTTGCAATTACCACCCATAGATTATGTGTTGACATTCTCTTATGTCCACCCTCTTTCTTCACCAACACATAAAGATCAAACAATTCTACTTCTTTTCCATTTTCTATCTTTGGTGGAATCGGCCTATTTGATAAATTTAGATAATCTTCTATGAACCATGACACCATCCTTAAAAACGGATCCTTCAATATGTTTCTAAACGCCCAAGGATTTTCAATGCTATCAATCAATTCAAACATCTTTATAGAATCTTCAAATGACAAGAACTCTATTTCTTCTACGGCCTCACTAACTTTTCTTATATTATCTTCGGCATCTAGTGACAAAGTCTCAAAATACTCATTCAAATACATCTCTTTCTTTCTCTCTTGTTCACTTTCATCACTCAGAGTTCTCATCATGTTTTCTTTTGTATCTTGTCTTCTAACATACTTCTTTGAAACATGGTTATGTTCTTGAACATGTTTGATACATAGCATACATTTCCTTCAAGTTTAACTATAAATCCTTGGAGTTTCAATTGGTGCAAACTTAGATAGTTATCATGTATGTCTGAAGAATAAAACACATTTGGAATAATGAGTGTTTGTTCATCAGAAACAACACTTATGACTCCAACACCTCCTATAAAAACAAAGTTGTTTTTAAACCGGTTTTCGACTCCAAATGACTTCTTAACTTTTAGATAAAAGTCTAAGTTCCCACATACATGATTTTGCAAATACGGACTAACATACCAAATTTCATTCCAACTTTTATGATCCGTACCACATAATATGTAATCTTCCCTTTCATTCATGGTGTCCGAAGGATAATAACTTATACCTGTATCAATTGTATCCCTTATAAGTTGTGTACCTTCATCCCTTTCTTTCAGATTGCATGATCCAATAAGGTGTCTTGGTTCGTGACAATAGTAACACTTTCGGGTCTCTATGGATCTGTTCTTCACACTTCTGTCTTTTTTTTTCTCTTCATTTCTGGAAGGATATGACACTGTTCTTAGTGGTCCAGAATAATCTTTCATTGAGTATTGCGACATATTGATAATAGAATAAAAACCATGTGTTGTTATAAGAACAAGAGAAAAAACGAAACTTTTCAAGAACCGATTGTTGGCTCTGATACCAGTTTGTTGGCGGCGGATAAACAACAGAACAGAAAGCAAACAACTTTGAACAACAACACAATGATGAACAATACGATCGAACTATAAAACGATGACACTTGTAGCTCAATGAAATAACCAAAGAGAGAATATATGGATTGAATTAAGGATAAAACAATCTTGGTAGTTTAGAATCTAAGACATTGATACATATTTATACTAGATACAAATGTTCCAACCGTTGTAACTGCTTCTAGAACATAACCGTTCCAATTTTGACGCCAAGACAAACGGTTTATAAACGTTTTTGTATCAGGGACATTTCCGTCCTTTTACTTCTGCTATTAAGGTGCGCCTCATGTATTTGCAGGTTTCTGTCTTGTCTTTCGATGATGTACAACTTCAACTTGAAACATCTTGACTTAATCTTATTTGACACACTTACATACAATCACATAATACTAAATACACACATATGTTCACATACATAATACATATATAAGTTCATAGTTTATATAATCCAACATTCATATGTCCTAATCTAACCAATAATCACCAGGCTGTACGGGTCCAGCAAGCTTTTCAACTTTATTGACCAACCGATCTGGTATATATATAGGATGGTCGTTGACGTTCACATTGATTTTTTCATGGTCAATGTGTTTACTAGACTTGGAGAACTCCCTAATGCTTTTCTTGATCATACCCAAAAGGAATTATTGATTCCCTCTTTGTTGATCTGTCTCCCTACTTGTATCTCCAGATTCTTGACACAGATGATATCTTGATCTCACTCGCCTCTACAACATCTTTCATGGAGCTGTCGTGGGAACCTAAATTAACGGAGAGGCATAGATGAAGGCTTTATTATGAACTGATACTAACTTGGTAACATAGATGAACTACCATGCATAGAATGTTGTAAGCTCAATAAACAAGTGAACTCCAAACCTAACTTTATGGAGTTCTAATCACGAGAACACCAATTCCAACATCTTCATCAGACACCAACGATATAGAATAAGGCGGTTTGGCTAGGGGACGGATATGAACAAACATCATTACTTCTAATTTGATTGATCATGGGTTGCAACTAAGGGAGAATTAGGTAGAAGAATTTATATTGAAAACACCCATAGATTTCCAATGGATCGAGCCGTCGGTAAAATGCCCCATTGGACAATTTTGAAAAGCCTGGAGGGCTCTTTGAAAATCTTTTTTTTAGAAGTGCTAGGTTTACACAAATAAAATGTCAGAAACAAGTTCCGAAATCAAACTCTTAAGAAATTTGGTGGGCTGTGTGAATTTCTAAATCTTAATGTTTACCAAAGGATATTTCTGTCAGAAATCCTTAGATAAATTTGTTATTTGGTTAATGGTTTCTTTAAAACAAATTCGTTGGTAATTAATCTAAGACTATTTGATGTCCGTTAACTAAATTTTTTTTACATTAACTAAGAAAAAGTGCAGCCAGTTCATCGTCAACTCATCATATTGCCGGTGTAATTAATCTAAGCCTATGTGTTATCCGTTAACTAAATTTTACGTTAACTAAGAAAATGTGTAGTCACGTCATCGCTAACTCAGCACAGTGCCATTAACTAAATTCTCTGTTAACTAGGTGTTATGGGTTAACTAAATCGCAATCATTTAACAATCATTATTCTTAATTTCTTTATAAACTATTTTTTTATATAAAAGCTTTAAAAATGTAACATCCCGAAAATATAAAACTTTATATTGGGATTATAAAGTATAAATAAACAAGAATTTACTAACTAGGAATTTTAACCTAGTTAGCTAATAGTCTAGAAATAACTTATAATAAGATTAAAAATAGCCAAACTATAAGTTATACAAAAGAGGAGGGGTTAATCTTGTAAAAACTAAAACTAGAATTTATTAAAACAAAATAAACAAAAACCAAACACACAATTAGTGTGTCTGGTCGATCAAAAACGCAGGGGAGCGACCAAAGCTTCTCACCAAACCCTAACTCCACAAAAAATGATCAATTGAAGGCTAATTTCTGTCCCAAATCGAAATCTGAACATAGATTAGTGATCCTCATTACAAGGGGGTTACAAGGTATGTAAAATTTGATGAAAACTCTCAACTCGAAATTCTCATGAAATTGGGAATTTCTGAAATTTATGGTTGCATGTTAGTTTTATGATGAATTAGGAACAATATAGTGTCTAGGGACAAACCCTAGACCAATACAAGTCGAATTCATGTGAAAATCTAGTAAAATCCATGAACACCATTGTAGGTGATTAGTGGGTTATGTAGATTTTAATAAACACTAGGAAATTGGGTGTTGTTCTAGTGTAATTTGACAATTTTGAAGTGACTTCAGAATTATAGAAGCTAACAATTTTGTAAAATGGTTGATTGATGTGAAATTAGGGCTAAGTGATAAGCTAGAGACTTGATATTTAATTATGTAAAAATCTGCCTCTAAGGTGTTTGTGAAAATGCCTCAAAGAAGGCTTAAAACTGAAATTCAAAGTTGAAATACATGATTATGATGTTTCAGCGTATTATGATTTAAATAGAGTTCTAAACATGTCATAAATGGACTCTATAGGAAAGGACGCAGGAGCGTCGAGCGGACAAGCGGGTGGCGAATCACGTTTGAAGGGCCTACTTTGAAGGTATGTAACTTGACCCGTTACATTCGATGAATTGTTGTTAAACTATGCGTTGTTGATTAAAAATTGTGTTGATTGTAGCGATCATGTACGTTACTTAAATCCGTAGGTTAAGAATTGGTTTGTAGTCGTTTGGTAGTCATCAAAATGGAGGATTTTCCGTAGATGAACCAAACGGGTCAAATAATGATACTTTGTAGCATTAACATTGAAAGTAGAAAGAGATGGCGAAAATGGTCACAAGAGCACGAAGCCATAGGTTTGGTAATGAAGTGCCGGTGATAATAAGCCCCGGAAGTTGGGCAATAAGCGCCTTAGGTTTACTAGTTAAATGGTAGCAAAATAAGTAGAGTTATAATGGGTCGAATAAATGCATAGCGACATTTAGTTGTTCGGTCTGCAAGTTAAATTTTTGGTATCAAAATTTTAATAGTTACGTTGGTAATGAATTTACAGACGTATAGGAAAAAGAATCACCCAAAACGGACTTACGAGTCAAAAGTTATGGCCAAATGAAGTTAAAAACTTGAATTTCCGGAGCTGGTAGTTTATCCAGCATTCAGCAATGAACCTGCTGGAAAACATGTTCCTTCGCGCCACGCGAAGGATATCCTGAATTCGGTCGCGCCACGCGAGGCACCCTCCCGGCCCGCGTAAACTAACTAGGAGTCTCTCGCGGGGCGCGAGAGACCCTGATCCGAAAAATTTATTTGCTTTTCATGATTTTGTTATCCGAATTCGTTTATACGCGTTATATTATGGTCAAAACTAACATTGGATATGGTTTTGACATTAGGTGACTATGGTGATCTTACGGATGGCGATCAAGCGAATGTTAAAGAACCGAACACGACTTTTGAAGCTTCCGCTACATGTTAACCTTAAATAGACTATGTTTAAAGGATGTAATCAAATTGTTAAACAACTTTTGAATGTTTTAACTTAGTCGTTAGTTGACTAAGGCTTTGCTACTTTTGGAACTTTACTTATGGATTCCATGTTATAACTAGACATCTTTTATCTAAAATGGTATGAATTTCTATTAAATTCAAGTAAAATTAGACGGGTGTTACAAAAAATAACATTTAATTTTTAAAAACAATAAAAGTTTCATTAAATTTTAAAGAAACACATAATAAAAGACATAAAAAAGACGAACAAATAAAAATACGACTAACTGAAAGACGCTTTGTTGAGACAATCCTAAATTTGTTGTTTCTAATGCTTGAAATTTTTAACTAGCCGATTGTAGATCTTGTTAAATGAATTGATTCGTTTAGACATATACGTCCATTTGGCCAAAATTTGGTCCGCTCCACGGTACTCCTCTCGTTCCATCACCTTGTGGAACTTGGCACAAACCCTTTTCCTAATAGTTTTACCTTTTTGACTATTCCCTATTGGGTTATATATATATATATATATAGGATTAGGTTCAAGAGTGAACACTAGTGTAGTTTGCGAACTGAGCGAACTAATCCTGGCCATACATGTGTGTAGATCAATGGCTAGGATTTGATGATGAAATACACTAGTGTATTTTACGATTTGATGATAAAATCTTAGCCATCCACGTGTGTAAATCAATGGCCAAGATTTGTTCACTCAGTTCGCAAATACATTAGTGTTCACTCTAGAACCCCATCCTATATATATATATATATGTGTGTGTGTGTGTGTAGAACACAATAGTTAAAAATAATATATAAAAATGCACAAGCAAAAATGACATATTTTTGCGACAAACTTTAAAAAAAATATTACCAACTATCGGGTCTTTTGAAATGTGGAGCCACGCTTATGCCAAGGAGTACTCCTCATCACTACTCCACTTCTCAATGTTGTCGACCGGCTCCTCTTCGGCTTGCTTAGAGCCTTGCTTGGTACCACCACGTTTCTTCTTCGATGATTCGGGTTCGGTTGCTTGAGTAAGCTGGGCCGATAGTGGGTGTGTGTCAGCAAGAAATTGGGTTTCCGGAATGGAGATTAGCCCAAAGTCAAACTCCAAGTTTGGAGTTGATTGGCTTTCTAGTGTGCAACGATACACGTTACTTTGATCATAAAACCGAGGGTCGAAAAGATTAGAAGTTTTGTTCGCGTTATTGGAAGATGGTGGGTTTGGTTGCGTGTTTGAACCAAATGCGTTCGGTTGAGCGTTGGCATAAAACGGGTGCCTTGGATCCCAAAGGTTCATTTTTTCTTTGTGGTAGTAGAAAGTGTTGAGAACGATAGGGTGTATTTTTTAGGTTGTTTGAGTGGTATTTATACAAAAAATAAATAACAAAATCCTTTTTTTAACCCAGCCCCCCAACGGTCTCGCCAGCCAACGACTATAAAATTCTCCTCCACGCGCTTAATTCCCGTTAACACATTAACAAATGTGGCTATTGGCGGTTATTGGCGGGATGCGTTAATGGATCGGCCCGATGTGCCTCTCGCTAACAATCCTACGTGGCACATTATACGTCCGCTCGTTAATGGAGAATGCTCGGTCTAATTATTATGCATAAACTAACACATAAACATAAACACATTGTATTAATGGGTAAACCACATATATACGAGATGAGTTTGAATCCTAAAACCACATGAGTTTTCAACTATGACATATTAGATAAACTAATATTAACTAGGTCATCACATTTAAAAATGTTATAAATATTAAAAATAAATTATATTAAATTGGTAAATCACCATAACTTATTGTTGGATATAAGTTTGTTATACTTGTAAGTTTAAACAATTGAAGAATAAACAATTTATAAGTTGTAATGCAAATAAGATAAATAAACAAGCATGAAGTTATATCAAAACTGTTTTATATTGTATTCCAAATGATTTCAGTTAATTTTACAAACTCCCCCTCAGACTAATCACTAACTTTGTTGTTCATACACAAGGAATGTGTGCGATAAAATAGATCTCTAACACATGAGATCTATTTATATAAGTAACAAAACTCTATTTGCAATCAGTTGACTTCACCCTGATAGTGAGATCTAACATTCATAACAGAAAAGATTCTACAGATGTTAGCAAACATCTGCGAGAATCTAACATCTGATCTATTACATTAAACATCCGTTCTAAGCTAAGTACTGTTACATTGAGTAAACCTCTGTTTCTTCAAACTGCCATTGGCTTGTATCAAACATCTGTGGGCCACAACAGATTTTTTGTCTTCATGATCAATGGTTTGCTTCAACAGAGCTTTGGTCTTGAACAATGGTTTCATGAACTTCAACAATGGTTCCAAGGCTTCAAATTGATCTTTCAATATCTTCGACAGATGTTCTGATTAGTGTTCAAGATTTACTATCTTTGGGAGGAGAATGCTTAATCAACTGTTTCTTGATCCGAAGGTCATGTTTTGGCTTTTGACTATCATCTGTTCTTTTGTAGGTCCAACAAACTCCCCCTAGAACAGATGATACCAAAACATATGTTTATTAGTTCAATCTTTATTTCTCATCAACTTCTCTCCGATTTGGCCTTTGATCTGGTGCTCAAATTTCATTGAGAGATAGTCATCTGGATCCCTTTCAAGTTCACGCCTTAGAAGGACTTTCAAATCTTCATTCTTAAGCCTATAGGCACTGTTCACAGAGATCTTTTTAACTTCTCCATTAGCTCTGACTAATGTCAATTCATGGCTTGTCTGATTAGACGTCCATTTTAGAGTTTTGGAGTTGGATGGATTTCCTGGGGCAGATATTATTTGATGAGTTGAGGAAAATTGTTTTCCCAAGACTTGACCAAGCAGTTCTTCTGGATTTGTGTCTGGCTGCCCATATAATAGTTCATTCTTGGTCCTTTCTTTTCTCATCTCGTTTTGGTACTTTTGCAGACATTTCTTTTTTCTTCTTTAGATAGTCACTGACAGTTGATGAAATTTTCTTTGCAGTTGAAATATCTAAGAGATCAACCAAAGATCTGATGTGGAGGTCTATTTATTCATAATTTGGCTTTCTCGTTTTCTCTTAAAGCTTTTAGTTTCTTGTAACTTTTTTGGATTGTTGGCTCATCCCATCTAGCCATTGTTTGCATAGAGCCAAAATGTGCTTCTACCATCTCCTCCTTCATTCTTTTCAACTAGAGGGCCTTCTTTCCAGTTGGCTTTTTGCCTACTCTCCAGTTGAGATGAGTGGGTTTGATATCAGGATTGAGCTTTAGCTTTTCAAGCCTCATAATTTCTTCTAGAAGGGCTTCTATAGACCATCCAGAGAATTGAGCTCTTATTGCTCTGTAAGGCTTATTCTTCATTATGTACTCCATGTAATCTTCCCTTAATGCTCTTCGAAGATTAGGGTCGTTTACAGGGCCTTGTGAAGCCTTTTTGCTGACATCTTTAGCAAAATCTTCTAATTTGTTCACTTTAGTGAACTCTTCAAATAGAATTTGCTGAGCCACTTTGTCTTCTTTCCCTTTACTTCTTTCTGTTGCAATTACATCTACCTGTTTAAGTTTTAGCTCCAAATATTCTTTCACATTTGTAGGCTTTCAGAGATTATGCAAAGATTGGAAGGTGAACTGGCTAGGATCTTTTGTGGAATAGAAAGATTGTATCTCTTGTGACATAGTTTCTAGTTCCAATGAGTGTGAGAAGGTGATTATGGTTGTGGTGGTTGATGGAAGGGATGCGATGGTTGTGGATGGCTTTGTGGTAGTTGTGGTTTTATTGGGGGATGCTTTAGTTGTTTCTTCATCATCATCTTAGATGATGCATTTTTCCTTTCTTGATCTGGTTTGTGGTGTGGATGTGTTTGTTGGTGATAATGGGATTTTTGTGGATAGTTTTCTCTTGATAAGAAGAACTGTATGAGTCTTTTAAGTTTGTGTAAGTATGGGTGTAACATCTGTTGTCACTTTTGGAGTGCTAACAGATGTTTAAGCAATGGGAGCACTGGTTTGGGTGGCTGGTGTTTGTTTTGTTATAATAGTGCTTTGAGGAACCTGTTGAGGAGCCTTGATTCTCTTGGATTCTTTTCCTTTCAATGATCTCCTGCACTTCAACATCTCATTAGCTTCCCTTGTATTTGTCCTCTTCTTTTTTTCAAGTGCATCTGCCTTAGCCTTTTTAGCAGCAGATGTGTCAGGTCTCTTTTGAGCTTTCTTAATAGAGGAGGGAGCTTTCTTATGTTGTCAATCTCCCCCTTTTGGCATCATCTTGTATATACTTGGGGAGAGTTGGAGTAGTACTAGTGGTTTAAAGAAGATGGTATTTGATGACCTTGATCTCTGCCTAAGTATCATTGTACATGGCATCCACCATATTTCTGATAAGCTCCATGTTCAAGTTATGGGTTGCATCAGCATATTGCTTTTGAAGTTGTACATACATGTTTGCATGAGTCCAAATATCTTTTGCAATTTCTGCATTGGTTGGTGGAGTCCTCTAGTTTTGCACCAAGGTCTTCAACATATCATTGATTTCATCAACTGAAGACTCTATCTTAGATACTCTCTCCGTCAATTTTTTTTATATCTTAACCGATCGCCTAAGTTAATAGGATTATCTGACTACCCACCTTAGGTGGTTGTACTTGGTTTTGAACCAAGTGCCCCTTGTTCTTGGTATTGGGGACTTCCAACTGCCAAAGAGTGTACTATTGTAGACTCAATAGTTGTTGCCTTTAAGGAGGTCTTAGATATGTAACCACTGTCTAACTGTGAGATTATTGTCTTTATAGTTGTAGTGGTTGCCTCACTTGAAAACCCACCAAGTGTCACTTATGACACAAGGAGCGTACCCTTCTCTACTTGTGAGCTAACAATGCCTTGACCTGGCCCAATCGTTTTCTATGGTATGCTCCCAGTAATAGGTGGTTAGGAGGAACTGGGTCTATCCAGGTCATTTTGGTCAATTGCATCAAGCAATGGTTGTACAGTGGATAGTATGGTTTTTGTGGGTGGTGGAGTGAAAAGAGGAGTAACCCCAGGAGAGGGGATTGAGAAGAAATGTTCAAGTGAATCATCTCCCTCTTGACTTGGTTCCCCTGTGCTTACAACGCTATCCTTTTGTGAGGATATGTGAGGAGTTTGGTTAGGTGGAAATGTTTGCATCTGTTGTAAGGAAGTAACAACATATGTTTGCTACTTTTGTGTTGCAGCAGGATCCTCTTATAACAACACTCAAAAACACATTACAAGAAACCCTAGTTGAGACCCCAAAACACGTACGACGCGAACCGAAATGAAAAATCAGGATTAGGGTTTGGGGGGGGGGGGGTTATGGGGGGGGGGTACCCCTAAACCTTTCGCGACCCGCGAAAGGTACCTATACGTGTCAAAACCAGACGTCGTCGATACCACAGCACAGGGCTAGAAACACAGCAAGGCAGGTCTAGGCGAAATAGGTCTCTCAAACGACACGCGGGAGGTGACCACGTTTCTGTCGCGACGTGCGGGAGAGTCCAATTTTGGGTATAAATAGCCTGGCCTGGGACTTGAATTCCTGCACCATTTCGATCGAATTTCGAAATTTCCATCTCTCTGAATCTCCATTTCTTTCTAATAGTACACCCCTAATTCGCGAAGCTCTGCCTCGTTGTAAGTAATATAACCTCCGGTTACGTATTAGTTACTCAGCCCGATTGATCTAGAGCTCCGTAACGCATGTCCAGGCTCTGCCTGACTCAGTCGTTGGAGTTCTGTCTCGGGGGGAGGGTATAGCTAATGTAAATTGGGTTATCTTACTAACACGTGTGCATTGTTTAATTTTAATAGATTATAACCAGGAAGTCACCAGGAATTATCTAAAATAGCAATGTGAGTCATTCCCCTTTTGTAAACTGTTTTCACAAAACCTCAATTATTTTAAATTATAATTAACAGTGATTGAGTATTTGTGATTCTACAATTACTGTCGGTATGTTGGGGTTTTGTATAAATAACTTGTTACTACAATGTGAGTAGTAGCATGACCACAAGTCAGGATTGACAGTACCGTGGGTGGGAATTGAGTAGATGTAAACAAATGTAATTGCGGATGCCCTCAATACTGTAAAGTGATAAAAATTGTTTTGATTAAACTGGGATTCACTTGCGAGTATTTCTTGCTGATAAAACTTTTTAAATCGCGTTTCAGATAACAAAATGTGAAAGCTAAATAGAAGCCAGCTGGAGAGCACTGAAGGCTTGGAAAAGTGGCTATAAAAGTTACCTAAACAAGAAAGAAGTTTTATTTCAATAAAATAGGGTTTATCCCTATAAACATATTTGTAATGGAAACTTGGGTTTTTCCCATGTATTTATTATTTATAAAAGTGTGGTATTTTACTCTGATAAACTATTTCCTAACTACGGTCCTGATGTATTTTCCGCTGCCAAATTAATAAACACCGATACCACTAATACTGTCCTCACGGCCGCCCGCTCTCGGGGTAGGGGTCGGGGGTTGCGACAGAGAGTGGTATCAGAGCTACAACCACTGATTTAAGCCACAGAAGTGTTCTGCTGACACCAAAATTTTATCATTCATGTTAGGAAATAATCTATGTGATTATGTGTATACATGTATATTATTGTTTTGTGTTATTTGACAATTTGTTAGTTTACAGTATGAGTGATCAAGGTCTGTCTGACACCTATCGTCACCTGGCTAGTTCTCCCAAAAGTGTAGGAACTTCCTCACAGCCTACTCCTTCAGGGTATTCTGCTGACACTGAAGAAGGAATCTTCATTTTTAAGGCGCAATCCAAAGAACCATTCCCTTCGAAAAAAAGAGGATGGTTCAGTCGGGGAGCACATGAGCGTAGTAAGCGAATGAGAAAGTTACAGCAGCAAAAGGCTTTAGCAACAGCCAATAGGAAAATGAACGCCTAGACCCAAGACATAGTTAATAGACGGTTGGCAAACTTTCATATACTAGCCACCACTGCAGCAGATCCAAACCTAGACCAGATAATTGCACCGCAACCATTACCACTGTTCCCAACCCAACCAATGGAGATAGAACCGAACCAAGGAGACCAAATTCCTATACCTGCATTTGATCCTAACGAGATACCTAGAATCCCAGCACCTAGTCCTCTAATGTATGATCCATGGGAAGATGACCATAGGGATTACCAGGAACTCTATCCACAGGGAGAACTGATACCAAACCCCATAGCACAATATACCAACCTAAACCCTTTAGATCCATAATGGAATGCCGATCAGTATGTCCAGGAGATACTAGACAACCCATACCCATATGGAGAACCTATGCCCCAGTACCCTGACCCAATACCCACACCACTGCCAACCATGAGTGAAGCGAATGTGCAGGAACTCCGCACATTTGGTGAGGAATTAGTTGAGGGAGGAGAGAGGATAAAACAAATAGGAGAGAAGCTCGTGTGGAAATACGATGAGCGAGAAATGAAATACTGGAACCACCCCTAGCAATAATAATAATATAGATATATAATTGTGTGTAGTTTGAAAAAAAATATAGATAACCTAATACCTATCGATGCATAACTAGTAGTGTGTTTAAATTCCAGTTATAGATTGTAATAGATATATATGAAAAAGAGTAAAATGTCGCAATGCTCAACGATTTTGATCAATGTGTTTGCGTGATTGTTTGCAATTAAAATTTTTATTCTGTGATATTAATACCTGATAAATGTTTGTAATCCAGATGGACAACGAAGTAAATCAGGAAAACCATAATAACGATAATAATGGGAACCAAATAGATAACAGTGCCATCCAACACATAGTAGCACAAGGGATTATAGACGCTATGCCATATATTATCAAGACGGTTAAGGAAGCAGAAAATAATAAAACTAACAGTGGAAGTAAGCGACCACCTACTGAACCCAGTCACAGCATGAATAATGGACCGTTACTTCAATTACCTATTCTAAAAAGAAGAAGAACCATGTCATATGGTTGTTCTTACAAAGAATTCTGGTCCTGCAAACCAATAGAATTCTCTGGCAATGAAGGAGCCATTGCAGCCCTACGTTTGATAGAAAAGACAGAAGCAGTCTTAAAAATAAGCAAATGTGCAGAAGAAGATAAAATTATGTTTGCCTCTAATCTTTTTAAGAATGCAGCCTTAGAATGGTGGAATACTATTCTCCAGTCTAGGGGAAGTGACAAAGTATATAATATGGAATGGACTGATTTTAAGAACATGGTTGAAAGAAAATTTTGTCCTCCCAATGAAAAGGAACAAATTGCCAATAAATTCCTAAACCTTAGAATGACTGGAGTAGACTGCAAGGGTTACACTACTGTATTCTTCGAATATGCTAGAATAGTGCCAACCCTAGCCTCACCAGAACCAGTATTAATCTCCAATTACATCTGGGGATTAATTAGTGAAATCAGACACGTAGTCAAGGCAACTAGACCACAAACCATAGAAGAAGCAGTATAATTAGCAAATACCTTGACTGATGAATTAGTACGTACGCAAGAAGAAAACTAGAGAAAGAACCTAGCTCAAAAACTTACCAAGGAATTTCGCTACGGTAATTCCAACCGTGGGAAAAATATAGGTTCTACTTTCGCACCTTACTGTAAGTACTGCAAAAAGAAGCATTCGGGAAGATGTTTCATATAGTGCAACTTCTGCAAAATATCGGGACACAAGGAAGAAGACTGCAGGAAGAAACCCAGTAATGGGATATGCTTCAATTGTGGAGAGAAGGGGTATATCAAACCAAATTGTCCGAAACTAGCTCCAGCAACAAACAGCAAAACTACCAAGAAAGCCAGAGCATTTGTTCTGACAGCTGAAGAAGCCAAAATGATTCCGGATGTAATTGCCGGTACGTTTTTAGTTAATGATATTTTTGCTAAAGTATTACTTGACTCTGGTGCAAACCAAAGTTTTATTAATACTTCATTCTGTAAACTTCTCAATCAACCATTAACTAAACTCCAACAAGAATGCCTGGTAGAAACGGCAAATGGAGAATCCATTAAGATTTCTGAAATCTTGCAGGGAGCAAGAATAGAAATTTTAAACCATAAATTTATTGCTAACCTTTACCCAATGAATCTGGCTGGATTTGATATCGTATTAGGAATGGATTGGTTAGTAGCCAACCATGCCAGTATTCTATGTGATCAAAAGTCAATACAAGTAAGTTCACCAAAGGGTGAAAAGATCACAATTAAAGGAGATAAGCCAACTAGGTCCATAAAATTCATCTCTGTGATGAAAACAGCAAGCTATGCCAGGAAAGGATCCCTAGTGTATATGATTTCCATAATCATTAACACTAAAGGAAAATAATTGAAAGATATTCCTGTAGTATCTCAATTCTCAGATGTTTTTCCCGAAGAGCTACCGGGACTACCGCCGGATAGAGAGGTGGAATTCAGAATTCACCTACTACCAGGGACAGCACCGATTGCCAAGACACCTTACCGTCTAGCACCAGCAGAAATGCAAGAACTGAAGAAACAGTTGGACGAACGTTTGGAGAAAGGTTTCATACAGCCTAGTTCATCACCATGGGGAGCACCAATCTTGTTTGTCAAGAAGAAGGACGGATCAATGCATATGTGTATTGATTACCGAGAATTGAACAAGGTCACAATTAAAAATCGGCACCCATTACCAAGAATCGATGATCTGTTCGATCAACTTCAAGGAGCTCGATTCTTTTCTAAGATCGATTTACGCTCAGGATATCATCGATTGAAAGTACAGGAAAAGGACATTCCTAAAACTGCTTTCAGAACAAGGTACGGTCATTATGAATTTACAGTCATGCCATTTGGTTTAACCAATGCCCCAGCCTCATTTATGGACATCATGAACAGAATATGTAAACCATATCTGGATAAATTCATAATTTTCTTTATAGATGATATTCTTATTTACTCTAAAAGTAAATAAGATCATGCAGAGCATTTGTCTATACTCCTGAAATTGCTGAGAAAAGAAAAGCTTTATCCTAAATTCTCAAAATGTGAATTTTGGTTACAAGAAGTGCAATTCCTTGGACATCTAGTTAATCATGAAGGAATTCATCTGGATCCCACAAAAATCGAGGCGATTACTAAATGGAAAGTCCCTGAATCACCAACGGAGGTGAGAAGTTTTCTTGGACTGGCAGGTTATTATAGACGGTTTATCCGAGATTTTTCTAAAATAGCTATTCCATTAACCAAACTGACCTGCAAATCAGTTAAGTTTGAATGGGGACTAAACCAGGAAGAAGCTTTTAGAATTCTTAAGAAAAGATTAACCAACGCACCCATACTCGCGTTACTAGAAGGAACTGAAGACTTTATAGTCTATTGTGAGCTTCCAAGTTAGGATATGGATGTGTGTTGATGCAACATCAAAAGGTTATAGCCTATGCCTCCAGACAACTTAAGAATCATGAAGAGAATTATACAACTCATGATTTATTGTTAGGAGCCATAATTTTTGCCCTTAAGATTTGGAGACACTATCTTTATGGTAGCAAGTTTACTATTTTCACTGACCATAAGAGTTTAAGATATGTTTTCTGGCAAAAAGAGTTAAATATGAGACAGAGACGCTGGATGGAAATTCTTAGTGATTATGATTGTAGTATCCAGTATCATGCAGGAAAGACTAATGTAGTAGCTGATGCTTTAAGTCGAAAATATCATGAAAAGCTAAGACGAGTACGTTCTCTCAAATTAAATCTGCAGATAGATTTAAATGAGAAAATTAGAAAAATACAGAAATTAGTAATCAAGGATGATACTGAAAGATTAAAAGGAATGATTAAGGAATTAGAACAAGGAACGGATGGAATTTGGAGATTCCATAAGAAAAAAATCTGGATACTCAAACAAGGAAACCTACGCCACCGAATTTTAGAAGAAGCCCATAAGTCTAAGTATACAATACATCCTGGAAGTGATAAGATGTATCAAGACTTAAGAAAGAATTTCTGGTGGATAGGAATGAAAAAGGATATAGCATCCTATGTTGCCAAGTGTCTAACCTATTCACAAGTTAAAGCCGAACATCAAAAACCTTCAGGTTTATTGCAGCAACTAGAAATGCCGATATGGAAATGGGAATTGATAACAATGGAATTTGTTACCAAATTACCTAAGACAAGAAAAGGTAATGATACAATCTGGGTAATTGTAGACAGATTAACCAAGTCTGCTCATTTCTTACCAATGAAGGAAACATTCAGTATGGAACAACTAGCCAAGTTGTATGTAAATGAAATAGTTTCATTACATGGAATTCCTTTATCTATTGTTTCTGATAGAGATAGCCGTTTTACTTCTCATTTTTGGACTAGTTTCTAAAAGGCAATGGGAACCAAGTTAAATCTAAGCACAGCTTATCATCCTCAAACGGACGGACAAAGCGAAAGGACAATTCAGACAATGGAGGATATGCTTAGAGCTTGTGTAATTGATTTCGGAGGAAATTGGGACGATCATTTACCATTAATAGAATTTTCCTACAATAACAGCTATCATACCAGTATCAATGCTGCACCATTCGAAGCGCTTTATGGACGAAAGTGCCGAACTCCAGTCTGTTGGGCAGAAATTGGAGAAAAGCAACTGTCTGGACCAGAAATAGTACAAGAAACAACGGAAAAGATTATTCAAGTCAAGGATAGACTAAAAGCAGCACGGGATCGCCAAAAGAGTTATGCTGATAACAGGCGCAAACCGTTGGAATTTCAAGTAGGAGATAAAGTGTTATTAAAAGTTTCTCCATGGAAAGGAGTGGTCAGATTCATAAAAAGGGAAAGCTAAGCCCCCGGTATGTCGGACCTTTTGAGATTATTTGATGGATAGGACTAGTAGCTTACCAACTACGACTGCCAGAGGAAATGGTAGGAATACATGATGTATTTCATGTATGTAATCTCAAGAAATGTCTAGCAGATGAATCATTAGTGGTACCTCTTAAGGACATAGAAATAAATGAGAAACTTAAGTTTATTGAGAAACCCCTGCAAATTGAAGACAGAATGATCAAGAACCTCAAACACAAGAGATTAGTTCTAGTCAAAGTAAAATGAGATTCCAAGAGAGGACCAGAGTACACTTGGGAGCTCGAGTCAGAAATGCAAAAGAAGTATCCACACCTATTCCAGTGAATCTCGAGGACGAGATTTAAAACAAGGTGGGGAGGATATAACAACACTCAAAAACACATTACAAGAAACCCTAGTTGAGACCCCAAACATGTACGACGTGAATCGAAATGAAAAATCAGGATTAGGGTAGGGGGTCATGGGGGGTACCCTTAAACCTTCCGCGACCCGCGAAAGGTACCTATACGTGTCAAAACCAGACGTCGTCGATACCACAGGGCTAGAAACACAGCAAGGCAGGTCTAGGCGAAATAGGTCTCTCACGCGACACGCCGGAGGTGACCACGTTTCTGCCGCGATGCGCGGGAGAGTCCAATTTTGGGTATAAATAGCCTGGCCTGGGACTTGAATTCCTGCACCATTTCGATCGAATTTCAAAATTTCCATCTCTATGAATTTCCGTATCTTTCTAATAGTACACCCATAATTCGCGAAGCTCTGCCTCGTTGTAAGTATTATAACCCCCGATTACATATTAGTTACTCTGCCCGATTGATCTAGAGCTCCGTAACGCATGTCCAGGATCTGCCTGACTCAGTCGTTGGAGTTCTGTCTCGGGGGGAGGGTATAGCTAATATAAATTGGGTTATCTTACTAACACGTGTGCATTGTTTAATTTTAATAGATTATAACCAGGAATTATCTAAAACAGCAATGTGAGTCATTCCCCTTTTGTAAACTGTTTTCACAAGACCTCAATTATTTTAAATTATAATTAACAGTGATTGAGTATTTGTGATTCTATAATTACTGTCGGTATGTTAGGGTTTTGTATACATAACTTGTTACTACACTGTGAGTAGTAGCATGACCACAGTCAGATTGACAGTACCGTGGGTGGTAATTGAGTAGATGTAAACACATGTAATTGCGGATGCCCTCAATAATGTAAAGTGATAAAAAATTGTTTTGATTAAACTGGGATTCACTCGCCAGTATTTCTTGCTGATAAAACTTTTTAAAACGCGTTTCAGGTAACAAAATGTGAAAGCCAAATACAAGCCTGCTGGAGAGCACTGAAGGCTTGGAAAAGTGGCTATAAAAGTTACCTAAACAAGAAAGAAGTTTTATTTCAATAAAATAGGGTTTATCCCTATAAACATATTTGTAATGGAAACTGGGGTTTTTCCCATGTATTTATTATTTATAAAAGTGTGGTATTTTACTCTGATAAACTATTTCCTAACTAAGGTCCTGGTGTATTTTTCGCTGCCAAATTAATAAACACCGATACCACTAATACTGTCCTCACGGCCGCCCGCTCCCGGGGTAGGGGTCGGGGGTTGCGACACCTCTGGCATATGAACCTTCAGAGTGACCTTCTTTTTGGTTATTTCTTTTGGGTTTGGTGATGGGAGTGGATATGGTTGTTGTGAAAATTTCAGATGTGGGTACCACGGTGGTGGGTTAGTCACTGTGGGCAGGAGCAGTGGGCTCAGCAACACATGTTGAAACATCTGTTGCTTGTGTTTCTAAAACATTTTGTTCATCTGCATTTTCTTGACCTTTGGTCATCATGCGTGTGAATGTTTCATTTGAAATACTATTTATTTGCAAGGTTCACCTTGTGCAAAAATGTTTTGTGCCAAAACCCTTTGTAAAATATAGCTTAAAAGTATAGGGTGCATGAGAAAAGCTTTGGCTTTACCTCCTTTTTTTGGCTTTTACATTTGCAACCATGTCTGAAAACAGAGTTTTGTATTGCTTGTAATTTGCATTTGTTAAAATTGCATATCCCAAGTACTGTGTTTTCAATGGTATTTCATTGAATGATGTGGTTTTTGCAGATAAACATGAGTAGCGTATGCGAGAAAAATTTCATTGCAGGTGGAAAATTTGGTTTAAAAATTGTTGCTCCCACCAATTGAGCATCATACCCCCTCTCTATGAATTTAGTTTGAAGTTTAGGTTTAGAGAAGGTTTCTGTACATGTCTCATCATTTAGGGCAAAGGTTGTGGAGATTAGTTCTGGTTTAATATGGACATTAACATTTTTAATCTTTGAGATGATTGTAAAGGGCTTTTTATCTCAAAGTAAGAAGTCTGAATTTGCCCAAAAATCACAAAGAGTTTCCAGATGTATGGGTACATCGTTAATGAGGATAGTGTGATATTTTGATGTGGTGAGAATGTCTATGGTTGAATGAAATTCTGTGCTGGCGTTAGTTTTGACGAAAATATTGAAGGTAGTTGTGTGGTGCTTTCATGTTGAGAGCCATTGTTGAAATGAAATCTTTTTAGAAAATCTTTTAAATAGATTATCCTTTTAGATTGAGAAAGTGGATGCGAAAGAAATATCTCTTAGAAAATCTTTTGAGCAGATGATCTTTTTGATTGTATGCAAAGAATGTGGTGATTCTGATAACGATAAGGTAAAATCCTCCGCAATTGGGGTTTTTTTTATAGGGTTATGTAACAATGGTGATGATGGCCAATGGTTACTTTTGAGTGACGTGGCAAACCTTTACTTGTGCAAGGTAAAACTCTATTTATCAAAACTCTGTCTTGCATAGAAGAACAAATAATTTGTAAATTGTAATGCAAATAAGATAAACAAACAAGCATGAGTTATATCAAAATTGTTTTCTATTGAATTCCAAATGATTTCAATTATAATATACTGATTTTACAAACTCCCTCTCAGACTGATCACTTACTTTGCTATTCGTACAAAAGGAATGCATGTGATAAAATAGATCTCTAACACATGAAATCTATTTATTAAAGTACGAAAGTTCTGTTGGCAATTAGCTGACGTCATCTATTACATTAAACATTTGTTCTAAGCTAAGATGTTTTAGCTTTTGAATATCATCTATTCTTTTTTAGGTCCAACACTTGTCAATAAAACTAACTTAATGAATGATTCGCTAGGTGTCAATGGGGTAAGCTCAGACAATGAAGAAGAATGCATTCGATGGTTAACTGTTCAAATTCTGTGTATAAACGAGTATACCAAATTCAAGAAGCGGGATTTTAATTTTGAGACCATTAGTTCCAATATTTTAGTCACCACCAAACCAACAACGACGCTATAAAAAGGAGGCATGAGCAGAGGACTAAAATGATAACAAAAACAAACCAACATTATTGATGTTTACACCGTCCTATATTTTATAGAAAATTATTTTTTTGTTTGCTATTTAGAAACAAACTGAGATTGGCATAAATAGAGTTAACTATTGATGGAATTTCCTATAGATTTCTGTCCGAGACAAATTTTAAACCATTTCTGGAAAGTTAACTATTTACTGCGGACCTTGTTTTTTTTAGAAATTGTTCCGTTTCCAACGAACCGACTGTCGTAAATCATTACCGGACCGCTCGGGAATCAAACTTGGATAAGCAATTTATATGCATGGATTTTGACGATATTCGACAGTGATCAATTGACAATTTTCCCAACGGGGTTATTCCATGATGAAACCCTTATATTTCTTGTAATGGTTTGACTTGTTGCAATAAACTACACTATTAGTCTTGTTGCAAAGTTGTTGCAAAGTGATCAAGTTCTAGTATGAAAGTAAGTTAAAAAATATATCTAGAGAGAAATAAGTGTAAAGTTTAATTCGTGGGAGTGGATATATACATTCCTCCCTCATAGGTGTATTTATAGTGTATAAAATGTAAGCATAATGTTACCGATATTTAGTATTAAATGTTTTTATTGTACTGATAGGGATGCTGTGTTACATGTCATGGCTTATCGGATAATTGATTTAGTTTTATGATATGGTCCATTGGACAATGCCAGTCACCATACGAACATGCAACCATGTCTAAGACCACCCGTAGTAGTTAAGTGGGTGTGAAAAAAATGATGCCGCCTTAGCATCACGTAAGTAGTTAGGAGGGAACACTCTCATTCACTTGCTTGAAGAGATGTAGTGCCAATGTAGGTGTGAAGAGGTTTTGTTACATCCCACACACATTGTTTGGTGTCATCTTTGAGGTGGGGTGGGGGTGTGGTGGGGGGTGTCACGCTCAAAGTGTTGAGGTGGCACCCTCATCCCCAGTACGAATGGTCTAATACCACATGGTATATTTTAAATATACTAGGACTCAACTTTAAAATGTCATTTATATAAGCGTTCTCTACCCACATGGCTACATATATTATACAATCTGATCACACAAATTACTTACCGGTCTGAACAAGGTTACCCGAGTAGCACAGTTTAAATTTATTTTGTTATACTCACGTCATAAGAATTTATAGGAAAGAAAAACAATATTTTAAATAGGGCTTCATTTGTATGGGTAACATTCATTATCTTACAAACTTTCTTAAATCTAAGAAGTGTATAAAGATACAATGAATCACAAAATATAACACAATTTTAAGCAAAATATAACACAATATCGAAAAATATAACACAATGTCGAGGAAAAAAGACACAATTGGTCACAAAAAAAAGACACAAAGACACGAATATACAAAATACATAATGTTAAATAAAAAAACACAATAATATAAACAAAAAATCTAAAATCTACAAGCTATAAATCCAAAAGTGAAAACCTAAAATGTCATGTCGTATAATTCAATGAATTGGTTTCAATGCCGCTTGAATGGGGTCAATCGGAGTTTGTTTGATACCCTACCTACGACTTTTTAATTTTAGAAAATTTTGTATTTGATTCTAACCCTCGTTATTATAAAATATCTATTATTTATCTCTATCTCTATTACTTATAAAGCATTTCAGATGTACAAAATTATAATTTTACTACATGTATAAATTTTCAAGCATCATGTACAAGAAAATACAAGCCATTTTAAAGGGGTACACTAGGAAATAGTTCAAAATTTTAAGACCCGATAAGGGCAATCTAGAGATTCATCCATGGAAACCGTACATTTACGTCAAGTGACTTGGCCGGCCACCTTAAACCGACGATAACGACAAAAGTGATGGTGTCACTTGGTTGGAGAACCAAGATGGGAACAGTAGTTTAAAACCTTAGGCAATGATGGGGGTTCCGGTGATGAGGTTGTAGGTGTATTCTTCAGACGATTAGCTCCTATGGTTCAAATGACTGCAGCGAGCGGCGACTAGGGTTTTGCCCTATTTTAGTTGTTCATCCTTGCCTTGCTTGCTGTCGTGACGGCAAAGTACTCCGAGTGACCTTTCAAATTTAGGTCATTTTAGGTAATCAGGTAACCCTGTTGATTTTATTGTCGATGGTAGTATGAATATGGCCCTGTCATCGTCTTTCTCGCATGTCTACGGTGATGAAACGAGTAGCAATCCTTCATCGCCTGTCACAAATAGTCGAGAATAAACATCTAGTTTCTTTCTAAATCGCCGTTTATCAATCGCTCTTGCAGAGAGGAAACAAGCGTTTGGGTGAATATACAACTTTACTCCAGCCTTTGATCATGTTGCTAATGTAATGTTTTAATTGCTATTTATTGTTTTTTTTTCACGAGTCTTAGGTTCCCTTGTATATTTACTTTCTATATTTGTTGATAGGGTTCCCTCTTTGATGATCTTCATATTTCTTCTTTTTATAACTATATGTTTACTTTTGGTTTGCAGGATGCTAAAACCATCTATTCTCAACGTCAGAAAAGTGTTGTAGTGGATGTTGATGCTGGAGTCAAAAGAAGATTATGGCATTTGTAGGAGGTATTGATCTGTTTGAGGGGCATTATGATACTCAGGAACATTCCCTTTTTACCATATTTTAAAGATTTTTTTTGAAAATGGGTTACACTTTTACAATTGTAAATTGATAATGTGTTGCAGATATCCTGTTTGAGAGTAAAGCAAACACAACTAACCAGGTCCCTTGAAAAAGAAAGAGGAAGCGAATATTCATGAATCTGCTTCTAGATGAAATTAGGGAACTCAAAAAGAATCATAAGCAAGGGCTGTAGGAAGCATTGACACACCATGAATAGCAGGTAGCCTTCAGTTTACTTTAAAACTTTATATAAACAATATAATTATGGTGAAGATGATTACAGGATATAGAACGTGAAAAAATGCGTGCATCTGGTGTAACACCCCGTGTTTTCACAAGTCAAAGTCAAGGTCAAAGTGAAGGTCAAAGTCAACGACCGGTTATACGGATTTGACTTATAGAAATTTCTTTATTTTATTTGTATTATGTGGAGTAAGTGTTGTTAATGACAAGAACCGACGTATGTTAATCGCTATCTAATCGACCCACGACTGTGAACTATAGGAAGTAACAATGCGATAAAGTTAATCAACTGATAATCAAGCTATACTAATTAAATCGACATCGAATCGTGATACGAACCGCAACCCGACTTACTAAAACTTAGTTGTTATACGTGTGTGTGTGCCTTATGTGTTACTTGTGCGTGTTTATTTATGTTGTGTTATGGAGAATCAATCGAACTCAATCAAAACTCGAAATCGAACTCGAACCCGAGTCACAATCGAACTATGATAATTAGTGGAGAATAGACAGTGCTTGATATGAATTAGTTGGGACTGAAAGTAATTTGACTAACAAACCCTATCGTGTCGAACCGCTCGCGATCGAAATCGAAACGCCAAAAATCGTCGCGCCAAACACTTAAACCATGTGCCATCTGGCCGGATAGCCATCCGACCGGATAGCCACAATGCCACAGGCCAGGCCAGGTGCCATCCGACCGGAATGTCATCCGACCGGATAAGTCATCCGGGCGGTGTGCCATCCGATCGGACAGCCCTTTCCTCTTTTGGAATCCTATAAATACCCCTGTCAGTGTCATCCTTTCTACTTTTGGAAACTCTATGTCCGAACCTTTCGTGCTCCCCACCTTTTCTTCGATTTCTCTCAATCCAGGTAAGATCTCATCCTAAATCTTGTACTTTCTTAATCTACACGCACTCCTACACCTTTCTATCTTTTGAATCTTAACTTTTAACCGTGAAATCACTAGATTTCGGGTGTTCTAGGATGACGTCATCATGTATTCTTCAAGAACTCCATGTTTTTGACTTCAATCCACCAGGAACAACTGAGATCTAACTGATTTCCACCCGATTACACAAGGATCTTGTAAAGATCCCGACACAAGAGTGGTGAAAAACGATTGAAAGATGGTTTCTAACTTTCTTCCAACTCTTTTACACTCGACACACTCACCACCGTTAGAATCGGACTTTGTTCTAGTCTCCTACTTATTCTTAGTGTTGCACTAGCTCAAGATCTGGATTCTACCCACGAGACCACCGATTTCGGGTTAAACAAGAACAACAGTCTCGAGCCGGTAACTGACCGAACTAGGGTGATTCCTGGTCGGCTTGGTCATCTGGGTCAAAATGGGGGTCCTGTTGGTTAACACGTTGTCAAAACGACCAAGTGTAAGACGAACGGAACAACCGGAACGGACTGCTGTCCGAGCGGGTAGGTCGTCCGAACGGATTGCCATCCGAACGGATCACACTTGGGTCCCACCTTAGTCAACCTTATCTAAAGTTTGAGTATTGAACGAATTGCTATCCGATCGGACGACCATCTGAACGGATTACTCTTCGGATCATGAGATACTAAGACTTTAAAGACTTAAACAATTTTCAACATATTCATTAAAAGGGTTGCCACCCGATCGAATGGACATCCGATCGAGTGACACCTCTGTTGTGAACTTGCCTTCCCTAACTAGCCTCGTCACTAAGTCGCCGTCCGACCGGATCACTGTCCGACTGGATGACCATCCGAACGGATTGTCATACGCACGATTCATCGTCCGATCGACCGACCTGAAGGACAGAGATACTTCAATATTTTCAAAATGCTACAACGAAAACTTCAAAAGTCAAACCATCATACACAATCACATCTTTCTTAGAGGAAGAAACAATCCACTCGAATAGTCATCCGACCGGACAAGCTGTCCGAACGGATGACCATCCGAACGAATTGTTATCCACACGGATTGCTGTCCGATCGGATTACCATCCGATCGAACTACCATCCGACCCACTCATACCTTGTGTCGTTTTGCGCGTCACTCATCGTTATACTATCGAATCTATTCAGGCTAACCTTACTCGCTAAGCGCTCCCTTCAATCCATCAATCGCTGTGAGTATACTCGATCCCTTTTTTGCTTTAAGCACTTTTGGGTGTTACATACGTTACAACTATTCAAATCACATCAACTCTATGCCAAGTTCTCCAAGTGTGAATTCTGGTTGGAGGAAGTTCAGTTTCTGGGTCACATTGTTATTAGCCAAGGCATTCACGTCGATCCTGCGAAGATTGAAGCTGTTAAGAGCTGGGTTACGCCCAAGAAACCGTCTGAGGTCCGTTCTTTTCTCGGACTAGCGGGCTATTATCGACGATTTATCGAAGGATTCTCAAAGATCGCTGTGCCGCTTACCACTCTCACGCATAAAGACAAGCCTTTTGTTTGGAAAACTGAACAAGAGTCTGCTTTTCAAACCCTCAAACACATGCTTTGCAATGCTCCTGTTCTCACATTGCCCGACGGAAACAATGATTTCATTGTCTATTGTAATGCTTCCAACCTTGGTCTTGGTTGTGTTCTTATGCAGCGGGACAAAGTTATAGCTTACGCATCTCGTCAGCTCAAAATCCACGAGAAGAACTATATAACCCATGATCTCGAGCTAGGCGCAGTTGTTTTTGCATTAAAGATTTGGAGACACTACCTGTATGGTACCAAGTGTACGATCTTCACCGATCATAGGAGCCTACAACATATCTTTAATCAGAAGGAACTTAATATGCGTCAACGCAGATGGGTAGAACTTCTCAACGATTACGACTGTGAGATCCGTTATCACCCAGGCAAGGCAAATTTTGTTTCCGACGCACTCAGCAGACGGAGTTATCTGCTTAGCACTCGTAATATTCAAGCCCAACACGATCTCGAAACCCTCATCCGCGAAGCTCAACATGCGTGATTTAACGAACGCACCCTGAAGAAAGAAAGAATCTACCACGATGGAGCCCAGCTTGTGAGCAAATCGAATGGGATATTCCACTTTTTGGACCGAATTTGGATTCCCAAACGAACCAATTTACGACAGATCTTGATGGACGAAGCCCACAAATCCCGGTATTCTATTCATCCCGGTGCCGACAAAATGTACCAGGACCTTCGCTATAAGTACTGGTGACCGGGCATGAAAAGGGATATCGCTCTCTACGTTGGAAAATGCCTAACTTGTGCAAGAGTCAAGGCTGAACATCAAAGGCCCTCTGGCTTACTCGAACAACCACCGATCCCCATGTGGAAGTGGGAAAGTATAGCTATGGACTTTATAACCAAGCTATCGCACACGTCATCAGGTCACGACAGCATTTGGGTTGTGGTCGACCGTTTGACTAAATCAGCTCACTTTCTGCCAATACGAAAAGACTACAAGGTAGAACGATTAGCCCGAATCTACACCGATGAGATCATTTGTAATCATGGGACGCCTCGTGACATCATCTCTGATCGTGATGCTCGGTTTACCTCGCGACTGTGGGAAACGTTTCAAATGGAACTCGGTACATCACTTAATCTAAGTACCGCTTTCCACCCTCAAACCGACGGTCAGACTGAAAGAACGATTCGTACTCTTGAAGACATGCTCCGTTCGTGTGTCATAGACTTCGATGGTAATTGGGACAAATACCTGCCGTTAGTCGAATTCTCGTATAACAACACCTAACATTCTAGCATCCAGATGGCACCATTCGAGGCTTTATACGGAAGGAAATGTCCATCGCCTATTGTGTGGCACGAGATCGATCACACGCAACTAACCGGACCCGAGCTACTGCAAGAAACGACAGACAAAATTTTCCAAATCCGGGACAATCTAGTGAAAGCTCAGAACCGACAGAAAAGTTACACCGATAAACGACGCAAGCCCCTTAAATTTGACGTTGGCGACTACGTACTCCTAAAGGTTTCACCTTGGAAGGGTGTAGTCCGATTCGGCAAGAAAGGAAAGCTCGCGCCTCGATATGTTGGACCTTTTAAGATTCTGGAAAGGATCAGAAAAGTCGCCTACAGACTCGAACTACCGGAGGAACTTAGTAACGTCCACCCGACTTTCCACGTGTCAAACCTCCGAAAGTGTCTAGCCGACCACGACTTACATGTTTCACTCGATGACTTGCAAGTGAACGAAACATTACACTTCGTGGAAAAGCCTGTCGAAATCATGGACCGCCAAACCAAGCAACTCATACGCTCTCGCATTCCTATTGTGAAAGTCCGATGGGAAGGCAAACGAGGCGCAGAGTTCACTTAGGAACTCGAAAGCGACATGAAGGCGAAGTACCCGCAGTTGTTTAAAGAGGAAGTCTAGAAGGAGAAAGTTCTCAAACGTGATTCACGGCGTTGTACAGCTTCCAGCCTAATTTCGGGACGAAATTCCCTAATCAAGGGGAGGCTGTAACACCCCGTGTTTTCACAAGTCAAAGTCAAAGTCAAGGTCAAAGTCAACGACCGGTTATACGGATTTGACTTATAGAAATTTCTTTATTTTATTTGTATTATGTGGAGTAAGTGTTGTAAATGACAATAACCGACGTATGTTAATCGTTATCTAATCGACCCACGACTTTGAACTATAGGAAGTAACAATGCGATAAAGTTAATCAACTGATAATCAAGCTATACTAATTAAATCGAAATCGAATCATGATATGAACCGCAACCCGACTTACGAAAACTTAGTTGTTATACGTGTGTGTGCCTTATGTGTTACTTGTGCGTGTTTATTTATGTTGTGTTGTGGAGAATCAATCGAAACTCGAAATCGAACTTGAACCCGAGTCATAATCGAACTATGATAATTAGTGGAGAAGAGACAGTGCTTGATATGAATTAGTTGGGACTGAAAGTAATTTAACTAAGAAACCCTATCGTGCCGAACCACTCGCGATCGAAATCAAAACGCCAAAAATCGTCACGCCAAACACTTAAACCAAGTGCCATCCGGCCGGATAGCCATCCGACCGGATAGCCACAATGCCACAGGCCAGGCCAGGTGCCATCCGACCGGATAAGTCATCCGGGCGGTGTGCCATCCGATCAGACAGCCCTTTCCTCTTTTGGAATCCTATAAATACCCCTGTCATTGTCATCCTTTCTACTTTTGGAAACTCTCTGTCCGAACCTTTCGTGCTCCCCACCTTTTCTTCGATTTCTCTCAATCCAGGTAAGATCTCGTCCTAAATCTTGTACTTTCTTAATCTACACGCACTCCTACACCTTTCTATCTTTTGAATCTTAACTTTTAACCATGAAATCACTAGATTTCGGGTGTTCTAGGATGACGTCATCATGTGTTCTTCAAGAACTCCATGTTTTTTACTTCAATCCACTAGGAACAACTGAGATCTAACCGATTTCCACCCGATTACACAAGGATCTTGTAAAGATCTCGACACAAGAGTGGTGAAAAAGGATTGAAAGATGGTTTCTAACTTTCTTCCAACTCTTTTACACTCCACACACTTACCACGTTAGAATCGGACTTTGTTCTAGTCTCCTACTTATTCTTAGTTTTGCACTAGCTCAAGATCTGGATTCTACCCACGAGACCACCGATTTTGGGTTAAACAAGAACAACCGTCTCGAGCCGGTAACTGACTGAACTAGGGTGATTCCTGGTCGGCTTGGTCATCTGGGTCAAAATGGGGGTCCTGTTGCTTAACACGTTGTCAAAACGTCTCGACAAAACGATAAACCATCAAAAACGACCAAGTGTAAGATGAACGGAACAACCGGAACGGAATGCTGTCCGAACGGACTGCTGTCCGAGCGGGTAGGTCGTCCGAACGGATTGCCATCCGAACGGATCACACTTGGGTCCCACCTTAGTCAACCTTATCTAAAGTTTGAGTATTGAATGAATTGCTATCCGATCGGATGACCATCTGAACGGATTACTCTTCGGATCATGAGATACTAAGACTTTAAAGACTTAAACAATTTTCAACATCTTCATTAAAAGGGTTGCCACCCGATCGGATGGACATCCGATCGAGTGACACCTTTGTTGTGAACTTGCCTTCCCTAAGTAGCCTCGTCACTAAGTCGCCGTCCGACCGGATGACCATCCGAATGGATTGCCATACGCACGATTGATTGTCCGATCGACCGACTTGAAGGACAGAGATACTTCAATATTTTCAAAATGCTACAACGAAAACTTCAAAAGTCAAACCATCATACACAAACACATCTTTCTTATAGGAAGAAACAATCCACTCGAATAGTCATCCGACCGGACAAGCTGTCCGAACGGATGACCATCCGAACGAATTGTTATCCGCACGGATTGCTGTCCGATCGGATTACCATCCGATCGAACTGCTATCCGACCCACTCATACCTTGTGTCGTTTTGCGCGTCAGTCATTGTTATACTATTGAATCTATTCAGGCTAACCTTACTCGCTAAGCGCTCCCTTCAATCCATCAATCGTTGTGAGTATACTCGATTCCTTTTTGCTTTAAGCACTTTTGGGTGTTACATATGTTACAACTATTCAAATCACATCAAACACACTACTCAATACTATTTGAACGCTAACCGTAATGCATGTTATACGTGGCTTATGAATGCTTGTTTGTTATGTTTACACATGGAATGCTGTCTACCTGCCTTAGCAACGATAGTACTATAGTTTGGACTCAGCACCCGTTCACACGGGGTTGTTAAGGACAATTACTTGCATGGATTACGGTGGTAATTGTTGTGGGTGGAATTTTCTAACCTATATCCCGAAATTATATCCTGACTTTATACGTCTATTTTCACTGCCAGGATACTGGACCAGGATATTGGTAACATCCTGCGAGGGTATCCTGCGTGTTGTTAACGATTTACTTTGGCTGCAAGGTACAAACGGTCATGAGGCTTGGTCTCCCTGAAGAATAGGTCAAGGTGGTTACAAGAAAGACGTTGGAAGCTTGGAGAAGGGGTTTACAACGGTCAAAAGGGAATATTCGCAAGATCCCGGAATAATAGGGGAATATCCCGAATTTTTAGCATAGTTTGTTATTTTTCTTTTGCTATAAATAGATGGGGCGGATCAGATTAAGGCACACAATTTTTCACACACTCTCTTTCACACACTTTGCTCTCTAGCTTCTAGCAAACACTATACATAAACACTTGTACTCGAATCACATTGTAAAACTTAGTTGATCCGCATCACATCCTGCACTGTATCCTGATATTTGAAGTAATAGAAGAACAAGGCAACTGCGATTGTCAGCTCCCGAGGTTTTGTGCCGGCGATCTAGATTGATCAAGGGCTTTCCTCGTACATCTCGTGTCACCCCTTTACTTTTTTGCTCATAGTTTGATCATAGATACAGCTCTATATCCTGAGCCGTATCCTGAAACTGTTTTTACAATTAATTTGATTAACATATTTTTGACACATATTTCTAGCACACTACCTCACTTTACTAATTTGATCACTTAATTGCTTCGGTAATTTTTGACCAAAACAATTTGGCGCCCACCGTGGGGCAAGTGGTGCTATCTTTACTAAATACTTTTGTGAAATCATTACTTGGTTTTCTATTCTCGAAACTTTTTGCCACACTATTTACAATGGCCTCGAGATCAAACATGAGCTCTTCCACCGTGTCTGCTACAACCTCTGCAACAGTTGGTTCCATGCTTCCACCACCTCCTCCGAGAATGCAAGCCTCTTCGCAAGGAACTGAAAGTCATGTGGCTCGGGATGTTATCCCTGCTCGCAGTGTCCAGGGATCCGCTACTGTTTTAGCTTCTAATGAAGAAATTTTAAATTTGTTTGGTAGTGTACAGGAACAGATGAGGCAGCATCAGGAGACCAACCAGATGCTGATGAGGGAAATACAACTCTTGAAGTCTGGCCCGAGTCGGCCTGCTGAGGAGATTGTCACTCCTTTACAACCCAGAACTCTGAACTTTAGTTCAGCTGTATACACTGAAGATAACCGGGGGAATATCATGCCAAGTCATTCTCAGAATCATACTCCTGAGATACCCTCCTCAGTCAGTATGTCAACTGTGAGGAGCTCAGGATATGCTTCAGGATATGGCCAAAATCCTCAGACCGGTAACGTGTCAAATAATAATATTCTTGCTGCTAACAATAATGGATCTTTACAGGATGCAGGTATAACGACAACATTTACTAGGGAACTTCAGAAATTGAAGGACATGATATCCAGTGTACCTGGAGTGGTCCAGCCAATTCCGGAAGTGTCCCAAGACGGCCACAGGATATCCCGCTTTGCATATCCTATCTGTGATGCTGAAATCCCAAAGAGATTTCAAACCCCCAACATGAAACTGTATGATGGAACTACGGATCCTGAAGAGCATATTGCCCAGTATAGGGAAAGAATGGAGATTAACCCTATCCCTCCGGAGCTCAAGGAAGCATGCTTGTGCAAGGCTTCGGTTCAACTTTAACATGATCGGCCTTAAAATGGCTTTTAAATGTTCCACCTTATTCAATTACATCATTTTCTCATTTAGTTAATTTGTTTATCAGTCAATTTTCTTGTAGCAGGAGCTTTGAGAAACTAACAAGTGATCTTTACAGGATAACACAAGGATCACAAGAATCCCTAAGGGATTATGTTAACAAATTTAGTAGAGAATCCCTGGATATCCCGAATCTTGATGTTGCTACGGCAGTACAAGCGTTCAAAATGGGGTTACGAAAGGATTGTCAATTTTATCAGAATCTTGTAATGAATCCTTGCAGGAATTTAGATGAAGCTCGGAATAGGGCTTTGAGATACATAAGGCTTGAAGATGACAAGAAAATGCATGAGAGGATGAACACATCTTCAACATATGAATTGACAAATAGGAAGTCAGAATCTTCCTACAAACAGTATCGTTCAAAGCCATATGCTAAGAACGATAATAAGAGAGTGAATGTTGTTGAAGATGAGGACGATGAAGAATATCCTGAAATCTCAGAGTATTGTTTTCTGTAAATGTTCCTGAGTTAATGTATGCTATGCAGGGACTGGGGGACAAAGCTAGGTGGCCGAAAAAGAATCCAAGGTATACAGATTGGAAGGATAAATCTAAATGATGTGCCTTCCATGAAGACTTTGGGCACATGACAGATGATTACATAGCCTTGAGAAAGGAGATAAGCTACTTGCTGAGCAAAGGATACTTGAAAGAATTCCTCGGTAGAAAGAATAAAGCTCAGGATACTGACCAGGATCCTGAGAGAGCTGCATCTCCACCACCAGATGCCAAGATAATTAACTTTATCTCCGGGGGATCTGACATATGTGGAACTTCTTACTCTACAGCTAAGAGGCATGCCAGGAAGGCTAAGGAGGAAATAGGAGATAAGCCCACAAGGATGACCATGCTTACGATTGATAAAGTCATTACTTGGTAAAGGGTCACGAAGGTCAGCAGTATCTTGTCTATTATGTTAGCATAAGTTTACTAGATGCTGAGACTAGATATTCACACTTAGAAAAATTAATATTAGCTTTAGTTATGGCATCGACTAAACTTATACATTATTTTAAAACACCTAGAATTCCTATTAAATCTAGTTATCCTATTAAAAATGTGCTTAGGAAACCTCAGATGTCTGGTAGGGTGGCTAAGTGGTCTGTTAAATTAAGTGCTTATGTCTTAGTTTACGAACCTAGAAATGTTATAAAGTCTCAGGCTCTAGCGGACTTTGTGGCTGACTTTAGTAATGATTTACAAGAAGAAGCCGACCTAGAAGTGCAACAGCTAGGTGAAAACTCAGATATTTGGACATTATATACTGATGGTGCATCCAATGTCAGAGGGATAGGCTTGGGAATATTACTAAAATCGCCACAGGGGACATACTACCCCAGGCTATTAGGTGTGAATTTCCTGCTACTGCTAATGAAGCAGAATATGAAGCTTTAATTGCAGGATTAGTGTTAGGGGTCATTTTCTTAACATACGTATCCTGACCTATATCCTGCTTTTGTTTGTTTATTTGTGATCAGGATGCTGGAAGAGGATATTGCTAACATCTTGGGCGATATCCTGAGGTTTATTGAATTAACCACGTGCAGGTTAAGGGTTGAGGCTTGCTAACGGTCAAGAGGACTTCTTCTCCTCAAGACTCGGACGAATTTGTTGAGAAAGAGACGTTGAGCCCGAAAGACCAGGTCTACAACGTTCCAAGAAGGAATATTCGGTGGATCCCGCAAGTTTAGGGTAGTTAGTTATTTTATCTTTACTATAAATAGATGAGGTCGGATCAGCTTAGAACACAACAACATTTCACACTTACACTCTCGAACACTTTCACTCTCTAGCTAATTGCAAACACCACACTTGTATTTCATTTTCATTGTAACACTTAGTCGATCCGTACCACATCTCGCACTGTATCCTGATTTTTGAAGCAATTGAAGAACAAGGCAGCTGCGATTGTCAGCTCCCGAGGTTTTATGCCGGCGATCTAGATTGATCAAGGGCTTTCCTCGTACATCTCGTGTCGTTTACTTTATTTTCGCTCATTGTTTGATCATAGATACAGCTCAATATCCTGAGCCGTATCCTGAATACTGTTTTTCCAAATAACTTAACAAGTATATTTTTAATACACTTTCTAGCACACTACCTCACTTAACTAATTTGATCACTTAATTACTTCGGTAATTTTTGACCAAAACAATTTGGCGCCCACCGTGGGGCAAGTGGTGCTCTCTTTACTAAAAATTTTTGTCAAATCGCTAATCGGTTTTCTATTTTCAAAACTTTTTGCCACATTGTCCATAATGGCCTCAAGATCAAACATGAGTTCCTCTACTGTGTCTGCTATGACTTCTACTACTACCGGTTCGGTGCTTCCACCTCCTCCTCCAAGGATGCCAGCCTCTACACAATCTCAAGATGTTATCCCAACTCAGAGTGTCCAGGGATCTGCTCCCGTTTTAGCTTCTAATGACGAAATTTTAACCTTATTTGGAAGTGTGCAGGAACAAATGAGGCAGCAACAGGAAACAAACCAAATGCTTTTGAGGGAAATACAACTCCTGAAGGCTGGCTCGAGCAGATCTGCCGAGGACAATGTCACTCCGTTACACCCCAGAGCGTTGAACTTTAGTTCAGCTGTATATACCGAGGATAATAGGGGGAATGTCGTGCCCAGTCTTCCTCAGAATCATACTCCTGAAATACCCTCCTTGGTCAGGATGTCAACCATAAGGAGCTCAGGATATGCTTCAGGATATGGGCAGAATCCTCCAACTGGTAACGTGTCTAATAATAATAATACTCATGCTGCTAACAGTGGTGGATCTTTGCAGGATACAGGTGTGACATCAGCACTTACCAGGGAACTTCAGAAGTTAAAGGACATGATATCTAGTGTACCTGGGGTGGTCCAACCGATCCCGGAAGTGCTCAAGACAACCACAAGATATCTCGTTTCGTGTATCCTATCTGTGATGCTGAGATCCCAAAGAGATTCCAAACCCCCAACATGAAGCTTTATGATGGGACTACGGATCCTGAGGAGCATATTGCCCAGTATAGGGAAAGAATGGAGATTAACCCTATCCCTCCGGAGCTCAAGGAAGCGTGCTTGTGCAAGGGATTTGGTTCTACTCTAACAGGATCAGCCTTAAAATGGCTGTTAAACGTTCCTCCTCACTCAATTACTTCATTTGCTCATTTGGTTAATTTATTTAACAGTCAATTTTCTTGTAGTCGGAGTTTTGAGAAACTAACCAGTGATCTTTACAGGATAACTCAAGGGCCTCAGGAATCCTTGAGGGATTATGTGAACAAATTTAGTCGAGAATCCTTGGATATCCCACATCTTGATGTTGCAACAGCGGTGCAAGCTTTTAAGATGGGATTACAAAAGGATTCTCAGTTTTATCAGGATCTTGTAATGAATCCCTGCAGGAATCTCGATGAAGCTCGTAACAGGGCTTTGAGATATATCCGTCTGGAAGATGACAAGAAGATGCAAGAAAGGATGAACTCATCTAACACTTATGAATCGACTAATAGGAAGTCAGAATCCTCATTTAAGTCATATCGGCCTAAGCCATATGGTAGAAGTGAAAACAAGAGAGTGAATGCTGTCGAAGATGAGGATCCTGAAGAGTATCCTGAGTTGTTTGAATATTGCTTTTCTGTTAATATTCCTGAATTAATGTATGCTATGCAGGGTCTAGGAGACAAGGCTAGATGGCCTCGAAAGAATCAACAAAAGGCTGACTGGAAAGATAAGTCGAAATGGTGTGCTTTCCACGAAGACTTCGGACATATGACTGAGGATTGCATTGCTTTAAGGAAAGAAATAAGCTATCTTCTAAGCAAGGGATATCTGAAAGATCTCTTAGGAAAAAAGAAGAATAAGGGTCAGGATACTGATAAGGATCCTGAACGAGCAGCATCACCTCCCTCGGATGCCAAGATAATCAACTTCATTTCGGGAGGATCCGACATTTGTGGGACCTCGTAATCGGCAGCAAAGAGACATGCAAAGGAAGCTAAGGCCGAAAGGGGAGACAGACCTGTCAGGATGACTACCCTCACGACTGACAAAGTGATCATTTTTGATGCAGATGACAGGGATACTGTCCAGGATCCTCACCATGATGCTCTGGTAATAACGTTATATGTGGCTAACCATTTTGTACGCAGGATATTGGTTGATAATGGCAGCTCCGTCAACATAATCCAACTAGAGACACTTAAAAGAATGAATGTATCTCCAATGGATATCACTTCGAAGTCTACCGTGCTTGTTGGGTTTAGTGGAGAGGCCAGAAACACAGTGGGGGAGATAAAATTGCCGGTGTACGTTGAAGGAGTCAACTCGATACAACGTTTCTGTGTGATGGACTCTCTATCCTGTTATAACATTATACTGGGAAGACCGTGGATTCACGATATGAAGGCCGTGCCATCAACATATCACCAATGCATCAAGATACCTACCCCCTGGGGAGTTGTTAAAGTTGATAGCGATCAGCAGGAGGCAAAAGAATGCTACTCATCCTCAATGAAATCCTCAACCAAGCCTAGTGCAGCATAGCAATTAAAGACGCGGGCCCAGGATATC